>CM064896.1:8225450-8825450 GCA_030347415.2 Decapterus maruadsi | reverse complement strand
CACTGGTCACTGGTAAAAGTGCTGCTGTCTTGTTATTGTCGTGCAAGTGATGGGCGCTTGCTCTATTTAAATGCAAATATCCCTTTGAAGGAAGTCGTACAGCTGCGCCATCAGGTGCTTTCTTTGACTGTACATTGCCTCTTGTTTTTTTCAAAATAGATCACAAACATTGTACTTGGATATTGTGCAGTACAACATCAGAATAATTTGTACTTCAAAGTGATGCACAGAAACCGCCCCCCCCCCCTCTTATATCCAAGCAAGTGTAGTTGCTGCAAGAACACTTTGGAATTAGCTGTGATGGCTTCGCTAATACTTTCCCTCCTCTTGGCTTCTCTCCTCGGTTTGCTGAGCTTACTGTATGTGTTTTGGGAAACTGAATGGAGGTGCAGCCTTTTTTGGACTCTGTCTTGCCCTAGGATTTGCTTCATCTTTACTTCAAATGAGGCCTGTGTTGCATGAAGTAACCAAGAACAGTGGGTGGCTTCTCCCAGACAAGAGACATGTGTTTGTTTGGCATTGGGTGGGTGGGTTACATCATATAGCTGTCCGCCTCATGGCCATGTGCTCCTCTGTGCCGACACAAAGACAACGTGCTAAGACCATCATCAGAGGAAATTAGCTCAGTAGCGTTGAAAGCGCTCGCTTCTCACAATAGCCAGTGGCCATGCTAAATCATTAGCCTGTCACTTCGTTGGGGTTGAGTCCAATTATTCTCTCAATCCGCCTCCAAACCAAATTGCATTATTGCAATTATATCCATTGCATGACATATTGTCGCACCGAGGCTGTATGAGATGGGGAAAGGAGGAGAGGGGCTGAGAAAAATGAGGCAGATGGAGGGGGAAAATAATTTTGGTGGCATTATCAAGCACCAGAGAATGTCTCACTGTTTGCTAGCCAGCTCTTTAAAAGGGCATATTGATTATGTTTTCTGCTGTAATGGACGTTTATACTAACCACATGAACATCTCTCCCAATCAACTTTTCTCTCCCACCCTCTCGCTTTTTCCTCATTGAGCTGTTTCTGTGTCAGACTTTGTTATGTGGCCTATTCTTGTTACTTGTTGCTGACTTCTCTTATGTCTTCCTGTTCTCTCTCTCTCCTCCTCATCACTCTTCTTGTGTCGTCCTCACTCTCCCCTGCCTCCCTATCACACCCCAGCTTTTTGCTATCCCAGCATTCTTGTCATCAGGCTGTCAGTGCTCATCAGGACATGGCGCTGCTGATCATTGTGCATCAGATCATTATCCAGACCTTCCACTCTGATGAAGTCCGAGGTGTAACACTCCGCTGTCCTGTCAGACCCTGCCGCCGGTTCTGTTGCTGTCACCTGCTTGAACTGTAGATCATAGCTCCATCCGAGAGAGTCAGCGCTGTCACTGGGATGTGAGAGCGTCACACTGATGTGTGCAGCAATTACACAGCCTGACTTTGTACTAGCCTACTGCACTTTACTCCCTTGCTCCTCTCAATGTATTGATGCACATGCTGGCTTCCAGTTGCAATAGTGGACACTTGAAGCATATCAGAAAATAATATTTGTTCTTGCTCACAATAGATTAGGATCTGCAATCCATGTGTCAGAAAAGTAAATATTTACAGCAACAGACTTGCTGTGCTATTTCCACCAGGCAGCTGAAGAGTTTACCCCTTTTAACCATTGTTATAGCGTAGCCTCCTCTCTCCCTCTTTCTTGCACTTGACAAGTGTGTATGTGTTTGTAAGTGTGCCCCTGTGAGTATATGTGTGTGTGCGTCTGTCTGCAGTGAGACCTTGGACCCAAATGTAATTAGACTTGGTAATGATGTGGCCTGTTTACAGCTTAAGCCCTCTGCTAATGATAAATGCACTTGACGTATGTAGTCCAGACTACACTTCAAAAAGAGAGTGTGGGACAAGCTCCATGTCATTTAGCCAGCCGGCGGTAATGTATCATTCATTTACATTCTGGACCTCGTGCACAGCAACCCATTTCCTCAGAGATGTTTTGGACTGACCACAGATTTTACAGCTGACTAATCACCCTATATCCTGTACAGAAAAATTACACTTGCAGCAATTTAGTGAAAAAAAAAACTTTTCCAAATGATGCTGCTATGATATACTGTATGTGTTTCACGGAAATGACTGACTGATCACTTCGCGGTAGTTCACAATTAATCAATCAGTAATTAATAAATGTGAACTCAGAGGACATTCATATACTAATTGATATGTCATCAAATTACCAGGATCTAGTTAGACCTAAAATGCATTTAAATTTAAATGATTACATTTTAAAATGATAATTTTCTAAGTATCATGATGTGTCTGTTCCTTCTTCCTACTGTAAGTCCACTTCATGCAAAAGGTCTGTAAATTGTTGGTTTAAATTGTAGATATAACAATGTCCTGGTGTGGTAATGGACCACATTACCACATTTAACACTGGCAAGAAGCCAGAAGCTTGACAATATGAAAGAGGGAGAAGAGAGAGAGCGAGTGAGTGAGTGTGTGTGTGTGTGTGTGTGAGAGAGAGTGCTATGCCATGCTATCCAGACCCCTGACCACCTGCTCTCCCTCCTTGCCCGTCCTGCTGCCGGGGGTCACCGTGGACACACTCAGCAGACATCCGCTTAAAAACCTTGGAATCTGACTGCAAAGCATGTTCTCCCTCATTAAGCTACTCAGCATATGTACAGTATGTGTGTGCGCGGCAATGTGTGCCTTTACATGCGTGTAGCCAGGAGAGCATGAACAGCCCAGTGTGTCGCTGTGCACGCATATTACGTGCGTACCTGAGTGTGTGTGTGTGTGTGTGTGTGCAAATAAGGTGGTTTGGTTCCCCACGGGGTGAGATGGTGAGGCGGTGGGATGTTAGGGGCTAGGTGCATGGTGATGTGACAGCACTGGGGCAGAGCAGGGCCAGTTGATGCAGGTCCATCTGTGGCCCTTCTGTTCCTGCATGAGCTGACCTTTGACTGTCTTTAGGTGTTACATGACAAGGATATCTGAGCCATGGCCCTATAGGGCTGTCCGAGCTGCACACTCAACGAACTTGGTAGGAGTGTGCATGAAGTGACTGTAATAAATCACACCTTAAGTCATGTGACTGTTGAAATTAGGAATGTGTGTGTGTGAAACTGAGGGGGGATTTTGTAGAGGCTTTGATTCACACTTGACACTGTGCTAATGAGAAAAAAAACAACAACTTCACAGCACTAATTTGGGTGTAATATCCCAAAGTCAGGCGATCCACCGAGGACAAGAGAGAGAGAAAATTAAGCATCTGTCTCATTTCCCTAACTGGCAGTAGCCAGACTCATTAACAGGAACTACCGGTATGCTCATCCAGAGAGGCTCCACTGAAGCAACGGTCCTCATAGAAACATGCACACAGCCAGTTAAGGAAGCTGACAGAGAAGCAGATGAGAACGTTTGCATCACAGCTCACCTCCATTTGTGGAGTATCACAATCCCAATGAGAATCTCTGAGGGAAATCACACAATGGCAGCGGATTAGTGGCAACCACTGACATTAACTTGAGGGAACCCTTCATAATATCAAAGCGACCGATGTTCTACACTTTGCTGCTGACGTGTGTTTCCGGCGAGTGTGAACATCCTTCATTAACCTCCATGGCGATGATTGTGAGCTGCAAGGCTGGCTTAAACAAAGCTGCCTATCAGGCTGCTGAGCTGTCTGGCAAGATTTCTGGGTCACTGAATGTAAGAGCTGAGCTCATAACAAAATGAAGGCTGTTGTCACTGTGGAGCAGCACGACAGATGGGGGACAGGGACTGTTTACGACCACAGTAATGGCAAAGTTTTCAGTTAAAGAGGTTAGCGAGAGTCAGAGGAATCAATTAGCTGTGGATGGGGTGAGGTTCTTAAAATTCATTAGTGATAGCCTAATTACAGGGGAACAATAGGCTGATAATTACATCTGCAATAATTAATACACTTATTGTAACGAAAGGAGCATTGAGAACACAATCATCTGCTAATAGCTTATTACTGAGTTGATACAATCAGCAATTCTGTAATGAGAGACGACCGAACTTGAAAACCCAGGCTCAGTGCAATGAAGGATGGAGCCAGTTTTTACAGATGTGCAACTCCTGGATGTAGACTATGACAACACATGGCTGCCACTGAACTGTACATATTCCTAATCTGTCTGTGTCTGTGTGCCTTGGACACTTACTTCACATTAGACTGTATGAGCAACTGCATAAGTGTGGAATCAAAGTTTGTTGGCTGCAGGAGAAACAAAGCTTTACTTACTTCTTCAGCTTTCCTCAGCTTAGCTGTGTATGTGTGTGTGCAGAGAGTGGGTGGGGGGGTGGGGCACAAGTGGATGTGGTTCAGTTGTGCTGGCAAAAAATGTTTTATTGACAACAGCACTGGGCTGTAGCAAGGCAGTTTTAAACAACGAAATTACTCATTTTTATACAAAGTCAATAGGTCATTATAGAAATCTAAACACAGCTTGCTCACAGATAGGGAGGACTTCACAAACAAGATAGGGGGCATGAGTCACTGCAATAACTGGGATAGTGCCCAATCTTTTTTATACAGTCTATGCGCCCAACACTGTCACGTTTCCGTCCTCTTCCTGACGGACAAGGTGAGATAAGACTTGGTAGGGATGGTGGTGAGGACAGCAAAATCTGGCAGGGAGCACTCGTTGTCGTCATTGACTGTTCATCTTCTGGGTGGCGTCCTCATCCCAGAAGAATTGGCAGCAAGGTCACCGCCAAACCCAGAGAAGTGTCATAATTACAACACCCCGGAGGTGTCTCGGTGTCGGTGTCAGATTCCCTTGTGAACATCACAGAAGACCTGGGCAGGACACAAGGTCATCCTTGACTGCAGGTAAGTCATCTTAGTTGTTGAGTTGCTCGTCTCCCAGCTGAAAAAAAAGGGAACCCATCTGTAGGTGTGACAGATGTTTATCCAGCTGCCAGTGAGTGGAGTTTTGGCCAAACAAGTATACAGTACATGCACAGTGATCCAGCAGTCCTATAGAGGATGCAGCCTGTGGTAAGTAGATAGTTCATTAGTTCAATGCATTGTTTTCTACTTGAAGTAACTGTCAGTTTGTTTGGAAATGAGCACTCCACGCAGTTGCGCTTGTTCTGAAGTGATGAATTGCATTGAATTTAAATGTAAAGAACGCTCCAGGAAACCTTGGTAACTCTAAATGTAGCAGCAAAAAATGAGTCCTACAATAAATAGCACTAATTATCAGTAATTTCCTTACCATATCATCACAATCCCTAGTCCACACTCCATCCATCTCAGTGTTAATTGAAACCCATGAGAGGAAGGACTTTTTTTAATTGATTGTTGTATGTTTGGCAGGTAGCGCACAGGAAACCCTGGGCCGTGATCAAGGGAACTGTAACTGCTCATTAGACAGTGTAATAGCATAAGATGTCCACAGGGAAAGTCCATAAACCATCCCCTCATTATTACTCCTGCACACCTTTGCTTGTGTGAAATGGCGTAGTCCACGGCAGTGTAAACGTAAGAAAAGCCCCCGAGATCAGACTGTGTGCCCTGCTCTCAGCAGTCTTGACAGATGTCAACACGTGAACGATTGTCCTTGAGTAAACCTCTAGTGAGTTGGGGGATATGTGGCTATATATGATGTAAGCTGGAGGAAATGAGGAGTCCTTGAGAGAACTGGAGGATTTATTTGAAAAACTTGTCATATTTGCTTGTGACTGCTGCCGCACCTCTGAATGTTCACAAGGTAAATGCCTTTTAAAATGAATGAAAAGAACCCAAAAATATGTCACTTACAATCACCTCAAACTTAATGAGGCCATGGGTTACAGTTAAAATGGTGAGTCAATATCATTCTGTGGCCTTATGGCTCTACCTCATAGATTTTCATTACTTATTTTGTACATATAGGCTACAGTATGATGTCCATGGACTGTATAAATATCAGCAGTAGCTAATTTACTGTATCATCTAAGAGACTGTAGCTCGAGATGATGTCTGTTGCAGCGACCTTTGTGTTCACACTGTTAAAGCTATTTAAGCAGAGGACAAGGAGGTTATTTATATTACGTACAAGCAGTTTATATAGCTAACCTGTGAAAACATTTATGAGAACACTGCTAGACTGCAATGTCAAACTAAGTTTACAATCCATTTGCAGTCCTTTGGAAAATTGCCAGACACATTTCATATTTTTGATTGATTTTCACTGTATCGAAAACAACATACATCAGCATGAAGTGAATAAAAAGGATACAGATTCACTACACCCACTTATGATTGTTTTGTGACAGAAACACCATAGAGGATCAACCCAGACAAATGAGCGAGATGAAGATAATATGACTTTGATTTGTTTTGTTTGGGTTGTCGTGTAAGTTCTGGTGGCAAAGAAACATTTTCCAGTGAAGGGACGTGAGGCTGGATTCTGCAGGAGGGTCTTTAGTTTGGCTACATGTCCATCTCCCTCAGACTCTTCTGGCTTGTGCGCAATTTTGTTCAACATTTCAATCAAAGCACACTTGAGCTGTCAGGTTTACTTTCATCACAGTTACTGTCGCAAACATTTTCGCAGACTGGCATTTGACATCCAAACAAATCTCAACTCCTTTACTAGGACAAGCAAAACATCACCACAGAGAAGTCTGCACTGGGTGACGAATTCAATAAAGTACTACACCACAGACGATGTAGAAAATACATACATGTATGCGCTGTATACTTTGTGTGAGACTCTTACAAGGTCACAGCACAACATTCGTCTGAACAGCATCACTGTGTAATGACACACGGTCTGGCAGGAGAAGTAAGTTTTGTACACGTCAGTGAGGGCAACACCTGCAGCCGCTGCCAGGCAGAGTGCTGTGCTGGTGAAGGTCTACAGCTGGAGGCAGTGACCAAAGAGTCAATGGCAGCATCTGCATCCACTGCCAAGCAGCAGCCCTGGTGTTTGACATCTGGGCGAGAGGAAATACAGACAGCCCAGGCGGACACATTCAGCTCACACTCACAGAGAGCTGTCCGCCAGCAAATGTAGAACTACGGCAGTGGTGCTGTCTACTATCAAACTGGTAATTTCTTCTTGAATTATGACCCCTCTAATCATACAGCTTCTCCACTGGAGTCTGAGGTGAAGCTCATGTAACCTAATGTTTCGTTAACTTGAACTTCCTTACATCCTTATTTGAAGCATCAAATTGAAATGAGATGAAATCATTACTTGAGTCGACCTTTTTAGTGTCTGCCAACACATCTTGTGTATAACTGCAGGAAGCTGTTGGAGGCAGTGGACCCAGACATGACTAGATTGGACGGTGAGTCTGCCAGTCCGTCTGTTTAGTAGACAGATATATTGACTCATTCATAGGACATATCTCGCCGTTTGCTCAGGGTAAATGTTAGAGCTATGACTATGCTTGACTGATGCTGTAGATCTGCCTTAGACTAAAGTAAATATGCCCCTCATGAGCAACCCCGACTTGGTAGCTGCTGGCTGTCAGCTTGGATGTTCACATCTCCATTACAACTGGCAGGGCACGACACAGCTCAGCCAGATAGCCTGGCTATTTGTACCAACTCACATCCTGCACACTGTATTTTTGACAGTTTGGCCGGGTCCACCTCCAGCTTCATCCATTTCTTTGGGAAAATATGTGTACAGACTTACAATGTGTATCATCATGTCTAGTCAGTTAATTATGTCCATCATTTTTTTTTTTTTTTTTTACAACCATCCTTATTTTTCACAGCCTGTCAAAGCCAGCCCACACTTTCTCCTCTGTCCCTGTCTGGCAAGGCCATGGGTAAATTAGCTTGAGGCAGATATCATTTCAAATGGGTTGTATAACAGGTAAATGACACCTTCTGCTTTCATATAGACATCAACACAAACCCTTCCTCCATCTGTTTGAGTGAAATAGGCTCTCATTAGTCCTTGTATCAAAGCTGAAAGCTGCTCTGGCATTATAGTGAAATTACTTTTAAAGTTTACATCAATTCAGTTTATGAAATGAGCTGGTCAATTGCAGAATCATGTATAACATAGTGTAAAGAAGGAATTAAATAAATAATAAATGTATTTTTTAATTAGAACGTATTAATAGTTAAGATTATAGGGGTAGGATTAAATAAGTTTATACTTCTTCCTACTCCCTTTCGCTCATGTAAACTAAGTTGCCGTTTACATGATCAAAATAAAGATAAAGATTAAAAAAACCTTTAAAAGCGTTAATGGATGTAAATAAAGATTTAAAAAATCTGATATGTGGACAGTGTTGTACTACATCAACATTTTCAATTCGATATTTTAAAATCACAAAATGTCCCGGGCTCCGGCTCTCTGCGGCCACAACGTTTATACTATAAAATAATTTTTTTCTCGCTCAACTGCTATAATCAGCCAAGACCCTGGGAGACACAGCTTTACAATTGAGTGGATAAGGAAATCACAAATTGCAGCAGTGTGAAACTCATCTTTTTGTGTGGCTGCATTGTGCATTTGACTGTAAAGCTGTGACTAGTCATGTTGTTTTGTCACCACATTTTACAGTTAATTGTGTAAAATGCTCCCATGACCGAGGAGAATTATGACAAAAATAAACCCTTAAAATTAATGAATGGTATAATGGATTCTTTTCTTTCTCCTACTTCTTTTCTTTTTTTTTTCTTTGCTTAAAGGGGCTATTTGTAAATTTTCTTTCTGCCAAATGTGATTTCTTGCCAGAAGTGGGTAATTGTCTTTTGACAAGAGCTTTGGTCATATAATACAAGAGATCATTATACACCCTCTGATCTTAAAGGCAGACTGGAAGCTAAAGTGAGTCATATCAGAAAATGATGAGCTCCAGCTGGTTAGCATGCTAATTTTGGCGTTGCTTTTCACTGCTGCCGACAGCTATTAGTGAGTAAAGTAACAAAAGTCTGATGCTGAACTCACAACATTTCTTCCAGACTTGTGAGCAACAGCTGTTGATGCTAATATTGGCTATAGCGATATACCATAGCTATAGCTCCTTTAAAGAAGCATGTCTAATCGCAAGAATGTTACTTTCGTTTACTTTACTTTTATTAATATACTGTATGTCATATGCTCAAAAGTTAAAGTGAAAACACTTTTCAGGCATAATTCCCTCAAATATAAGGTCCAAACACAGCATATTTACATAGTTTGTGTCGACATATGAAGAACTAATTAAGACTTTCACAAAAGAGAAAAATGTGTTGTGTCAATTTTTCTACCTGCAAATAGAAAGACTTGTCAGTTCCAGCCTATTATCTCCATTATTCACTATTTTCACAGGTGAGGAACAGATTTTGATAACTAGAGATGTGTCCATCAGATACCGTTCCTCCTGGATTCACCATGACAGGAAGATCGAAAAATGAGTTAAATTCAAATTGCTGACTTCATAATAAGTATGTATTGCAAGTTTCAGCCTGTTATTCCCTAGATTCCCCATTATCTCAGATGGGGACAGATTCTGATATCTGGTAATGTGGCTGACAGAAACGTTCCTCGTATGAAGATCCCAAATTTGTTAGATTCACCCTGTTCTCTTGTCTAAGAAGTAAGCACTCTGAGTTTCGGCTTGTTATTCCCCCAAATCCCCATTATCACAAGAGGGAACGGCTCCCAATATCTAGAAATGTGTTTGTCAGAAACCTTTCCCCATGAATTCACTATGACAAGAAGATCACAAATGAGTGAAATTCACACTGCTGACTTATAACCAGTGAGCCGCATGCATGTTCCCATCGGGAGCAGTTTTTTTGGCAAGCAGTCTTTGGAATTGCATCGAAAACATCTCTGTCTTGTACGTTCTGTTATTAGCGTGGTGAATGTGCAGGTCACAACTTGTCCACCGGAGAGCTTTTGAGTTGTTGGATTGTGTATTTGATGAGTTTGATGAAGGAAACCAAGAAATCCCATCAGCCTTCGTAGCGTAGCTCTGAGCAGCTTGCGGCTCTGCTCCACTGATCTAAAATCAGCTTGCACTGACAATTAAAGGTAACAAACCTATGTCAATGGGCCAATTTGCCAAAATGTCCATATATCCCTTTAATAACAGAAGACCCTTTTATCTGACCATTTGAGGCTGCAGTGACACAGTCTCACCAAAACTGGACGGATGAAGATTGGGATAACGAGGCCTGGTCTGATAAATCTGGATTTCTGCTGAGGCAGCAGATGGTTGAGTCAGAATTTGGCTTCAGCAGCATGAATCATTGGACCAACCTGCCTTGTGTCAACAGTCCAGCCTGCTGCTGCTGGTGGTTGTATTGTAATAGTGTGGGGAATGTTTTCTTAGCACATTTTTGGCCCTAAGGACAAACTCATCTTTGTTTGAATGCCACAGCCACTATCTTACTATTGTTGATGACAATTTGCATCTTTTTATGGCCACTTCTTATCATCATGTCTAGCATAATAATGCACTACAACACAAAGCTGCAGTCAACGTGAGGCATTTTAATCTCATGATGAGGACCAAAGCCACACGATTGGAGTAAAATGACAAATTATTTGGCAGTCGCTCTATAATTATAATTTTAATTTCAATATTACTTTTCTCAGTTGTTTTGTGAAATTTTCAATTTCTGTAATTCAGTGAACACAATGCCTCCCTGGATCACAAAAGGCTTCGATTCAACCTTGATAATGCCCTTATATAAATACCTATGAATATGCAATTACATTGTAGACACGTTCTATGACATGCATGACAGCCTATATATGAAATGGATAAAGAGCTGGTGTTGCCGTGCATAGCACTCCCTGCTTATGACATCTTAATTAGCAGCATCTGCACTTGTTCACAGCAGTGAGCGCATGTGATAAACTCCCCAAGTCACCGGAGTCTACTGGGACTTACTTCTAATGGCTGTTGAATATATCTCATTGTGACTGGCTTCTCTGCAGTCCTCAGAGAGTTGGTACCCCACATGCACACTCCCAGGTCGGGCCATGACCCTGTTAGGCAAACCCACATGGGAGGGGTGGTTGTGGTTTGGCTGTGGAAGAGTGTGACTGGTGTTTGTGTGTGCATGTATGTACATAAGTGCATAAGTTTGCCAGTGAATAATTGTTTTGTGTATTTATGGTTCGTGTATGTGTTTCCCTGTAAAAGGACTGAGCAGTTAAATCAAAAATTATTACTTTAATAATCTACAACCTTATGTTCAGCAAAGTGTCTCCCACTCTCACTATCAATGTGAATTACATGAGAGTAAACCTGGGTAGCTTATATGTAAAAGGATTGTATAAAACTTTAATAATAATGACAAAAACAATATGCTATATGTGAATGTAGTTTCCCTTTTGCATGAATTTTTATGTGGACATGAAGGTGGGGGACACAATAATAGGAACGTGACTTATGTGAAATATAATGCAATCCAACGCTGACATGTATGGGCACCATGGCCTCAATTATATGTGAAGTGGGTTGAACGGCTCAGTGCATCTGTCTGTAATAGGGATATTGATTCAACATCTGGGAGTCATAACTGCTGGTCAGCATCTGTAAGGCAGAGGGACTGAAGCTAAAACTGAACACCATATGCTTATCAAAGATAGGATAGACTGCATCATATTGCACAGGTGTTCCTATTATTATGTCTGTCCTTTGCTGAGGTGAACACAATAACAAACATTATCACCTCTCCTCACCTCACCCCATATCCCCCCAAAAATATGAAACACAACAATTTGAATTCACATGGGGAGATGAATACTGTTTTCTTTGCCTCCTCTCTGATTTTCATTCAGCGTCACTTGTAGATAGCAGGAGAGGAACTGTGTCATAATACAGTGACAGCATAACAATAGACAGGGGCCGACCCTAACTTAATCGCCGTGCGTGTGAATGTCCTTTGATTTGTGACCTTTTGAGCCACAGGGCCGGCTCTGTGTGTCCCTGTAAGAGCACTGCACCCCCCCGCCCCCCTCCCTACGCCCCCCATTCTGTGGCTCAGTGATTAATGCCCTGTCCTCATCTTTTACTCTTTTCCTGCTTGAACCTGTCACACAGTGTTCGTAGCTTCTTAAAAAGTTCACGTTATGCCTGGAATGTGCTTTGGTCTCCACGCCTCCATTGGAGAATACTCAGGCCAGCACTTGTTGCTTTTTTAAGCAGCACATTCAAGTCCAGTTATTCAGCGATAACAATAATGTAACATCAGAGGCTCTGATTAAATTCCAGTCACTCCCCTGACAGTGACTTTGTCACAAGGCTATCTACCCAAAGACTTCTTTAATCTGATCGCTTCATGTGGATCGCAAGTGGATTTCTGTTCCTCTCTGAGCCCTCACTATTCATGTTTTATTAATGTCATATGCTGTCGAGTTGGGCTCTCCTAACTGACTTACCAAGTCATCCCTTTCCTTGTCACAAATCAAATTAGCCCAGGCTGTGATTAATCATCAGGCGGAGCACCCAGTGAAAGGGGGCTGACACCTTATTAATTTCCGTAATTACATCTTGTATTAGGTTTCAGAATCGTCCCGTCTAATTATGCCGCCTTTGACTCCCAACTCTTTCAACCTGGCTACACAAATTATTTGTGCAACCAGGGGTATTTAAATGGATTTCATTTAATATAGGAGAGTGTGATTAATGTAATAAAGACAGAGGGGCGGTTCAGGTGGAAGGTTTTCAAACAGCTTCAGTTTCACTTCTTTCCTTTGTTACACAGAAATTCATGGATTCATGGGTCTGGAAGTTCAGGTTATACAAGTCATGGCTGAGAGAGGCATTACATCTTCTTCTGTACAGTTTGAGTTGATATTACCAGGAATTATTGATTACTGCACTGTTCTTTTAAATTAAAAAGAATGAAATGTAGAATATGAGAGTGGAAACATTTTTGTGTGTCTTGTATCTTTCATATGGATTTGAAGACTACCTTAGTGCATGTAAAGAATAGAATAGAAAGATTTTTTATTAATATTATTTTATTTTACTTAATGTAACACGGATTTGTCTTCACTCCAATAAAATATTGTGTTCTTGAACTTACAACACCATCTGTAAAAGGTACCATTTCTTTGCCTCTCATTTAAAGCCTAGGCAATATCAATATATTGCTATTTAGCATTCAGTAAAACAAATATCTGACTGCTGCAGCACAGCACCGTGCTTCCGGGTAGCAAAAAATTATGAATCAGCCAAATGATCAACACATTTCATATGAGCTTGTGGATAGGCTCGCAGAGCTTTGCTGCCACTATCATTATTTGTGTTTAGAAGGCAATTCTGGAGGTGCTGAAATGAAAAAGAGAGATTATGTGGCTGAGTGCACACACACTGCCTATGAATCATAGGAGAAGGACTATGCTGTTAAATCGATGACACAGTCCAGGCATTCATTTACTAAGTTGTTCATATGGGGAGCGAGTTTAAATAGTTTTGCTCAGAGCACTTCAGGAAAATGCACTGCCAGTGTTATATGAAATGAGAGCTGTGGCTTGGGACATCCCTGCATCTGCCTGCAGTTTCTCTCCAGTTGAACCTTTCACATTAAAACTTAGCTTTACAGAAAATTGCTACATGTAAAAGACACTGAGCAGCTTTCACATGTTCTATATGGATTCACTGAAGCATAGTTGCCCTTGCTATAAGTGCTTTTTTCCTTTTTTTTTATTTTTTTATTACTAAGGCAGTGCACATTATAGGCAATCAGAAGCTTTCATCCTTGGGGTAAATTGATGGAGGCATTTAATTGATTAGACAGAGTAGAGAGGTGCACCCCACTGATGCTCACTGGGTCACAACGGCATGGGACAATGTTACTTTCTGAGGGACATGTTAATACATACTGGAAAAGAAAACTAAAATATATATTAGTGTCTTACACTCAGAAATACATCACGGATGTGTGAGGCTTTATAGACTGCTGACCTGACTACGGTGTACCATTGCTTTGAAAAACAAAGAATCAATTAGTATGAGGAGAGGCAGTGTGCACCATCTGCCTCTTTGTGAGTGTATGTACACTGGCAAAAATTAGCTGCCCCTACATTTCAATGCATCTAATTAGCCTGTCAGTTTACATTATGACAGCTTTGTGTCATCTACAGTTGGTATGTATACACAGGCCTATTTGCCTTGTATTTGTTGTCTGTCACGGAGGATAGGATACAGTGTACTGTGAAAGGCAAAAAAATGACACAAGCTCTGAATAAATAAATACCGGTAACTAAAAAATGAATATATTTTGGCATAAAATGTTCATTTCCTTTTTACATGTATTAATTTACATATTTCTATTTATTTCTACACTAATTAAAGCAGAAGTAAGTGATATATTTGTGTTAATATAAGTCTTAAATAGTTATATCTTCCGACAGCAATCACTTACATAGAGTGTTTGGACCAAAACACGGGTCTGTCAGTCACTCTGCTCTGCTCTGAGCCGAGGAGAAAACATTTATCGTATCCTACAGTTTTTATCCAATGAGGAGAGAGAACGGCATGCAGGGCTGTGTGTGCAGCCAAGGAACGCCGTGAATGTGGCGACGTAGGGACGAGGACTGTTATGGTGCGTTCAAGGAAACTCGTATTTTTCCGACCGTGAAGTGGTACCAGTTCGATCTGGTACGAGTTCAAGTTACGAGTGGCTGTTATAGTGACTTTCACCGGTAAAACAGGTCGGAAAAACACGAGTGGGTTACCTGGAACGCTACAAAGTCGTAAGTTGTGACTTGAAGCTGTAATTTACGATTTCAAAAGCCTGCCTGGAACGCAGCATTAGCGAAAACGACCGGACCACTTACTTCTTCTTTAAGTATTCCTTTAGATATTATCAACTATTTGTGCATTTCTGTCTTCTAAATTTGGGTAAAATAGGTAGACCTAACTCAAGCTTACTGAATTTCCCTTAGGGGATTAATAAAGTATTTTTATCATATCGTATCGTATCGTATCGCCTCGTATCGTATCGTATCGCATCGTATCATATCATAATGTAACTAATCAGATTTATTGATCACTATTATAAAATGGCAATGGAGGGGATGGGATTTTTTCTCTGGGATTGGTTGTGCTTTGCTGAAATGATGGAGTCTTGCTTGTTTGTCTACAGCTGTCAACACCAGGAACGTATGGTTCACCTTAGGGATGTCTGAAGATTCTTTCGGGCCTGAATATGGGAATTAATGATTATAATAGAATGACAGGAAAGAAGGATGTATGCTTGTTTAAACCCCCCTGAACCTCAGGGGTGTCAGACCCCACCACTCTGTAAGTCAGACCATGTCTACTACTATTTCTTTCACTGACTGATAAACCAGAGCTTTGCTTTTTCAATATTGCTGTCTTAACATCTTTGATGTTAGATTTGGTGACTTTTCAGACATATTTTTTCAAGCAGCACTTAGCAACAAATCCTGTGACTTGGTGGACACTTAACAGCTACACTTCCCTGTGAATAGCACGCCTGTCTTGCATCTACTCTGCTGAGTGAGTGCCTGAAAGGTGGAACAGTTCATTCAGTCCAAATGGCTGCTTTGGGTAGCAATAAGAAAAATAATCTATCACTTCTAATTCTCTCTCTGAGATCATTTTTACAAGTAAATATAGATGAAAACACAGCTCAGATATGTGTATGGTGATAAATTTTAGTAATACCAAGCAGAAAATGGAAAATGGCTGAGACGCGCCTGCGGTTTAACATGTAGTTATAGTGGGCCACATTTCACAGTTTGATTCCCTGACAGCAGAAACAGAAAAACACGTCTAAATGGGAGCAGTTCTATTGAAAACTCAGATGTTTTCAAATACTGACACTACCAATCAGTAACATGAGCACAATCAAAACTTGTATTATCATCATTATAACAACCATTCTGATTGTACTTGAATGCAACACTATAGGCAAATGTTCCTGGACTTTCTTCTGTCTCACCACTCAGCGCAACAAGTTGAGACAGAAGGTCGATTCTGGTTCCTACATGTTGAAAGAGGAGTAGTTCCTCTCCACTGTTGTGGACTGGGCTCCCGGTGAGAACTGTCAGGTTTCTGTCTATAGTATTGTAAGGTGTTCTCCTTACTCTGTGAAGTGTCTTCAGATGTTTGATAGAACTGGTGCTGTATAAATGAATCGGAAATTAACAATGTCAGTTTACCTACAGCTGTAAGCAGCTAACAGGGAGCTGAATGCAAACCTCCTGTCAAATTAAGGCAGTAGCAGGAGATCTGATTGCACCAATGTGGCTTTATCCTGTTGGTAAATAATCATGGAAATAGAAAGTCGAGAGTGGTAGCCTGAAAAGTGGTTTTGGAAACTAACATGTATGAGATAATATATAGGTAATAAAGATGCTAATAGGCTGTTGTTTACTGCATCTAGACAGATATGGTGTTGCTTTCCAGAAGATCCATGAGGGGCAAAAAGTGAACTGTGAAGTATTCTGGATGTTTAGCTGCACATCCATGAGTTATCAGGACTTTTATTTGCTCAGGCATCATGGTCATTTTAAATTTATGCCAGCCAGATTTCCTATATATTATAGTGCATTCCACCAAACCATTGATCTCTATGACATCAAACAGAATACTATGTTTATGAGATGTGAAAGACTGTTACATAATATTGTTTATGTAGATCAGTTCTGATGGGTTCATGTCATTCACGTGAACAAGAAGGAGCAAGCCATGCACATAGATGCTGCAACTTACATTCTACTGATATGGGTAATTTGCAGTACTCAGTAAAATATTGTGATGCATAGCGGCTGTTTTTAACACAGCACCTTGTGTTAGCAGCAGGACTTTTTTTTTTTGCACAGTCTATCTAGTTGCACTCATCACTGTGGTCTGACAAATAAAATGCATTGTGGTGATGGCCCAGGCAGTAGTATCTCACTTCCAATGTGGATCAATGGCCATCGCCTTGAGACAGAGACACCATTCTATTTGGGATGATAGCTTGGGGAAAAACAAGGTGGGGACGGTAATACAAAATAGAAATACCCTGGATAGTCATACCCAGGTGCTGTCATGGGAATAACATCTAAATTGATTTCTGCACTGTGCTCATGTTAACATTCCATTCGAGCAGCACGGTTTTCTATACAGGCTACTTAGATAAAAGAAGGCATCCTGCCCTTTTGCGTGCTTGTGTGTCTGTATGCTTGTTGCTAGGCTATAGCGATTTGCTGAACAGCTGTGAGTTGTACGCATTTTTGTCCCTGCACAATAGTACACTATGGTAAATTACAAAAAATCCAATAGGCTCAACAAGAGCTGCAAAAAATGACTACAGGACACATACAGTACAACGCTCTTTGTAGCTTACGCAAGGAATGTCTGCTTGTGTTGCTGGCACTATACAGCGTAAGCGTGGCACTTAGGTTTCACCTGCCTGAGTGAAATGATAGCACTGAATCTAAATGAGCCATGCTTGGCCCTCCAGGGTGGCTCTGTCTCTTTCAGGTCCAAAAACAGTGTCCTGTCCTTCGCAATTCCTTCTTGCCCTTGGGCCTCTCATTTGCATGCAAGTGAACAAGACGGCTCATTGGCTGAAGGTGGAATTAGGAAAAGTGGTTTCATTCTGCACAGGTTAGATGATCACCTTTAACATTAACCCAGACTAAAGACTCTTCTGAGAGAGAGTTGTTTCTAACTCATGTTACATCAGTATGTTAATATGATTAATTAGTAATAATCTATACGCAGGTTAAATAAACATAAAATCCATGTTTGTACAGTAGTTGGATTTTAATAAATCTACAAGGAGACCTCTAACATGATTTTCAGCAGCTAATTATTCCATCTTTATTAATTATCAATGTTGAACAAGTGGTTTCTGGCATGTTGTACTGAGAGAGGAAACATCATATTATATTAATTTCAAATCTTTGGCAAATGTGATACACTATTTTTTTTATGTGAACAAGTCTGTCTTCTTTGTACTTGTACTTGTGTTTTTTAATCAAATGGAGCTGAGAGGTTTTGAATAGTTGAGGTTGTGCTTGGAGTTACGTGATATGTTATCATATAAAAGGACAGTTATTCAGTTTCAAAGGCAATAGATCGCAGTCCTTGAGTACTTGAAGCTGATAATAAAAAACAGACAGTCAGGTAAGATTCAGGTAAAGATTGGAGACACTGAGGATTTTCATCTTGACAATTTGTGTTAAAAATTTTAATTCAATGGTCCCTTAGAAAAACAATAAAGAATAGTATTGCTTTTACTATTACTATTACTATTACTTTTTTTTTTTCTTTTAATTATGCCTGAATCTAAAGATGGTTTTTCATTTACTACTGATATTTGGTGAGACTAAACATCTATATGTGCTCACTGTGTAGCACTGTACATACAGGGCTGTTATATTACTGCATATATTACTCCTAATTCTACATTGCTTTGTGTTTAATGCAATAGAAATGTTTGAACTGCATGATGACTCACTTTGTAGCACTGTTGCCTTATGTAAAGAGAGCTCAGGGTTCAAACTCAACTCACTGAACTGTGTGTAGGCTACTCACTATGTTGTAGTTTTCTAACACAGCACAATGTGAAATTGAGTAATTGCAGTTCTCAGACTCAGATTATATAATATCTCAAGATTACATTAAGAATAGGCCCAATAACAAAGGGACATACTGATTTAGTGCTGAAGAGTTTATTTCCCCCCCTAAGTGTTTAATTCATTGTGACTGGTGTTGATTTCCAGTCACTGGAACCACACTTGTAATCGTGTTGAGGCCATGTGAGCTGAATAGTTGGTTTATAGGACAATGAAAATTCTTATTATTTAGAGGTTTCCTTCACTTATTTGTTAATAATTATATTTATGGAATAAAAAACTAAACACAGGAACTGAATGAGAAATATTGCATAAACCCAATGACATGGCAAAACTTTCTGGTCAGTGTGTAGGCAACACAAAAGCTGTAATCCTTTCCGTCGTGCGAACTTTAGATAAGTTTACTGCAGCATACTGTGCGTGTGGGCAGGTTTGGACTGACGACACAGTGCTTTGTCTTTGGCAGAGAGCCTGAAGGCCTGGCTGCTGTTGTGAACTCTGCATACAAACTTGGACAGACAACATGAAAATTTCATCTGACCTCCAAACAAAACAAGGAGGAAAAAAAAGACAATTGGATCCTGTTTATAATAAACACGATATACTTTTCCAGATAACAAATTTGCTAATATCCTAAAGGGAAATATTATTTCCTCAAGTACAAATTATTTATGCAGCATGGTCTAACTTTTTAAACATATTTTTAAAGAAGAATATCTAGCTAATTAATAAATAAAAGCAACAAATACAACAAGGAGCCTGAAATGATAATGGATAAAAATAATAACAACTTGCATGATGTAATTCAGTGGAAAGAAGTTAACACAAAGATATTTTTTATTGGACTGAATTGCATTGAAGTTGTTTTTCTGTTTTCTGTTCAGTCATTATAGAGAAAGTTCTTATTTTTTTTTTTAAAGCACTTGGCTTCTTAGTTTTCACACATGAAAGAAAAACAGACATTTTCACAGGTAAGTGTGTGTTCATGCTGTAAAGTGAGCTGTGTGTCTCGTCCTCTGTGATGGTCCGACGCTGACAGCAGCAGATTGTTTGCACCGCCTGTGGTGACCAGAGACGCTCCTGCATCCCCCTGTGTGCCGCCATGAAAAGGTCATGAAAAAACAATTGATTGAAAGCCAGCATTTGTGTGTTATTCTACAATATATGTATGCACTGTGAGATGTTTGAGATTCATGTTACTTTCTTTCTTCTTTTATGATCCCCTTAGGCCTGGAACAATATATTGGATCTTTTCTACCTGAGACCCCTTTGTCCAAAACCAGCTCTTGGCTCATTCATCCTCAAGTGGCCAAAAATTGAGAGTCAGTGTGTTGATGTCGGTCGAGCCGCGTGGAGACACTGCTGTGAAAAATGCTCTCTGTTTAATGGGGAAGGGTGAAGTCTGAAATCCCCTGGGAAGGATGGTCTGTGACGACATCGGCACCTCCGGAGGGACATGCTCGCCACCTGCGCACTCATGTACATCATGATGGATCTCGCTGTTTGACCCTTCGCAAGTTGCTGTGTTTTGGGTTGAAACAGGAGGGGAAATAAGGTGGGGGAGAAATAGTAAAGCGGTGAGGAAATAAATTATCATTATGGCAGCTGCTGACAATCACAGACTGGCGAGTCATTTGGCTGACAAGTGTACTGGTGGTTGGCGGGCATGGTGCAGCGTCATGGGACCAGGACAGTGATGTATTGTGTACCCATCACAGTGTTCATTTGTTACAAACAATAGCATTGCAGCAGGCCACTGGTGTGTTTCACTTTACACTGTGTCGTTGGCTGTTCTGACCTTGTTTAGCTCAACCAACTCCAGAAACTGTTGCACAAACGCAGCTGTGGGCTACGCTATCAGCTTTCTGATCTTTGTGATCACTGCGGCATATTGCAAAGACTCAAATATTCCTCATTAACTTCTTACTTATGACGGCGCTGATACTGTGTATAATGACATGTAATTTTCCCATTTCTTATGTCCAGTAATTAAAAGGAATTAATCATGAATATATCCTAACAAAAGACTCGGATATCATTACTTTTCATTGCAAATGGGCCTGTGGTAATAATGCCCTGAATCTCTGAACAGCTATCACTGAGACCAAGTTTTAGTGTCATTAAGGATTTTGAGACGCTCTAAGTTGTCCAGCTCCAGTTGATGCTCATTGTAAAGACGACATTCACAGTGACTCATGCCCATAATGACTGTAATTATAGACCGCAAAGCCCCCACAGGTAAGGAGTGTGCCCTTTCCACAAATTATAGGTTGCTGTGCAAAATGATTAAAGAACATGAATGTGATAAAGTGCAAAGACAGGAAATACTGTCAAAGGGGAGTGAGGGCTCTTACTAAAAGCTCCTAAATGCAACCAAGCATTTAACTTGTACACAGGACAAAAGTTCGGCTGTTACTTGAGATACCCTTGGAAGTTACTAATGCACGTTTTATAAACAACTGTCCAATATTTGCAGCACGCGTCTTGGCTGTATGAAAAAGGTTGTCCTTGCTGTCAGGCGTTGATTAGCCGTCCAGCGTGATGTGGACATGGCTGTCTCTGTGTCTCGGTGGGAGGTCGGCAGGACTTGATGGATGTCTCTCTTTTGAGATTGCACAGCACCGTGGAGAGGGAGGAGGACCCGGCCCCCGTTATCTATTCATGCTGTGTTCCTTTCTGCTCTGCCTAAAATGGAGCAGGACCTCCCTCCACAGCACGACTCCATCATTTCTGGATAGAGCTAAGGAGTGCATAAAAGAGAATAAGAAAAAGCACCTTTTTCCATTTCTGATCCCCAAGCACCTTTTAAGCAAAAATCCACTTAGAACCTGCATAAGTAGGGAGGGAGAAATCCCTTGATTTTCAACAGAAGCACTGAATTTGAGGATAATCTTCACAGTACGTGGATGCGGGACGCGTGTCTCACAGATTCTCCCTCTAAAAATACGTACAGAGGCATGGTAAAGCAGACAAATGCTCGCACACTCTCGCATGTATTCATTTACAGCACCCATAGACACTCATGTACGTAACACACACACACACACACACAAACTCCCTGACTCATTTTCTCCTGCACAGGCTCAGTAAAACTGCGGGATGGTGAATCCTATTAGATATGAGAAAACAAAGACGGGAACGGCTCATTGAAGAGGAAAAAACACGTTCTTTTCTCCCTCTGCCTTCGCATATTCCTTCATGATTCTGGCAAGACCACTGGGAGATTGATGTGTCTGTGTTTTTCATACCTTCCGTGACTGCTCAGCGAGGCACTGGGCGCCATGAAACTAGCCAAATTCCTAAATGATGAATGTACACTAGTGCGTCCTCTGGGAGAAGAAGCAAATCTCATATCAGCCGAGAGAGGAGGCTGATATTGAAAATCATCTGGAATTTCGCCTGGCACGATATTGGAAATCTTTATTCTAATTGCATGAATGAATTGAATGTGCTGTTCTGATAAATCCACTCTGCCACCAAGGGAATTGTATAAATGAAGCATCACAGATTTGTTTGTGTGTTTACTGCATGTGTGTCTGACTGCCCGTAAGTCATTTTCATACTCGCCTTGTGCTGTTGTTGATTGCTTGTTTACTCAAGCAAAAAACTCTCTTCACAATGTTAACATATCATATAAATGAAACTCTTGACAAGATCTTCCACGAACATATTACAACATATCAAGCAAGTCATAAAAGGGACATTTTTCAAAAATATCAGTTACCATATGAAGGAATGGGAGGCAGCATACAGTATCAGTATAGAAAACCATTTTTATTTCTCATAAGGCTGTCCTGTAATGTACTTATATCTACTGGGGGATAACTGTATGTTTCTCCATTGTGACTAATACGTTCTCACTGTCATTTAGAATAAATCATGTCTCTCTGGTGTGCGAGAGGGAGATCACACTGCTGTTGCGGAGAGTGCAGCCATGGCCCACCCTCAGCAGCAGAAGCAGACACTAACCGTCCGATTATGGCCCGTTTTTTTTTTTTTGACACTGCTCTAACTCCCTACTGTATCTGAGTGGCTCAGGGGTTGTTGTTAGTGCTGCTTTCTTTTGTGAGGCAGATCTATACAGTGTTTTTCCTCATCTTTACAGAAACTACAAGCATTTTCTGGCTTAACCAACAGCATTGCTGGATGACGAAAGTGACCGATACTTATTTTCATGACTCCACTGTGGCTTTTTCCAATGCAAGCATACACTGTAAAGCAGTCCTGTACACACCATGTTGGGACAACAGCCTGATCAATATGTGGAGCTCCAAACAGAGTCTTAAATATATTTCTCAGCTTCTTGGACCTCTCATCTTATTTGTAATGTATTTATATATGTATATTTACACACATTATCTTACATACAAAGAAAGGATGTGCTCATGGATTTACATTGGGCATGCCCACGAATAAGAGTCAAATTCAAATGTCCATCAAGGAGTTTGAAGGTGAGGCCATGAAGGGACAGACCTTGAAGCCTCCCAACGATTTTTCATGAACTCTTTATAGGCTGCTAGTGGTCTCGTTCACTGAGAATCCATTGTTCCTCAGCTAAATCTTCTCTGTGTCTTTACAGCAAAGCCATCCTTCTAAATTTGTGAGTCCACAACACAAATTACCTTCCACACAGAAATAACAGGATATCGAGGTAATTTCTCTCCCATGGTTCTGCGGATCCCATGTTCAGGTCCATGTAAGCTCCTCAACCCATTTACATTTCAGGCAGGCGGGGCGAATATCTTCAAATAATGTTTTAACAACCTCCAAATAACCCCTGCTAAGCTGTTTCAGTTTTCGAGGGGGAGACAAAGTGAGGGAAACAGAGAGAGAGTGGGTCGGAAACTGGCCACAGCTGTGTGGAAGAGGAGAGTCACCAACATGGGGCTCATTGATCAAACAGGGGATTAGTCTGGTTTGAAATCCTTGGCACCACGCGAGCAAAGCTGTTTTATCTGGGTGGATATCCTTTCTGTGGTCCCAGGTAATCCAGTCAGTAGCCACGGATGTAATAGTTTTAGTCCGTTCGGTGGGAAGAGAAAGGGTAGATGAGGGGAAGAGCCTGGCACGCAGCCCTGCAATGGGAGCTCTCTGTTAGGTCCTGGGATGAATCTGCAACACACAGGAGGAAGAGGAAAGGAGAGAAAACACACATACACTTAGATAGAACAAAGGCATACAAGTGTGCAAGGATTAGACCCCGTAGAATTGCTCCGTTCGCATGTTTCAAAAACACAGGGAGTCTTTTGAAATGCGCAGGCTTTGTACAGCCCCGTCTCACCCCCTGGTTCCCGCTTCTACTCGAAACAGTTGGCGTATAAGAGTGGAAACAACACTGAAAATTAAGGTGCGTTTGGCATTTATAGGTAAACTGGGATATATTTAGAGGAGGCTTAAAAAGGAAAAATAAAACACCTGATGTGTTTCCATGCTGTGTATGTCTGCTACACAATCTGACACTGTGGCATATTTTTGACTTCACCTCAGACCATTTTAGCAACATCCTTTCCACCCCCAGCTTGCCTGCACCCTTCGTTTGCACCTTCATACCCAGCCAGCCAATCAAAGCTGAGGACCTGATAAAATGACTTTGGCTTTGCTAAATGGGATCGAGGCCCCCACTGTGGAGTCTGAGCTGCCTCTCCGTGACTCTGGTTCAGGGACTCTTATTCAGCCTCAGCTGCAGACCTGGACACATTTCAATGGTACATTGTGCAACCTTGAGACTGCTATTGAATGTCCGGCTTTTCAGCATCCTGCTCAACCTGAAGCTCAATAAAATCTGTGCGCGTGATGTCTGCAACAGTTAAAGCAGTTGAGTTCTTTGCCC
This sequence comes from Decapterus maruadsi, assembly GCA_030347415.2. Taxonomy (NCBI): domain Eukaryota; kingdom Metazoa; phylum Chordata; class Actinopteri; order Carangiformes; family Carangidae; genus Decapterus; species Decapterus maruadsi. The sequence goes on along the minus strand of CM064896.1, from coordinate 8,801,089 downwards.
TCTAACGACCGCCTATGTGGCTAAAGTGTGCAAATGTGCCAGAATATTTCTTCAACTTGCTTTTATCACATTTTCCACTTATTTTACTGCTTTGAGATTTGTGTGAGTGGATAAATCTGCAAGTCACCTGCACACTGTGGAGCCAATTAGAAATCCCATAATCCTGTTCAACTAAGAAATACAGCCATGACATTTCCAGCAGGCCTGGCAGGTGGTAGCCAGGTGTGTGGATTTGATTGTGGAAGGCGCTACTTGGGACTGTGTGCGCCGTGGCACATCGAGTCTCAGAGCTCCAGTATGTTGGACATGCTAGCAAGAGAGCAAAAAATATAACCTTTTTTTCCCCCTCCTCTGTGTAGAGTACTGTAGTGTGCACCTGTGCTTACTACTGCATTGTTTGTTAAAGCAGAAACAGCAGGCATTACTGTGCAAACTGGGTTTAATTCAACACTGAGTTGGTTGACTGAATTTGATTTGACAACAAATTCGTTTACTACAAAAAGAAACAAAAACAATTTTAGAGTCATAAACTATTGTTTGAAAACCTGAATGTTTTCAGTACAAATGAATTCATTTGAAGAGTTTGGCAGAATAAGGTGTGATTTGCAGCTCTCTTCAGTTCTGCACTTGAATGAATCATCTGTGTTTTGAGCGGACGCAGATTAATAATTTCTTAACACTTTCTTTTTTTTTTAAATAGTAAAACATCATATTTGTGTGATCGCACTGCTCTCACAGGGTTTTTTTCACAGGGCTGAAGACTTTCTAGGTCTTTCTTGCTTGAGGACACTGATGTTGAAAAGTTTTGAACACAGGAGCCATCACTTGAAACAACTTCATTGTTTGACTTTTAAAAAAAAAGAAAAAAGATCAAGTGACATCTAAAGACAGATGTCACATCTGTCTCACAGCTAGACGTAAAAGAAAGACTTAACTGACGTACACAGTGCTGATGCGCTCTCCCTCACTGACTACATCATTGCTTATTTAGGTAGTTGCACTGTAGTTATTCCCTCCGTGTTCCTCTAAATGGCAGTCCCACGTTTAACACAATGATTTCTCCTTCAGTTCCTGTCACGGCGTCTTTTACTCTCCTCATTCATAATCCTTAACCGAAATAATCCTCTGGCCTCGTATGCCTGGCGATTTGCATCTGTATCATCTCCATCTATGTGTGCGACGACATATCAAAAAATAGTGAAGCAGAAGAAATGACCTCTGCCAGAAGAGGAGCAGTAACAGGTTACACATTACAGCTCCCGCTCCATCTCAGTCACAATCCACCAGAGGTTTGTTAGTGAGAGAAAAGGGGTTGTATGCAAATGCTGTCATTTCAACCCACATGCATATGAGTGAGTGAGCATGTGTGTGTGTGTATGTGACTCAAAGTGTCCGGTTCTTTTTTTGTCCTCTCTTTGTCTCTTCAAATGAACAGTGCAGCAGGTAGCAGTGGATTGCTGAAGGATTTCCTGCCTATCCCCATCTTTGCTGGCAACTAAGCCATCTGCATTCTAATTTGCTAGCCGCATTAAATTGCAATTTACTCAGACTTCAGTTAGTAAAAGGAGCCAAGGACAATTGCCTTAGCAAAAGAATTTAGTGCAAACACAGCCTACCCTTTCCCCCCTTTCTCGTTTAGCGTTGAACAAATCAATCATGCCGGCTGAGAAACCTCTTCAAACAGCAGTAAAGAGCACCCTCTAAAAACAGAAGACTCCAGACGACAAAATACATCAAGATCCATTTAATGTGACATTGACAATGGAAAAAGCAAAGAAAACAAGTATAAATTAATCAGTAGCACTTGGAATGAACTCCTCCACTCCAAACCTGTATAAAAATGTCATGAGGATGACAACCTGGGCAGTATTTGCTGCCTTCTGTCAGCTTGCAGTCATACTTAAAAAAAAAAAAAGACTCATTTATTATTTATTCCAAATGACACACTGTTTAACACATGTGTATGATTTTATGTTGGTCTTCATGATGACATTACACAGGAGTGAAGGAGAAGGAGGAGTGTTGTCAAGCACGGAGGTGAGACGGATGATTTTCTCTGTAAAGTTGAACTTTATGTGGCATGGCCGCTCGGAGTTCAGTTTGATCAACTGCATGGCGCGGTCTCCAGGTTTGACAAATTAGATGGTGATGCATCTGCTGGCAGGTCACTTTTGCTCTGAAACTGTCTCACAGATGGGTTACATCTTGTCACAGTGTGTTATTTTGCTTGAAAAAGTGCCCCCACCTCCCTTCCCCTTCCCCTCCCCCTGCCTGCTCCTTTTAATAAGGGGACACGTGGCTCTCTGAGCAGCGAGTACAGCAAATCATGGTGGACTGGTTAGAGGGGATTCACACACTGTGTGTAGAAGTGTGAAAAAGTGTTACGCTTCACTGGAGTGTAAGGCATAGCCCTCACTAATCTGAGCAATTACATACTCCTTAGTGAAAGTGCTGTGGACTTGCACTGTAAAAACAAATATTGTACACGAATAAATGGTTATGCTGTAGTGTGAAATAAAAAATAATAATAATGCCTGATGGCGTTTGTATTATGTATGTTTGACACTTTTGACCTGATACTGGGGACATATTCATACTCACTCCATCACACCGATAGTGAGGTTATCAAACAAACATAATTCATTTCACTATCGTCCAAAACAGGGGAGAAGAACGAGTATAGGACAAAAGATGTTTTCATTATAGCCTCTCTCATTCTGCCTGTCTCTCTTAAGGTGTATAATTGTTTGGAGGGAGCAGAAATGGATTGATCTATTTAGCCAGTGGAGCGGGTAATGCAGATCTATGGTGGGCGAGTGTTTTGGAAGGTGCTCCCCAGCCTCGCTCTCACTGTGACTTCCACATACAAAAGGGCCTGCCTTGTCTGCTGCTACAGAACAGGCAATGAAGGGCTCCCTCTCTGAAAGACATAAAGAAAGAAAAGAAGAAACATGGGTGTCAGGCACTGGCTTTGCTTGTTTTTTTGTTTGTTTTTTTTTTACTTTTCATGCCAATTTTTTATGAAAAATGGTGATGTGTGGGTGAACATGTGTGCGTGTGTGCCTGCCTCATTGCGCTTCACTGACACTTTTCAGAGCAAAATGAAAACCTGCAGGAAATAAAATGGCTGTGAATAATAAAAAAGAAAGTAAACAAACAAATAAATAATGAAAAAAAAGAAAAACAAGAAAAAAAAAACACCACAGTGTTGTGTTGTGGGTTTGCTGACTTGTGACAAAACAAATACAAATGAGGCAATTTGGCCTGAGAGGCAGGTGAATGAGGAATGTTGATTAAAACGGAGAGCAGAGTGCAGGATAAAAGGCCTTTCATGTAGCCTGTGGGCTATGCTGTTTGCTGATAGCTGCTTCAACAAGACCCTCAGAGGGGGATCAGGATATCAAGTGGACTCTGATAAGGAGCCACACAACGAAAAAGGGAAGAGGTCTGCCCGGGGGTCTCGCGTACATACACGCACAAACACATACATATCAAACACATCAAACATGTGCGCGTGTGTGCACAACTAGGCGCAAACACAGAGAGGAGCAAGTAGCATGTCACAGATTAGTGCCTAATGGGATTGGCAGACCAGTGCAAGGCACTGTAATCAAGCCCACACAGTCGCCGATAGCAAAAACAGGACATGGAACAAAGGAAGCAATGAAAGGAGGAGGGACTGATCCTGCCATTACACACCGATCACAGACAGCAGGGTTCTGCTGAGGGGTGGACCTGGCTCGCTGTGGGTTTCTACAGTAGTAAATGAAAGCGCCGCTACAATTTCTGCACGTTTACCCATACTATCCCGCTACACGTGTCACAGTTTATGAGGAAAACGGAGCAACTTACTTTTTATTTATGCGTGTGCTGCCTGTGCCGGGTGATAAATATTTACAGTGGGTGGCGGTGCGTTCAGTATTTGTGTCACGCCTGCCCAATCATGCACAGCATGTAAACACACACTTGATTATTTCGAGCTGAGCATTTGGGTTAATGAGAAGTCATTGAACATGAGTTGGTCCCACTCCTACTGCCTGACACTCGAGTGCATATACAGTGATGTGAGAGAGAGACGGGAAAACAGAAAGAGAGAACAGCTTGAGAAAAAGACTAACCTTTACAGAAGCAAGAATGCAGCTCAATTTCTGTTGACGCATCCTCTGCATTTTGCTTCCGGAAGCTAAAAAGGGGAGTATGGCTGGGTGTTCTGTAAAGAGAGGGTCAAGAAAAAAGGACACGTGTGTATTGGGTAGTAAAGCACCTTCAGGCCTGACCTTTGGCCCTCTTCTCATTTTTTGCTTAAATTAATCCAAAACCCTTTTAATCATAAATATACATGATTTTTTTTTGTCTACATTTGTGTGTAAGATCTTACAATCTTTACTGAAGTTTCTCAAGGGAATATTAAGAAAATGACTCGTCTCAAGTTATATAAAGACAATCACCGTTTCAAGTTTACTTATTTCAAATTGTGCAAAGGCCTGAATAGAGAATTAGAGATGCATTCTTTAAAGTGAACCAAGTACTGCACCTTACCTTGACAGGCTGGCAAAACCCCATTCGATCAACTTCTCTCTGAAACTTTTAAGCCTGTGGCGGCTGTGAGGGGCCCAGTGAAAGCTTTATGCCTATCTGCTGGCATATAAATCTGCAGAACAACCTTGGGAAGCCCCGTGTGGTCTAACCTTCACTGGCTGTTCCCTCTTTTCCCTGCCATCACATTAGTCTCTGTTTCTATTCAAAGTCATTGTCACTAAGCAATAAGAGGATACGGAAAGGGAGGTGGTGGTGGTGGTGGTGGGGGGGTTTCTGATCACGAGCAGAGGGAAGGGGGCTGGAGGAGAGTTGGGTGGGGTAGTGTGGGGTGGGTCAATTAAATGAATACAAATCGGGTGATCAACCTGTCACAGAGTGCTGGACTGCTAGCTTTGAGTACTTAACTCCCTTCATTATTTTTGCATGCCGCATTTGCAGTCAGTTTACAGAGCCGAAAGGCAGTGCAGGAGCAGAGAGGCCGTTAACTTTATCTCTGAGAGGAGCGCGGCCTGAGGCAGAGCCCACCTGTTTGTTTACTGCCTGCTTTATGTTTGTTCTTTACTACTATGGGCCCTAGTGGATTGGTTGCTCATACCGGAACAGAATTCGACTTGTTGAGAAGAAGAAACAGTCGATACAGTGCAACTTGTGTACATTGCTTTTTACCCACTGGTTTGTTACCATGTGTGTTTGAATTGTTCAGTGACAAAACAATTAAAATGAAGCAGGCAGGTGGCAGAGAAGCTTTGTTAAACCTTTTAATCCATGTATTTAGACCCAGCATCTTGTTATTGTTTTTGCAATGTTCTCATTTCAAGTCTAAGAAGAAAAGTTGAATAGGAAATCAAAATCGCTGTGACATATTAGAAATGTATTGTTTGGAAATAGAGTGCATGTATTGTGCCCACATTTGTTTGTGCTTAGTATGACGCATTGCACAGGTACATTTGCATCTCTGCATTGTGGGTGTCGAGCTGCGAATGTGTATTAATGCAAAAGTCTGTGTGTGTGCGTGCGTGCGTGGGTGTGTGTGTGCGTGCATGCGTGCATGAAGTCTCACCCTTGTGGTCTTGATTTTGTTCCCAGAGGAGCACATCCATCCAGAGTTGTCAGGCAGAGTCTTGCACTCCTCTCCCTCCAGACATGGTTCCATCTCACACCACCATTTCCCAATTACAATGGACGCTGGGGAGGGTGAGCAGAGACATGTGACAAAGCAGGTTAGTTTATCACATGGACACTTTCGGTGTACACGAACGCATCCGTGCACGTACTGTATGCACACAAAACAGATGGGAATTGAAAGTAGGAATAAATAACGCTATTAAAAAAAAACACAAGGAGTAAACACAAGGAGTAAGGAGATTAAAATGTGGGCGGAATCATCACAAAAAGTTGAACAAACGCAGAAGCCTCCGACGCAAACACATTTTGTGACATATTCTACACAGGCACGTTTTTATGTGTGCTCCCACCAATATATTATGAGCAACTCCTGAGGTACACACAGGCGTGTTATCTAAATGAATGTTTTTCCTCCTCTTTGGCCTCAGAGCAATCGTATCACTGCTGCACGGGTACTTCTGCTGTTGACAATAATGTCTTGTACCAACAGAAATGAATCATTATTCTGTTTTTATATAGCTACATTGCATGTTAGGGAGCAATCTCATTTTTAATCAAAACTAATTGCCTCTCATTAACATCGACTGAATTCTTCCTCCAGCTATGTGAGAAAAACAAATATGTTCTCATCTTCTCATCAAGATCCTACTCTCCCTCTATCTCTCTTACTCTCCACTTGTGTCTGCATGTGTGTGAGTCTGTATTCTAGTTGTAAGATTATTAAAAAAAAACCTTTCTTCGCAGGTGAGTCACCTGTGTGAGTAGCACAATAAATAACCTGTTAACCCCCAGTAAATGTTCTCCCAATTATCTTACCACACCCCTTTGTTATGGGGTGCTGCTCATGCTAAAAATAACAGCAACATTTCATCACATGTTAATTTCTTAAAGTCACTTTTTAGCACATCTAACACCATACTTGTTCACTTTGAAATTTATTAAATAGTTGAAGCAATAAGAACTTTCATTTTTGGTTGAGTTTGGCGGCGCCAGTGGACCAAAGCGGTAGTGTTTTGCCCGAAGGAAGACCCCATTTCCCATGAGCATCAACGCGTAGCGTCGTAAACATCCTGAGCTCCCGGTCGCATGCAACAAGCTGACCTGCTGATCTGCCGATTTTGTGATTTTACAATCAGTATTTCTGTGTCAACGGGGTGAAATGGTGTCTGAAAAGCTCTGACCTGTTGACTCCAGGCCGGCCTCAGCCCATTAAAACGTTGTCAAGGTGTAGTGCAGGAAATATGATCTGCCGTTAACACGGTGTATTTCATTTTGAAAATTTATTTTGTTTTGTATTTTGTACAAGATTCCCTCTGTGCTAAATGTATACGCCGTGTTCCGGTGTTCCTGCAAAAACAGAAGCTCTGCGTGTTGCGCAGGGCTGTCGGACGCCGGAGCCGGTGGAAGCTCACACATTGACTAGAATAGAAACGTATCACAGTTTGTCAGGATGTGCTGTTGTACTGTAGCACAGTTGTTACTGCAGCTGTTTGAAGTCCTGCACATTAGCTTGGCTGCAATAGTATTTATATTTAACATTTAGGTGTAACATTTGATATTTAGATTTAACTTTAAAGTTAACAAATAATGTGTTAAATGTGCTAAAAGTGACTTTCAAAAATGTACACCAGTTTTTTTAAACATGGTTTGACGCTAAATGTGACAAAATGTTGCTGTTATTTTCAGCATGAGCACATTTACAAACAGCACCCGTGTTCAATTAATCATGAGGAAATGTGCTTCCCTGTTGTTTCACATTCATTTGTACTGCAACTTGTTGTCCCTGTTATTATTAACTATTCAGCCACAAAGCACTGTTGCAAAAAATAAAAATAATAACAAATGCACTTTTCCAGTCTTTTTTTCTTTTCTTTTGTTGAATCAAAAAGTAGCACAGAAATCCAAACCATTCTTTCAAAGTCAAGTTCTGGATCATTTATTAACCATGATCTTTGAAAAACTTTTTGTTTTCCACACTCCTCTGTATGAAGAGGGTGAGCTTTCTGACAGCAAATGTTAAAAGTTCAAAGCAGTTTTTCCAACGAAAAGTCATAATTTCCACTGACAAAAAATTGCAGCATGTGGGATATTTTCTTAAAATTTGCTGTTCAAGTAAAGTATGCCTTTATTTATCCCACGGTGAGGAAATTCACAGGGTTACAGCAGCAGTACATACTGTACATACAAACACATTCACACATGCTGTGCACACTGTGGTGGACTGGTAAAAAAATATAAATAAATTATATTTATTAAATCTAAATAAGATATTAAAAAGAGATATAAAACATATATAGAGAGTTTAAATCACCAAAGAGCATCTTTCCTTTCATCATGTCGACATGAAGAGGTCCAATGATTTGGCAAATACAATGAGTTAAACCAGTAGGCCTATCATTCAAAAATTGGTTTGGTAATTTGGTAATTTACCAAACCAATTTTTGAATCTTTCAGGTAAACAAAAAGAAGAAAAAAAAATCCCCCTCTACAACCTGTGTTGCCAAGGTTACAGGCCAACCACCAATCAGTTGTGAGTATGAGCAACATGCTGTCTCCAGCTGATGGAAGAAGACAGTTAAGTCCAGTTCCTCACAGTGTAGAGTTCTGTGTGGAAGGACTCGCACATGCAACCCCCCCACCACACACACACACACACACACACTCACATAAATATATTCCTTAAAAATGAATGGACACAGAAGCACGCCCCGCTGCTCCTCAGTGAACTTGCTGCATTTCCTGACTTCCTCCTTCGCCTTTTCCCTCCATGAGCCCTGAGGATACTGAATGCCAGAATGAGAGCATCCACTAACCAGCTGTGAACCCGCCCTTTGGCTTCCCCCATGGCTGTTTACCTTATCCACTAATTACGGCATGTTGGTCCATCATCCACTGTGCTCCTGCTGTCTCGCTTTTTCTCCCTCTCTCTTCATCCATGGGCTAAATATGCATTTCACATCATTAATCATGTTAACATTCAGCTGCGTCTTAGGTGCAACACTATGCAGGAAGTTCTCGTTAAGTGGCAAATTATGACTCGGCTTGCGGTGATGTGTTTAATCAGTTCTATCGAGTCATGATGATGTGCTGCGAAGCTGCCACTCTGTTTAGCCTCGTCCTCTCTCCACAAAGAGTGTGGGAGAAACCAAGATGCTGCTTTTCATTATACTACCAACTGAGGACAATTTATATTCAACTACGTGAATTCAGAATCCAGTCCAAATTGAAAACGGTAAAGTAATACCTGCAAGACAAAAAAAAACTACTCCTTCAAACGCAGGAGAAAAGAGAAAAAGCTGGGAAGAGACAGAAAAGGAGGAAAAACCAGGCAGGATATTAAAACACTGCCTCAACTGAGCCGCTGAAACATGAGAGCTGCTTTGCATGAAAGTTGAATGATATTTACTGCACTTCAGAAAACTGAATTCACCTCACACTCTGCACCCTGAAATGTGTGTGCATGGAGCATAGATCATTTCTGTACAGCAAGCTGAGAAAACAGCAGCATTAACAGGAGCCTAGGAGGGGTTTGAGAGGATTATTGTTGCATCCATCATTTGATTCGGTGATGATCAACAATAAATTCCTGTACAATGTTTTTGAATTAGAGCAGAGTCAGACTATCAAATGGTTGTTTGAGAACCCACTCCTGGATTATTGACTGTTCTTGTATGTTTTTTACTGGCAACTAGGTTCTGTTCTTTATTTGCATATAAAATATTAAAAGATGTAATGTTATAAAATGTCAGAATTTTATTTGAGTCGATACTTCAAATACGCAGAACGGGGCTCAGTAAAAAAAGTGTTTGAATAAAAAAAATCAACATCATTTCAACAAACGAAGACTCAACCATCTGGATGTTTAGTGTTTCTATCAATATCAACTTTTTGCTGTCTTCCACCTTTATTAAAGCAGAAGTAAGTGATATATTTGTGTTAATATAAGTCTTAAATAGTTATATCTTCCGACAGCAATCACTTACATAGAGTGTTTGGACCAAAACACGGGTCTGTCAGTCACTCTGCTCTGCTCTGAAAGAGAAAACATTTTCTATCCTACAGTTTTTATCCAATGAGGAGAGAGAAGGCATGCAGGGCTGTGTGTGCAGCCAAGGAACGCCGTGATGTGGCGACGTAGGGACGAGGACTGTTATGGTTTCTCGTATTTTTCCGACCGTGAAGTGGTACCAAATGACGAGTTCATGGTGGTGATTGTTATAGTGACTTTCACCGGTAAAACAGGTCGGAGAAACACGAGTGGGTTGCCTGGAACGCTACAAAGTCGTAAGTTGTGACTTGAAGCTGTAATTTACGATTTCAAAAGCCTGCCTGGAACGCAGCATTAGCGAAAACGACCGGACCACTTACTTCTGCTTTAAATGTTGGTTTATGTTTGTTTGCTTTCTTCTGAGGTTTCCCGCACTGAAAGATTCTTGTTTTTAAAGGTACTATTTGTAAGTTTTCTCTGCCAATGAACATGGTGGTGATTGATGTTTCATAGGAACTTCGAACATCGTTGTGTATACTGTACAAGTCAAACCCTCAGTGCTATGTCCTCAGGACAGGCTCCAATGAATCCCTACAGGGTAGTGGGCCAGGACTAACTGGTTTGTGTGCTGATTTCAGTTGAAGAAAATATGTACCGGTAATAGTGGCAAGAGTTAACCACTGCAGGCAGCTCTTTGCTATTAGAGAATTAGGTTTGATTCTGGACTCGTAAAGCTCTCTGCTGCACTTAAAAATTATGGAAAACCATGTGTCAGAGAGGTCTATGTGACTAATTTAGTACATGGGGAATTTATTGAGAATGGACAGGAAAGCCACTGAACGCAAGCATTAGATTTATTTTGTTACTCCTCAGCCCTGACTCCTCTCAGTGAAGTGTTTTGCTTATTGTAACTTCACTTGGCTGTTTAACCTTCACTGTGCTGAATACTGTCTGCACAGACTTGATATTAAAAGGTTGTTTTCAGATTCTCTGTGTTGTGAACCAGACGAGGCCTCTCACGGCTCAAAACGCAACTTGTGTGGCGGGGAAATGTGAGACCTTCACCTGTGAGAACGGACTTGACGTAGGAGAAATCTTGTGTCTAAATTGACAAATTTACATATTAAAGCAGATATCAGCGATCCGGTCTTTTGGCTAATGCTGCGTTCCAGGCAGGCTTTTGAAACCGTAAGTTACGGCTTCAAGTCACGACTACGACTTTGTAGCGTTCCAGGTAACCCGTAACTCGTGTTTTTAAAGTGCACTATAACGGCCTCTCGTAACTTCCGACCTGTGAACTCGTACCAGATCGGACTGGTTGACTTCACAGGACAGTTTCCTTGAACGCACCATGAGTTGCACATATTAATGAGTAAGGTCACCACATTACTCATATTCAGCCCTTCATGCCGTTTTTTCATTGGATAACACTTGTATCAGGAAATTTTACAGCAGAGCTTTTGTTGATTCCGGAAAATAGGACTATTTAGGATTTATATTAACAAAAACAGTCCGCTGATATCTGCTTTAATGAATAAGGACACTTATTTATTCATTTTTTCAACCAACATATTTTAACTTTTGTTTTCCCATTATTATTCGGACAGTGACTTTTTAATTTAAATTTTTTTTGTGACACAAATAAAGCTCCCAGATTCCAAGGTTATAAACAACTTATTGTTTAAGTTATTCCACTGCAGAGAGCAGATGATGTGGATAATCCACCATCTTGAAAACCTGCAGTTTTCCACTTCTCTAATTAATATCTTGACAGCTTCCCATCTTGTACTAAAAGCAGAGTAAAAGTTTAATGAGCAGTGACTATGAAATACATCTTATAAATATTCATGTGCAATTGTGATCTTTGCCTTAAAAAAAAACATCTATTTTGAGTCGATCACCGAGGAAGACAGCCGGCTCATCTCAACACAACTTGACAACACATTGTTAATGACAGGTTTCTTGTAATGGCCACAAGGATAAAACCCAGACAGAGTCGAGCCTCATGTGTACACACACACACATGCGTCATGTCTCCTGCTGCAGCCGGGCCAGGACATCTGGCTCTGACCTTGACCACTGGAGAAGAGCCATTTCTGGGCCGGGATCCATGCATCACTCTCTGGTGACCACTGACCTCCAACAGTCGTTTTAACTACTCCCCGTGCAATCGTCAGCATAGAGGGTATAACCTTTGTTCCAACATCAGCAAACTTTACTCCTCCTCTGTGTCTGCAAGGAGGTGAAGCGGAGGGGGGGGAACGCACAGGACCACCTTCCTCAAATCGGTTTTGGATCGACTATTAATCTCAGCCCCATCTCTTTAAGGTGAAAGCTTTCAACGTGAATTTAAGCAACAACACCAATTAACATGATCCTCACATGTTTTCTACAAAGGGGCTACTTTACGCTGTCAAAGATGACAGATGGGCTGGGAATAATCAGCAAACAACAAACGAAAGCATGTCTGATTCGAGATGTTAGCCAGGTAGCAGGCTGGAGTCTTTAGCTTTGATGGACAAACAACCGAGAGTGGGACTTGAATTGATTGAAAAACATGGAGCGATGGACCTTTTACAAGTGCATCTGTCAGATCACTGGTGAGCGAGCTGTGTGATGGATTGAACTCGCTGACACGTCCCTGCCAGGTAGCAGAATGTTTGAACACCTTGACGGATGAGGAAGAGAATTGATTTCTGTCCGTGTCAAAATGTGAATACGTGTCTTTGGGCTCAATGAATAGTTAATGTTTTTTAACTTGGAGCGGCTGCTCGGCACTTGGTGAACTTAATCATAGCAAAGCGATGGCTTTCCAATCGTGTCAGCCGCCGTGTTTGCTTCTTCTTTTTTTTTTTTCCTAAGGAGTCACTTAAATGAGTTGCCTTCAGTCAAGATCTGGAGCAGAAAGCAATTAGGCTTTAAATTCTCATGCCACTTGGTGGGTTAAATTTACTGTTCAGGGTGAAGGATCGATGCCTCCCACAAGATAACACCTAGCTCCACGGATTTCTTTCACTGACTCATTCAGGTCACATGGGTTTTTTTTTTTCTCTTCCACTTAACATGAACAGTTTATATCAGTGCTCTGCAGATGCCCTGATTACTCAGTTATTACAGTAAACACAAACAGCCAATCAATCATTCATTCATTTAATTACGGAACTGCAAAAACAGTCCATTCACTTGGTGATCCATCTCTTACTTTACTGGATGAATTACACAGTTTGATTAGAAAAACCACTTCCATCTCAATGAGACTGAGGTAAGGGTGCAGGCTTTGTGTAACAGCAGTAAACTATCGGTGGGGGTCAAGGGAGCATGAAGCAAATGAAGCGAGTGTATAATTACAGCAGGACTGAGACTTGGACCACTGCACCCGAGGTCAACCTCAGATAGTCATTATTCTGCATTAATCTTTGCCCTCTTGGAAAAGAGAGCCAAGGTTTGATTAGCTATTCAGAAAATATTGTTTGGCTTTCTAATCACATCGCTTTAATGAATTTCTGAATTCATAATGGACGTCCTGCAGTCTTGAAGAAGAATTCCTCTGTTTTAATTTGATTATTTTCAGTTAAAACTGAATTAAAATGAAATTTAAAATGAATGTGCCTACAAAGGGGGTTTTATAGCTTGACCTCAAACTCAGGTGAAACCCAGATGAACAGTTACACATCAGACATAATGCAAAACGAATGAAAAATGAATGAACACAACAACAAACCAAGGGGAGTAATTCTGGATAAAAATCAAAAACTAGATAACTAAACTATGATAATTATAGACTAAATGAACAAAAACTATATGAATATGTAAATATAACTACATTAAAAACATACTGATTATGAATGATGCGTTTGATGTGATGTTTTCTTTCAGTGTGTCTATGTTCATAGCATCAGTGAGTGAGTGTAACTTTATGGAGATCGTGTGTTTGTGTGAGTGGGTGTGTACACACGCATGCTTAATAATGAATGAACAATGACTCCTTTTGTTGTGTGGTTATTTTCTTTCCTTGCAGTGGTTACAAAAGCGACTCACGAAAAATGTATCTCCCACACAGCTGACACAGATCTGCCCCGTTTTTCTTTACCTCGCTCTCTCTCAATACAACCTTAGACGTGTTACTCAACAGAAAGGAAATATGATGTTGTTAAAGAAAAAAGGAGAGATAGAAGAAAGGGTAAAAAAAAAAACTATGGAGAACTTTCAACTCTGGCTAAGGGTCAGATCGTCTCCTGGCAGGTTAAAGGTTGAGAGTCTAATCACATCGCAGACGCTTTGAGAGCTCACTGAGACGTGACAAATACGGAGTAAAAAAAAAACCTTCTTCACAATCATTATCTTCAACTTCTCAAAAGACACAAACATCTTTTTTGACCCCTGAGGATTTCTGTGTTTGTTAGTGTCTCCTTTTATGTCTGCCTATGTGTGTGTGTGTTTGTCAGTAAGAGAAAGGACTTATTGTTTTCTTTTGTACAGTATAATCTGCTCCTTCTGTTCGCCCCCGGAGGCAGCATCTGCTGCAAGGTTTGTGTCGTGCCAACCCGGTACAGTAGCAAGGGTGGGGGACTGTGAAACGATGTGACAGGAGCGATAGGAAGATGGAAATGATCTCTTGACTTGTCCGTCACCAGGACATGTACCAGTATGCAAGTACAGTGATTGATATACAGTATTCCATGCAGTTCAGATCTGTTTGTATACAAAAGGACAGGCTTTGCCCATAAGGGCGCACATGCACTGATGAACTATATTCTTCATGACAACCATGCTTTCCCTCCTCGCACTGAAACATCATGTATTCACCACCACATCAAACAGTTTGTCTTATTATGTCATAATTACGATGTCCTAATTTCATTCCCGGTGTGCATCTGTTTGACCAGTAATGTATGTAGAACAGCACATCTTGTCCCACCCCTCAAGTCGAATCCACGAGTGTCTCCCTCTGGATGTATCTCAAATGTACCATGACAACCTGTCATGCTTGGCTATATGCGCCTGGAGCCAGACAGAAGGGTTCATTCCCCATCAGTGATCAGCAGTGAGCGGGCATCTGCGTGCATCTCTTGTTGAAGAGTTTACTGCTACAGCAGCTACATGACAACACAAAGTGGTAGCATGTGTGCAGATTAGAGCATCTGCATGCATGTGTTGAGTAAATGAGTGTGTATGCGTATCCTTGTGTGTGTCCATTCTGGGGCTGAGGGCTTACACGTCTCATATGCTGGGATAAAGGCAGCGGTGCGGTGACGAGAGCCCAATCTGAGTGCATGTGATCGGCCCGGTGAGGCTGGAGAGATATGAACGTTTGACTTGTTAAAGGGAATGTTCTTCAATAAGAACCTTGGTGGTCTTGACATAACTAGGACATATTTCTCCTAGTCAAAGCTAATAATCAATTCCCACTATGGGGGATAATCTGACAGCAGACCCCCGTGGAGCGTGACGCCTCCCACCGCAAGCTGTCGTCACATTCCTGTATATTAATAACAACCAAAACAGTTACCAGTGGCAACTGGAACCGCCCCATGGGGTTGGCATTGATAGAGGTGGCGAGCGTTTGACAGTGGGACTGATCTTCACTCTGGGCTTTGATGTTGGAGTTTGATGCTAATGACCAATAATACAGCACATCAGGGAAACTGCCTGTTCCTGCAAATTTGGCCAAAGATAAAGGAGCATTCATTCCTCCAGGCTCTGTATGTTTGTCCAAACCAAATGACCTCTGGAGATGCACCTCTGATTTGTTATATCACAGCACCGGCTATTCTTCATATTTTTATTTTTTATTTTTTTTCCATGTGGGAACATAACCTGTGTATGGTACAGTGGTGGCAGGTGTCCCCCGGGGGGTGGCAGGATGAGCCGGGCTGCGGCATTGTTCTTTATCTGGATGGAACATTAATAACGCTGGGACCTGGGGAGAAAGCTCCATCTGGGGCAGGTCGGAGCGCTGCTGAGGGGCTGGACCACTGACTCTACAAGTCTATAATCCCTCACATAGTGCAATGATAGCCTGTGGGGCCCTGTTGACAAACACAGACTTTCAGGTATAGCTTTCCTAGACAATCAAAACCTTTGAATGGAGATCCCCCTCCCCCTTCCCACTTCCCCCTCCTCCATCCTGTGTCCATTTACTTCTACACCTAAAACGAAAACCCTTAATTAAATGGGGTGTCTGCAACGCCTGACACTTCCGACTACAAATGAGCTCTTATGAATAATCATAATTATTTCGTCTGCCCTTCAGCCTTCATCCCATGGTGGTTTCAGTGTTAAATAAATTACAAACAGCCTGATTCGCTCTGAAGCAGGTGAAAATGATCCAAGAGAGGCTGTAAAGGAAATAAAATTATCAAGAGGGCAGGTCACTTTAACTCTTTCAGCGTTGGTGCTCAGCTTCCTGCTGACCGACTTGTCACATCCATTTTATCCCCATTCTGTCTATAAGTGCTTGTTAATCAATACGCTAATAACAAGGATTCGTTCGCAGTGGGAATCACAGAAGCATGAAGTGTTGGCAACATCCTCTCCACCTCCACGTGTCAGTCCGTATAATTCAGCCTTTGATTTCTATATCTTTCTCTATCTTCTCCTCACAACCTTGTATTTCCTTATCTGCAAAAACAAACAGAAACAGTCTGATGCATCAAGTGCTATTCAGCCTTCATTTTTTTTTACAGATATGCTGTTCACCTGAAGGACATAGATATTTTTCCTGCCCACAAATTAAAAATTATATCTGATGTTAAGGTTTTAAGATGTTTTATAAAGTCTGTCTCGGCTATATTACTGAAAAGGACAATCTCAAAAGGATATCAAAGGAGTCCAGAGTCCGTTGTCTGTTCTGTGCTGCAGAGGAGACAGCGTCTGGTTGTCTGCCTCTCTGTACAAGGACATCGCAGCTTGCTAAAAAGGCTACATCTCAAGGTCAGAGTTGTGTAAATGTTTCATCCAGGAGATGTCTCCAACCACAGGGCAAACACAACATCAGTTTTTTCTTTCTGGAATAAAACCCAAGGACTAAAAAATGTGGCTGTTCACTGAAAAGTTCTGTATGGTTGTATCATCCTCCGGTCATATCTAATTCATATTATTGCATCTTCTTGAGTGTCAGCTGTGCCTAACCAACCCTGTGAAGCCCACTGCGCAGGCCTGTCTGACCCTTCGTGTAACATTTCTGATAATGGATATATTTTTGGTGTGATTTCTTTGCGAGAGGGCAGCCAGAGAGACGACTTTGATCTCTGCTGAAGGTGGAGGTGAAGAGATCGAGACTGAGGAGCAGTAAATGAGCTCCGTGGAGTGAAAAGGGGGCATCACAGTTCTGTCTCAGTAGACTTGTGACTTCCTGTCAGCCCCCCTCTGCCACACCTCCCCCCATCCACCCTCCTCATGGAGCTACCTCTGCCTGATTGTTTTTCTCAGCTAAGGTAATTCAGGTGCACTAGCCTGGAGCTTCCCTGACTTGTGTTTATTAGTTATTCATTTCCATCAGCCTGAGTTGCTTTGGGCGATGTGATCTGCAACGTGCTCCTTGCTCAGGTGTTCAAAAGCCCAACTGTCTCTCTCTGTCTCTCTCTTTCCCATGATGCCCAGCAGCTTAGCACTACTGGGCTCTTAATGGTTGAATGTTTTTTCATTATTGGAGAAAATCACAGCGAGATATAGAGTTATATTGGAAAATGCTATGGGTCTTGGTCTGAAGTGTTTATTAAAGCATGTGAAGAATAAGTGTTGCCCCAATTCATTCAAACCTGATGATTATCCCACCTGGGAACATTTGTTCAAGAAATTTTCAGTCATAAAAAAAGATTAAATTCTTTGCTAAGGTAAAAATAGTGATCTCTTGTGACAAATAAGATAATCAATTACAAGTAAAACTTTTGTTCTTCATTCACTCCACATGTGCATTATCAACAAAATGTACATAAGTATAAAACCATTTTACTTTTAAT
This sequence comes from Decapterus maruadsi, assembly GCA_030347415.2. Classification (NCBI taxonomy): domain Eukaryota; kingdom Metazoa; phylum Chordata; class Actinopteri; order Carangiformes; family Carangidae; genus Decapterus; species Decapterus maruadsi. Next base: position 8,783,476 of record CM064896.1, on the reverse strand, counting down.
GTATGAATTCATTGTGTGCGTGTATTAAAGTGCTGCTAAGTAAATTATTTTTTCTTCTTTGGTTTGTCAGATCAATGAATACTGACTGGTTGCATCTCCCTGCTGAATGTCACATGGCTGAGTTCCAGTTTCCCCATTGGCCGTTGATCTTTCAAAATCAAACAGTTTCTGTTAGGGGCCAGTTACAGCCTGCAGCGTTGCTGACTTTACACATTTGTCACTACATATAGAGATTTTTTTTTCTCAAAAAAGACTAGCTAGTACATGGTTGGATTGTGTATGAGTGAACTGTGGGCTTAGGGCTACGCCTTTTGTTACAAGCAGTTACCCAGCTGCTCTGGTTTCCTGGCTGCTCAGGCGTTGCTGGGAAGCAAAATAGTTCTTCCAATTCACTGACACTTCCTTTGCCACGAACAAACAACTTTCATCACATGTTCTATTATTACTAAATGAGGCAGAGGAACAACTAAAGCTGTGATTCTCTTTGTCTTTAGTTTGTGTGTTTGGTGATTTTGTCAATGTCACGTTGAGGATTTTATCAGTGCAGAGCAGCAGATTACACAAGATTCAGACTGCATCTTATTCATACAAACCAGTGGGACATACAGTACCGGTAGTTTATAGATAATGACTTTGAAATGACAAAGAGGATACAACTTCCCTTCAGTAATAACAGTAATAAACATTAAGCAGCAGCACAATTTTAAAACACAAATCATCTGTCCTCACCATCAACACAGGAGGGTTTGTTGCGTGTCGTCCCGGCCACTTTCCCCGGTAAACAGGAGCACTTGACTGTCTGAGAGCGCTCCTCGATGCGATTCTTGTTACAGCATCGGTGAGCAGCAATCACCTCACACGTACCTCCCTCTGCAGACAGACAGACACAGTGCACAGTCAGTACATGGGAGAGATCAATAGGAAACGATCACTGAAAATGAACTGAAGCAGCCACAGAGAGGTCCCGTGAGTTTTCATTAACAGAATATAACTCGAGTGCACACTACACTGTGCATTGCTCTTAACCGAAAAATCCCAAACAAACAGTAATGATGTGGGTGAACGACTGGGAAATCTCAGCTACCTCACATCATATCGTATCATGTGAGGCAAAACTGCTGTACAGTCTATGGGCACTGGAAGTATGTGTAACAAATTGGCCCTCTAGGCATCTCAATTATGTCATCTAATTGCCTCTCAGTCAACGCCGGCTGTACCCACTCCATACCAATAAGCCTTTGATGAAGATCACATCATACCCTCAGTGTGGCTGTCTTTAAATACTTGATATCTTCCATATCTTGTCAATGATTACAAATGATTAATCTTTTGACTGTGCTACTCTATGGAAGATCTGTCAGTCGGAGATGCATGGTTGACAAAATATACTTGGGCTACTACACTAAAGCATTAACTCCAAAACAAAGGTGGAATCAGTCAAAGAAAATGCCGTGCAATAGGTCCGAGGCTGACAAAGGAGGGTGTCAAAAAAACTCTGTGGAAAAGAAGGCGTTACGCACCGATGGCGGTACCGGGTCAAAAATAACAATAGGGAGGATTGCCCAGGGGAGGGGGGGGTGGGATGGAGCTGAGGGACATCCTGAAATGAGTGAGACAGGCGGGAGAGAGAGAGCTAGAGGACAAGGTGTGTCTGGCTGCCAGGGACTGGCCATGCCAGTGAGTAATGAGGGAGCCACTGGAAGTGCCCCCTTCACACAATTATAAAGCGTGGGGCTAATGCAGCCAGCGGAGCTGCAGGAGAGAGGCCCTCCATCACCACTCTCCCCTTTCCTCACGCCCCAGGAAAAACTCTTTATCTTCCCTTGACAGCCACCGCAACAGACACCAGCATCCAACAATTAAACTGGAGCTCATCCCAGGACAGAGGAGAGGAGAGGAGAGAGGAGGAGAGGAGAGGAGAGGAGAGGACAGGACAGGACAGGACAGGACAGGACAGGAAGAGGAGACAAGGAAATGCCACATTCCATCTTGTTTGCGCCTTATTTCACTTGGCTGTACCAAGTTTTAAAGAGGATATCCTGCTGTGGTGGGAAGATGCATTTGCTTCCACTGGTGTGACAACAACCGGTGTGTGTCTCTCTGCCTGGGTTGGTTGTGCAAATGTTTAAAGTGGCTTGGGTCATGAATTACGGAACTGAGCTCCCAGCTGCCTTGACAAGTTTGGCAACAGTTTTCTTCTCCCATTCCCACCAATGCCTGTCGTAGCCAGACCTAAAGCTGCACAGTCCTGGATTAAAAGGCAAACATTTGCAGTCCTGCTGGACTGTGCTGTCGTGCAGTATTAATGTCACTCTCTCAGTGCTTGTTGTTGGATATTTCCGGGCAGGAGGAGGCAGAACACTGACTATAAAAGTGAGGAGGAAAATCCCTTGAGTGTGCTAAAACCCCAAACCCCACAATGTGTTTTCTTGTTGAATATTTTACTGACAACTTCCTGACCTGCAGACTTGCTTTCAAGTCAAAGCATATCTTTGAATTAGTGACGACTTCATATTGCGTCACTGAAAACTGAAATGGGTTGAATCCCCTAAGCTACTGTAGTTTCAACACCTGATTTGCTTGTTAGCACTACAGACGCTTAACTGTCAAACACCTGACAGGGGACAACTTGTTTGAATGTTACTTGTGTTGTTGTGTGGCTTTGGATGTTGTTATGGGATTTAAGTTACAGAGGCAATTTTGCATCCTAAATATTCAACACTCTGTGTCTCCCCATTTCACTAAGTGACACTTTAAATTCACAAATTGAGAAATGTCTCAAACAGCTGATTTTCAGTTTGCTTTTTCCTATAAATAGTTAAAGAACATGAGCAGCGAGATTATACTGGAGGAGTGGATCTCCTGTAACACATAATGGGATATAATCAAGGTATAACTGAACATACAGGACATGTATGTGCACTTACTGTATGTCATAATACCCCACTTTCACCTACATCATGGTTGCAGCATGAAGGTATAAGAGGAGTATATATTTTTCAGTAGTTATCCTTGTATGATTCGTACTAGCTGTTGCTCGTCAGCAATGGACCCTTGACACTGGCTATGAATGCAACTGTGACTCCAATAATGTGAGTGCAAATTCCTCTATGTCAACTAAAGCCTTCCGATATGTTGCACAGGGAGGACAACAAATGAATCACAGTTCTGTATTTCACCTTGATGGTTATTTCAGCAGAGGATTGTGAAGGTTTGAGTCACTGCCAGTTGATTTCCAATTTTTAATGAAAGAATTGAGGAATGCACACTGCAACACTCTGTGAGGTATGGTACCAGTTAAGGGAACGAAACGTGCAAAAAGTAATAATGTAGAAGATAAAATGTGATCTTTAAGCCAAGAACTGCAGTGGATGTTTTACTTTTAGACTTTGGACGGAGTATTTCTCATTTGAAAATGACATTTTTTATGATAATCTGTATGATGATTATTATAATTATTGGTATCAGAGCTTGGGGCTATCCCTAACACACACACACACACATACACACAAGCACTTGCCAGCGTGTATCAGCCACGAGGTGAGGTCCTGCCATCAGCCAGGTGGACATTAGGCGTGATCACTATGAACCATCTGGTATGTGGAGGAGAGAGTGTAAATGGCTTCACGATGACTCTACTGGGCCGGTCATGAGAGCCACTTAGACGACAAATGGCCACTTGGACTAGACATAATCCCATTCAGGTAGTTGGACGCTCAGGGTGAGGTAAATGACCATCCATTATCTGTGTCTGAGTGCGCGTTGTGTATTTATGCATATATGATGTCCTATGGTATTTCGTAATGGATATTTTCTGCTCAAGTGCACAGTGGATACGGCGTGTTGCATTCTGGTACAATATAGGATCATGACAACTTGAGACATGACTGCAGGTTGTGATGGATGTAGTGCTTGGAGCCTGTCAGGCAGCTAAAGGGGTTAAACCAACCTGGAAAGATGGAGTGGCTGACTGTGCACTGTAGCCTTTGGTGAGGGGAGGTGAAGGGCATCGATGGGACCACTGACTGGTCATTTTTCTCCCGGTGGCCCACAGTGACAGCAGCCATTAAATGACTGGATGAGGTGATTATGTTTAAGGAAATCAATGCTTCATTGTTTTCAGCTTAGCCCAACGGCCAATTAGGAGCCGTTAATGAAAGGAGGTTGTAAAATGCAGAGATAAATGGAGGAAGAGGGAACAGCAGGCTCAAGATGAAAAGGCACACTTCACATTAGTCTGTTTTCTGCAGAGCACAGTGAGTTTAAGATTTGTGGACTAAGGAAAGTTGCATGTGTACATAACTTTTTTTTCCTTTTACAATCTACCTGTCTGACCTGATTATAAGAAAGTGTAAAGAAGTGTTGATTGGCTTGTACCTGACAACTAGACAATCATTTGCTCTCAAGATCAGATCAGAGTGGAGAGAGTATTGGAAAGTGTTGGATTTTGTGTTGTTTGAAGCATTAATTTTGCCAGGCTAGATTGTGTCCTTTAGAGTTACTCAGCCCTAAAAAGGGTTTCATAACAAGCTAATGATGTCTCTTGTTGTCCTTAGAACCAGGCCATGGAGCAAACCGTCTGTCAAGTTAGTCAAAATTACTACTGTTGCATGTGATGAGGAGCTCAAAAAGACAGCCTGGAAAAGCTAACTACTATACTGCCAGAGAAAATCATTTTGACCTCTTCCAAGAGAATGGCATAGTGACTGATAGTAACAACACAGATGGATTTATCTGATGCTTTAATGGTATCTCTGAAAAAGGGCTTGAAAGACTTGAAGACTTTCTTTTCACAAATGGACTAATTATGTTGAATGTTTAAAAGTATTGGAAAAAAGAGTTAGGAGAATGGTTTGTTTTATAACCTGGCCAATACTGTCAGTGTTTCAGTGACTAATCCGTTTTAGTTGAGTTCAGTAGCACTGGTCTGCAGTAGAAAAAAAGTGATGGCCATGGGCTTCAATGCTCGACTCCTACAAGGAGGGGATCTGGTTGACTCTGTTGCGCCGTGGGGAGACATTTTGCTGACATAGTTTGGATCAGCTTGTCCCCTTTGAGGGAAACATCATTGAAAATCAATAGAAAATTGTTCAGAGTGATCACCTTTATCCCGTGTTGACATATTTATGTCCTAATGAGAATGTTCTTTCCGGGAAAGAGGGCATGAAGGGTCACTGGATGGTTTCATAAATATGAAAGTGATGTGAATCAGATACAGTACTGTGACCTTTAACTACTGTAGATCTTAACCCAGCTGTGCGCCTAGAGTTTGGATTGATGTTTCAACCAGCACCGCCCACTGTCATCATTAAAGCATCAAATGAGGGAATATCTTCAAGAAGTATATTTATCCTTCCTGTACAGTTCTCACTTGTAGAATCAATGGCAAGAAGGACTGAAGCTGTCCCCGCAGCAGCAACCTTCCTAAAACACCTCATGTTGTCTCTTCCTTTAATCTGTCCACCATCTGTACAACACACAACCCATGACTATATATTTTCATTCAAGGTCACAGTAACAAACCCAAGAGAATTTATTCTACAAAATACTTGAGGCTTACAGACAGTTTCTTTTATCTTCTGAGAACATACTCTACTGGCAGCTGATTTCCTTCTGATCTCGCTGCACGTGGCAGTTTTTTAACACAGAGATAAATGCAGGTGCTCATGACAATGTCGCCAACAAAAAAATAAAAACACACCACTTTTCACTACACCTTGGCTCGGCTTCAGCGTCAACAACTATAATCTATGCAGTGTAGCCAAGAGCAGTACTCACTGGCACACCATCAGCAAGCATTTCTGTCACCTCTTTTTCTCTTTAGTTCTCTTCTGTAATTCTCTCACAGCTACAGTGATTAGGTAATAACACATGGCAAAGCAAAGGAGCATAGCACACACTAAAACTTGAGCCTTTCAAGGACGCATCACAACAACTTAATCAGTGCATACTCAGGTGAAAATGAGCCATTTCTTCCTGGGTGCTGGAGTGGCTGCATGTTTTTTTGCCAGACAGACAGACAGCTGCTGCATCAACCACAGTCCAACTCTCCCTATGCAATTCCTCCTTCTCAGAGGGCGTTCTGCTGTTTGCCGGTGCTTCCGTGTAGCTGACAGCTATCCACTGCTTCTAATTGTGAATTTACATTGCAGGTGGCGAAAGGAGGCTCCCGTTGTCAGTAAGTAATCGTGGACATGTGGAATTCTTATACAAGAAGCTGAGTAAGAGCTTGCATTTCAAATTATTGCATAAAACGGTGCACATTTGAAAGACAAATTGAGCCTCTCACAGTCTCCAAATGCCTCTTTCAGTACAAAGTGAACAAAGTTACTTTGTAGTGTGTGCCAGAAGAGTCCATTCAAACCCTTGCAAAGTTTTATTAAACGGCAGATTGTTTATTGAGTTGGTTTATTTCTGTCAGCGGTCGAGTGAAATCATGCATAATGGAAAATGACCCTATTTTGTGATGCTCAGTTTGAAACAGTGAAATTCATCTGATTGAAAAGTTGTCAGATACGCCTTAAATAATAACAAAAAAATCTATTCTGTTTGTCCCTATTGTTTTTTTTTAATTTTTCAGATTGGAGGGAAGAGAGAGAGCGAAGGGTTATTAATGATCTGTTTCAAGAGGAAAAAGCATCAAAGTGGCTGTGGGCCAGCTGTCCCACTGCATATATGTTTAATGATGCTCATCAGAATTTTGCTTTTCATTACTTAAACATCAAGCTGGAACTTCATGAACACTCCCACTGATTACTTAGGATAATGTTTAAACACGTTACAAAGCACCGCTGAGTGGATTCCAAATGGAGGCCTTAGAGGCAGTGCCAGGGAACAACTTTTCATGTCCTTCCCCTTGGCAACTGATACGGTTTATATATTTTATCAGAAATTACACAACCCTCATTTACTGCTCAAATCCGTCTACTTCTGTAACAGGACTGGTTAAAATGAATAGTGTGTGATGAGAAATACCAGCAAGGAGCAAAATTAGACCTCAGTGCTATATTTTCATGATGGAGTATATATCACGTCTGTGGCGCTACTGCTCTCTGAATCACACCTTATGCAGCATGGAGGCGAGGTGTGAAGCGGCAAGACGAGAGGAGAAGGGGAGAGAGACGCATGCATAGTGCATACTGTAGTTCTTTTTATGAGACATAATAGAGCTACACTGGTATGCATGTTGCTGAACAGAGGTGTTAACATGGACACCGTCTGTATGCGTTCACACAAGAAACAGCTGATCCTCATGAACTGCTCTTATCATTAGAATAATCGCTGTAGTGGAGAATAAGAATTCCACTAAGATTTTTAGCCTCAGCCACTTGTTCTTACTTTTGAAGGGCCCTTCCAGAGAGCTACCTCTCTCCAGTGAATAATAAAACTAAGCCTCGAGGAGGAAGGACACCAGTCACTGTTAAACACATCTAAAGAAGTGTGAGGAAGGCAAGCCTCAGGACGTTTTTTTACACTCCGTCTCCACAAATAACAAACAAATTAATCGTTGAATTGTTGTATCTATCTGATCTCGAACCCTTTTTGACCCATGTGTCACTGACTCACATCACACATCTGGAGCTAGACTGGATCCACCATTAATCAAGTGCACATCAGCAGCCTGTTGGAGTGAACCGTATGGTTTCTCTGACCTCAGACAGACTGAAGGCTTCAGGCTGGTTTCTCAATAACCCTGCTGTGGCCTGGATTTCACTTTACTCCTGAGGCAGCATCACCCACAGTAATGGGAGTAGACAAACAAGTGGACATAGCAGCTATAGTTGCGCCCGGAGCTACCACAAACCTGAGGGAGGGGTAGGTGACGGGGGGTAGGGAGGAGACAGACACTCCAGAGCTCAAGCTGACTGACAAGAACCACTGACCCAGCTATAGTGGAGTCACATGAATCAATGTTGTTTTTCCCCTCTGCTGCTATGGCTTACTTCTGAATCTAGCTACGCTCTTTCAGAATACCGAGTATTATCTTACTACAGTGGAGCCAGCATACAGAAAGCTATTATGAATTGGTTTGAAAAAAAGAGGTGATAAAAAAAAGAGCATAAAGAGCAAAAATCTCAGGTATTCTTGATGCATGAAGACATGGAAATGGCCTCAGTTTACTGAATAGGAAAAGTATAGTGCAGCAATTGCACCATTGGTGGTAATCGTCTTGACATCTTTAACAGGTAATTCCATTAGTACAAATAAGAGATGCAAGGTGCTGCCAGCCACGGCCCTGGTCGATTCTTAATCACCTGTATGGGTTTCCTCTCATGGGCCTATATGACTCCAATGCTCACATCTTTATGGTTATTAAAGTTAACGATTGCTGCGTGCCTCATTTACCAAGGCTCTATCAATACCAGTTCAGCACCATGAAATTACCCCAGTCCAGAGGGAGCAGCATGACAAACCGGATTAAGAAGGGCTCTGTAATGCCCTGGCATATATAACTCTCCGTGTCATGGACTCAGCCCTCCGCAAAGAAGACCCACTACCAAGCTCAAACCCACTGAAGGGAGGGGCACTATCGAGGGGCTACTGACAACCATTACAGCTTAAATGTCAATCCGAGCTTTTATTACCCACATGGTTGTTGAGGGAAAGTGATAAAAACTAATAGCTAGCAGGGGAAAAAATACACTTTGCAGAAAACACATTAAAAGTTCTCAGAAGTTACCTTACAAATGAATGGAAAAAAAAGAGGGAGTGATTATGCTAAATATATGCAGGATATAACCTACTTCTGTGGTCCTTCAGGTGTAAGCATAACTTTGTTGGATACTCTTTTATAGGCACGACAGTTATATTTTGTATGAAGATGGGCTCCGTTGCATTTTAAATGTGGTGTCAAAATAAAAAACCTGCAGTAAAGGGGAGAGGTGGCTTGTGTCCCTTCACTTGTATCCTGCTTATCTTATTTCCATGACAGGAGGGGGAGGCCAGAAATAGTGTAGTGCAGTGCCAGAAACACTATAATATAGAATTTACTGTACGCTGTCACACTCATATAAAGAGCCGCATTAGATAAAGCCAGCAATCTCCTATTTATCATTTCTTGCCTCTCACTTTATTCTTCTTGTCCTCTGTGTGTCTATGTGCACATTTTTTTGTCTTAAAAAAACACACAACATAAGCACTGAATCCATGCCTGCAGGTGTGGCTGTACCTCTCTGTGTTTTACTGCTGCCGGCAGTAGGCTACAGTTGGTGGGTCCTGACCTCTATCCAATGTCCATATGACACAGGTCACTGCTCGCGCTAAATGAGAGTCGGATGGTGAAATGAGCAACTAAATTGTCCATTCAAAATCACGAAACTGCCTTTTTGAACGGCAGCACAGAGCAGCCCTCAAAAAGGGACATTCCTTGGGAGAAAACAATTGGATGCTGTGAGCCCTGGAAAATGGCCTGAATATAACCCATGAGTTTCAGTTCACCTCCTCTAAAAAAAGGAAACCAACAGGAATGAAAAACTTATAAAAATGGTTCAAGGTAAAGTTGCGAAATGCAATATGTGATTCTTTAGCGCAACACAGGGTGCAGCTATTGTCTGGTCTGAGATCTATTCTTAATACTGCATAACGCGGAGTGACACAGCGGAGGAGGTGTGATGCATGGTGGCTGTCTCAACCAGCAAACACGCTATATTGCCGCTTCTGCGTGTGGGGTCTGGAACGACATGTTGCTCCAGGTTCAGTCGAGGTCTGCCTGGATTACACACAATGCATTATCTGGCATGCATAATGCATCAGCAGGCACTTAACATCAAATTATGGATGCATGCAAAAATTCCCAGAGTAGTGTACTGTATGTAGAGAAAGGGCACTTTGCTGTGCAAATAATCTGCCCACTTTCTGTAAAGCCGAGCAATCAGGGAATCGCATGATTTTGCATAACTGGTTCTCATATGCAATAAATGTTAATAAGCGCATATTCTTCTCACTAGTAAGTTTGCATGTTTTAATACTGACTTTAAACATCAAGGCAGTTGGCTACAGCTCAGTGTCAGTCTGTTAATGGCCTCTCGTATTTATTTATATATTTATTTATTCACATTAACGTAAACACTTGCAGGCACAAACAGCAATTTAAATGCACTAGCACACGCATGCTGTACAAACACATGACTCTCAGCTGTTTGTGCAAATGTAGCTATAAGATTGTGTAAAAGTGAGCGTGCTTTGCCATGCAACTGGTTGGCCCATTTTAGTTTGAGCACTCCTGTCTTCAGCATGTAACCTATGCTATTGCTAACTTTGTACAGATGTGTCAGATGCACAGGATCTATTCATAAAGCATTTGCACATGCTTTTCTCCGTTCTCTATTTAGGTCCCGCGCGTCACTGGCTGACACATATGAATAAGTGTTTTTCCACTAAGCACCTTTTTAAAATGGTTACTGACTTTTAAATTATGCATGTCTGAGATGATAATTGTATGGCAGAGCATTGATCACCTTCCCAAAGACTGACTTGCAAGCGATGATCAATCTAAGTAAAAGCAAAAGGGAGGGAAAATCAATGTGCTAAACACTTAGCTACTGTTTGACAATGCACAGTAACGATGTCAGATGTGGCATTTAGCAGCTGACCTTGCTCTTGTGGCGGCAAGGACGGGAGACTGTTGTGGGCGAAAGGAGATGACGGGAGTGTGAAGCTGTCATAAAGAGCTATAATCTGTCATGACCGTAGAAATTTCATTCTAAATGATCAGATAAAAGACCCTTTTTTCAAACCTGCCTATTAAGATGACAGGTCGCACACTCAAGACTGCTCGAATTACGTATTTCTATGGCTATGTAATAGATTAATTAAACAAAGGGCGAAAGGGTGATTCATTAGGTCCTTATAAATGGACATTTGAATGTTATCCACTAGCTGATTCTTTTGCCATATCTGGTGAGCTTACTTTCAGCTTGGTTATATTTTCAAATATCATTTCACATCAAATATTATTTTTTTGCCTCCTGAAGTTATTTCCGACCATATCCAGGTCTCAGGTTTGCAGCAGTGGAAGTATAGAGAGAGCCATTTCCATACACTTCATATTATCTGATATAAAAAGTAACTGTAGCCAAATTAATTCTCACTATTCTCTGAATGGTGTTTCTTTACTATATAGAAGGTAATTATCCCGCTCATAAAGCAGCACTTATGCCTTTCCAGGCAGTTTCTCAGTTCGATCAGAGAGTAGAATGGAGACTATTGAAAAACAGAGCACAGCACAAAATGTATAACAGATTAACTACGGACCAAATAGACATTGGACAATGATAATCTATTTTTGTGTCACAGAACACTGAAATAGGGTTTCAACCCATTTCTCTACCTTTGGGAAGAAATGTAGCTATGACAAATGACTATAAGCGAAACGAGAGGTTTTGATGGGAGTAAGAATGAGAGGAGAAGGGGAGCGCAGTTATTTGCAGTGTCTAAAATCGGAACAATATGAGGAGTGGAACACAATTTGGCATCAGATTACTCACAGTGATATCCATCAAAACATACAATTCAGTCACTCAATATCATTACTGTCAGCTTGATAAGCTTTTAAGCTGGAGATAACATCTTGATGTGGTAACACAAACGGGAGAAGAGTCTCATCGGTTTCTATTGTCGAGGCCACAACAGAGAAAAATGAACCACGAACCACAGCGACGAGCAAGATGATTCATTCTGAAAATGATTGAGTAGTTTATCATTAACGAACCGCTGTGTCCTATTCCCACAGAGAGGAAGACTACAACAAACTTTCCACACCATTGACATCTCTTTGAATCGATATTTTTATATTCAGGGAGTGTTTATGCGAATCACATGTTTTCTCGGCGCACACGGAAAATGGTGCAATCAAGTTTTTTGAGATTCCTGTGGCTTCTTATCAAACGTCATGACGGCAAGTCATTGAGTTGACTTCCTGAATGTTGGCGCTGGGTGAAAAGAAAGAAAGCGCTCTAACTTCTCTTCTCTGACTGAGAGTGATTACTTCATCTTCTGTGGCAATCCTGTACAGAGAGGAATCAATCATGAATTGAAATATGCCTTGATTCAGTCACAGAAACTATCCCCCATCTACCAGATTAAATATCAGCAGTAATGAATGACACAGGCCCTTGAAGCCATTAATTACAAAGATTAGAATCATGACTTTGTTTTCAACTCAGGCCCATGCTGATTCTCAAGGTCACTCTCTTTTCCTGAGAGGACTTAATTGCAAAAAAAAAAAAAACACACAGAGAGAATGGTGCTACATTTAGTTTACTTTTTCTTCATTAAGTGTTTGTGCAAAGTTACGGTAAAAAGAACAACAACTGAATTACATTACATTGTCTCGTAACTGTGAAAGTCTTAAGTAGAGATGAAATGAGAACTTGAGTCTCCTCATCAGTCTTGCCTCTACATACCTGTAAATTTGATCTGTGCCACCAGGGTGGACTGTGAAATCATGTGGCTGCACATCAAAGTGTGACTGAATTCAGTGTGCATACTAATGCCCGAGCGATGCATGCTCTGAGCCCTGTGATGGTGAGAGAGACGAGGAAGAGGGGAGAAGGAGAAGGTGAAGACGAAGAAGAAGAAGAAGAAGAAGAAGAGGGAGAGAGAGAAAGCAAGAAAGCAACCAGAGAAAATTTCTCTTCAAAGAAAAATAAATATATTAGAAAAACTGAATTATGTTGACATTTAGAGAGGAAAATAAGTTTTCAGGTACATAACGGTCCAACCTAACTACATTTTCATGCTGGTATCTACTTTTTATCAGCGGATTGTAACCCCCCCCCTCCCTAAACACATGAGCTTGAAAAGCGATATGGCTGGTATGGTGCCAAAAGCAGCAGTCACCGTGTGTATCCTCTTTATCCATCATATCCGCGGCATCATTTCCCTGGTCATTGCCTGCGTACTGGTGGTGCTCTAAGTTGTGACTGCGGGATCAGAGCGCGAAGATAAGTGATTGTCCTCCGACAGACAGACGAGCTACCTTGACAGGCAATGAAGAAAGGAGCCTGTGCAAAGCACTTCAGTAGATGCTCTCCCTATTTCTCTCTGCTCTGTCTCCCTCCATCCATCCACCCGCCCATCTGTCCATCCATCCATCCATTGCTCTCCAAGGTAGGTCAAAAGAAAGATCCTTCTTGGCAGCTCATTCCTCACTCTGATGAAGCTCCTTGTTAGAGACTCATCAACTGCTTTCTGTGTCTTTCTCTCTCTCCCTTTCACTCACACACACACACCACTACCTTCACTCTAATACAAGTCTCCGTTTCACTTTTCTCACTGCTTGCCTTCTATTCTCATGTCTCAGGTCTCTCTCATTAAAGACATATCCCACTGTGGAGTGGGCGAGGTAGGTATAGCATCTGACCAGACTGAACTGTGACGTGTTCAGGGAGGGCAGATTGAACCGCGCACCGGCTCTCATTACTGCAGGTCACTGACCAAAGGTCAGCGAGGCTGAGAGGGCCCAGCGGCTGGAAGCTGTTGCAGTAAAAATGATGTGTCTTTGCTCTAAATATATACAGGTATCTGCTTTGGAGATATACAGTACAGTACAACACATCCCACAGCAAAGAACACGAAAAAGGGAAGCATAAAAAAATGTGTGCGTGTCATGGCAGTAAAATCACACCAAAAGATTAGACTTTCAAAACGACTCTTACTGCAATTAAGTCTGTCACACACAAAAAAGACATTCAGCGCACGCAGTGCAAGTAAATATCCCTAAATGACAACTAATGGAATTGTATAAGTTGTCTTTTGCTTGACACTGTTGCAGAGAAGTGTATTTTTGATTAATTTCATCATGCAGTAATTTGTACATTAATTTTCACATTATTACTCCGATCTGTCAACACCTATGCACTCTAAATGGAAGAAAATGCAATAATGATATTTGCCAGCTGTTTCTCGCACACAAATCGAATTAGAGTGCAGCTCTCAAGGACAGCAACAGATGGTTGATCACAAGAGGAGAGTAAATCCCCAGCAGTTATTGTACTATGACACTCCTATGTTTATCTCCACAGTCTTCTGGAAAAGCTCCATTATTTATTCGTTTTTGCAAGTACTGGCATTTCGCAACGGCAAACTGCTGCACGTTTCTAACCAGACTCATTCAGCGGCTCACAATGGCAGCTTGTTAAAATGAGTATAAAAAGTCTCCTATCTTTCTCTCTCAGAGTTGCTGTGGCTGAGGCAGATGCCAACTCTTTTCAAAATAGAAATGTCTTCAGACCCTCCCCTGCTCTCGTTGGAATTTAATTAATCACCTTCAAATTTGGTGTGCGGCCCCCGAGAGAATAGCGCTGCTTTTCATTGACGTCACAAGTGGTGCTTGACACGCCCTCTCTGGCCTAAACAGCCCCGTTGGCATCGGCTGAAGGGCTCTGATAAGACCAAAGAAGAGGGTGAGACACAAATTGTGCAGAATTTTTCGGTTCAGTTTCTAACCTGACTGGAGGCTCTCGCTCTGATCGTACAGTATCTCCTCTCTCAAAGCAGAGCGTTCCTCACAGTCAAATCCATAGGAGGAAGCACCGAGTCGATAAACTTTGATATTCAGTTAATGACTTCAAGGGAAATTCTGGTTTCATACAACCAGAGTCTTATTTGTCATAATTTTTTATCATGATTTCCATTGTTAATAATGCGATGCAGATTCCTCTTTTTCTCCCTTTCATGTTAAAATGAGTCTGAGGAATATGAAATTTAAGGAGTTCAATTTGGCCTCTATCTGCAACAATTTGTCATTATCTATAATCAATTATGTGATTTATTAACCCACAATGAAAAATCAATAGATTCATTGACATTGAGAGTAATCCTCTGCTGCAGCTCTGCGAGAGCAGCAGATGAAAGGGATGAAAAGAGACGGAAGAACAGGCAGTCGGATAAAAAGACAGATGGAACAGGTTGCCAGCCAGCAAGCTCACCATACTGTTGTGTCTCCTTGTATAACTCATCACAAGGTACCTTCCTTTTTTCTCCTTTCTTCATCAGGACTGGGTCTCTCGCTGACCTTGTCACAAGTTTAACCAAAACTTTCTCAGAGAGGACATAGTTTAACAAAACTTTCCCAATGTGCTGTGTTCATTTGCTCCTCTTCCAAACAGGACGGCGAATATAGGTCGACCCGGCAACACCTGCAACACCTGAGGATTTTCAATAGCAGAACCATGGATGCAAAAGCTAGATGTTAAAAAAAAAGGCCAGCGAAAGGCTCTTTAATTAAAATCACTACCTCAACTCCATACTTGATGAAACCATTGGATTTTTTTTTCCCACTAATGCACTGAAATGGAAGGAGAGAGAAGGAGTTGCTCTTTTCTTTTTTGACTAAAGCTTCCTCTAACATCGACAGAACAGACGATTCAGGCGGAGGAAAGCCAATAGGGAGGCCTGAGATCCTATAAAGTGAATGAAATCACCTGTCAAAGCTCTCCTTAAACTTTGTTAAACACATTGTACCTGTCATGCACTTAAGGAACACTGCGGCCATGGAAATGACACAAAGTTTTCTCATCAAAGTGCATGCACAAACCTTGAGGGACACGCTGAAAGTTGAACGGTGTAATTTGTCAACTCAGTCGAGCGAGACTATCGATCAGTGCGTCTACTGTACTGCACTGTAAAAGGCATTCAGATCTGTCACATATGGCTCAAGTGCATCAGAAGTACTTTGGTCCATCACACTGTACTCTGCAGTGGTTCTGAGTTCTGAGAATGACCGAGAAGATTATACAGTACATGTGTAGGAAAAGCATTTTCATTTAAGAGTACCGCAAACAAAATCTCTGAATGACACAACAAACCAAATACATGTTTTCATGAACACCTGTGCACACAGAACTGCATGAAAAATGAGTATGGACTCTGACTGTGTTTTACACTTTGATTTGATGGCAGGCCAATCACAAGCAGAAGTCATCTGTTTCTGTACCATTGTCTCCTCTGCAGGTCAGGATTTATGTCATTGTAGGCGTTTTTTTTTAACAGGTCACTGTCAAGTGTGTTTGCATACTTTCACAAAACATTAAATGTTTACCATTTCCTTCAACAGCATCATCAAAAGTAATTAACCCTCCTGAACCCCCACTGTACCATAAGAGCTGTTGTGCTCTGCTGTCACACATTATCTTTTTCATCTCATATTGCAATTTTTTTCCCCACATTTTCTTGTGCAGATACATTTTTCAGGTTTTCAAATGTTCATTTACAAGCTCAAACTTTGGAATTATTTGTGAACATCATTTTAAAATCTTTTTCTTTTTCACTTCAAAATCTTTGTGAGTTTAGTTTGAGCCCACAGTGTTAAATCAGGGAGTCTACGTTACGTTGGAGGGCATATGAGTGAACTAATTAGGAACACTCTGTTCTTTGCCACAAAGCTCTGGGCCACTGACTATACGCCGGCCAGGTAATGAGCTGAGCTGACGACATAGGATCCCCTGTATGCTGCTACAGGGGACGACCAGCTCAGACCTCCAGACTGAAGACGTGTTCTTTCAACACACGCAGCGGCATGTGGCAAGGTACGCCGCACTGCCCCCAGAGCAAAGCACTGTTCACTCAGTGTTAATGAATCAATCAATTTCTCCCAGATAAATCACAGTGAACGCCTCGCAACGGCCGACTGTCACCATGATGAATTCCTTCATTTCATGTAATAAGCTGGCTGGGAAGTGATTTATCCCTGCTGCGCAGGCGGCTATATACAGCAGTGGACAGAGGCGAGAGATACAAAATGAAGTGTAATATGTCATTGAAATATTTCCCATGCAGTCGGTGAATAAGGTGGAGCCGCGGGAAAAAACACTTCAGTCCAAAATCCAGTCGATATCAAAAGATTTCACTCAATCTTTGGCTGAAGTAGCAGCCGGTCGGGACATTCAGTTGAGTGGCTGATGCCATGCTGCAATGACAGGCTCCTGAGTGACCGTGGGCCAAAACACATTTCCTGACATCACCATATTGCTTTGGCTTGAATTATGCAGTGAGTCTTTTGAAGGCTCGCGTTCTCTCGACTCCTTATATTACAGAATGAGACAAAGATAAGTGGGAGTAAGAACTACATTCTAATGCTATTGATTGCCTTTGCTCTGCCCTCGTCCAGGGCCAAGATTAAGAGCTGTTGTGATTCTTTTAAATGCAGACCTCTCCTCTGGCTAAGTGGGAGCCCCTGTGTGCTAATCAATTTAAACCACTGCTGAGCTCCAAGCATCACACATAACAATCCCCTCCCAGTTTGTGTGAAGGGATTGATGTGTGCGTTATGGTTTTGTGCTGATCCCAGTTAAGCAATGCTATTACTACACTTCAGTCCATCTGCCATTTGACCCACAAAACCTCTAA
Organism: Decapterus maruadsi; assembly: GCA_030347415.2. NCBI lineage: Eukaryota > Metazoa > Chordata > Actinopteri > Carangiformes > Carangidae > Decapterus > Decapterus maruadsi. The sequence goes on along the minus strand of CM064896.1, from coordinate 8,766,127 downwards.
TACTACATTAATAGCAGAGCATGTAGCGCATATCCGTGAGTATCATTTTCCACTGCAGAGACATCTCAATGTTCTCCTCCAGTTATTTTCCCGATCATATGAATAAAGTGAGGTGATCTTTGTAAAAGTAGACTGCAGCGATCAAAATCTGAAAAAAAAATGAAGTGGGTTTAAGTCGATTTAAATGAGCCCTATCAAACTAATTCTGTATGAATAAAAAATGCCTACATCCATAATCATTAATCATATTAATATTAACATTGCTAAAAGATTTATACCGACCAAACTCCATTGATGATTCCATTTGTTGAAATGGGAAAAGGCTCACAGCATTTTTCTCCCTGTTCCACATATAAAAAATATCCTGCACTTTAATTTATGACTCATTTGGAATCCATAATAGTGAAAGTGATAATAGTATTTCAAAGTTTTCTGCAGAGTGAGATAATTGGAAGTGAAACATTAGGTAGCAAGTGGACAGTAAATGAAAATATTACTTAGTGTGAGCTCTCAAAAGATGGTCCAGAAGCCCCTTGCCCTGACTAATCTGTTTCAATTAAGCAGCTATGCAAAGACTCGTTGGACCCATGTTTAGCCCACTAGATGAAAGCTTGTGAAAATGTGTGGTCTACTTTCTGTTTGTTCACAGGGTTCCAAAAATATAGTGTTTAAAATAGATATATTTCCCAGAGTAAACAAAGCAACCTCTTTGATTCCTCCTCCAGCCAAAACTTCAAAAGTTCACAAATTAATCCCCCCGAATTACCCCCCGGGGAACCGTCTTGCCCTCGTCCTCGTCATTATTACCACCTTTATGGTGCAATCTGATAATTAATTAAAAATAAATGAGATATTCCCTGAACTTATGGGCTGTAGAAATCGAAAGGTGATGTAGGAGGCTGTGCTTTAACGACTTGGGCGGCGTGATAATTAAGAAGCTGTCAACGCCTGTTACCTTGTCATTGTGTGTGTCTGAGCGCGTGTGTCTGCGTATGAATAGCCCACTAATCTCTTAATATGTGTCTGAGGTCTCATTTGAGTTCAAAGGTCACCATTTAATTATACTGCGGCAAATGCTTAATTTTCAATTATGATGGCGCTGGGGAGCTCACCTTGGAAAAGGACGACTCAGAGACGGGCGGACGTGGCCCCCTCTCACCTTTTCAGAAGTGTTTTTTTTTTTTTTTTTTTTGAAACACTGGAGTTTGTCAGTGTGGTTGATTTGCATGTGGGGCTGTGGCATAATGAAGGTCTCCGGTTGGTGACCCTTTTTAGTTGTGATTTAGGGGTCACGTTGCTGGGATAAACTCCAGCTGCATAGGAATCTGTCTTTTTCTGGGGCAATTAGCGCACTCGCACACAGACACACGCACATAAACACTTGGAGCGGAGCACAAAAGCTTGCTTGCACACAAACATGCCACTTAGAGAAACATTTATGCCTGTTTTCAGGTAAGAGGAAAGTCACATGCAAGTCTAATGCTACTTCTCCCTCTGCAGGTAACTGAGTTGTGAACAAAAGAAAAATGAATTTGGAGCAAGAACTGCTGACACACAGTATGATGGGAAACAGGGTCACGACACAGCTCGGTGACTATTGTTTGAGTCATTATTCAAAACATAATTCTCACCATGGGAAATAACCTGCAGTGGTGAAACTGCTACTCAATTATATGTGCCACGTTCAAATTAAACTAAAAGGAAGTGAGTGGTATTGAAGCCGTGTCGAGTGGCAGCTTTGACAATGTACTTTTAACTTCAGCTCAGACTAGAGGCGCTGAGCCACATTAGCAGAAACATTAATGTCCAAACGTTTTTTTTTTTCATCAGGGTTTGACTTCAATTTAGAGCTGAGAAGTTTAGAAAATATCTCCTGTAGAAACGAGGTTAGCATTATGCAAAACTGCCCATTTTATGTTGCTTCAAATCTTCTCAGAGTGGCAGCCAATAGACAGCACTCAGCAGGACACTTTCCTACGAACAGTTGGCATCACTGCGCCCGAGCAGTGGGACAGTCTCACAACACAATGAGTGATGAAACGGCGCCCGATCCTCGCTCAGCGCCTTGTTCACATTCCCTCTTCCTCCCTGTCTGCTCCGCTCTCTCTCTCTCTCTCTCTTGAATACGCCACTTCAACTGAAAGCCTCCCTTGTTCTCAGCATGGAGAAGCGGATGCAGGTTGAAAGACATTTCTCTTTTTCTTCATCTCGGCGAGAAAATGAGTCTGTTTCTGGCACGGGTAGGGAGACGTATTTTACATTTTTCTTCTGTTGTGAGGAGCAGGTAACATTTTGCCAGTCATAAGGAAGCCCCCACCCCCACCCCCACCGACACTATTTTCCCTCCAACACAGTGTTACACATCTTACATACATAACTTAGCTGTTATAGCTGAAAAAGAAAGGTGGAAAAGCAGGAAAGATGAGGAAACTTTTGGTCACACCATGTGGAACGTTCACCTACCACTGCATTTACAGACTATTAGTATTACTACTTCACCAACCCTCCATCTGGCCCTTGAATAGTTTTCTGATTGAATACTTGTAAATACATTGTTGAACAAAGATACGTGAAATGTTACAAATACTCAGTAAACTCTGTGTGGGCGGAAAAAATAAAGTGGAACAAACTTTTCATTCTGTTCAGTGCCGTTCTTTTGTTTGATTCAAGTGGCGCTCATTTATCAGGCAAACCAGCCTGTCAAGCAGGAGGGAAAAACACACATGACTAAATTTCGATACAGCTTCACAGAGAGGAAGAAGAAGGAAGGGAGGAAGGAGGTAGGAAGGAAGGAAGGAAGGAAGGAAGGAAGCCACATTTTTCACTGGCTGACTCACTCCTGTCACAACTGGACCCTGTGTACCTCTCTCGCTCCACTTTGAATAACACCTACGTTCAAACGCCTACTCTCAGCCTAAGGTGACATCCATCTGCTTCCCAAATGCAACCTGCACAGAAACAGGAAAATAAAGCTGATGGCCACTGATACTCACAAAGATATCACTGTATATTGGCTCTGAAAATAACAGCTGCCACAGAGTGGGTGTATTTATCCATGACATATATTGTGTATAATAAAACATGCATATTAATGTTTCTGTCGGGTAAAAGCAATACATGGCATGTTCTTTGATCTTATCAGCCTTGAGGCAAGGTTCAGATATTTTTATGTTTTAAGCCTTCATACAGTCCTCTTCTGTCATTGTGGATATAGTAATAGTCAGAATCACTACTTTCCCATACTGGCTGTGAAGTCATCTTGATGCAACTGCAATGTACTGTAAACAGGGCTGTAGCCACAGTTTCGGAAAGACATCAAACATATAGCCACTCCAACTTCACCTCTCAAAACAAACTGATTACGTTTTACCCATTTTTATGAGGATCATTTAATTGCTCAGTTGTTTTCAGTAAAATGTATGTCAATATATCATGATTTAAGAGTATGTAGCACTTTCTGTATTCATTTCATTCATTTTCATGTGTGCAAATAGCAAAACATTGTGTATGACAGGCATGGAGGAGGAACAATGACAGCATCCAGTGCCTCCTTCATCATACAAAACATATGGCTTGTGGGTGCTGTTTACAAACAAAAATCCAAGCCCATCCTTTTACATCTGAGTGAATTTAATTGTTCATCATTCTAACTGTCAGCTCTTATTCGAGAACCAGCTCTCATTTGGGAAGCATTTTCATTGGAAGAAGAGTTCTGCTGCTGAGAGCAGCTGGAACTTCACCTGTTTCATCTATAAATCCTGTTTTTCTTCAGTTTGTTCGCAAGTGTTTCAAAAAAACAAAACAAAACAATAACAAAATAAAATTGTTGCACGCTTTCCTCTGGGACACGCTGACTGCAATCGCGTTTGTGTGACTGAGCAGACTGTTACTAATTTCCTTTTTCTGTTTTCACCTGTTCCCTCTCTTTATTGGCAGAGAGGACCTTGAGGCTGCGTCTTCTCTCCGGCACTGGGGACCCTTTAGACATCCAAAAAGCACCTGGAACGCACGCTAAGACATGTGGCAGCTCTGATATTTCAAAAAAGTGAAAGAGACGGAGCATGGGAAAGGGGTAAGGCAAGCAGGGAGTTGTGTCTACGGTTCACTGATTATCGAGAGCATCAGTATCTGCATGTATCCGCTGAGGTTTATGTACGCTGGACATCAACGTTGTGTTTCCCCTGTATGCAGAGTCATCCTACTCATGCGAGTAAACCCGTAGGCATGTGAAAATTTAGGAGGAAGGGGATCTGACAGGGTCTAAACTGGATCATAAATTGAAATGCACTGTTTAATATAATCAAAGCAAATAGTTGGAGTCTGAGTGTAAGTGAGGGAAGCATGGAAGATGACAGAAAAGAGAGTGGGGGGGTCTTATTAGTTTCCCAGAGAGGTTTACTGCTGGGTGGTCAGAGCATCCCAGGGTGCTTCCTCTTTCTCCTGTTCGTGGTTTAATTAGAGATTCAACAGCATCGCAGAAGACGAAGCAGAGTATGATGGGGGCTGATGCAGAATGAGATTGGAGGTGGTTATTGCGCACGGCACTGCCTTGTTTGTATCGGATTAATCAGCAATTGTCCTACAATTGAGACTTGGAATATTTATTCTGCAGACAAGCTGATAGCACTAATGATGATAATAATAACAACAACAATAATAACAGTTGCGTCTCTTGGGAAAGCCTTTTCTGTGGGCATTTCTTCAATAATTACATGATGCATACCCATAATTCAGCACTAATGTGTTGTGAAAAATACCGGGGGCTGAGAGGTAGGTTACACAATGGAGCCAGGCTGAAGTCTGGAAATAAACCAAGCAGAGCTAACTTGAAGCTGCACTTCAGTATCACTGTGTATTTAAGAAATAAAGCAGCTGAATGGCAAAAATAATAATCCCACCGAGACATGGGTGGCCCCTGAAAATGCAAATGATGTTGTTAGCTCCTGTGGATCCCTCTGTGGAGCCTTTGCGCCTGACCCCCACGCAGTCCCCGAGGTGAGCCCAAATTGCTTTGACAAGGGCGCTTGTTTTTTATCTCATGCTTGGCTTGTCCAGGCCTGTGATTGATGCAAGCCTTTCCAAAGCAGCAGCAGCACTCATTGTGTTTAAGACCACATACCTGAGTTATGAATGTTTCATTCAGGAGACTAAATATGAACTGGCCGAGTGAGAGCCTCCCTGAGAGCACCGAGGAATGGAAGCCTCATGCATGCTAATAATGGCCTCAGAGAGGCTGAAAGAAAAAAAAGCGGGTAATAGTAAGAGAGAGGAAAACAGGCAGCAACTATATCATCAATTTACTGGCTTCACCGTTTCTTTCGGTCCCTGTGTTTCCACCCTTTGTGTCAATCACAACCGATTCCTGTTACCAGCAACAACAATTCTGCGACAGGCTTCCAAAAACAGAGAAATCACATGAACAGTTTTGACTAAAGCAGCAGAGCAACAGATCCATCTTGTTGACTTGGGAGACGTAGGGAATAGGATTTTTCTTTTCTTTTCTTTGCTGCAGTGACACGCTGGCCTGTCGTATCTGAATTCAGGCAAGATTTATCAGTATAACATTTGTTTCAGTGGTGGCTGACAAGTCCTGCTGGGCCCTACAGTGAGGTCGGCGCAAGGGGAGGTGGAGTCGGTTTGGGTGGAATAAAACCACCGAGTCAGTAAAGTCACACCAAGCCACCTTGCTCTGCACTCTTGATCTGACCCCCCTGTCCCCCTGCAGAGGTGAGGAGGAGAAGATTGAAAAAAGCACTCATCCACGAGCCATGAAATGTCACATCCCCAGTCAGACAGTGATAGCCATGCATGTTCAGGAGGTGACATGAGTGTATTTTCCATTGGTTGCACTGTAAGTCTAGGACAGCAGCTGTGATGTGTGTTAGGTGTGACATGCAAATAATTTAGCCACACACACACTCCCTCACTTAAACTCAATGTGACTCTTTGGCGTCAAGTCCCATCCGTGTTGAATAGTTCCTCTCACCATGAGCAGATTATGATTTGTGGTGAACTGAGGCACACTAGCTGCTTAATGGAGTTGAACAGGATGGAGGAGTCTCATTCTCATCTGCCAGTAAGAGACATGCACATACACAGGGACTGATTGAAAAAAAAAAAAAAAGAGGGGGAACAGCAAGAGAGGAGAGGAAGGAGAGCAAGCATGAGAAGGGGAGATCCACTGGGATGTGTCAAATGTTGCATGAATCACTAAATGCTTCCTTCTCTAATTGGCTCTATTGAGTGCATCAGCGTCTCCCGTGGTGGGGGCCAAACGCCTCCCGATGCATGTGTGCGTGTGCATCACACATCTAACATTCAAAGTGATGGGGATCAAAGGATTGCCACTGTGAGTACAGTGAGTCGTGAAGTGATATTGTCAGATCCACTAAGGCTCAGATCCTCGTATGCAAACATATGGTGGTGCTCAGGACGACAGTGCAAGGGATCTACGATGCTTTATTCCAGCAGTTGAAAGGCTGACATCAGTGTTGAACAGACATTCAAAGTGAATACCAAAAGGCCCTTGTCCTGGTCCATCATATGAAATGAGCAAATCTTGACTGTTGCGCACTCATGCTCATGCAAGAGCACTTAAGCATTCCTGACACAAACACAGACAAACACACATTAAACCACACTCTCGCTATATCGTACACGCACACTATCACAACACTGAGAAAGATGCAACCAAAAAGGTGAACTGGGGCAGAAAAAAAAATGTTTCAGGTTTAACTTTTCTGACTAATGGCTTTCAGTGGCTTACATCACCATTACATCATTTTCACCAGGCACTTATTAAGTATTCATGGATTCTCCAATCCCTGCATTGTTAAAGTAGCCATAATCTTCCTGCTGTGTGTGCAACAATTGAAACTGACAGAGCAAAATGCGAAAACACACTGAATGTAACTCCGACATTTATATTTTATGGAACATGGGATATAAAAGAAATGACAGCATTTCTGATACACCATAATTGAATAACATCATTAGACGTTGATGCATTCATTATTTGTGTAATGTATTCATGAATATATAACAAATGTCATATTCAATGATTTTTTGCAACAATGGCCTGAGTATCGAGTCGGACACTGTTTACTAATGCACATTTAAACACCAAGAATACAAGTGATAAATAATCATTTGCGGCTGCACTCTGATGGTCTGAATTTAATTTTCTCATTTTTTCCATCTTGTTGAGTGCAAGTCTTTTTGCATAGGCTCCTGGCTGTCACCATGGCTGCTGTTTTCACTGCTCTCATCATTTCCTTCAAACCTACATTACATATCGCCTTAAATGCACAACAGAACAAGACCGCAGTGTACAAGAGCAGTGTGCTTGCCTCTTTTTTCATTGTGCACAGTAACAGTTTGCTTTCTGAAATGCGTGTATACCTGTAGGCAGGAGGTGATTGTGCTGTGTGGGCAGTCGGCACATGGCGACTGGTTGCTTTCAAATCATCGCGCAGCACGATCAGCTTTATTTTCTCAACGACACATCTGGGATGCTGTGTGTTGGTTGTCAACAGGCTGAGTGTGTGTGTGTGTGTGTGGAGGGATGAAGGGGGTATTAGAGACCACCACCACTTCATAGTCATGATAGGCAGGCTCACGTGAAACAGCCTGGAAGGAGACGCACTTGTACCAGTTCACACATAAAGGAGTTGCCAGTCATATTTACAAGCATAATACAATATAATACAAGCTGCATATCACCTACTGTATGTTACATGAAAAAATACCAATTACCGTAGATGACCATTTATTAGCCCGGGCGTTTAATATGCTAAATCGACTTGGACCCCAGGCGTCTATAAGAACCAGGCGGCTATTTGCAACAGGCTACAATTTATATTTGCAATGAGCAGCACCAGACCATCATGCAAAGAACACGGATTTCACCATCGACCGCTGGACAAAGACAGTTTGTCTGTGTTACCGCGACACAGGGAGCTGATCAGCAGTGTTATGAACGTTAGCTGGGGGGGAGCGGGGGGGTCGCGGTAATTTCAACACTGTACTTGAGCGTATTTATCCATTTATCCTGTGTCGTCCAGCGCGACCTGTCCCGCTAGCGCACCTGTGTTTGTGTGTATGTTACATGGAAAGTCGCTGTTGAAAAAAATGTGCAAGACTATAGTAAAAACTTAATCGCCCGGGCGTTAAATTGAACAGGCGTTTATTATGCCAAATGAGCTCGGACCCCGGCGACTGTTAGAGCACAGGCGGCTATTTGCACGCGGGCGATTATTTGGTCATCTACGGTATTGTCTAACTTTAAGGATAATGAGGAGTTTTTTTGATTCTTGTGGAAGGTTGTACGTAGGTCTTTATTGCGGGGGATTTCAGAGAGTGCTTTTAGAGCTGCTTTTAAAAGCATTCAGCCTAATGTTGAAGGAACAAAAGCACGGTCTGGTCTTCTGATGATCCATGCTGTGTTTCAGAAGAGTTTATCTTTTGTCCTGTTGCAAAGGCATGGCCACATTATGACACAGGATCTTTTGTTTTTATAAGGTTGCTTGGAAGATAAAAAAAAAATAACCATGACATTGTACATCAATGTTTCTTTGTGAAGGGATAATCCTGAAAATTCACCTACCAGTAGGTCAATTCCCCCCTTGTCTTTTGGGAAAACCATTTATCTATGGCGGGATATAGCTGTCACATTTCAAAGAGAAGTGCCAGAGGTGTAAACGATTCAAACAAGATGCTAACAATGTTTCTAATGTGAGTGGAGTGAAAATGAGCATAATGTTAAGAGAATAACATCAGAAGATATTACTGCCAGCATTACAAAAGACATTAAGAATCATCATTGAAGCTATAAGTTATTCAAACATCTTTCACAAGACATATTTGCTTTTGACAGTGTTATGCAAACTGGAACTGTACTTCACTTTACGTAACACATTCCATATGTGTACAGATGGTACTTGGATTGAAATATATATAAAAAAACACAGACACTAGATAAACTGAGCTCTTGTCTGGCTTATAATTAAAAGTGGGCTGCAGTAGTCGGTACAAAATTCAAACGGCTCAAAACATAACAATAGCATCAAGCAGTTCATCGTGTCCACCTACAAAGGCTGACAAAACTGGTGCCAGGAGGTGGTGTTACTACTGTTTTAAAGGAGCTGGAAAAGCAAAACATTTAAGTGTTTTTGAACACTATATGCCTTAATTAGAGGAATAACAACAGAAAAATGAGGCGATGACGACAGAGAGAGGGAGCTGAGAAACAAAGGTCTTGAACAAAAAACTCTCATTAGTTGACAACCAAATTTGTGTTTTCTGCAGCTAAAACCTACAGAACGTCAAGTTTTGCTATGCATACTGTAGCACCTATATTCAGGTGATAGTCTTCTGTTCAGATGTGTTGTTGTGGTTCTGTTGGATGTTTCCTCCCATCCCCCAGATCTCTGCCAAAATGGCCAGAGGGAATCAATTTAACAGGTAAGGGTCTGACTCTTGGGACTGCTTGAGTGCACAGATAACCCACTGATTGATAGAATGCACTTCTACCTACACAGGGCATTGCAGACACACAAACACAACATAGCTATACTGGATGATATACTGTGAAAAAAGTGCAAGGGAAAAGGATGGTTTCTGGTAAAAACAAAAACAAAAAAACATCCTCTATCCTGAACCTTCTGAAACTCTGGATAATTCTCAAACCTCTCTCCTCTCCCCTTTCCCGTATCTCGTGAGGCTGCCGAAAATAAACCTGGAGGACCTACGGTGTACCTTGACCACTCTGTCTTAGCTAAAACTGCCAAGCCTCCCCCCAGGAGAGCGTAAACATCCTCAGATGTACAATACCTGAGCCCTCCAGGTATTTGGCTCTCCTTTACCTATCTGAGAGGCCTCACAGTCATCACAAATATCCACTAAAAATGAGCACTCCATGGGGCAAACACCCCAGCTGTAATAAACAATACCAAACTACAGTACATGTGTGCACAGTGACCCCGTTTTGTGACCATGAACCTCTAAAACTGCATTTAGTCTAACTTTGCTAACTCAACTCGGCTTCCCTCCAGCCATAAAGCTGGCAATGATCAGAGTGCAAGTCATTAAAGGAATAACACTCGGGGAACATCAATAAATGCCCAGAAGGCTTTTGGTTCGGGTCAATCATTCTAGTCGGTTAACGGTCTCCAAACAACAGGGCAAATTCATCATAGTCCCTAATCACATCGGGCAAGTCCACATTTCGCCTCAGAACAATATCCGCTAACAACATTAGCGAAGGGCTAGTAATATGATGTGATTTCCTGCCGTCACACGGAGGTGCTGATCGATGGTGGGGATGAGTGGAGCATAATTCAGGGAAACCCAATGTTCCCATATACTGTACAAATGCTGCTCACTTGGTTCTGTATGGGCATGCAGGCAGAAGACTGTGTGTTTAGGTGTGTGTCTACCACACAGTATGGGATTAATAAACAGTATACCTCAGTATTTGATAAATAAAAACACCTTGGTTTGCTCAGTGTGCGACCAAGGCAACACTAAATGTCACTGTGGTTTGTTTGGCTAAAGCATGTTGGCATACGGCTTTGTTTGTCTTCGTTTGTCTATTTTTTTTTGCCATTTGCTGGAAGTGAGACTAATATGTTTTTTTTAATGGAAAAAAGAGGTGTTTCTGGGGTCAACAGATTCAATTAACCTTTAAGAAGAAAAGTGTCATACGGAAAAGAAGAAGCAAAGAAACTATTCAGTGAACCCACTGATGCACTTGTGCACACAGTGCACAGTATCAGTTCCCTGTGAATTGAGCCCAGTCACTGTGTTTTCCTCCGAGGAAGGACTCCAACCCAAGTCCCACAGGGTGTGCATCATTTGTGCCAATAATTGGTTTGCAGTTGGATTTTTGGGAGCTCAGATCAACAACAGACCCCAGAGTACATCTATAATTACTGTGTTTCCCACAGCATCCACACACTGTAACCAAAGCCAAGGTGGTTGTTAAAACCCACATCATTAGCCATGAACCTGTTCATGGATATGACTGAATACAACGCAGTGTGTTCAGGCTTCGAAAACAGAAATAAATCTTTAGCGTGGTGTCGCCCCTCTAGTCAATTCATGTGCAAAATATTTCATTTGAATATTCAGTGTGGATGTGGATGCAAGGGTATCTATTTAGAGTGCTGTTTTTCTAAAAAATACGCAACAATTTTCACAGTGTCTTGAGTTTTAAAATATTTGGTGACCACATGTATTTTTCCCTTGTATTAGTTACACTTCACTATGCTGAGCCCCTGGGCCAGGCGGCATCTCAGATGTGTATTCGTGTGCTGAGCAGTCACTGAGCAGTAACGCTTTTGGATGTTCCATGGTGTTTAAGCGTTACTGGGCTTTTGAGCGGAGAGAGCAGAGACTAGGCAGTCTGTCCGCTCTGCCACCTCGCTGACAGCCCTGCAATGGTGCCTGGATGCAGGCCTCTGTGGCTCCCCTCATCCTTCCACAAAAGCACCACCTACGCCTCCCCAGAAGCACCTCCATCCATATTCACAGCGGCCTGCTCCCTGTCATATTTGCCTCCCTGAGCCTCCACCACTGCCCAGTTCCATTGTCACTCAGCTGGGGATGGGTGACCAGGCGAGCTGGGAGGAGGCCAGGGCCTGAATAATGGCTAGATCCCTAGTCTATCTCCTATCAAGGGAGACCAGCAGTTCATTTAGAGGCAATCTCCCTGTCCCTGTGAACACAGGCTCCTGAGAGACCCTCACAAACAGAAGTGTGAAAACAACACAGAGGGGGAAAAAAAAGGCAAAATGATGCAAAAAGAAGCCAGCCGAGAGCTGACAAAGAAAACAAAGGAAAATGTGTTTCTCCTCTAACAATCTCCACAGCTGTAATTATCTGTGGCTCCATGCAATTACCACATCATATAGTTATTCAGCAAAATGGAAAACACAACACCAGTGCCCTGCCACAACACAGACACAAACACTGCAGTATCTGAACATCTAACAGCTGAAATTTTGTGGAACCCCCCCCCCCAAAAAAAACAACAACAAAAAAAAACAGTATGTGGGATTTCTTCAATCTTTTGCCCTGGACGTCTGACGGATTGAGCTGCGTGATGCAGGACATCCCTGCAGCTCTTGTCCATGCACAGCTGCCCTCCGACGCTGGTGGTGGTGACTGGTGAGCACTACTGGCCAGACTCCAGCTGATGTCCCGTGAAAGCCTCTGATCAATCACACCAGCTCATTACCGATCACCCCACCCCCACCCCTGCAGCAGACAGCGTGGTACCACCTTGGAGTCACCTTGGGTATTTAAAGTAACTGTTTGCACAACCCCCTATATATATGCCAGCCTGCCCAGGCTCACTCTGTTGGTAGATATTGTAGGTGGGTCTTGTTTTATAGAGAAAGAGACCTGCTGAGTAATTGTCATAAGGCTTGTGGTCCTGGTACAGAAGGAGACTGGCAGTTCTCTACAGCCTAATCCAGCTTTGTGCCTGTGCCAGGTAGCTGTCAGCTCCAGCCTGGTCAGCTGGTGGGCTGGCAGCTATAGCAGCAACATGGCAGAGAGGGCTCACAGTGGTTCACCTGGGCACCGGGGCTCACACCCATCCATCCTCAACACTGAGTTGTGAGGCTGAGGTGTGACAGAAGACCTGTCACACCTCTGGTGGAAGGTCAGCCTTGATGGAGGGTGCCCTGCAGCAGATGCTCCGCGAGGATGGGCAAGGTTAATGTGCCTGGCTTTACCCAGGGATACATTGCCTTGTCAAAAATTAACAGAGGACAGCTCAATTGAATGTGAGAGCAAGCAGGTTGTACACAGACTTGCAAATTTAAAATGACCTTAATTGCAACCTCTGTTCTGCATTACACTCCAAACCATTATGACTGCTCACTGTTGAAGTGAATTATGTTGATTTTCTTGTAATAATGGAATGTACATTAGATTGTAAGTGAACACGTCTCAGTTCTCATTGTCAGTGTGCTGGATACAAAAGAGACTGGCAGGTATACAAACCTGGGCGACTTTGACAAGGATCAAAATCTTATAGCCTGATGGGGGGGCTGACAATGGTCTTAGGATAGGTCTTAGATGTGTTGGAACAAGTCCCATCAGAAAATAATCTGCTACAGTACAGAGAACCACCTTCAGATGTCTATTACTTGTTGGGTCAAGGCTCATATAATGCATCTTTTAATATTCTGCTTCATTCGTGTAAATTTTTGTTTAATATGTTTGTTTACTTTCCAAGAAACTGCAGAAACCTGCAAAAATATATTTTGCTTCCATGGCATGTTCCCGCTTCTCTGCTGACATGTGTACGCCATTCTGAGCTACTGGAAGATACCTTAAATTCTCAAATAGTGGTCTGGACTATTATTTACCTGAGCTATAAAAACAAATGTTTCTGTAATACTTTTCCTCAAGGTGATGTACATGTCAAAACTACTGAGGCTTGAAACTTTGCTTGTCTGTGGATGATGCATGCCTACAGCAGCAGAGAACTGTTGCTGCTGATGCTGCTGTTACTGTTATGTGGGTTGAACTGGAAGTGTTATGTCCACAATTACAGGCTACAGTTGACTGTCACTGCATTTTGCGGTTGCTGTGTCTTTTGCAAGAGGCACTGCGCTTGTTTACAGAATAAAGGAATGTGACCAGTTATCAGCGAGCACTTAATTGATCACATGCTGGGATACAAATTGTGCCACTGATCAACACAATTTGGGGAAAGAATTGCAAGAGCTGGGAAAGTCTTTAGCACTGGGTTGTTTTGGAGAAGTAGAGGAAATACATGGTCTGGGCATAGATCTGACAAGTTTAAAACAATGAATACCAGTCTGGGGTAATTCTACTTTCTTGCAATGATGATTTAAATATTTGATTCTCAAGAGCTTTCCGACTCTAAACCAGGGTCTTTTCATCAGGGACATGGAGCTTGGAGTCTTTTCTCTTTTTTTTTTTCCACTTCCACGCTCATCGTTTTGTCATTCTGTTCTATTCTCGTACTGTCGATCTGCTAATGTGTGTATCAGCTTGTTTATTAATATAGCTGCCAAAGCTGGAGCCATGGGTTAGCAGTTTTACAAGAGACGCTGCTGTCACAGTCCCAACGTGCCTCCCTGGGACATATGGAGAAAAACACAAGTAGAGTGTTCTACTTCCAGCGAGTTTCTCCAGAGATGGCTGGCACTAACAGCATCATCATTATACAGACATGTGCAGCTGGAAATTAACACAGCTTGAATGAAAGTTTTATAAGGAAATGGTGAAAGTTAACTCCCAACAGTGTGCACTCTTCGTCTTCAGATGAAGAAATGCTTTAAATGCCACAGGCCTGGAACGGGAGACAAATACTGGAAAAAAAAGGTGTATTTTACACAGTGTACTGAAGGAGAATGGTAAATATTGCAGCACCAAGTCAATGTCACAGTGGGACTTGTGTGTCCACGGCTGTAGCCCGAAGGTACAACAGTGGAGTTCAACACCAAACGGAATTCTCGCTCGCCGTGCTCTGAAGTCCGGTCTGCTCTATATAAAGCACCATGTCAGAGAAATTCACTTGGACAGCTACACGTTTTTCTTTTTTTTTTCCTACGGCTGTATCATACTCTCAGATCATTTATAAATGAGTTGGCGGGATGTCTGAATCACGAGGCGTGCCTGAGCATGGTGAGAGCATGATAATAGACACACTGGCTGGGGCGTCGGTTTTCTCCAGTGAAGGAAGTTATGGTGAGGGTTATTAAGTAGAATGACACAACCGGCCATGTAAATTTCTCACCTCGTGTTGGGACTCTGTGCCAATTTTCGGTGTGAAATGCAATGGAGTGCTGAAGAAATAACAGGCAGGGACGGTATTTTCATTCTCACACATATTAGCAAATCCAGGCTTTCAGACGGCAGCTTTAGTTCATCGTGAAGGTAAACCATATCTGAATAATCCTCACAGTTACTGGGGAGGAGAACGGGTGAAAGGGGGAGCATGGCTGTATGAGCCAGTCAATATATCGACTTCCATGGCTCACAAAGTCTGGGAATAAGGCAATAATGCACTGTAAGATTGTTGAAGCTGAACTATGTGTCTAAGTGTAGGCATTCATAAACAGACGAGTGAGAAGAAAAAACAATATTAAATGCATGAGCGAGATTTGTCTGAACTCTACTGGAGGGATAAACACCACTCATGGGGGGATAATTTTCCTCAAATAGACCACTCCTATTGGGATAGACGTTTTCCATCATAGGGTATGGTTAACTTTATATAGATTTGTGGTGACCCTTCCCACTAAGGAGATAAGTGGACCCCTTCCATGTCACCACTGCACCAGATCCCCTCACTGTGGGGGGTCCAGCTTTCAGGCCTGCACTGTTCCCTGAGTGTAAAGCTAAACTTGCATTTGCCCATTTGTGAAGCATGTGTTGGGGGATGACTCATGTGACCACGTCACTGCTTTCTCATATCTCTGTAGACCACCGCTTTACGCTGAACTGAGCATTCATCTTTGCAATGATGTTTATGCACTGCAGCCCCTCTAAACGGTAATCCCCCTCTGAATGTCTGTTGGTGCTGACGCAGTCTGATCATGTCTGAGGAAGAGGTGCACGCTCTTCTGTGTTTCCTCGCACATCACACCGATGCCACTTCACAAATATCACACAAATGTGCACTGTCGACACATTCTGGTCCTCTTCACAGCATTTCTTCCCCTCAGATCTAAATGCAGATGCCACTGTTCCTACTGAATCACCAGCCAGCTGAGCATCTTTGTGACTGAAGCTCCTGCCATCTGTGCCCCAACAATGAAACCCTCTTTTAGAGTCCCTTAGATTTACCCCCTGTCTCCATCTTGATACAAAATCACAATCATCTGGGATTTTTATACCTGCCAAAGAGCATGACTGGATGGTAATTGCTTAATTGGACCATGCAATCAACCTGTGTGGAAGCATCATTATGTTTTCCCATTCATTTGTTCACATTTTTCCATTAATCTGTCACACTGGAGTCTATAAACTGAACCCAGCAACAGACATGTTGTGCTCCAGTAGGAAGACAAGAGAGAGGAGCTGTGTGGGTGGGATGACATATCCAGCTACCCGAAGGTTGATGGGGTGCAGGTGTCAGTCAAACTGAGCCTTGAATGCTTTGGGGTTTTGGCATGTTATCACCTCCCTCCATCGGTGACCTACACCTGCAGTTCTGCCGTGACAGCTCTAACATCTGTCTGAATACAAGAGAAAGAGCTTCCATTTTCTGCAGTCAAGGTCATCTGTGCAGTGCTGCAGGGGTTGGGGGATCTGGAAAGCAGTCTGAGGGTCTCGGAGAAACGGCGGGATATATGTTGAGTTTGCCTGAAAAAGCTGCTTGTCAGCATCTTGGTACTTAGAGGAAGGGGTCAGAGTATCTGGACATGCCGCTGCTGAGCGCTGGGGGACACGCGAAGAAACACGGCTCATCACACAAGCACCGAGGGCACTGACCTTTGACAGCCCGTGCTGAGGATTGGGGTTTGAACGCAAACATCATTTTCAAGACGTGGGAGAGAAACGACCAGGCTGTCTGAGCAACTTCGAGATCATGTGCTTTCTTAAGTACTGCTATAATCAAGATTTAATTACATCTTGCATAAGTGTTAACAGATGAGGCTCCTGCATGTCAAAACAAACGCTGTGCGATTTCAAAAAGCAAAGTACTTCTGCTCACTTTCCACACTTTTCCACAGTTGTGCTAAAATGCTGTGGTAGAAGTGAAACAGTTGCATAACAATTGATCAGCCCCCTCATTGTAAATGGCTGAACATTGCTTTCTTGCCAAATTTAACTGGAGGCTTGGGACTGGTTGTTGTGGGTGGACATAGGGCCTGCTTCCCCCTGGCTCTGACAGGGGCCCGTAGGCTGCCTAGGGCCACTCGACATCATTTCTAGCCCCAGTTCCCTTTCATCTCCATTATTTATAGACTTAGAGCAGAGGAACAATCTCCCTTGCGGCAGCTCATTGGGCTTATGTCTCCACTCCCTCCCCATTACACAGAACCTTTATTTACACAGACATCACTGGTTAAGCACTGGCCTCACAGGGACAATGCTGTAAGCCTTCCATCTTTTGCCTGTGTATAATACACTACAGTATAAGGGAGAGGGAACGGGGACTTAGCGTTTCACCGTGAGCAGCAAGAGAATTTATCAAGTTTTGAGAAACCAGTCTTTATGCTTTATATCGTTGCAATAGCTCTCAACTAGATGTCATCATCTTGCCATGTCCTCGTGTTTTCTAAGTCTATTATCATTCAGGGCGAACAAATTCAACTCTGAGAAAGCAACCTCAAACCTGGACTAAATGTGCTATAGCTGTCTGTCACACATAGACATCATAAATAAATAAACATGCCGCTATAACAAACTTTTAAAAGAAAGAAAAAACTGAAAACTGATGGAAAGAAGAAGTAGGAGGGGAGATGTTATTAAGGATGGCATTGCCAAGTCTCTTGGAAATACTTTAGACAATGGAGACTTTTGAAGCCAAGTGGAGTAATGATGGAGAGAAAGGCAGACAGACTGAGAAAGACAAATGCCAGCATGAGCATCGCCCATCCTCCTTTATCTTACTCTGAAATACCAAAGGGTAATGTTAGGAGCTTTTGTCATCCTAATTTTAATACAAAGTAGTGAGACAACTTTGTAGGGGAGCAGGAAGGCACAGTTGTCCCCCTCAGGGTGATGCATCCAAATACAGCCCATCAATCTCCAGACCTGCTGTGTCTGAGTCTGCTGCTTGGGAATTCGATATGAATGCCAACACTGATGAATCCTGATGCTGGCCAATTCTACTTTTCTACTTTGAATAATCAGGTGAAATTGTGTGATGTATTGCATGTCTACTTAATTCCATATGACTGTGTGTATGTCTGCATGAGTGCCTCGGTGTGTGTACATACTGTATGTGTCAGTGGCGCCATGTGTTAAACCATCTATGAAAGTAATTACATCCCTGGAATGAACCAGTGTAAAAACTTGAGGATGCAATTATGCTCCCATTGAATAACTCATCCTTCCTGGCAAGAGCTAATTGCATTAAAATGGATTGTGTATAGTCCTCTAGCATGAGGCATTAAGATTAACGCCAGGAGAGTTAATAGTGTGTCATCTCATGAGTATCCCCTCCACCTCCCTCGCCGCCCCCAAAACCAACCACGCGCCCCCTCCCCACCTCTAATATAAGATTAGAAGCAGGGAGAAAAAGAGAGTGCAGGAGGATAGAAAAACATGCTCTGAATCTCCCCTTAGCATCTGCTCTCCCAGCTGGGAAAACACCCAAGCTATTCATCAGACTGCACACTGCTGTCTGCATGTATTCAACTCACTCAAAGGTCACAGCGTTAAAACACCAATCTCAAATCCTCTGGCCTGTTTTTGGAGCCCCGTCCCTTCAAATAGACCATACAGTACCTTTAGGCCAAACTTATTTACGTACAACGCAGACGGGTATGGGGAGATGTATGCATTTCTGCCTCATTTATCAACCTCTATTTATCCTCCGTGTTTGGTGGCCCGAGGTCCTGTTGACAATACGTCTTCTTTCTTCTCCCCATACTAATAATTAATTTATTTTACTTTTTTTCTTCGATTTAAAATGCAACTTTTTAAGTTGCGTCCCACATGGTAATGTTACTGAAAAAGCAGGACTCCTCTGAGTGCAGCTGCATGTTCTCTCTGAGGTACAAGTGTGATCTGTGTGGCAGCTTACACTCATACACACTTGGGGTCCAACAAAGTGAGTTTGTGTATGTGTGTTCAGCGGGAACACACCCAAATGGCTCAACGCACAGTGTCATAGTTCCTTGTCAGGCCCTCAGCGCTCCACCAGGCGGCTAATGCCTTGAAGAAATGGGCTCCCGAGCTCAACATTAATCCCTACAGCATTTCTGTCCTCACTTCCCTCCTTCCTTCCTGTCAGAACAAATTTAATGTGACACATATTCACAAGAACACAGGCCCTTGTAATTGTTTGGGCTCTGGTGGATCCCAAGTCGCGATAACGGCAGTTAGCCATGTGGCTGTAATGCTGGCGTACCAAAACATCTCGCAAAGCGAGGGCAAATCCCCACTAATGGCTGCTGAGATATGAGGAAAAAGAAACACAATTTCTCAGTTAAATGATGTGTAAAACAGATCCCACACAGGGGATGTTTCTCAGATTCTTTCTCTTTTTTCTTTTTCGCCCTCTCTGTTCTAGGAAGAGACATCTTAGAAGTTTTTGGCTCATATCCACAAAACATTTTCTCACCCATTAATACTGTATATAAAATATGAAATATATATTCTGCATAGCATTAAATTCAGGGACTGATGATATTTTGTGATACTATGTGCATAGCTTTTGCGGTTATAACAAGCCGTTTCAATCTTAAAGGGCAGAGTTAAGGCTGAAAAATTAATCAGGGATGCATTACAGTGTTTCCAACACTGACGTGCAGAGTGAAATTATAAAAGTTTAGTCAGTGATTAATATTTCCTGCTTAAAAGCGTGTCAGACATTTTGTGATTTCCCTTTAGAAACAAAGCTGCAGAGTTAAACTTTGTGATTATTCATGAAACACTTGTTAAAAATGCGACTACAATGTAAATCTTTAAAATAATGAAGCATTCAATGGCCTCTAATTCCATAAACATGATTTATTTTTTAAACCTGAACCTGACATGTTATCATCGACCTGTCATACACAGAGATCTTGACATAATGACAATTTACAAGTTTGTGGTTTAAGTGATTACAGAAAGTTTGGTATTAATTTTCTCTCACGTGGTAGCAACAAATATATTTGTTGTAAACAAACATAATCAAAGTTAATATTTTAAGTGTGAAAGCACTTTCATATAATAAACAATGCCATTAAACCATAAGACATGCAAGTGCCCTGAGAATTGTGAACTGATCACATTAAGAGTTGAACAGTCAATCCAAAATGACTTTTCCACTCAACACATACAAAAGTAAGTGCTGGTTACTCCTACGCGAGCGCACTGTGAAGCAAGCCATCATGTTTTGAAGTCTCCTGAATTGCAATACACTTACTATAAGTGGCAGTGAAGCTAACTGGTCTTGATGAAGGTCAGTGTCTGACTGAGCAGAACTAAAGCACAGGAAAGTGTAGGAGGTTGTTCATTTGACAAAAATCCGGAAAATGATTGTTAGAGTTCTCTGCTTCTTTCAGTGTATGCTATCAATATTTCATTTTATTTTTATTTCTCTTAACTCTTTTAATATCATTTATCTTCTCTATAAATTAGTTGCCAGCTAACACACGTTACAGCAGCTTATTCTTATACTCAATTTCCATTAAATGAGTCATGGACAAATGTACTTTCAGTGTTCTGTGAGACGACGGATGTAATTGTAGTAGTAGCGGCTGTACGCTTTGTTTACAGGTGAATGGAAAACTGTGACAAATCTTTTTCTGGTGAACAAGGCTAAAGCTGTGAGGTCAATGTTTTTTACTTGTTTTATTTACATGAAGTGGATCATTTGTGCCTCTCTTCTGGCAGATTTACAGCATGACACATCATTTCAGCACCATGCACTGCTCAGTGGCTATAGTACTGTAGTAAACTCTGCTCAGGTGTGATCCATAGATGCTACGAGGCTTTTCTTACACTGTTAACTGCAGCAGATGTGTTACGAATACGAGTAAATAAGAAGTTCTATATGAAACAGAATAGTTCAGCCACCCCCGACAAAAATATTCTTGAGCAGAAGAGAGCATTTTCCTGTGCATCGGGGTTACGCACCAGAGAGACACTGTAGCCACAGCTGCAGCTCTTTTGAAACAAAACAGGCGGTGGACTGAGCTACTTCACCTGATCGGAGCTGATTAACATATAAAGTATTCACTGAATACTTAACAGTCATTATGCAAAGCTAATTATTAGATGAGCTCTTGGTAATTGTGCACACTGTACACCTGGGTGCTAATATTTGCCCATGTGGTTGAGTTAAGCCTTTTTCCTTCCATCAATGTAATGTTATTAACGATGTACATGTATCAGTCAAAGCTATCATGAGACAAGGCGATGCACAACTGTCTGCTGCTAAAGAGAAGTGTGATGATTATGTTTATGATCTCACTGACTCTTGACTCTGGTTGGCCTGACTGTTTTAGTGTACTGTACCAGTGCTCGAGGCTGAGGCTGACTGTTCAAGCTGTTAAGGGCGAGGAGACATCAGTTAGTGGCAATAAGGCATCTAAAGCCCTGCACAGCTCTTTACTGGAATCTATAGGGTCAGCCATCAGCTCATACTAGTTTAACATCTCTTGGTCTGCTGACAGCGCACATCTTTGAAGTCTCACAGTGCACATATGCATAGGCACACTACCAGTACTTCAGCGCATGTACTTCTTGAGCGAGAATAAAGATACGGTCAGAGGGAAGACACTTCCAGCCATGGTGAGAACAACTGATGTGCAAGACTTGAAAGCTGTGGGCGAGGGAGATAACCTTAATAAGGGCTGTAAAATGATTTTTTCAAGCGTGCAACAACAACCTCCGGAAGAGGCTAATTGTTATGTGCTGTTATATCCTGGCTATTAAGTTAAGAGCACATTTAATGAATTCATGCAATGGTAACAGCATGAAATCTGTCTTTGAGGCTATCTAAAAATAAACCACTGAAACTGGAGTAGAAATCAATCAGGAGCCCTACAAGCTGGATGCACCCCAGATCTCATTTTATATTTCCAACTATACTGTGCTATAAAGCCTTATACTTAGCCCTCTTATTCCTGGATGACTGCGAGATGGGTTGTATAATAATCCCCATGTCTTATTTAAAGCTAGTGTTACTGTATGATTTATGTGATATCTTGTCCTCATAGGTGCAGGTTTCATTGTGCTACGAGTCAAACCACACCTCAAATTCCACAAGAAGCTATTTTCAATACCA
Source organism: Decapterus maruadsi (assembly GCA_030347415.2). Lineage (NCBI taxonomy): Eukaryota > Metazoa > Chordata > Actinopteri > Carangiformes > Carangidae > Decapterus > Decapterus maruadsi. Next base: position 8,744,190 of record CM064896.1, on the reverse strand, counting down.
GCATAGTAACCACAGTGCATCTGAGTGCATAGTGAGTCACTCAAAGCTCGGTCAGAGACTCTATCCAGCCAGCTGACTCTCCATCACATTTAGATGCATCTATTCCATTTGTTTCCAGTCATGGAGGAATTGCAGATTTGGCAAGATGGCATTCAACCCATCAGACGTAAACACTTAGAATAGTTTCCATTTGAGAGAGCCGCATGCAACCAGATAAAATATTACTGGTTCTGCAAACCTGATGAAGAGTTAATACTAACGGGGGGAGGTGCAGACAAAAAGGACTGCTTTTGCCATGTGTTGATTTGAATGACCTGACAGCAATCAGGCCCAAACAGACACTGGGAAACAACAGCTGTAGTTTTGGGCGAGCGTACCGACTGACGCCAGGGTTTCCAGATCAGACATTTGCAGCCCACGGCGTGCCACATCCGTGTGGCAGAGGCAGAGGTGCATGTGAATGCAGCGCCACGAGCGAGGAGCAGACAAGTTTTTATGTGATTAAGAAGATCTTACAGGCGGTGCAGGGAGAATACACAGTCTCGCTATTGATTTGGCCCTGGGTTTTCCTGCTGTGGTTGTTTATTAGCCCTTGACTTCGCCTTTGTGCTGAGGAGACACCTGCCGAGACCTGACTGCCAGCTGACAGACCAGATTCCTGAAGTCATGGCTGGATGCCGGCCCACCCAATAAAAACCCACAGGAGCGCACATGCTCCATGAAGGTGTGAAGCCTGCATGTGAGTGTCTGTGTGACTGGCTATCTACCCACTGTCTGTCTGTGTCACCGGAAAACATTGCTGATGTGCGATGTCCAGATACGTGTACGCTTGTGTGCTCTGAGGTCATATTGACTGCAGCGTGATGAGAGTTAAACCTAAGCAGCCGTGTGGGTGAATCGAAAAAGCTGGCAGACACATTTCTCCGTGACCGAAGACAGAACTGGTCAGTCAATACCTGTTTTTCAATACATATCTATACGGGATGCACATTTGTGTGTGTGTGTGCGCTGAAAACACCCTGACTCCCATGGACCATGTCGGTGTAATCTCAGTATTTCAGACCAGTTCAGGTAGAAATGTTAGTTTAAAGCAAGGTACAGTAATTTAGGTTTTTAAACAAGCTGAGGCAAGAGACTATACTGGAAGGTGGAAGGTTAAAGGTCCAGTTTGGTGGTGGTGGCAGTTTTCTTGCTTTTTGTTTCTTTTTGTTTTGTGTACCTCAGATAAAAAGCAAAGTAAATCCCTTCTCTTCTCTCACTCACTACCTTTTAGAGAAGAAACCCATTAGGCCTGGGACAAATGGCTGATGGGACAGGAAAGACTCAATAATTCAACAACCATTGTTTCCTCTGATGTGCACCGCGCTCTCAATTGACCTCTGCTCCTCTGTTGTTTTTCTTCTACCAGCTTGATGGATCTCCTCACTATGAAACAAGTTTAGGAAGACTCCAAAGACCCTAAGAATATAAATAAAAGCATAGCTAGAGGCAGCAACTGTAGTGACTGCATTATGTATAAACACGCACACAGGCATGTCAGCCGAAATGAAACAAGCAGACAGAGAAACACACACAGATAAGTGCACATGCCCTGGACTTCTACATAAATCAACTCCTATCTGTTTATCAACAACAGGCGCGCCTCGGCCCCACAGCTTTGCAGTCACTCAATGATAGATTAATTACCCAAGCTACTGCTACTCTCCCCACTATTGCTAAAGGCTTATCTCCACCATACGATGAACTTGCACGCATGCATACATGAGCACGCGGGCTCACACAGAGGTCCACAGCACCATAACCCCAGTTGGAAAGGCATAATCAAATCTCTCCCTCTACCCCATTAAAGGGCTTATTAGACTGCTGAATCTGCTGGTGTCGTTGACTTTAGTGGTTTAATGAACACATCAACAACAAACTGTGTGTGCATGTGTGTGCGCATACGCGTGGTGTGCTGAAACACAAGTGGGGTGACTATTAACATGCACAACAGTCGAACAACTCGCTAGAGGAATGCGCTGTAAGAGCTTGTAATGATGTGGCGGGGCACTCGGAAATCACTCACATTTTTACTCAATTATCCAACAGTCATAACTGCCCGCCTGACAACTTTGACCAAATTAAAGGTTGATCCAGCTCTAATTACTGGCTGGGTGATTTGTGCGTGTAACATTTGGCCCTGCTCAGCCGAGTCAACCATTGACTTGTACACAGCAACTGGGAAACCAGTGCTTTGATTATGGACCATTGATTGTGAACCATTAGATGTACAGTATATTTCCAGATGGTTAGATGTTAGAGTAAGAATTGTGGGTTAGGGCCAGGGCCGTAGCCAGGGTTTAGAAATTGACTTGGTCAAGGGGGGGGGGTGTCAGCTGCGGAAAATGTCCACATTATTTGACAAAGTAGTAGTTATTTTATAGGCTGTACTTAATCATATAAAAATGACCCACAATCATATACAGTAGACTTAGACTTTTTTTTATTACCCATTAGATATGAAAGGAGGCTCCCACATGCTTGAGTTTTACACTGCTGACTATCAGAACAGAAATGTCCTGTGGTTTTCAGCTTTATATTCAGCCTACCGTTTACAGCTGAGAATATCAGGTATTGTTCCCCCTCCATTAAATACAGTGCAGTGAAAAAGTATTTAGTAGTTAATTCATGATTTAACAACAAGGATGTGATAATTACTTTTTCACATAGGACCAGGTAGGTTTAGATAGCTTTCCCCCCCTTAGTAAATTAAATAATCATCTAAAACTTGCAATTTTCACCCATTTGCTCACACTTCATATATCATAGCCTCACACTGGTGGAACAGCCAAGAGACAATTTTGGGTCTTGCCCAACACCACTGTTACGTGCCAACCAGAGGAGCCCAAGATCAAACCACCAACCTTCTGATCAATGGATAAGCTGCTCTGCCACAGCAACCCGACTGCCCTCTAAGCTCGAGTCAGCTGTCATATACTGTACGCAGATGACCTGTAAAGTTCCTGACTTGTCCCGCAAGGTGTAAGGAATGTTTGTTCACTTCTATACTAAACATCATATCTACTAGCAGAACTAAACATCATATCTACTAGCAGAGTGTTGTGCAATTCAACATAGGGCTGGTGTAATTATTGCTTTGAGTAATTATTTTTTTTCTCCAGCAGCCAAAGCCTAATCCATCATATTGATAGTCCACACAGATCCCTATGGGGAGTGCACGTTGACTGAATATTTATATGGTGGTGAACCACGTTTTACAAAGTCAGTGATTGAAACTGTAGTAGGTGATATTCCTCTCCATATCAGCACATCCTCAACAGCAACCCCAAACAAAAAGACTTGTTTTTAGTTGTTGTTTTTTCGACCATTATGCTGGGTGTTTTTTTTTACAAGTGAACTGAGGGTATCATAAAAATACTCCAACTGGTACAGTTCTTTTTCTTTTTTTTACCTTCCTCCTTTTTTGGGGACAGGGCATTTGGGAATGATTTCAAGTATTATTTAAACCAATACTATTACTGGGCTAGATGAAAGCAGAATCTCCCACACCACCCAAAAGGAGAAAATCATTGAAGTTCAGAGCCCAAAGTAGTGCAAGATAACGCAGGGACATGTTTCATGTTTCTGCTCCTGTCTGGCCATGGCCAATTGGATTAGTTGAACAAATGATGAACTAGAAAAGTGAAGGTCTTTGTCTGTGTAGCACCAGCATGTGTTAGGCAGATTAAAAGCCTCTTCTTCATAGAAATGTAAAAAAAAAAGGCAAACAAGTGAAAAAAAATCCTTTTAGTAAGTGAAGCAGTGGCTGTTCCTTTAGTCGCAATAAGCCTGCATAAGACCACTTGGCTCACAATACATAATGTAAAACTAGCTGGCTGTGGAAGCTATGCTACCAATGGAAAGGTGATGCATGATGGATGGGGACGCAACTGAATTCTGTGAGTAAAGGAAGCTGCTTAGCCCTGCAGACGGCATCTTAAGTTCCGTCTACCGCAAAGCTATTGGCTAACGATTTTTTTTTTACTTGGTTCCTGCGGGAGCTATCGGCTAGCAACAGCACGAGGTCAAATTCTGAGTCAATGTTGTCCCACTCTTTAATCTACACAAGGATAAAACCTATTATGAAGGAACCTGGGAGAGAGTGAACAGGGTTCTCCGGCTGCATAATGCCAGACGGCTCACAGGCTTCATCACACACGCTGAATGTCTGTTGAATATTCAGACATGTAGCCTTTTCACCGTCTTGCACGCCGTGAAAAGCAGCGTGAAAAAGCCTTCTTGTCGTCACAGAATGCTGATCAACTTCAGGCTAAAACCTCATACATAGCAACAAGATGTATTATATTTCACCACAACAACCACCATAGCAATCAAACCATACAAAAAGTGTAAGATGCAATCAACTATTAGAGCTTTACACCGCTGTTTTATATAATAATAGAGATATAAATAGCGCACCTGGGTACCAGTGAGAAAAACCTAGATATACCACCAACCGTGCAGTCCAGACACACACCTACATGAATGCATTCATCCACACACGCGCAGGCAGTGTGCGTTTCCATTACACACTTGTGTTCCCATCTCCTGTTTTGTTCTCTACTGTAATTGGAAAGCCAGTGAAGGCATTCTGGGAAACATGACCACCCAGCCAGGGGAAAGCATCCAGGCAGAAGATATTAAAATGTATAAGTTCCACCATTTTTTATTTATTTATTTATTTTTTGTGATGCACGGTTCAGAGTTAGGTGGGGATACGCTACAAACTGAAGTGGAGGGAGCAGTCATCTTCTCACATAGCCCTCCGGTGCCTTCCCACGTCTGTCCCGGACGGTTATCTCGTGGGCATGCTAAAGTTTAACGCTGATGAAAGCTGACTTACATCATGAGAAATTAATGTTACACATCAGCCAGAGTGCTCCTGCAGCCCAGGGTGGAGAAATTTAGATCTTTTACTTTTCCTTTAGCGAGGGGCATGGTGGTTTGATGGTTGTGTATTTGTGTGTGCGAGAGGGTAGTGGTCAGCGCGAAAAGTCTCAGGAGGGCCTCTAATTTTCACATAAAATTTACCAGGTCCGACTTTACTTCTTCAGTATGGCATACTAAAACTGTTTTCCAGATGTTCACATAGGTTTGGCTGCAAATGCATAGATTTTTAAATAACCATGTCAATGCTCTCTGTAGATTAATTAGTGTGCAGACACCCCCACCTTCAGACCCACACCTAACTTTGTTCTCGTTCTGTGCCAGTCTTTAATTAGCTAAGAGGTTTTCTCCTCCGTGCTATTTTTACTGCCAAACATTTTTGTTTTGTTATCTCCTCATTTATGCAGTGTCAGCCTGCACAGAGGCCACGCCAACAGTTCAAACTGTGACACGCCTGCTCAAGATTTGGTCCTAAACCTGTGTTGCTTCTGTAGGGCTATTTCACAGAGGAACATTACAAGTTGCTTTGTTGAGCAACTTGCATGCTGAACTTAATTACTGCTGGAGCCAAACTGCCCATCGTCAGCATTCAGCAGCAGAGATCAGAGAGTTGACTTCTTTGTTCTTCTTCTAGCTAATTAGTATGTATGAATATATACAGTGTGTATGTGGATATATATATAGTGGGTGGAAACTAGTTTTGTAAAAATCATTCTCATGAAAAGCTTATTTCACAGAGTACATAATAGCTTGCAGTGCTCCTTTACACAACCTCCAATGTCTCGATTTCATCATGACACAGATTTCCAGCTACACATGTTTGACAGTGCAAACATTTCTTTGTCTCTAGCTGTCACTCTCTCCACTTTCTCCCATTCAGCCCCTTGGAATCACTTTTTTTTTAACTGTTGTAACCCTCTTTTTGCCTTATTAATTCATACCCTAGCTGTTTTCTGTGTGGCAGCTGGCGAGACAATAGGGTGGGGACTCCTATCTCCTTTGCTCATTGTGTAGCTGTCTGTGTATTACTTTGTAATCTGTTGGTTTTTTCATGTTATCTACTGCGGGGTGGGGCGGTGGGATGGGCGGGGAGGCTCGGGGGCGGTGGGGTTGGATGAAAAGCTGGTGGGACAATTTATCATTCTGTTTCTCCATTGTCAAGTCAAAACCCAAGACTGTTCTTCTCTTAGCCAAAGAGCAGTGATAACAATAGGCAAACAGTCGAGCCATTTCTAACATCTGTATTTCACACATAATCCCCGGCTGACTGAGGTTTGAACATTCCCCCCACAGCCCTTGACACAGCAAGCTGCCTGCCTTCTTACTTTGGCAGTTGCTGCACACAAACATGCATAGAGACATATGCCAGGAGCTCGCACATACCCCAGCAGAGATGCAGATAAACAGTTGAATAGATAAGGAGCCAACAAGATGAAATGTAAAAACAATTTGACTTGACATACCACATACGCGCACACACTCCTTCTCCTCCTCCCTCTCTCCTCTATGCCTGCAATAAGAGCATCATCTCTGTTGTTTCCTTTGTCAAACTGTGGTAGTGTGAATAGATGCTTTTAGCGATGGAATGAGATCACAAGTAATTAAAGGGGAATGGTTATATTATATATATGTATATGTAAAAATACCCACAAATATTTTGGGAGCTCAGGAGCACCATGGAATTGGGACATGTTCAAAGATACAAACATCATTGTGACTTAAATGTCAGGCCAACCACCTAAACCCATAGAAAAATACAACTCTGGTTCAATTTAGGTGTAATTTCCGCTCACTATGCAACTATATGTTTCCTGTGGGCACCATCTTATCATTCACCTCACAAAATATGCCTGGAGACATTTTTCTCTCCAACTTCAACACACACACAACTTCTCTACACTGGAATTTCCAGCACTGAAAGTATGGCTGTTTGTGGCAACTTTACCCATCTGAAGAAAAAAAAAACATTCTTGCCTGGGAAGAAATATCTCACTAAAGATTTGATCCAACGTTTTTGAGACTCTGGCATTTGTTAAAAAAGTGTGTTCTGCAGTAGGGAATAGTAATACAGTCCAGGACGTGAGTCTGAATACAATTTTGGTCTTGGTCAAAGGGCTTTTACTATGTATGCTATTGACATATTTAGAGGCTAAAAGTCTGCTGCCAATACAGAAACATACTGAAAACGGCACAGACAACTTCAGCAAGTGTTGGAAATCCATCCATTTTCTATACCGCTTATCCTCACGGGTCACAGGTGGGCTGGAGCCTATCTCAGCTGACTTCGGGCGAGAGGCGGGGTACACCCTGGACAGGTCGGCAGTCTATCACTGGGCAGTGTTGGAAATGTTAAAAATATTTTTTAATGAATATACAAATGAATCCAGAGACCATGCTTCAATTATGTTTTAAGATGCAGGCATATACATTTATTTCCCCATTATGTGTCATTCACCATTATTTATCATTATTTATATTCTCTACATCGTGATAGTCCTGAAGATGATCAATCCCCTTAAATTTATATAAAATATCCACTGTAGCAGTAAGTCATCGAGAACAATTAATGCACCAGCAATTTGAATGGATTCCTAATTTAGCAGAAAAACTTAAGATCAGGTCTGTTTTGTGTGTTAATGTAACTAAGAAAAGTTGCACAAGAACAAGTCTTTGTGCTTTAAATTTCAGAAAACAGAACTTTTACTCAGCTACTTTTATTCATGAGCTTTGGTGACTGCCTGCTTTTTTTTTAGATATAGTCTCCATAAGAAACACATTAATTTAGAAAATGTTATGCATTGTCATAAATTAAAAACAATAGAGTATTCAATTAATTAGCTCCTTGACAGCATTAAATGCTGCTTTTTTTGCAATTCATCAGTGATATATATATATTTTTTTACACTATATCTACTTCAGATATTGAACATTATATTAATTGAAGGTATTTACTTGTATAAAATCTTGAATGCATGACTGCTTCTGCCCTTGCTGAAAGGTTCTTACTTCTATCACTGCCTGGCCAACATCAACAAATCTAGTCAAAACATTTTTTAAATCGATGAGAAGGAGAAAACCTCTTCCACAAAGCCAGAATTGCAAGGATTTTTGAATGTTGAGCAGGTAACATGCCGTTCCCTACCGCAACATGACCCAGGTCTGAACTGACTGAGCCTGTTCTGGTGCTGCTGTCGTGGCAGAAAAGGGGACAAATTTAAGTCTTTATGAACAGAACCATTCCCTTATCTCTTCACATTTAGTGAAACTTTGTTTAGAGTTAAAGGACACAACCCCCAAACTGTAAGTGCATGAGCAACAAAGCAAAGATCGTGTAGTGCTTTCACTTTAGGTTAGATCTTATCAGCTAGATTCTTGGCTACATATTCCCTCTTTAAAGGCTTAAAGCGAAGTGATGGTGACAGCACAGGTGTGGTAAGTGGCAACAAATCTGATCCATTAGGAAACTAAGGAGTCCTCTATTGCTCTGTTCCTAACACTTTTCTCCCTCCTCTCCCTCTCCTCCCATCCTCTGCCAGATCCTGCCAGTCGCACAGACACTGCTCTTCTTGTCCTATGCTCTTCCCTATCACACCAATTTCAACTTCTTCTTTTTATTTATTTATTTATATTTTCCCAACAGCATTTTAGACTATGCAAACACTTCACTGCCGCTGGCAGTTTGGCTAGAGTTTGTCTTCTTTCCCTAAAATGAATATCGAAGTATTTTGGATTTATTGTTGAAGCCGAACCATGAATTATTCACATGTATATAAGTTGCTGGAGAATCCTCCACCCCAAAACAATGAGGGGCAGCAGCTTTGTGTGGTTTACAATAATTGTTCAGGTTGGATCTTGTGCAGTTTTGTGTTGTAGGCTCATCACGAAGACACTTTTTACCCAGCAGGACATATTATTTCCATTTTAATTTAGACAACTTGCATTCTCTTCCGCTCTTCATGTGCCATTGCATCATTAAGGTCATAAATATGCATTGGCAAATGAAAATATGCATTTAAACTTCCCTCAGTCTCAGCTATCGCTTTCCCACATTTTAGTTTCCTCCATAATGTAATTTTCTGAAGTCAAATAAACAAGAAACCTCTAGTTAGCTTTGTGAAGCTGTCCCATCAAGTGAATAAGCTACGTCTGCCAAATAGATGAACAACGCAAATGGTGCAAGTTTCTGCCAGTTTGCATGATGAGAAAATGATATGCTGGGCAATGGCCCTGGTGTTGATGAAAAGAAATATGGAAAATAGTTTCCATATTTAGCATCCCCACGAGCATTCGGTTGGGGGTGGCTCTGGCTCAAATCTGTGTTGCTTTCTGTAAGCACTGGGATGAAACATTAGTGGCTGTTTTTAAACCCCATCATTCGACAGGCATGGTAATCTACAATTTCAGGAGCTGCTTTTCTCGTCCTTAAGTGACACAGAAGCGAACAGCACAGATATCTCAGGGTGTAAAATGAAAAGAGGAGGTGTGTGAAGCACAAACTACATCCATTTTCATTTTTATGACAGATGTGGAGAAGGGGCATATAGGAATATACAGTTCAGCACTGGAGCGTAGGGCCAGGAGCCTAAGTGGGCTCCCTTTAGTAGCATCAGGTAATCATTACAGTTCAGGCCACGATCAGTGCAACACGGTCTCCCAGTGCTTCCGGGTCCAGCCTCTCTCTCTCTCTTCTATTCACACCAGGAGAGAATCAAGCAGCCTGATTATAACCTATACAACTACAGGTGCAGTGTGTGTGTATTTGTGAGTGTAAGGTGTGTTTGCTGCACATGTGTGTTTAGAAAGATTATAGTGCATACTCTACAGGCATACTGCTGTAGCTTCCACCTCTGATTAACTCAGTGGGGGTAAAATGACTGTGAGGGCTACATGGGGACTGAGATGAAGAAAGCACAGAAAGGAAAATAATAGTGCAGAGGAGAAATAGGGCTGAGAGAGAGAGTGGGTGGACAATTTGATAAGATTGTGTGTCTATATATATATACATACACACACATATATGTTTGTGTGTCTTAGAACTATAGTCTTTATAAACCTGTTTGTCTTGCAAGCCAGTAGGAGAAAGTGGGCAAAAAATAATCACTTAAACACAACACATTTGTAACCTGCAGCATGTCTCACATCACAAGGCTTTTTCGGATGTGTTGGAATACAAAATCAAATGCATATGATACAATGTGGACTATTTTAGTGTAAGCATTTTAGAAAAACAGCACTTTTGTTCCGTCACACTCTTTTCACAGAGGCAGAGCGTGATGGGAGTGACTCCAACTTTATAAATATTTTCTGTTGCTCTGGTTGTGTAAAACCATCATTGCAGAACTTGGCATTTTCCATTACGACTTGACAGCTTCTCTCTGATGTTGGAAAACATCGTCTCATATTTTTCTCAAGCCCTTTGGTCCTTAGCCTCATAACCGGGCTAGGAAAATCCAAGGCAACAAGTTGAGCCTAATAGGCAATTAGCTTTTCAATAAGCCCTATTCACTGTGATTACTGGACTACATTAGTCTGTGATTGTCAGTAAGAAACGCTTGCAAGCAAGATAATCACAGCCATGTTTGAAAGTAATTAAAGTTTTGGTGCAGTCAGAAGTGTTTAGCAGGTGGAGGTTAGTACACGTTGGACACAAATACTCCAAGAAGTATATCGAATATAGCAGTGCTAAATCTTTTTTTTCTTTAGTTTACCACTAGACCAAGAACAGAGAATTTCTCCAGGGGTACTCAGTTCAGGTTCACTTCACACATTTCGTGTTGTCTCGACACAACACTCTCTGACACAGCCCTTCCTACTCTCATACTCAAAGACTTCATAGTGTGCACCTCTGCTTCTCAGTGTCCCTGGCCTCTCCTTGCCCCCACGCTCCCCCTCCTCTTCCTGTTTCCTTGCATCAGCACCATTTTTGTCTCCGAGCATCTGCGAGAGCTCCAGTCGCTCACCCGCTTTAGCCTGAGCCGAAGGATCGATGAGCGACCGGGCCTCTTACTGTAATCACTGACCCGTTCCCCAGCCACCATTTGGCCCCTGACCTCCTTTTTCCTCAGCTCTGGGCGCAGAGCTTTATTTCTGCAGAGCCAGGTCCAAGAGGTCGTAATGATTTCAGTTCACTTGGGTTACAGCCCCTGAGCCGGCTCAAACTTGAAAAGTCGTGACAGATTTTGCTCCCGTTACGATCCACAGTTCTGACTTCGCACTGTTGACATCACTTGGCCAGATTAGCAGAATATACAGTATGCCACATAATACAGCTCCCAACAGCCAGATGTAGCTCTAGCTTTTATGCTACACAAAGCGCCTCAATGTTGAAATTGGCGACAGATTTACGACTGACCAGATGATTGGTGTAACTGAGGAGTTTCTTCCTCTGAGAGCCTCGAGTATCTAGGCTACATACCTGGGGGTGTTTTGATAAATCATAACTTACGTAGTCCAGATAGCCGTCTCCATGGCAACCCTCAACCCTTGTTCATAGAATCTGCAGCACTGCATTGCATAGCATGTCTCTCAGCATCTAAGAGCAACAATTATTACAGGCTTCCTTAACAACTACTGACAGAGAGATTGGGGGATTGTTTGTGAGACATGCAGCGTTCCTGCAGCAACAACACGCACAGATGCCCGCGTGCACACACACACGCGCACAAAAATGCGCGCACACATACAGTATACACACAGATATGCATCTGGGGTCAAAAAAGCAAAGTTTTTCCTCATGTGAGCATCTTCCTTGGGTGCCACCAGACCCCGCTCTGCTTCTATCTTGGTAATTCATCAGGTGAGGACTCCCGGGCGTTATGCTGTAATGTTTTCTCAGGCCTAAGGATGCTCCCTCTGAAAAATATTCGCTGCTCAATCGCTGCTGAAATCAGATGACAGACAAAAGATTCTGGCTAATTAAATGTTATGCAATAAGGGCACGGCTGTGGATGCTTTAATTCCAGCAAAGTGACAGCACAGCTGATGTTGAATTACAACATCAGCTGTGGCGTAATGTTTGAAGAACAGGTTTTGTGCATGATGCAGGGGGGGTTGATGGGGTCATTATTTACAATAACAGCACTCTTCCGGAGATGTTGAATACTTAATCAATCATCTGTGAATCATTTGCAAGGAGTGATTGATTCCTCAGTGTCTGCTGCTGCTTTTCCAAAGTGGGAGCTGATAGCAGTCGTGTCAAATCCCACTGGTGTTGAACATAACATTTTGTCGAAGCATGTTGATACTCTACACAGCACTCATGCCATTTCCGTGTGCAGTGAATTAAATGGCATCATGACATAAAAGGAATTGCCCACAAACATGCACAGACACATGTGCAAATCTCTGGTGTACGTGTCTTTAATCTACACTTGCTCGCTGCTTATTGCATATGACTCAGTTCAGTTGAATCTTCAAACAGACTGCAAAATATGTGCTGAGAGGGGGCTGATTGATTTAAAAGACTTCATTTGACTTTACTTATTGCAAAGTCAGAACGCAAATATTGCTCCACTTCAAACGACACTGATTGGCCCAATGCTTCCCTGTTATTGTTGCTGTTATTTTCTATATTGTTGCGTTCCACTGGATTTTTCCCCTCCACCAATGGTATGTGAGAGAGCAAGTGGAATATCTAATATTTCCAAACTTGAGTAAAAACACATTTATCACGTTGACATCGACATAATCACATTAAACAACCTCATTATTTGCAAAGAGAAAAGTTTGCTGTAACATCTATGCCTGGCTAGGTTTGAAAATGTTAAGCACAAACTAATTTATGGCGAATCTGTGATGTGATACAATGCATGCTACGCTGAAATGAGAATGCCTTTTTTGTGAAAGTGCGAATATTTCTGTGACAGAGCAAGATTGAGGTTTCAGTCTGGTCACCAGGCGTGTGAAAGGGACGCCCTGTTAGCTCCCATTAGCCAGTGGGCTGCCATGTCACTCCGTGTTAGCATCAGCGAGTGTCCACCAGGCCCTCACCCAAAGGTGAGTCAGAGTCAAAGCTGCCGTTTCATACCACAGTGCCAGGACTCACTTGTTTTTTTTCTTTCTCCCCGGCTTCTCCCTTTTATGCTCTTCAAATACTTTCCTACAATGCCTCTCTTCCTCCTGCATTCTTATAAATAAGTCATATAATTGCAAGCTGCAGACAATGTTCTTTGCCTTGCTGCACGTGCTGCAAACACAATGGATTGAGAACGCAGACACTGGATGCAGAAATGGAGGGCTAAAACCAGCCATTGTTTACTCTCTGAGGAGTCTAGCTTAGAGGTTGCATTAGGTGCTTAAAAAAGAATTTGTTTATCCCAGTGTATAGTCGGTAAATGATAAATAATGAATTAATTGATTCCTTTCTTCAGGGGTCCTTTGCTTTGAAGCACGGTGGGCTTTGAAAACTTTGGCATCAGAGAGAATTTTGCCAGGTAGCTGCCTAATTACACTTCCAAGGCCTGGCTGTCGAACAGATTCTGGTTTTAACTATCACAAAAGCTGCAGTTTGCAGTCGTCGTTGGTATTAATAACACTTTTGTTTGCCAAGGTATTTTTAACTGAAACCTGTGACTACACAAGCAAAGTCAATATTTTTTTTTACACATTTCTGTGATGTATAAAGGGCATATGGTATATTGTTATCGCCTGACCTGGTGTAAAAGTCAAGTTTAGATTTGGATGATTTATAGTGTGGTTGTTAAATAATGTAGAGGATCGGAGGATGATTCATGTTCAAACCCAGATCAAGTGTTGACTTTTATCTGACACAGACAAGGAAACATTTGATCAATATCAGTATCAGTTGTTGACACATTTATAGACTACATCTCTGCACTCTCCCTTTTCTCTGACCCTCTCTCTTTCATTCGGCAAATTTATGTTTCAACATGATGCCCAATAATTTTTCACTCTTATAATTCACCCTGGACAATCATTCAAAAACCAAATTACCAAGGAGCTTCCTTTCCTCCGGTTGAACCCGTCTTAGCATAATGGAATCAGAAAATTCATCATATCCTCGCTGGATAATCAAGGGTTATTTGTGAGTTTCTGAGTGGGAGGATTGTCAGTGTGACTACTAGACTGACTAATAAATTGTGACATTCAGGCACAGTGGGCGTGCATCGTAAAAGATATGTATCTCAATAAGTAACCATCACACCGCACTTGAGGAGAAGGTCTTTGTGAAACACCACCAATTATATCCAGCTGTATGTAACACTGCGTCAAAACACATGCACTCGGAGACGCTGAGGCAAGACGACAGTTATGGAGGTTTGCATAGATTACACATGATAACGAGGAGGCCGGCGATCACATGCAATGACTGTAATATGACAATAATCTGATATAATTACATGTAGACAAGCCATTATTTGTGTGTTTGCTCATCTCTTGGATAACAGCCCTTGCGAGACAACAGAGACCAGCACATTTAATGAGCTGGGAGGCGCAGACAGGCAGAGTATCGCCGACTGAATGAGAACAAGCTTTCGGAGGTCAGGGGTGATGTGGGGTGTGGGGTGAGTTTGTAACCAAGCCAGCCGCTGCGCTGAAATGTTTGCAGCTTCAAAGCATGCATCTGTATGCAAACACAAACCACATAAAACATGAATATGCATCGGCAGAGGATCGCGCACGCAGAGCCACCACGTAGACGTCGTGCACCCTGTCACACAACAAAGAGCACAGCGTGTCCACTTGGCAAGTAAATGAACCAGTAAATATCTCAGCATGTGCACGTCGATGTTAAGTGCCTCTCTTCGAAATGAAAGAGTTAACTTGCACCTTCTGCCTGTCACCGATTGCAGCATCTCTAAGCTATGTCTGAGCAGTGGCATTGGGAAAAAAAAAGACATGTTTCTGCATTTTACAACTAGGCCGGGCATTCCATTAACACTAAAAAGCATTCTTGACTTTCTCTTGACATTGCCCAATTCTCTTGTCTGAGTCATGCTAATGTGAGTGATTGTGAGTGTACCAGTGTGGGTGTGTTTAATGTCCCAGCAGTTAAGACTAGTAGTGTAAACACGCAGCCTAGCACCATCTGTTTCTTTATGATCCCTGGTTCGACTGTGTCTAACTTACTACCTCCTTTCGCTCCCTCCTTAATGGCCGCTCTCCAGAGACGACTGTGAAACTGAGGCTTTACTTTTAAAAGAACCACGTCCACTGTTCCATAAAAGCTTAAACTGTCTCCCATTATATCCCAACCTGGCTTTGTGGGGTTCGTGGCGAGAGGTAATGGATGAGCAGGAGGACAGCATGTGGTAAAGCATCTTAGTCAACATTATGAGGCGTTTGTGTGTCTGAACCTGCATTATTTAGAATCTCTGTGTTAAATGACTTGCTGTGCTGAGACTAGACTCCAGCAGACTACATTTCCTTCTACGGCTCATATCTCTCCCTCTCCCTCATCATATGTCTCTAATTCTTATTTCACTCACGCATCTCTTGGATCTCCCCACCACCCTCTGTACCACCAAGAGTCTCCTTGTTTAATCTATCATTTAAGAGCATTAGCTAGAGAGGGGCCTATTAAGAAAAAAAAAGAAAGAAAAAAAAAAAACACATGCCCCGACCGATCCACTCCCTGGCAAGTGTGTTTTTTTTACTAGGGGGATAAAAGTCTGCTGTAATCTTTCACCCATTCCGGAGGTGCTAGGTTAAGTAGGTTAGCAATGATTTGGCATTTCAGAGTGCAGAAACAAGAGACATTAAAAGCCCCCACTAGTATGCTACATATTAAGATTGGATTCTTTTAGAGTGAGGCTTATTGTAGACAACTGAGGAGCAAGGGGAAGAAAATGTGGAAGTAGTGAAAGACGAGCTGCGTATCAGGGTGTTGCTGATTATCCTGTTGTTCTGTTCGGATTTCTCATATCAAATGGATTTGCTG
Source organism: Decapterus maruadsi (assembly GCA_030347415.2). Classification (NCBI taxonomy): domain Eukaryota; kingdom Metazoa; phylum Chordata; class Actinopteri; order Carangiformes; family Carangidae; genus Decapterus; species Decapterus maruadsi. Next base: position 8,728,364 of record CM064896.1, on the reverse strand, counting down.
CTTACAAGCTCTGATAGCGCTGGTGCTTGTAATATGTGAGCATGAGACTATATATGTGAATGTGTGCGTGTGTGGGTGGGAGTTTGTGGGTGGGTAGCAAATGTGTGGGTGTCTGAGTGCATGTAGGTAATATCTTTGTTTTCATCTCCAAGGGGCCTCAGCGGCTCGTATGTCTCAACCATGACGGACGGGGCCCAAGTGGTTTTCCCAACGTGCTGCCGATCCCGTCACATCAACATGAAATGTTGATAGTGCGGCAATCGGGAAGTCGAAGCCTGTTTGGTTGGCGCGCTCCTTGCAGGCTGCGCTGCTCATTGATTTGTGCTTAGGTTTTTAAGGGTTTGGGTTTCCTATAACGATTCACCTGCGGTTCTTTTCCTCTTTGACCAGAAAGAGCGTACCCTTGGGATGTTACTGTACGCTATATCGGACTATCTGTTTGGCCCGTCTCTGCTGCAGTGAGCACGAGACGCCGCTCGACACTGTACAATACAGATCTGTCTACATAAGGTATCAGCCTGACACCCCACAGGAAGGCCGACAAGCACACTGCACATCAGCATTTTCATCTCAGCCAATGAAAAGAGTCAAGCTTGTGTTGCAAAAACTGGTCAAATGTCTGGAAGAAAATCGGAATTGTGCTCGCCAATCATTTCATTTGTTTAGAACTATTCTGGGTATGAATGCTACAAAAGCCTGTTTTTTTTTTCAAATTTAGAGGTCGTCAGCAGTCGCAAGATTTTGAGAGGACTTGAGCTGAGATGTCTCTACCTCTAATGAAAGGCAGCTGTTGTGTTGCAATAATGACAGACATGACGTGCAAGTTGAAAGAGGAATTATATTTCTGGGGGAGACTGATTGACACAGCCGCAAGGAGAGCTGATTGATAGTTGCGTCTGACTCCTTCAACAAACACAAAGGAGACAAGGTGTTGAGTGGGAGGATAATGGTAGAGGACATCAAAGCATTAGTGGCAGCTCTGCAACTTTATATCCAGAGTGCTTCACTATCACTGTTATCAGAGCGTTGTCACTCACATAATCCTTGTCCTTAACAGCCAACCGCACTGTACTGTAAGTAATGCTCTAATTTGAGGTGACTCAATGGATTATTGACTTCAAGGTAATCATAAAGGAATACTTTTTTTTTTATTAATCACCTAGAGTAATCTTCTAGTACACAATAGCCCATTTTTAGTTGACATGACCTCTGGCTCAGACCAAAGAGCCTCTTTTCTTTCCCCGTTTTGTTCCGTGTCATTAGTTGAACAAAAAGGAGTCTGATATAGGTCTGTCTGGGTTTTGTAATGGCTTGCAGCCACAGGGACATGGGTTTGTTCATTGGAAATCTTAAACAAAGCACAAGGTCTTTTGGCCCTGTCTGATTTTGGAGTGGGGAGAGCAGGATTGGCTATTATCTCATGGGGGCTGCAGCTGAGGAGCATCGGGAGGCTGCAGCCAGACCCCAGGTGCACTGTCATACACAGAGGAAATTGAGCAAACAGGAGATAAGTGAGATGGAGGGCTGTCTCTCTCTGTAGGGCTGCGCCGCAGAACCATCCCTCACTATTAGGTTCCCACTCCCCTCTGCTCTTTGCCTCTCATCCCCATTCCGCTCTCCTTCTCGCTCTCTCTTCACCGCTACCTTAAACATGTGGTAAAATATCAGTCCATCCGTGCGAAAGTGTTTGGTGGTGAAGGCACGTCTTGAGAGACTGGTCTTTTTCGATTCAAGCCTCTATACATAGCATCAAACCGCATTACCGTGAGACAACAACCTAATCAAAAGCCATTACGCTGTGCAGTGCATACTATAAATGTGACATATTGACACGGGTGGAAGAGGGAGGTGGCGAGAAGAACAGTAGCGGAGACATTTACAGTCTATGCAGCTGCTTGTGCTGGAACACCCCGAGGCGAGTGCATAAACAGACAATGCTCAGACAATGCTCAGTCAACGCCTGCATTGGCTGAACAGAAACGTAGCAGACAGCCGAGTCAGTGAGCAGGACAAGTCGCATTATGGCGGGGGCCACCGCTGTCTAGCCCGGCAAATGAATGAACTGAGCGTTATTGGAATCAACACGTACACAAACATGCTCGGCATCCATGTCAGCTGGTGGAGGTGTGACCCCTCCACCCACCCAGAGGAGACAGCAGGCCACAGAGACACGGGTTCGCCGGTGGTGGTCATCACAACAGCTCACGAGACTGCTGGGACAGAGCGACAGTGGCAGAATCCAGATGTGGAAAAGCCCCGGGGGCCACAGAGGCACATGTCTCCCCCCACCCATCAAAACATACCCCAACAGAGTGGGTGGAAAGATGAAGGGAGGTGGTCGCTTCTGGCTCGAATACATCACTTAGATTGAGAAAACGGGAGACGGTTGCGTGCCTTCGGAACGCGTCGTGTCTCATTTTGAGGGGAAAACATGGAAAATGTGTGGGCAGTTAATGACTTGTGTGTTATGTGTGTGGTGCGCTGCAGATGTGCTTGTGTTTCCTTGTGTGGCAGTAAAAAAAAAAAGGAAAAAACAATGAGTCGTGAAGAAAAGTGAGTTACTTCCGTGGTTATCTCCATAAAAAATGAAATAAAAACTGTACCTACTGTACTCAGGAGCAGCTTACATAAGGAGAGATGATAAAAATGTCACTATGTTGCATCATGCGGGTGGACAGCCAACCTTTACTTTTGTCCCAGTGATAAAAAAGCTATCTTCTCTCTTTGCCAGGTTCTGTTGTTAGCCTCATTAAAAATAATTAGATTGAAATAAGTAGTACATGCACAGAAAATCAGCTGTGTATTTAATACACTGTACGTTACGAGACTCGCTGCCAGTGGAAACTTGTGCTTTTCTTGCCACGGCAGCCATGTTAACTCGGCTCGTGTGTGTGGGTGACATTATCATGACAACACGGAACAAGTGGGAGGCCACTCTGTCTGTGCTGACATGTGTACGGTGATGACAGACTGGTGACATGCTCATTATAGCAATCGCATGTGGAGATGCCACATTCGCATGCCACACCATGTCAATATTCCCCTCCTTTTTTGAGAAATTGACTTCATCTTCCACCCTGCAGCAACTACCATCATAGTCTTGCGTCACACATCGCTCCAGCCCTGACCTGTGACCCGCGCAACTCCACGCTATCCCAAGAAAAACCTCCGCAGTGGGAGGAGGCGAAGACAACAACAGTGACCCTGCAGCTCTTTCTCACTCTCTTCTTTCTGCACATTCTCCTCTTCTCTCCATCTATGTGAGGCTGTGCAAGAGCACGAGCAGGATTTATTAGCTCCTGGAAGTTGTTATGCCCAAAACAAACCGGATCAATCTTCATTAGTCATTGGTCAGCGTGAGCTCACACCCAGGAAAAAAAAACAGGCTCCTGTCGCCCACAAAGATATCTAGAGTCACTCTGATGGATTCTCCAAGGAACTGACCTTTGGTGCAGTCAGTAGGGGTCTGGGTGGTGATTGAGGAGACACTTGGCCCAGGTTTATTGAGTGCTTCTTGCTAAATCTTTGGGCTGATTGTTGAGATGTTCCCGCCCCCTCCACCACAAAGGAAAAAAACAAAAAAATGATCACAATTAGATGAACAGCAGTTTGTGTTTCTGATATATTAGAGCTATGGAGGATGAGATCCAGTAAATGATTGATGATCAGAAATATTCAGTGCTTTCTTTATTCATGAGAGTGATAGAGGAGGGAATTCCAGCTGTACTGATTATTCCTGATGAATCCTTGAGCGAAGGTGAGCGTGACTGAACATACTCGTGTAAGACTTCGTATATGTCCTTGTATCTTATCTGCGGGGGGGCTGTGTGATAGCGCAAGTCGCGGATATATGTTTTCTTAAGCTGAATTTATGTTTGTTTGATTCCTCTACTTCTGCAAGACTGGCAGCCCACCTGCTACAAAAGCCCTCGCAGCTTATCCCTCATTACATGTGTGTGTGAGTAATGAGGGAGATTATGTCGAAGCTCATCTAAAGCACAAATGTGTGCTCTCAGCGAGCGTCGACATGTCACCATAGTAAAGCCAATCTGCTCTGGGTTACACCGAGAGAGGCAAATAAGCAGAGCTCAGTGGTTTATTACTTTACCTATTATTGCAAACAGGCATCCGGCTGGTCCGGCAGATGAGCCAGTTATGTCACTGCCAGTGTGTTTAGGTGCGTGTGCGAGCGCATTAACGACATCTAATGCGGCCATCCTCTCGCTATTGAATGTTTTCTCCTCTCCCCATATTAATGTTCCCATCTTATAAAGTGTTATTGAATCAAATAAAACGTAGAGGGCAAGGTGAAAGTCTGGGGAACTGAGTGAAGAAGCAGATAAAGAAGCTATGGAGTGAGAAGCTTATTTTCTTTTCATTTAGTCCCAAATGGTGATTTCACGTCTCCAATCGATGCCGGGTAATAAATAAATAAAACAAACATAATGTGAATCTGTTTCTTTTAGATTAGCCCACATTAGAGTGAGGCCTCGCCATATCTCTTTGTGTGAGGAGAAAGCGAAAAAGAAGGGAAAAAAAAAATCTGAACTTTCTCCTGATAACGGCGGTTTATTACAGTAAATAAAGCGTTGGCTCCTTTCCTGTCTGCTGAGGCTGATATTCTGTAAGGTGTCACTGACAGTCTGCAGCAGTTTTCCCAGCCAGAGACACGGTGCAGCTCAGTGTTGGTGTGAATCCTTAAAAACACATTCCCTGGGAGAGCATTTGTTCATGAATACCATTTACTGACATTATGATCCTTCAGCACTCGCATGGAGCGCGCTGAAATGTGTGAGCAGGGAGGAAACTTGATTTTCATCTCATGATCCACACTCATCTCTTACACTCTCTCTGTTTTTTTTTTCTTCTTTTTTTTTCTTGTTTTTTTTTGGACCAAGCCAACGGTCCAATTATAGGGAGTGGAAAGTAGTGAGGAGAAGCAGAGTGGTGAGTATCGGAATACAATTTATGAATCATTAAGAGAGAGGGGGGCATTAATATTTCATAGCCTTTAGACCACCAACAAGTGTTGGAGTGGATTCAGTAAACAGGCGTGTGCGCTCTCATGTGTGCGCGTGCGCGTGTGTGTGCGTGCGTGCACATCGCAGCGGCTGCCTCCACTGCATTTATGCAGCACTGGGATGCACCACCGCACCCTGCACCATAATGTAAATACACATATGCTTAGCCTCAAACACACACACACACATGCAATAAACACACAATCCCTCTGGTGGAATTTTAATTGCTGACTATGGGGGTGACACAGTGGGGAATCTGAAATCAGTCCCCCAGCACAGTCTCCTTACCCTCACCCCCTCCTCTTCCTCCTCCTCCTCCTCTCCTCGGCTTCCACTCCAAAATGCTCTCTCCTGTCTCCCCTCAGCCCGTGAGCATAATTACTCCTCTATCTACAGACAGAGCATTGGTTTCCTCTAACTAAAGAGCAGCAGGCTCCTGCTTCCTCCTATCACTCCAGACCTTAGCTGGGTCGCCTCTCCTAATCACCCACTAAAAGCCTGGAACTATATCAAAGGGGATGCGTGTGTATGTGCGTGCGCGTGTGTCTGCCCGCTTGCATGTGCACTGTAGAGGTGTATGCGTTTATACCAGCGTTTGAGGGGTAAGATGTGCGCTCATTTGCGTAAGAGCGTGTGCGCGCGCTTTCTCCCCTCACACACTGGGTATTGTGTGTTAGATCAAAGCCATAAACCCCTCTGGGCTTGACACACTCTAGCAAGGCTGCTGCAGCGTCGAAGCTGAGCCGCAGTAATTCTGCTGATACTGTATGCTGCTATTAAAAAAAAAAAAAAAAAAAGTTGAGTGGAGGAGGGAGTTTTTTTTTTTGTGCACAACGGGGATCACAGAATTCCCTCATTGTTCTGCGGAGGTGGTGTGCATGTGTGTGTTGACAGGATGGGAGAGATGCGAGGGGGGGGCGGAAGTGATACGTGTTCAGCTATAGATCACACCTCTCGTGCTCTTTTCCTGAGATATTCCCCTGGGGAGCGACGACGCCAGGATTTCTACAAAGGCTGGAAAGCGCGGGTCAGTGTTTAGAGAGAGGTTCGCTGACGGCCATCGCTGAGCTCATGCCATCACTTGTAAAAAAAAAACATAAATAACATTAATAAACAACCCAGAGCAGCTATCCACTCCACAGAGAATACAATAGCAGAGGATGTACAACGAGGGCCTCAGACGTATTTAGATTTCACAGGGAAAATGTGAAGGTGTTTTTTTTTTATCGCCAGCTTTGTTTTTTCAGATCTATTTTATCCTTCACAGAGAATAACAGGTACGTGCTTCACCGAAAGGGGTGAGATGACACGGTGATTGTCGGCTGCTGCTGCTTGTGATGAGGGACGATGCAAGTGTTTCAGGGTTGGGGAGCCCACCAAATGAGTATTCTCTCTGTTGTTGGCAGCCCAGGTCGTCTTGGCCAGTGGTTGGTGGCTCTTGGAGCAAAGTGGTGCCGGGAGCTGCTGCACACATCAAGGTGGCACTTTGTTTTGTGCCACTTTCTGTTTTGGTCCCATACCTCAGAGGTGTGTTGGTTGGAGACAGGAGAGATGGCTAAATCAAGAGGCGAGGGGGTCTTTGAGGTAGTGGGTCAGGCCACACAAGAGGGAGGAGCCCTCTCTCTCTCTCCCTCTCTTCTCTTTTTCTACTGCGCCCTCATTCACTTTGCCTCCTTCCTTTGTTCCGTATCCACAGGAGAGCTGGGGCTTTTGGAATAGCAAATGAGGACTTTTGGCAGGGGTCTCTGTGGGAGGACAGGTATAAAAAGAGGGGACGCTTCTCTAAATCAATCTCTCGATCTTTCCCTCTCCGGCTCCCTCTCTCGTTCCCTTTCTCTTTTCTTTCTTAATACTCCCTGGCTTTAGCATGGGAGCCTGATGAATAATGGAGTGAATCGTGACCTTTGCGGTGTGGGTTCACGCCTGCTCTGGCATCCTTCTGATCTGATGAGCGCTTTTGATCCAACCCACACCAGACAGCAAAGACACCCAGAGAAGTAAAAAAAACCCTCTGATAGACTATACTGTATAGTTTACCACTCTGATCCCTATAATGACAACATTTACCTCGAAGAGAATCCGCCGAAAATCTCAGCTATTGCTACAAAGGAAGGCGAGAGGATGAGGTGAAAAAAGTAAAAAGAAGTTTTAGCCTCGACTGTCACTGCATCACCAGCGATTTTATAATACGAGTTGAAAAAGTTTGTTTGTTTTCCGTGCCACTGAGTTATCGGCGCAGAGCTAATATGACAGCCCTTACACCTCTAAGTGAGGTGTTACAGCGCCACATGTGAACACCAGCTAAAAACACTTTTGTCTTTTACTGTAGCATCCAGATGCCTTTTTCACAAGTGTCAAAGTATCCTTCAGGCTTGATAACAAAATATAAAGTTGTGATGTGGTGATATTTCTGTATGTTGGACTCAACAGCGTTGCTCAGTTCACTAGGTGCGCACGGCCCTGACCGCGTCCTGAACTCTGCATCACGTAGTAATTGACCTCTGAGTCAAAACTCTCCCTCTTTACGCACCTTCTCGCTACCTTTTGCTCTGGGGAGCCTTTTCGCAGTGAAGACTTAAATAACATTCTCACACTTCAGGAGAAAAGGGAGAGAGGGGAAAGTGCAAGACAAAGGTGACAGAGGGAAAAGCAAAAAGCAGAGGGCACACCTGTCTCAGCAGCAGGGCCCCGGGAAGGGAGATGATACCGTGATTAAAACGAGATGTAGAGCCCGAGAAACATCGATCACACACACACACACACAACGCTCCTCACCTCGGCCGCAGAGTCCCAAGATGTGGGAGATATTAAAAAATCATGAGGAGTCGATCCCCTCAGTTATGTCAGGGATGAGAGAGAGCGCGAAGGTGTGAGGGAGGCAGAAAGAGAGCGAGCATGGCGAGGGATGGAGAGAAGTCTTTAAGTGTTCCTGCCAAGCGGAGTGTGAAGTAAGGTCAGGAGAGCCGCATGCAGGAGTGCAAGAGGAGAGAGGAGGTGAGGAGAGGAGTCCCTCGCTCAAAGAAGGGAAAGCTCCAAAACTCACTGATCCCAGACTGATTCTCATAACACAGTCAGTGGTGCAGAACAATACAATATTATGATCAGGCCTAATAACAGGGTCAAAATAAAGAGAAAAAATGATCAAGGTGGAAAGAAAAAAAAAATTTGCCGAGATACTGCATTGACTGGTGGCTGGATTTTGCTGCGTGCTTGTCCGACAACAGGTGATGTGGTCGCTGGGGGACCGTTCGCCCGCGCCCAGATTGTCAGAGTTGTGTCATCAACCTTGGGAAAAGGACTGATGAGTCATTTTGGTGCAGATGGGTTCATTCTCTCCCACTCTTCCTTTTCCATTTAAAAACACAGAGAGGAAAGTAAATGAGATAAAGCGAGACAGTATACCACCTGTGTTACTCCTCTTCCCAAATTGCGCCAACTAATCAGTTGTAGTGAAACAAGTCAGAGGGGTGGTAATTCAACAGCTGGAGAAAGTGCGAACAAACCAAAAGACACTGCGCGGGCGCGGGAAGTAAAGGTGGATTTGCAATGAGGGCTTTTACAATGAAGGTTTGACGCCACTTTTCTAAAAAAAAAAATCCTGGACTACCTCAAAGAAGAAAATGACTTTTTTATGGCGTGTATCATAGACACTACATAAACACACCATTCACAAATGGGATCAAAGGCCTGATGGAGTTGAACACAGTGCCTGGTAAGTGTTGTTGCCCCCTGAGTAAATGAGCGACAATTTACTATGTTGTCGCTGCTGCTGCTGCTGCTGTTGAGCCCTGTGAGCTGTGTGATCATGTTCAAATGCAGGGAAATTGAGGGAACAAATGGATTTTTGGAGCAAGGATTGCTCTCAGATCTCCGCCACAATGCTCGCAGCTGAATCCACCGGCCACCGATCATTGCTCTGCGACAGACACTCGCTGCTCATTGAAACATGCCGTCCGTAATTCTTAGTCGCAGGTGCTTGTGGGTGTGCAGTGACATTAGACCACATGACCAGACAAAAGCACATAGACATTCAGGCCATTCAAATACTGTTATCTCAGTAATAACTGTGGTATCGCACGAGTTCAAATGTGACACCCGACTCAAACGCTCCTATCTTTCAGGGCATCAGAAAAATGTTAGTGTTAATTAGGGATGCTTATATATGCTTTAGCTTTGTTGCTCAGCGTGTGTCAATTAATTTTCTCTGGAGTGAAAGATTCATTTCAAAGGCGGCCATTCTTCTTATATGTTAATGATCAATTCTGCAGCCTGTGCCTTTTTTCGGCCATGCACAATATGTTTCCACTCCATTCCTGGTTAGTCCGTCCACTCCTCCAGTTAAGATCCTAGAGAGACAATTTGTGCAGTCCATTAAGGGCTTATGAATTGGATTTAGATCAGCGGACTGGTGTGAATGGAGGGTCTAAGCACACAAGCTGACAGCCACCACTCCCCACCCACTTTTTCACCCTGTGAATGGTGTTGGCTCGGCGTCGGCTCGCGTCTCAAACACACATACAGTAACTCATTACCATCCGCGGCTCACAGCTCTATTCACAACACAGACACAATAAAAACTTGGCTCTCTATCGACTGACATCTATTCTGCGCCGTACACAGGCTTGTGCGGGGAGTGCGATGTTCATTAAAGTGACAAAAGACGCTTTAATCTCATCACCATGCCACTGAATGACTGGGTCTCAAAGAAACGTGTCCGCGTACGACAAAAATTCGAGTCGTGCCGCTAATATGATCTTGTACATCCAGTGAACAGCTTTCAGAGCGAACTCAGGTACGAAACGAGGAAGAGCTTGACACTTTTGCGGCTTTTGATGTGCGAGTGTTACATGCTGCTCTACCTCTTAATATCAGCGAGCAAGTGATGAGGTGGGGAAAGGAAGAAAATGCACGCGTGCTTCAATTGCAAATGTTTTGTGTTTCTCATTTACAGGCCTGTTTCATGTCCACGAGCCTTGCTTACTTACAAGTCTGACTAAAAACACACGACTGGATAAGTATACATAACTAAATAATTTAATATCATACCCTGCTGGGTGGTTTACCCTTAAAACCACACATGCACACGCTAGCAAGTGCTCAGGTCCCGAGTAAATGTAAATATATACGCTGTTTGTGCTGATTTATTCACACTACGAAACGCTGGTTCAAAGTAATCCAAACTGTGTGATGGTAATTTATTTATAAGGCCAAGTTCTAAAATTCAGATCTTTAAATTGAATTATGTTGAATTACTATTGTGCAGAAAGCGTCTAGATTCTAATGAATTGGACATGCATGATGAATGCCGAGCAAATTCCCTCCTGGCTGTTAAACTGTGGTCCAGCCTGTCTTTCATTTAAACAGCATGAACAGAGGGTGTTTGATAGGCCTACCATTATTAGGGTTGTAATGTGAAGCAGCCAATAGAAAAACTGCCAGCAGCAGCTCATACGGTTTCATACACAGTCTTAATTACAAACAGCTAGAGTGAATTCATGTTTTTTCAACAGTTTTTATGTTCTATCTGGTTGATTTTTTGTCATGGAATCTAAAACTGTAGGAGTATGCGAGAGCAAGGCCATTAAAAGCAGAAACAAGCTGCCGATTCGCCATGCAATGTCGCAAAAATGAACCCCGCACTTATCACATAAATGTTGAAAAATGGACAAGCAAGTACGAATACTGGATGTGCTGGAGTTAAATATCGGCAGTTGTGTCTGTGCGCACTGAAAAAAAAACAAACACGCAAAAAAAAACGTGGCAGTAAATGTGAAATGAGAGCAGAACAAAGGGAATCTGGTTTGAAACATATTTCAAGTTTGAGATAAGCCCCTTGCTGTAAAAGATGAGTCAAAAGGTTGCTTTGATATTGTCAAACCTATTTCGAGTTTGATGCAATCACCCTAGAAGTGTCTGTAGCTCTAGAGGCTTTAAATATTAATTTCACCACTTAAGATCCACTGATTCAGAGAGAATGTGGACGCCATAGGGCACTTAATGGGATACTTATCACACTTGCTCTGATAGGCCAGCGCTTATCTTGCTATTTAACTCTTGCTATGCTCAGAATCATATTGCATCGTTTTTTTTCATCAACACTAGAGTGAGACATCTGTCCTGGTGTTTTTGCGCTTTTATGTGTTTTCATTTAAACACATGGTCGGTGCAAAAGCAAACACGGGCGGGAATGTGTGTGCAGTGTACGTGCGTGTGCATCTGTGTGTGGTTTAGTGCCTAACCAAAGCTGGATTTTTACAGTGGCCTGTTAAATGCCCAATATCAAAACTAGGCCCTGCAGAGCTGTCAGCCACACGGCAAGCATAGGCCTAATATCTCACATGGACTGCGGATTAGTTTCTGTCTGTTGCTCAGGGTGAAATGTGTAATCTCATATCTGAGAAGTGGGAGGGTGTAGGGGGAGGAGGAAGGAGTGGGATTCTTGCCATTAATGTCTAACCTTTTAAAAATGGATTTGCAAGTGTGACGAGATAAGGGGGGCCGAATGTGATCCTGAAAACGTCTCCACCCTCTGACAGGAAATAGGGAGAAAGGGACGGGGAGACAATCAGTGTGTTCATTGTGAAATTAAACGCACTGTGCTTAAGATGTCGCCTTTCATCTCATATCAAGTGAATGTACAGAGGAGATTAGCTCTGGGTGGACTTAGCATATGTTCTGTGTTGGACCGATTAAATAAAGCAAACTATTTTGACAATGCAGTAAAAAGTTAAATCTAAAACCACCACTGTTCATATAATCGGCATTGAGGGGAAATTACCTAACACTGTCATGCCTGGTGACTTACTTCTACCTGGAAATATACAGCCTAGAGCATGCATTGTTCCATTTAAATTTGTCTGGTAATCAGACAGCATGAACTTGATGAGCCCTACTCAATCATATTGTAGTACAATGTGTAATTTTATCCTTTCATTATTATCAACAAATCCTTTTAAAAGACTAAAATCAATAATGGAATAATCCACTAACAAACAATGAAAGTATGACCAGAGTCTGATGGAGCTCACGGCTCCATAAAATGTAATTATCATCCAAGGCTGGATCTATAGCTCCATGAGGGTGAGCTTAGGCACAGTGTAATAATATAATCATAATGAAAATGCTAACATATTGATGTGCTGCTAGGAAAGTTTTTCATTCAACAACGAGTGTAGTGTGCTACAATGTATGACACCAGGTAAAATAATACACAATACAAATAATAAATCTGGTTTTGAAACAAATTTCAATGACAGAAATGAGTGTAGCAATTTGCCTTTTCTGCAGGACACTGTGCACACAAAACTGCACAACCAAGCTGATGTGAGAAAAAAGGTCTGATGCAAAGATGGAGTCCAGTGTGTTTGTTGTGGACCTGGCCTGGACCAACACAATGACTACTTGACAGCAAAGGGCGCAGGAGGAGATGATATCTATAGAAAGCTGATGTACACCCAAATAATGAAAAGATGACTCCTAGCCTCAAAGGACTTGGCAGGAGGGTCAATTTTCCAGATATAAACCGGACAAAAAAAAAAAAAAAAAAATCACACCAGTTTGTTTAGAAGAAAAAAGTGGAAACCATGACCCGGCCAAGTACAGTATGTCTCCAGACTTCAAATAGAACACCTTTGGAGCATTTTAAAATGAAAAGTCAAATGAAATCAATGTCAGAACAACTCTCCGCAGATTTGTGTTGGACTAGATCTCCAATCTGTCATCACAAATAAAAGCAGACATTTATGACATTTAAAAAATATATGATAATGGAATCTCACTAATGAAGGGTGCACTGCTTTTTGTTGCACTTGCTTCTTCAATGATCGTTCATTTGGCTAAAAATAAATAAAATCGTATTAAGTGGTTTTAATATTTTAGTGTTATTGATCAGAGTATTTCATGGTGGTGAATGTGGGTAGGCCACCACTCTGCAACTAACAACATCCGTATACATTCTTCTGAATGTGCCCAGTACAGCGTTGACAGTTTAGTTTTTATTATTGATTAGGCTCTGAAGAGGTTTTGTAGATAATAGCAAAAGAGTAGTCGACGCTACCGTTGCCCTTTAAGTTTGGACAGACAGATGGTAATATGCATTATGCAAACATTGACGAATATACACACTGTGAGCTCTGAGGCAGCACTGATAAGTATCTGCCACATCAGCCAACACATCAATGAGGTAGTTGGGGAAAAGAAGGTAAGCTTTTAAAAAGGTTAAAGTTTTCAGTGCCTGGCAGACTGGCAGTATGGCCTCCTCATGAAGACCCAATAACAACCTTGCTCACCACTCCTGGCCCACCATTACAGCATCTCCCGGATCAAATGGATGCCATCTGTCTGGCCGGCCTTCAGCAACAGCACAGCAGCAAGCTGGTTGGCTGGCTCAGGCAGTCACATCCTGTCTCATTCTTTTGCATACACATAAAGCATGGCGTTCTCCCCAACCCCACCCAACACTGGCCCATCCCTCCGCCCCTTCCCTCTTTTCTTGCAAAGACACAGGCGCACACACAAACAGGTGAATCCGGCCAGACATGCAAATGTCCAGAGGAAAATGGTGCGAGATGGCAACTAGCATCTTGCTGGGAATGAGATGTAAACGATGATCGATGGTAGTATAGACGTTGGACGGCGGACGTGAGATTGATCGGCCAAATTTCCTCAGTCTTCAAAAACACGGCTGTCCTTTCCAACTGGCAGCGAGGTTTTAACAAGATCCACACATTCACAGAAAACATGAATCTAATTGTCTTTGCTCTCGTATTCAGCCACAACGGAGGCACAGGTATTGTTCCTGGCTTACAATAAGGGATTAGAAAGATTACCAAGTCATTACCTCATGGTTCTTAAATGTTTTACACCATTATCAAAGTTAAACCTGCAATTTATGCAGTATTGATGTATCTCCTTCTCTTGTACTGATTTATATCCTTAACATGTACAGCTTGAAATTCCTACTCTAAAACGACATAATCCCCTCATGCTCATGAAAAGGAATATGAGGCTGTTTTATTGCTGCTGTCCCATGTGTAAGAAACCTATTACAGGTGCCCTTGCAGAGAGTGTTGAGATCTGTACACCTTCCTCATCCAATTCACCTCAGGATAAGATGGTGTGTTCACAAGAGCCTATAAGACCTTACGAGGGGCTCGTATTCACCTTCCAATATCACCAAAACTACTAACATTAGCACAGCGCACCTCTGGCTACAGAGTGAGAAAGAGGTCCCCTCGTCTCCGAGCGCTGGTGTTGGATAACCTCTGCTCCGCACAACTGTAGGGCTCTCATGTCCTCAGGCTCCAGAAAATCTGCCTTCAGTGATTCAGTGCTGAAGAAGCGCTCAGGTTCATCCCAGGTGGCTCCATCCTTTGTGGCTGTAGGTAAAATACTTATCAGACAAACTGCTGACTTTCTGATACTGTGAGAGTGACAGTGCTCAGTGAGGCAACTGTTGTATATTTGCATATGGTGTTTTGGCTTTACTCATGTGCAGTATACTGTAGGCCTATTAATCTCATTGTACATGTATTCTATTCTATTCTATTTAAGGCTATAGCTAAAGATTATTTTAATTCTCAAATGATCATGCAGACACATTAAACCTAAGATACATTTCCATGACAGAAATTCCCACACCGAGAAGCTATAGGACCATTAAGTGTATTTTTATTTTGAGAAACAGGTGAAACAATCAGCCTAGTACTCCAGTGGTTGGGGTATCACTTGAAGCAGAAAATGGATGTATCTCTTTGAGTTTGTGGGGAAGGTGGGTTTCAGTAAAGACTCCCATCTCACGAGTTAAACTACTGTGCCGGCGGAGTCCCGGTGGTATCAGTACAAACTAACAGCATGCAGTCTTTTTCCTTTTTCCCCCTTTGTCTCCTTCAACAAGACACGAAACAGGGCTTCCCGCTGTCGCCGCTACTGTTCGCAACTGCAGAAGAACACTTTGCCATCTGGCTGCGTACAGAAGATTTCGAGGACATCAAACCAGTGGGTACTACGTGGATGCTGCTACTGTATGTTTCAACTTTCAGTCGTTTTCCGTGTACTGGAGCAGTTTTATAAAATTCCTTAACATAAACTGAGCTTCAAAAAAGCATGAACTACTGTAACCTACTTAATTCACTCTTTCCTCTTTTATATGACCCATGGACTTGTTTTTCATGGGTTTGATTAAGACAAGAAGCCCGGAGCCCTTCTGTGGAAAACATTCATCTATTTAACACTTCACCTGTTCAGGGTGATTTTTATTTTTTACCCTACTTGTGTTCATCTATCTTTCTTCGATTATTCATTCATCATTACTACAGTATAACCACTCTAGCCTCTGATGACCCAGCTTTGATTAAAACTGAATTCATAAAGTATATGTTGTCAACTGCAACTCCAGTGATGATAAATAGCGACAAGTTAAACATTCACTCATAGCCAAACAAAAGAGGATAAAAAGTCTCTGATGGAAAGTCATAGTCTCCAAAAGCAATAACGCTGCTAAAACACGCTGACATAAACTTTATTCCCACATCCCTTTATCTTTATTTGAGGCATCTTTGTGAGCCGGAGCCGCAGTTAATTTCAAGATTGATTTGACATTGTAAAGTTTGTCCTGCAAAGCAACTCAAGATAAGTAAATAAAAATGATGACACGGCATTAGATAAGAGTGGTGTGCACTGTAAAATGATTTGGTTTATATAAACTAGGCATAAACAGAAGTAAATCAAGTATTTCTCTAAATGGCACAGCTATTATTCTACACTGTATAGTCAACACAACACAAGATGCCTGCTCTATACACAGTTATTAAAAAGCCAAGAAAAAAAGGCGGCCCAAGGTTGAAAATGTAGTGGCCATTTGAATACAACAACTAAATGCAGCTCCTCAAATTTTGGCAGGGAAGATGTAATGATGTCAGAGCAGAGAGCTTCCTGTCAGAAACAAAAATCCTCCAAATCAAACTGATACTTCTTCTCCCTAATGAATCTCTCCTCTTCACCATGCTGCCCTTTTTGCCTCGTCTTAAAAAGTGCCCCTCCCACATTAATAAATTCCAGAGTAAAAAAAAAAAAAAAAAAACAGCGGTACAAAAATATTCCTTTGCATTTATTCCCCTAGCCCTCCGGGTGTTGCCAACTTACACACTTTCCAAACTACATTACCAGTGGAACTGAAAACGTTATTCTGTTTTGCTCTTTGAATATGTCACAGAGCCGTCTCCGCTGCATTCAGAGACGCACCACTCCATAAACACATACAGAGCGCCGCTGCCGGCCGCTAACCCCCCCTGAGGTAATGACATGCCCCAGCTGCAGCTGTGGTGAGTTACATTTCCACTTATTGCTATGGGAAGAAAAAGTATTATTCTATTATTCAATGTGTCAAGCATCAAGCACAGAGCAGAGCAGGGCGAGACAGGAAGTAGTGTAGAAAATACAAAAAAAACACCGGGTTCATTTTCAAAATAATATGCATTGTGTTTACGGCGGATCCAATGCTGTCTATAATCCTGTCCCTGCTCCTCTTCACCATGCTGCCCCTCCCACTTCCAGAGAAATATTCCTTTGCATTCTTAACGTTTATTCCCCTACCCTCCGGTGTATAACACCAACTACATTACACCAGTGGAACAAATATTGCTCTTTGAATATGTACCCCCTTAAGCTTGCCCCAGCTGCAGCTGTGGGTGACATTTCCCATTTGCTGAAGAGCCAAGAGAGAGGGGGGGACGAAAGAAAAACTACAATGCTGTCTGCCTGCCTGTCTGCCCTCTCATGTGAATCACCCAAAATTGCAATAACATCGCTACAGCAACATGTTGCTGCACAGAAACCCGGCCTCGTGTGTCTGCCCTGACAGCATGCACACAGCTCCTCTACAGCCCAACAAGCTCTGAAAAGCAGCATCTGAGCAACTGAAGCCATTCATGTTGCGGTGATGCACTGGAGACGTCATATATATGTACAATATATCACACTAACAGAATGTGCACATATCCACCCTGCCATGCAGCTGATAGGGGTGTGAAAGTACACAATAAGTGGCTAGGATGGTGAATGAATAATACTGGTGACTGTGGCTACTATAAGTGTCTAGACAGAGCCAGCTTCTGCCTGGCAGCTCAGTGAATCACATAGATTCTGTAAATACAGCCAAAAAAAAAGAGAGAAAAAACTGTAGCTAAACAGAGGTGAAGTTGGCGCCACTAAATGTATCGCAAAAACATTTCTGTGTTTTCTTCGCGGTTAAATAAAAATGTTACACTCTGACTGCAGAGAGGGGGAGTCACGTAGAGATGGGAGAGCAGCTCTTTGTGAGGCTTGCACTTAACAATACAAGGGGAAGAGGTGGAATGCAATACTAAAAGCTAATATACAGTAAGTGAGCCAGAGGTACTTCTTCTCTCTTCAGTGAAACATCACACTGCTACTCCGCTTCTTTGCATCTGCTGAGAGTGAAACTAAAGCCCTTGATCCTGACGAGAGCAGAGCACATTGGCTCGGTACACTTTTCATTACATGCTTACACCAAGCAACACACACACACACAAACACACGGGAGCCTAGGCCATCAATAGGTGTAGAAATAGGGAATTGCTTTTCTGAAAAGAGAAATAAAGCAGCATTTGGCTTGTCATTGGAAATGTTTTTTACCTGACATTACAAATGGACAACATTACCCTGCACAGCTTGCTTTCAGCCAAATATTGACCACATGCAATTTCAACTTTCCATGATGCAAGGGACTATGGATGTTTTTGAAGCCAGACTTAGTTTGATTGTCCCACAAAAGTAAAAAAAACTCAGCGGAAACATTTAAAAAAGTGATCTTTTTGTTTGTTTTTCATGGAGGAGCTTAAGCCCACAACAAGCCTTGATGTGGATTCAGCTCCACAAGGACAGGGGGAAAACATACTATGATAAAAGATGAGGTGAGGGATGCAGTTATACATCAGTACAGTTCCAGCACTTTTTATTTAGCATGCGTGCGTGCCTTGCAGTTTATGCCTTGGAGGGGGCTGAAATCCTCAAGGACAGAGAAAAGATGTTATGATCAAAGACGGCGTGTGGAAAGGTATTCAGCTCTAACAGCTCAGTTCCAATAACACTCCTTTCTTTGTACACATGTGTGCCATCCTCCTTTTTTTATTTTTTATTGATACCCTGAGGGAAAAGGTTGAACAAGTTCTTTAGAGACATTAATCCTCATTTATACTCAGCTCACAAAACTTGCAGAAAGCAGGTCAAAAGGTCTTTTTGTTGGAAAAGCCAAGAAGCTCATACCACTTAAACCTCTGGAATGAGATATGAGGAGAAAAAAAAAATCTTCCTGGCTGTCCCAAGTCTTAATAATATTTTCTAGCAAATACATGGCGCTGACTTTCCCCACTTGAAGTGAAACATGTCTCTTTTTTGGGCGATGCGGCAGAGGAACCTGACGTATAGGAGAGTCTGTGAGTGAACAAACGGGAGTCTGCGGCTAATAGGTAGACGAGACGTCCGGTGAATGACAAAGACAAAGAGCATTAAAGTGGGGAGGGAGATAGTGTGCAGGAGAGAAAGCTCCTCTGGGTCATTAGGCTACAGACAGACACATGCAGGTGCCACCCCATCCTTCATTCTTTCACTCTCCTGGCCAACAGACACCGAGCGGGAAGGTATGAGGGCATTGAGCCATGTTCAGTGAACCTGACGTGCGCTGGAGATACTGTGGCAAATGAAGATACATTGCAGGCCCAGCGGATACTAATTGTCCTCCTACATTTTCAACAGTCTGTCACCGCTCTCGCCATGTACAGTACGAGTGACTGGCACATTTAATACAAGACACAACAGTGTGAAAACCGCAACACGGTGGCGATATGGAATGAAATAAGATATCCTGTCTATTTATTCAGGCATTTGGCGGTGCCCGTCTTATGTGTCGCATTCTGTGTAGCAGTGATGAACAGTTAACTGTGACATCTCAACCTAACTTCCATTATTAGAGCGTCTGCTGTCAGATAAAGCTGTGATAAGACAATACAGTGCTGCCTCGGCACAGCGGCCACATTCATCCAGACACATCAGACAAGACAAATAGACCTCAGCTAATGCTGACGGAGCACCCTGGGTGGAAAATTCAGACAGACTTTCAATCATACCTTTGACAAGTGGGGACACATTCAAGCAAGAGGATTTTCTGTTTCCATAATTCCAAGACCCATAATCCATTTTTGTCCCCTGCCAGGGCTCGAATGAATGATTCACTGGGCTGAACTGAGAAAGCAGGTAACCTTGGAAACAAATTGAATATATGCATCTCAAATTTCATATTATTAGGAGTGTGAAAACACATCTGAAACGCAGAGCATGTAAAGATGACATTGTTTATGTAAGGGAGATGTGTTGGCAATTAAAGGGGCAACATGATGGAAGAAAAATGTACTAACATTAAACTGCAATATGTAATTTCTGAAGCCACTTGAGGGTGAGCTGCAAACACAACGCAAACATCTTAAACCACACAACACCACAAGAGTCCATGCCACTCACTGAAGCAATAACTGTCAGTGCAACATCCCATAGAGCTGATGGATACTGCAGAGTTGGCTAATAACTCTTGATGGGTTCATCACTGTGACCCACCTTTTTCTGAAGTATGATGTGATCAACTTGAAAGACATTCAGATTCTCGGCTATTAATCTCTCAGAGGCTAAAATGTCAGCGAACAAGGAATTTATCAAAGCAAAGCAAGGGCAAAAGTTGAAAACCAGTATCAATGATTCCATCTGCATCTCTTACAAAATGTCAGAAATGAAGCCAGAATAGATGGAAACCTGAGTAAATTATTCAGCTGAATGAGAGAATGAGAGAAACAGCTACATGGCAAAGACAATGGAGGTCAACATGTAAATTTCCTTTGGATTCTTTTGGCTGCCTGCTCATAATTCCGACATCGTGGCTTAAAGCCTTGCTAAAAATAATGTATGTTTTACATGCCCTGTTAAAATGCTTTACAAAGTGCAGGGAGCAAAAACAAACAAACGACACGAGACAAAAAACAGAAGGGTGAAATGTGTTAGAAGGTAAATTAGTAGTATGGTTAAGACAACCTAATTTGACTGCCACTGGGTAAATGAGTTGCTGGGGCAAAGTGAGTCCTCTGCAAACAAAACACTCAATGAGCAACATTTGTCCCCTGCAGTGGTTTTAAATGATGCCACGAGGTAGCTGCGCTGCATCACAATTACCTGGCAGTGTCTCTTTGCTCCATTAACATAAGCAAGCTATTTCACTTCAGCGAGATGCCACTAAAGGGCTTGAGGGGCAGAGAGGTGATAGAGAAGCTGCATGAGCTGTTGTATGGATAAAGATGATAGTCGTTGACGTAATAGTAACTTTGTATGACTCTAAGTTAAACTGGGAGCTGAAATAAATAAAATCTGAAAGAGGAAGAACACACTCGGTGCTAGATGAGAATAGGTCGACTGTGTGGTGCATCTCAAGGCACTGGTGGACAGTTGGGTTGTTTGGACACACTTCGCACTGTGTGACTGGTTGTCTATTTTAATACTCTTCAATTTAATGAAAATAATTGGTGGAATGAGCCACCTGTTGTAAATAGCACCTGTACACTCTGCCTGGCACAATTATCTGAGATCAGACAAGAATAGGAGCTAATGTGATACCATCTAATCTCACTCAAGAAGGTAGAAAATGCACCAGAGTGCATTCACTTAAAGGCTTGTGATGAGAAAGACCGCTGAGTACATAAATACTAATGACACGGCAATATTGCCACAGGTTGAAATGTAATCTGTTTGCAGAGCCTGAATGTGAAAGACTGAGGAAAAAACAGAGGTAATTTCTCACTGGGTGACTCACTTATCACAGTCAAATATACTGGCAACAACATCCTAATTGACCGTTTACTAAACCCCACACCAAAACACATCTTAGTGACCATAACTGAGAAAAGCAGCACCCAGCAAGATTTTATTAGGAGCTAGAATCTGGATCTAATCATTTTGGACAGTGGTGGTTTTTTTTTGTTTGTTTTGTTTTTTTAAGCAGACAAGAGCAAAAGTAAAAAAGTGAATGGATTAAGCAGTGTGTTTGTCTATTCCAACATAACCCTCAAAGGTTAGCATGACTGGCTACTAGTTTAGCACCAATAATAGTGTAATCTAGCATTAGTAACAGAGGCAGCAGCTATTATTTTGTGGCATTGCAGGTAATGTTACTGTAGAAAATACTGGGTACTTAGATCATACGTAATGAAATAGCATTATAAACAGCTGTGGCATTATCCTATACTGGCTTGTTACAGATTAACAAAAATCTAATAAAAATCCCCTTGTGATAATAATTATTGAAAAATTCAAGTGATGCACCCATCAGTTAGCACATCGTTAATGTCCCCAGAGAGGACGGAAACCTTGGCTGGCACTTGTCAATTTAGGTGTCAGGGTTTAGCGAACAGGCAGTTAAGTGGTGAATGCAGGAAGTGGCGAATGTAGGGAGAATTAAAAACTTCTGGTCTAGTTTCTCAGTGAGGCTCACCTTTAAGTGAATATCTGATTATATGTGGAGGAAAGTCAAGAAATGGTACACAGGCCATAGAAACTGCCAATTCAACCTCCACTCCCTCCACTCTTGCCGGCCATAAAACGCAGTGTAATAGGATTCCTAAGCTTTTCCAGTGACTGCTTCCACTATCACACAGACATTTAAGTGCACTAATCCATGACAAATTGTCTCATCTGATCCATGACAAATCGTCTGAGGGGCCGATAGAGACGAGGAGATGGAGAGAGGGAGGAAGGGGTGGGGAGGACAAGTGGATGGGGGGGCGGAGGGAAGAGGCCAGGCGCGGCGAGGGTACCGCTCGGCACCTGAATGATCAGGCAGTTATTGCCCAGTTTTTTTTTTCTTTTTTCAGAAAGGTTGCTTTCATTAGCTCAAAAGGACATGTACGTGTGCATTTGAGTGCGAGATCGCATAGCACTGATGAGCTCTCTACCTAAGCCCACAGTTTTCAAAGCAATTATAATCCCATGTGGAGGTAGATTATAGGATTTGAGATCCTCTGTTGGCCAAAAGCAGGATTTGTAGATGTCATATATTCACAAAATGAATTCTAATTAAATCTGTGTCATATATGATTTATGACTTCTATCACCCCTTAGGTTTATTTATCTCCAACGGTGGTTTTACATGATACGTATGCACATTCAGTCAAACAGAACAGGCCCAGTAATAAAAAGAAACATGGCAATCTGCAGCGTCATAAAAGGTTATTCCACAACCTTGAACAGTAATGATTTGGATGTGTGTGTGTGTGTAAACATGTGCTTGTGGCTGATACAGTATTTCCACATGAGCCAGAGCTGCCAGCCAGATCAAACAATTCCTTTTCATCCACTCTACAAAAATATGATTAAGGCATCATCCATTCAAATGACTGTAATTTAATTGAATGTTCTTTCACCATCAGTTCTCACACTAATTAGTCCCCGCAGTTTAATGGGGATGTAAATAAAGCTGATTTAATGGCAAAACAAAACACATAGAGCCTATACGGACAGCTGTTGTTGTGGATAGTGTGGATGGATCTGCCGCTCACACTGTAGAAGCTTACACCTCCACAGTGGAAGCGAAGCAGCAAGATTACCACTTTGAAGATGACTGTGTAAAAAAAAAAAAAAGGGGAAAAAAAGTGCATTCTCACTTCTGTTCTTCTGCCACCAACACTGAGTTATTGTAACGAGGAGTCTGAAGACTATGAAAATGAGTTGCGAATTGAAAACAGTGTGTGCATTCAGTTTGTGAGCCAGTGAAGCTAATTTCTTAACATTCGCAAACACTGCCCAAAAAAAAAAATCATCAATCTTCTGAAGCAACCATCCGCTCGGCGATGGAAAGAACGGAAAAAAAAAAAAAATCAATTCATGCTGTGTGTATGTATGGCTTCCATACTTCCACCCTGTCCTCATTTACCAAAAAGACAGCAATCCTAAATCAAGCTGAAGGTTTATTCTAACACCCTGTATATTGTCAGATTTCTGTCTCCCCAGTCCGTAGATCTGAAATTTAAATTCTGCTACTTCAATACATACATAAAGGTATAGCTCAGGCAAGGCAATTTTATTTGTACTGTATAGACCATTTTTACAAACTGGAGAAATTGAAAACACCCTTGGAGAACTGCAGTATCTTTATATTTACTATACAAGTCCTTGATTCTGATCACACTGTTGCTCTTGTTTGACCATCTTGGCTAATCAAAGTAATTGCATGTTTTCTTTCACCTCAATGAGTTTCCTGCACAGAGGGAGCGTTATGGCACGCTAAACAATGAGCTCATTAAAATGCTTCCCAATCATCTGTGATTAGACCGTAAAAGCCATTTCAAATCAATGGATAAAAACATTAGAGCAGCTCCACGGTGCTTACTGTATCCGCTTTTTCAGCAAGTGCATAACCCATTTTGTCCCGTCATGTAAAACATTTCTCATGCACATGCAAAATCAGTCTGCCTATGGCTGCCAGTCAATGCTGAATCACATTTCATTGCAAGCCTTTGATCATGATATTCCCTCAAATGAGCAGTGGGTAACTTCCACAGTAAGTGGTTTAATAAAGTGTGAAGCAGAACTGAAGTAATGTGTGAAGTGATGTGCACAAACCCAGTATGCTGCCCGGCCATCATGGCTGACAAAAAACTCAAAACAACAACAACAACACCAGACTGCTAGCAAAGTGTAACAGGCTAGCAGAGTTAATGTTACAGCTGCACCTGGGACAGAGTTCATGCTGCTCTATTAGATATGAGTCTCTCTTAAACTGTCCTGTTGTAATAAAACAAAGTAGCAGCTTAAGTGTTGTTACATTTAGACGGCCCCACTGGGCATTGATACGTTATGAACAAGAATACTGAATGCATGCTAGAGCTGAACAAGTGTAAATAAATACAGCACCTTAAAGGGACTTATCAATAATACTGTCTTACAATGTGTGGAGTCAACACATTAGGGAGCGCTTCAATTTAACAATGGAAGACGCTAAATCTACAGTAACTACTGGCAGGAGCGCACGCACAGTGTAAATTGGTTGCACTTTTACTGACTTGTGATGGAGTCCAACACTACGTGCTGTCAAGAGTGGCCTGATTGGTGCGGCTGCCGTCTTGGCACTGAGCACTTGTGCACGCTGTGTTGGCAGGTGTGGAGAGTGCAGAGCTGAGGCTTGTGTGTGTCATGTCACATTCAGCTCATCTGTCAATGTAGTGGATTATTTCTTGAGAGACCAGAATTGGCTGCCCAGAATCAGGCCGCCATCAATCTTCGGCCGCCAGAGCAGGATGCAGGGGAAGGGCTGTGTGAAGCGGGGGCTCATGGGAAAGAAAGCGGTGCCGCTTCCCGAGCAGGTGACGAAGCAGTCAGGCAACTCGTTACTCAATCTCCGGCTCAGTGGTGACTATGCCGATTTGTCACGGAAACATTCAGAAAAAACAAATAAATGTGATCTTGAAACTTTGTCTCTGCAGTCACATTTTTTTTTGTATGCAAGTGACACCATTTCAGGTATAGAAGATAAGCTCATTTCTCGACGTTGTTCGATGCTTCACCAGGCCAGAGGATTACATCTGTACTTGGCTCGACATGACCTTCACTTCCTCTCCTTAGATACCCACACAGCCCCCTTGTCTGTGTATCTTTGTCTATGTGGGATGGTTTGTGAGTTTTTGTACCACTCAAGACTCTCAGACAGTTGGCTGGGCTGCATGCCAAGATCTACAGAAATTTATTTCAGGACACGGTTTCTTACAAAATACCATCCCAATGTTCCCCGTTGCAAGACTTTACTGTAGCATCTGGCTGACCAGAGGAAAATACAGAGGCAAAGTGGGAGGGAAGCTTCTTCCATTAAATTATCAATACATTTTAAAGATAATGAATCAATACTCTCAGAATGGATGCATGAATCTAAAATAAAACACTACTTCTATTCATTTTAACTGCATTTTTCAAACCCATATGATATGCTTAAATGAAGAAATACATCTACAGTTAATTTACAGTATGGCATACAGTAGGCCTACACTGCAGCACGCCTTATAAAGACACAGAAACATTATTTGATTACAGAAAACAGCAAAGCATGAAAACCAATGGATTCTTCAAGGCAAGACATCTCTTTTTTGCCACGTCCTACATATCCATATCTATTTATATCTGAGGGCTCTGGCCTCAATGAAACCAGAGAGCTTCTCAAATTATAAAATCAATTCTAATTCAAATATTCATCATAGCATTTCAATTCTGAGAGAGCAGTTCTGGTTAAATCGGTTAACGCTACTCCACGGCTGAGTAAGATTGATGTCAGCTTAATCCTCTTAAAAAAAACATGATATACAGTAAATTGTACAGTTGCCGAGCAGCAGCGAGAAAAAAAGAAAAAAAGAAGAGAAATGTTTTCCTTCCACGCGCCAAGTTGTACAACATCTTAACGTATCCTAGGATCATGATTGTCAGCACCAATTATGGCTGTCATATATCACAGTTTGTTTGATTTTTTGATTTAGTGCTTGTGCTAAAATAACATAACAGACTCAGTGAGAGTGCTGGTATTTTAAGTGCCATCTTCTCTTAGTGACGCACAAAACTCAGTGTCCCTTATTTAAACCAGCCCAGTAATGAAAACGAAACATAAGATTGTAAAAGATCTGATCAACCAAGTGTGTGTTTATCATCCATCTGTACAATAGAAGTTTGCATCCTCCTAGAACTGGACGACCATGTCCTGAACACAGCTCCGGTATCCCCCAAGGAGCCATGAAAATCCCACACCATAATGGCCTCACTGAGAGAATGGTTCAAAAACGTGCAAGTGCGTTCATGTCTGCACCGTCCTCAGTGTTGTATGCAGGAAGTGTGTGAGTTGATCTGTCTGACAGGAAAGCTTCCAGAGGACTGTGAGCCATAACCATCCTTTGCCTGGATGACTCTTCTAGATCTGCGCTGGTGGCTGGTGGTGGTGCTTGGAGAGGAGCGGGACTATTTTTTTCCTTCTTCTTCCCCCTTGGGACCACTGCATTATTCAAAAGACACTTACTGAGCCTTGCACTTCCTTGTACATCTTTGGCACCAAGCTCGACTTGCCAACCAGTCAAAAAAAAAAGAGAAAAAGACAGAAAGAAAAAAAAAAGAATGGGAAAAAACAAGAAAAACTGGAAGCTAGCCTTTAAAAATTCATTCAGAGCTCTCTGTCGCTCATCCCTCACCCTCTTGTTCCAATTAACGGGACCGGGATACTTTGAGAACTTTCCATCTATCATAGCTGGGATTTTCATGTGTCAGCTGTTCCACAGTAAAAGTAAGCCAATTCTCCGACATGCTGCTTAAAGTCACAAATGTTTAACACAAGCATGGACAATTCAGCGCTGGATTTCTCTTCCTCACGCTGTGTTTCAATTACCGTCTTTTAGCTTGGCAATGCAACACACAAAGAGCAGCAAGCAGAAGATAGCATCAATGTTTAACGGTCGCTTGGCTTTTCAGAGAGCCACACTCTGCATGAGGGTTCAGCATGGGAGTCACACTCATTGTTAGAAGCTTAAAGAAAGCCTTTGCTTTGCTCGAAAAAAAACCTTTGCCTGCCCTGTTACACTCCCACATACACCATAGGAAATGCTGGTAAGCTTTTCCATAATCAGAGAATTAGAGTCGCCTCGGCGTCTACCCTTCCCCTTTTGCCCCTACAGTGCAGAAGACGTCGAGCTTAATTGCCAAACATTTCCAGTGCAAAAGAGGGAAACATAATTGTCATTTCCATCTAAGCCACAGTGATCAAAGCGCTCTTGGTTACCAGCACAGTAATGGGGATTTTTGCCTACAGCCTGTCCTACTCGTAACAGTCTGCCAGCAAGATTCAGGGTGCAGCAGTCAAGAATTCCTCACCGCACACAGAAATCATACCCCTACCAGCAAAATCACAATGATTTAAGATGAACTTTGTCTAACAGAGCTTCTGCGTTCAGGTTTAAATATGATCATGCAGCTCAGCCACAGAATCAAAGTCAAACAACAATATTACTTCCATAAATAGTGCTAAATGTGCACAGGGAGATAGATTTGAGTATGACTAAGTAGAAGTATGTAACATGCAATTAGAGGCACAATTAGTGTCTTCCCTTTGCTTATCTCCTATGACTATGAGCATGGTGAATCATCATGTTACAGTACAGAGCTGTGGCGAATCATTCTGACTTACTGCAGCAGCCTCTTCCTCTTGCCGTTTTTAAACAGCCAAAAGCTAAGAAGTGCTGCCCCCATCAACAGAGCAACGTCTCGTACTGTAAGATTATGCCGTGAAGCTGAAATGTGACAAAGAGGCGCACATACCCAGGGTGAGAATGTCGGTGCGACCGGGTCGGGCCACATGGTGCTGCTGGATGGTCTGGTAGAGCGTGGCCTGGCACAACAACAGGAAGCCGAGGCTAATCCACATGGCCAACAACCAGGACATGGTAAGGCCGAGTCTGCAGGACAGTTCACAGCAGGGGGGGGAACAAGAGAAGCACAAGGGCAGTTGTATTACACCGTGTCCACACACACATTTACAACACACACATAGTCTTAAATTCACTGTGTCAAACAAGGGACAGAGACAAACATACTGGCACATCCTCTGAAATACAAACTTGAAATATTTAGACCAAGATGTCTACAAAAATTATTTATTTACACGCACGTCCATGGGTGTTTTCTTCTAATAACGCGAGGAATGAAAAGAAAAAGGCGAGACAGCGGCTTCAAGGAAAAAAACCCTGCAGACAAAAGACTCAAGCAAATGATCAAACACAAATTTAATCTCGTCAATGTTTGTCTTGTCCAAACCCTCTCTAGTCTAAAAGGACTGGTACCGCACCAAAATAACTGATGAACCGCAGGAGGAAAAACATCCTGCTCCATGCTTTTTGTCAGATAAATAATCGTATAATGAGCTATGTCTCCTTTGCATGAAAACTACAGTGCCGTTAATACCATCGCTGGAGTGCTGAATACTGTATAAAGTTCATAATATTTTGCATTTCTACGCACAAACAGCTTTTTTTGCAGATTTGTTCAGTGACTGCCTAATGGCTGGTGAGGCCCAGCATATGGAGACACGCCTTAGCCCTCACTGAATAATGAGGCTCTCCTCCTTTCCAGGTGTTATTAGCACCTCTCTGCTTTCAGGGCCCCCACAGTGGGAAATTTAAAATCCATCTCCTCCACCTCCTCTGAAACAACTTGCTGTTCAGGCTCCCTGCCTCAGCCGCCTTTAACTGCACATCTCCATCTTATTCACTGAGACTGTTTATGGCTGTTTGGAAAACATAATCAGTTTTGTGAGGAATATTTCCACCTCAGTCACTGGCTGTATCGCTCAGATATCACAGGCTCCGGCTGCACTTGCTTTATGTTTCTCACTTCCCTGAGAGATTGTGACTTTCTGTGCGAATCTGATGCTCAGCGTGAATCTAACACTCCTTTAATGTTTGATTCCGCCATATCTTAAAACACAAGAGCGTAGGCTATAAAGCAAAATGAGCCCCCATGGGGTCTGTTCAATAAACACTTCAAAAATCATGAATTTCATGTTAGAATAAGGTGTCTGTATAGATATAAATGAAGAAAGTGCCATGACAGCAGGCCTGATCCTGTGGGTTATTTCCACAAAGCAATGCCACTGCTTGCTTGTCAAACTAGACTCACTTTGTGTTTTGAGCCACAGATTAAAGCCATTAGGCTGCTAAATGTTGCCCGTGTGTTCTGTGCCCTCACTGACATTGAAACTGCTTAATATTCAGCGAAAATTAAGCATATTATTATGAACAGCACATTGTAAATCCCCACCCCTGCACTAAATCCAACATAATCCGCGTTTTTTTGTGGAAATGTGAACTGGTCCCACGAGTGTGTTTTCCTCTTCTCTTTTTTTTCTCTCCCCCAAACCCACACAATGTTTACGCCACGCTTCCTGCATACAGTAGCCTACTAAAGAATCGTTAACTGCATATTGCTGAGCTCCTCCCGGTTATCGGAAGGCACTCGTGCCGAAAATAGTGTAGCTCTTACCAGCAGCGTTTTCACCAGAGGTGAAGACTCACGGCAGACTTTGAATAAAACGAGCGAGCGTGCGTCTCATTTTCAAACAACTTGAGAGGAAAAAGGAGGCAGCTTTCAAGAAAAAGAGGAAGCCAACTCTTGTTCTTAGAGCCTCGTTTGTTCTCAGCGTCAACTAAGCTTTCTATAAACAGACTCCCCGGCTTCTTCTCCACGCGATCAGCGGAGACATATTCACGGGTAGTTTACTCTCAGTTTTGTGGTGTCACGCGAACCGCCAGAGTAGCTCCCCTCCGCCTGACTGTGGAGTCAGTCCAGCGTGAGGTGGCCAGATGCGGTGCACGAGTTAAACAGCAGCAGACACACCTGCAGGCGGAGGAGACAGCGGTTGCACCTGCGTGCAGCATCGATTTTTGCTAAATTAGACTTGTTTTGTTTCCTGCACTCTTCTTTTTCTTCTTCCCGGTGCTGACTCCCTCAAAACCGTACGTGTCACACAGCAGTCAGGTAACACTCAGGGCGCTGGAAGTGAAATGTCTATAACAGCTGCGTTCTTAACTTTTTTTTACATTATAGCCTATAAGATGCACTCAGTCTATTTCAGGATGCTGTCAAGTTGAGTGCAACCCATTGAGCCACGTTTAAAACTTATGTAACATGGTCAGAAAAGAATACTTATGCAGGCTTTTTTTCTCTCTTCATATTTCAGTTCTGCATGCACTCTGAGCTCAGACATCTCATCTTTACTCTGATCAGACATTTTTCTTTTCTGCAAGCAGAAGCCTGTTCTGTGGGAAATGTTTTCCTTACATTCAGTTTTCCTTGTATAAAGCGTACCTCTAACCCCACCCATCCCATCCCCAAACACCAGAGATATTCCTCAAAAGTCCCACACCCTTACCTGAGCAGTGCGTTCAGGAGAAAAGGAGCTCAGTCAGAATCACTGCCTGCCCAGCAGACTCACTCTTCTGTCTTAAATCCATCCATACTTTGAAGCCAGGGATTCCCGCGCCAAATTCCAGTAGTCAGACAAGGCGAACACCACACACAAAAGGAGGTGAAAATCTGTTCTTTTCTTCAGTATTCCCTCCTTTTTTGCCCCTATACTGCTCAGTCCTTGTTGAAATCCTTGGCAGCACAAATAGTCACCAAAAGCAAAACACCCAGGGGTCTATGTCACAAACTGGCCAGCGTTTGAGAGATGGGAGGCAGATCATGTCACTGCTGTATCAGCCACATACGTGCAGATCTCCTGTTCCTCTGCTTCCTTCAGTCTGTGCCTCTTCTCCGTCAGTAGAACTCCTCTGTTGTGGTGACAGGGAGCTAATTTACCCCCCTCACTTGTCGTCTCCTTCTCACGCGTGCAGCGGAAGGCTCCAGTGGAATGACTGCTCTGTCTGCTCTTGGCTGCGTCCCCCCATTGAGAAGCTGTGCTGATAGTGTGAGCCTCAGTGCTCTCTCCAACGCACTAAGTAGAGTCTGTGTCAGAGAGGCAGAGCGAGTGTGTGAGTGAGCGTGCATGCGTGTGTCTGTGTGTGTGTGTGGATGCGTGTGTGTTACAACGTAGACCAGCTGGGAAGAGAGAGAGAGAGAGAGAGCTGAGAGAGAGTCAGATCACATGTCTTAAAGTAAGACTGCCCACTCCTGCATCAAGACTTCATCAGCAAATGAAGCATTCTTTATTAACCCACAGCTCTTTATATTCCAACCTCCTATCCACAACGTCATGAGACATGCGAGTGTCGCCCTCAGCTCACTTTGTATGTGTCTGAGTGCATCTGCTTGTGCTTGTTGTGTGTGAGTTAGAGAGGATGTGGAGGGAGGATGACTGAATGTGCCTCTTTTAGTCATCAACCTCAAGCGTTTGAGGGGCAGGAGTGAAATACGCTCCAAGCACAGGACTTTTAATAGAAGGCAGCGTGGCTCGTCCGAGCTCTGCAAACACCAGATTATCCATCACCCTGCTCTTTCCACCTGTTTTTTCTGGTGATGAGTGAAGGGCTTGTTTTTGTGCACAGATTTTTTGTTTTCGACGCTGAAACAAACTTGTATTTGCAGTGGCAGCCTGAGAGAGTCTGTGAGCATCCTCTTTGTCACTTGCTCACTAACTGAATCTGCTGGTTCTGGCGGAAAGATGTCCAATGTCTTGTGTGTGTGCAAATGGATATGTGTGTGTGTGTGTGCTCCAGCCATGCAGGCAGGTGAGAGCAACCGTTCTTGTTTGTGTTTCCCTCCAACACATTTCCTTCCATATGGAGGAAGCTCCCCTGTAACTCATTATACTGTTAACCAGAGATTTACAGTAGATGCCAATCCCACGCACCTGCCACGGCTGACTCACTCACAGTCTGACATTTTATAGAATATGAACTCGATGCTACTCACAACAATACACAGCTGAGGGGCTAAATAAGCTGGCAGACAGTGAGGATAGTGCTGCTGGTTCTGTGGGGGAGTGCAGACGCATGAACTTAATGATGAATATCTGGATAAACTTTGTCTCAGAGCTGTTAGTTGAGCCCTGTTTTTTTCTGTTGATTTGTGCACATACAGTGGATCCATGCCTCCGTGAGCTGTTGTGCAAAAATGATCAGATTCCTAATTGGGCTGCCATTATCCAGTTATCCAGTCTAGTGGCATTTTTTTTAATGGTTAACAAGCCCTTCAATTTCTGGTCACTGTGTCATGCCACAGGGCATCCTGGACCATCCCTGCTGCTGCTGCTGCTGCTGCTGTGGCTATCGCTTCAGCTTGTTCTTCATACGCCATAGGGTGATCTGACAGCCAGATGCACACAGCCCCACAGAGTTACAATCTGCAGGGGAGAGAGGGACAGAAAGCAGAAAAACATAGAGTAACGAAACTGAGGGAGAGATATGTGTGTGTGTGTGGGGGCCGGATTTATTATTCCCTCTGTAGGACTCCTTAAAGTGTGACGTGAGTACCTGAGTGGGTAAAATAGTAGCTGTTAACAGAGACTTCCTCTTATGGCTGAGGCAGGATAAATGACAGTGGTGTGGGTAGTAAATTGCTGGAAGTGTTTTTTGCTTTTGGATTTTGTCCATTGTATTTACATAGCTCCGTTACAATCTGATGGGACTGCAGTTATGAATAGTGAAGCTGCCATCTGGATCTCCGGTGGGTAAAGCGCACCACATGTTAAGTGACCAGATTCACATTAAGGAGGAACTGCAGAGTAATTACCACATTGATTAGTGTTTCTAAACTGTCAAGCTAGATTTATACAAAATGGCTTGATTACCAATAAAGAGGCTTATTAGTATTTGTGCATATTTGTTAATATTTCCTTTTGTAAGGAGCGTTAATAATATCCACGCTTGAATTTCATTTTGTCTTCAACACTTAATGTCTTTATGATCTTTCCCATTAGACTGAGATGAAGGCATGAAATGAAACAGGCCCACAAACAAGCCTCTGAGGAGAACTTAAGATTGAAGGCATCCAATTATGGCATATTCCTTTCAGCAATGTGCAATACCAACACACGTCTCCCATTTGTATCTTAATTTTTTTTCCCCTCCTGATGTTAATTTGTGGCGTTCTCTTATTCTCACTCTGTGTCAGACTGAGCTGTCGGGAGAACGGACTGGACAAGAGAATTTCACAGTAAATTTGAATTGTTGTTGTCGTTGTCCTGCTCTTCTCGGTCTCCCTTCTCGGGGGCTTCCATCATTTCCAAACAGCTGTTACTGTCGCCTGTGCCAAGACCTAACCACAATCGACCAATCGCTGGCCAGCTCTGTGTTTGGATCTAGGCAGCCCTGTTAAACAGCAGCGTTTGCCAATAACGCCGTCCCGCTCTCTGTCTTTCTTTCTCATTCTGTCATTCTTTTTCTTCTGTTTTTTCCCTCTGGCTAATAAAATTCTTCCTTCCAGTGGAGCCAACAAGCTTCAATATGCACCCGCTAGCAGAAACAAAATACCAATTTAAGCCCCCCGAGCAGCCTCCCGCTTTCCTATAAAAAACGACTCCTTGTCCACTATTATGCCTGCATACTTTTCATCATTTCTCACTAGGGCAAACCAAGCATTTCCTCGTCTGATGAGGGAAGTTGTTGTGTTAGTAAACCGCCTTTCCGTGGACAATCGCTGCATAAAACATTCTGTCAGAGAAATAGCTGGAATGACATAGACGGAGAGAAAGAAAATGGAAGGAAAGACGGGAAGATTAAGGCAGGCAGAGAAAATTCATTTGGAGGAGGTACGCAGCAGCAACTCTTGCTCACTGGTGGACGGTGAAGGGAAGAAGATGATTAATGATAATTTATTTCACATTTATCATAGTGTTCGTTTTCTGCTTTTGCTCACAGGTATTCTTTAGAGACAGAATCTGGCTTTGAGGGTGTTGTCGATTTGGAAATTTAAGTGTAGCCTAAAAGGTAAGGTAAGTGGATAAACAGTTCTCCTCACATAAAGCTCTCAGGCTTTGCCCTCGGCTTCTCTGGCAGCAGATCCTGTGGGAATTAACACTATAAACTATAAAAGAAAGGGATGCATTGTTCCACATGAGCAAATTGTTATTTCATAGCTATAAACTTGAATTATTTTTGTTGTCACATCCCTGATTCCTTTTTTTATTTTCATTAAAAGGCAAATATTAAGTCGGTGAGATACTGACACACTTCACTCCACTGTAACTGAGCTGTTTCCATTCACTGGTGTCACTGCAGGAGTGGGCTGTGGAACCAGGGCTTTTCCCAATAGGCTGCAACACAATTTGAGCACATGGCTCAGTGTGAAGGAAATAAAACATCAGAGAAAGTGAGTACGAGATAAGTCTGGTTGAGCCGGGGTGATCACTCTGGTTCTATCATCTTCTTCACATCTGCCTCCTTGTCCAGTTAACTACATTCTCCTTGGTTCCTCCGCTCTGTCCACACTCTGTCCACTGTCTTTATCATTGTTTAAACACACAGGCAGCCAACTGCAGACTGCGGCTGGCTGGTTTTAGATGTTTAACTTCAAGTAACAGCAGCTGTAACCCTGCAGACAACAGACAGAAGGAGCACAGTGGGTTCAAGACCACAGCTCTCTGTACAGCTCCCAGTAATAACAGTTTGACAGCATAAGTGATAATTAGAAGACAACAGGAAGCTTGTCTGAGTTTATTTAAAACAATAATGTTGTGTTGACTTGTTTTCTACTCTGGTTTTATGATGCTTTTTTTATACGCTAATTTGATTTTTTGCAATCAGATCACAATTTCCTCACAAAAACAAACAGTGAAAAAAGTCACTACATTTCAGATATTTCTGGACTAATGTTGAGCAGTTTAAATGCTTCTCTCTCTCTTTACTAAGTTATCAGTGGTTATACTGTATATGACTTTTGAGAATGTAACCTGTTAGGTGTTGACTTGTTGAATAAAATCACCATTGAATATGTAATTGAATTGTGTAAATAACAATAGGCTATATACAAAGATCATTTTTTGTTATATTTACATATCATTACAGTTGATGTGGCCTGTGTTTATTGAATGATTCTTGTCAAGTTGGGCAGTGTGTTGATGCAACTCCAGAACGGTTTTGTTACGCTAGTGTGAGTCATAGACTGAGTCAAAGGATGCGGGCACTTTTTAATTCTGTCCCTGTCTGGTGTTTATGTGCAGTATCAAAAGATATAACTAGTGTGACTTCACACCACTTTATAAAATCATACAAAGGGGGTCTGATTGGGCATGGCCGTCTGTTGTCACGTTCTGCACACTGTAGCCATTTTGATTTGTTCAGCTGGTCTGACAGCACCGGTCTCACACTTCACACTGTCAGCTGTGTAAGCCTGCCTCCCTACAAGGAAATAATTGTTTTTACTACTCCTGCTCCTGCCTCTGCTGAGTCTGCTTTTTGTTTCCAGCTCTGTGATCAGCTGCTAGACCGAACCACAGGGTGTAGCGTGCACTTTACTTATTGAGCCATTTTCTTAAAAAAAAAAAACAAGACAACAATAATAATCTGGGTTTGGGCTCTACAGTGTGCAAAGAAAAAACATTGCAACTATTTTCAGGTGATACAGTATCCTGCGGTAAAGCAGTGATTTGAGACTCAACAGGACGGAGCAGCTAAGGTTGATCAGACCCTGATGCGTCTCACCAGTGCTACGCCACAAATCACACATTCCATAATCATCTGGACCCACTGCGCACTTGATGGCTTTCCTCTTTGCTCACTCTCTATTGCCCAGCAGTGCAAATGATGCGTAGAATGGGTAACCAGTAAACTTTCTACGACCCACCGGTGCAGGAACCAATGAGCTTTCCACCTCCATCATTTAATATCTGGCCATCAGTATACTGTATATACCACATCCAAATCACATCCACATCCACATTGAGAACTAAAAGTCCATGTGCAGCTGCCACTGGGTTGCTGCAGTGATTATACCTGTTGGCACCTTCAACCGTGTGAGGCTTCTCACCTGTTTGTGTGAAAGTAATATATTTCCCAGGTAGGGGGAGGTGCTGTTGATAGCTGCTGGCATGTGCTGTGCCACTGCTTTCAGCATCAGGCCATGACATCAGCTCCAGCATGACTGTTAGCATCTTTTGTCTGAGGCCTTTGGGCAGCTGCTCAGGATGTACACTCGACTCAATGTAAAAAACAAAAAAACTTTGTCACCCTTTCTTAAGAACGTACATACCAGCACTAAGATTCACTATTTCACACTGTTCTCTATCTGCACATACATTTATGTACAGTATCAGGCTTGTTATCTCTGCCTGTCACATGTGCATATTTATGCTGATGAACATATGACTAACACTATAAATCTTGGCACATAAAACAGCATCCTTGCTTTATTGCAGGCAACTGTCAGTCTAGTTTTTTTTTAATACCTAGCAGCATCTAATAAGCCCTGAGACGCCCTGGCTTATACATCAAATGAGAACATTAAAATTCATAAGTGAACCACTCAGCAGCTTATTTTTGACATTGTACATGTCATTTAGTAGATAATTTGTAAATTGCTGACCCAAGATATGTGACTTCACTGCTCAATTTAAGAACAATTCAGAAAACAGGAGTTTTCAATTCTTTGTACATCTATTCTTTTCAAGACTGAATCAAAGCCATAACCATTTTACATAGATACATTCTGCTTACACACTATTATCAAGGAACAGCAGTGCACGGAGAAAATAAAACAAAATTATGTGCATATAAAAATGTATTTCTTCCCCAAGTTTAGTTTTTAGTTCGTTTAAATATAAAGCTCTTGAGGAGGGCTACTTTGTGTTGTTAACAGCAATATAAATCTTGGTTATGATTGCTATCAAACTGACTATTTCTTTTATACTAAGATATACCTTTGAGATTTATTACTTGCAGCACCTTTCTACTCAAAGTTATTGAGATTACATTAAATGCTTTTTATTTGTTGTATGTTATTAAAGAGTGTGCTTGAGTCTCTACCCTAACTCCTGGGGAATATTACTCACCACATATTCAATCATATACTGTAGGTAGCAGTGAAAATAAGTTGGTGTGGTGGTTTTTGTGTGTGTATGTGTGTTTGAAGTAGGTCAGAAATTCTGTTGGTAATGCGCTGGGACTCGCCAGGTCTCAGCAGGGGACGTTTTCTTTCCCTTGCCAGTTCAAGATGGAGGAGTAATTGAGCGCTAGACGACTATACTCCTGGAGACGATGGCAGCCATGGAAATGTCCCCTCACAGACCAATAAAAATGTCCTCTCCTTCTTGCTGTAATTGGACCAGGGACAGTGGGGTTGGGTTTTGGTCCAAGGAGACCACCTGTGGAAATGCTTTGCTCAATACACCACTATTAAACTGATGAGACAAGGGACTTGCTGAGAGAAAAAAAGAGTGATAAAAAGAGTGATGCTGATGAGAACAAGGAGACAAAAAATACTGCAGCCATTGCTTCTCACTTTTAAAAATGGAAAGGTAGCGGATAATAGTTCAAGGCCTCCTCACAACTGACAGCTGTCAATGCTCCTCAGCACGACTTAACTGAATCAGAGTGACAATAAGTGAGTAATTTATCTTCCTCCTTGATAACATAGTTTGGGACTATGAGTCCAAACCTCGGGTCCAGAGCTCCTGAATCACATTTCAGAAGTTAACTATGAAAATGGCTGAATGTTGCAAACATTTTTGGAGGAATTCTTTGTATCAGTTGACCAGGATATAGCCCACTATTCTGCTTTTCAACAGTCAATCCCTAACTGGCACAATTCAACACTTGACAAGACATTTGCCCTTTTGTCAGTCACTTAGTTCCCAAGCAAAACTATACAGTACATGCAACCTTTACTGTTGTTATCGAGTGAATCGTTGTTTTACCCATAGTGTCCACTGATGGAAAAACATGTCATGTAAATATTGTCTCCATCACTATCTTTTCTCCTACTGAAGTTAGCATGCTAACTGGCTGGCCCTGGACCATCTCATTACTTTCCAGAAGTGACTCACTGTAGCCTCCAGTCTGTCCTGAAGATGTAGCACTGCTCAGAGGGCGCACTTACTTTATAACCTCTTACCTTGTAAACACAACGTTAAGGAAAACAATTGTATCACCATTTATATATTTATGTATGTGCAGTGCAAACCTAAAACTGACTGAAAGCTGGTGCAGAAAAGAAGAGTCACTCAAAGTCACTGAAATGTTTCCTCAGCTGTGTTTTTACTGTATTGGTCTGGAGGACAGTGTTGCGGGAGAACGGGTTTGATCTTATCCCAACCTACACGAAAGGGCATGATCCCTTTCAGCAAGCCTCACTCCTTTCTCAGGTCATCTCAAAAACACATAGATCACAGACAGGAAAAGATTCAATTCTTCACACATTGGGTTACCGAATTTGTGGAAGAACCGGCAGAGATAAAAGTAAGAGTGAAAGAAACAAGAGATAGAGGATAGAGAGAAGCTGGCGGCAGATAGAGTGAAACAGGTAAAGGCATTCACACTCGAGCTCCATTCAAACATTCATCCGGCTTCTCTCTTCTGCTGCATTCATGCTGCACAGCCAATTCCAGGGCGATAAGCCAGCTGTGTGCTTCTCAAGGTAAGGGAGTGAATAGAGCGGTACAATCTTTGGCTGATGCTGAGGAGGGACAGAGCCTACACACTGACCTTCCTTACGCCAGCTTTACTTTCGCAGGGGAGGAGGGTTTCATAAAGGGATTATTCCGCTCAGTCACCTTTGACCTGTCTGGCTGCCTTCCATAACACTTCAAGCTGCCTGTCCATCATTCAAAGAGAGGCAGAAAGAAAGCGAGATAAGAGAAAAGATGGTTTCTACCTGTGGGAAGGGATTAAACCCTCCGTTGCTTGCTGGGGAGGGAAAAGCGGGGATCGGACAACTGAGTTGTCAGCCACCACAGCTGCAGCTGCGTGACTCCACAGGTCAGGGTAATATGGAGGAACTGAGGTGACCTTTTTCATGAGACAAGGGTGTCCAATGTTTTCCCTCTACTGACAATTATGATCTGTCAAAAGTGGCAATGAGGCCTCGCGGAAAGATCCAGGCGCTGAATGTCAAACTCCCAGAATTCCACCCACGAAGGATTGCATTTTGCAGTGCAGTTCATTGGAGTTGGAGAAAGGCTTCCAACTCTACATTGAGAGGTACCAGGGATGACTCAGCCATTCTTGAAAGGAGCATTATAGAGCACACATCTGTTAGACTGACTCACCAAATCTGGATAGTAACAACTCCAATTTAATCCTGGAGCTGAGCAAAGGCATGAAGAGTATGCAATTGCAGAGACCTGTTTTCTCCTGCTCCTTCCACCTTCAGAACAGGACATGAGGAACATCAATACGATGATGTACGAATGATATGACATAAATCATCATGTGATGTTAGATATGGTGAATTGCGCCATAGATGCATGTGTATTGCCTCAATGCTTTGAATTCTTAAGGACCATAGCTGCCCATGATAGACAGTTGATGTTTCGTTGATGATGAGCCAGTGAGCTATAACCACTCTCTCTAGCAAAACAAAATCTCTGACTGCCCTCAAAGGAAAGCGCTACAAGGGAAGCATCCAATTCCACCTTGCTTTCAGCAATCGTCTGCCAGGCACGCAGGACTGAAAGAAACAGGATAGAGAGGGCAAGAAAGCAAAGGAGATTGAGACATAGAGAGGAGTGGTGGGGGTGGAGGTGGAGGTGGAGGCAAGCAAAAAAAATGAACGCATGAAATAGCGTGAGCAGGAAACAGCAGAGAAAGAAAGGAGGTGAGGATTTTCTCCTCTCCACTCCTTTCCCCCCCTCTGGCGATGAAGTGGTTATTTACTACAACCTTTCCTCTCCTGGTGGAATAGGAGGAAAATGGGCTCTTAACTGGGTTTCCATACATCACCTACACTGACAGTGATGCTTGTAGTTTTAGAATGCCTATACATCCGATATTTCTTTTAAGAATCAATTATTAACAGAGTGCAAAGAGTGTTGCAATTTGTCAGCTAATTGCAGTGCATCACCATTGACGTTGATCACGTAAGCACCATCTTGCCTCTCTTAACTTTGTCTTGAATAGCCAGTTAGTGGCCATTCAAGACAAAATGTTCCTGTGAATGTTCCTGACTTTGTCGGTAGCAAGTGATCGTAGCAATTTAGACTACAAGTGCAGTTAGCAGCTCAACATTAGCTGTAGCTAGCACCAAATGTGTGAGTAGGCGTACCTTCATTGTAGCTCAAAATATCTGCATTCACACAGCTAAAAGATTGTGGCCCCATGTGACCCAGATCAACTCCAGATGCTAATGGGGACCCTAATAAAGAAAACAAAGAAAGAAAGAAAAGAAAAGATGTGGTCTGAGTAGTCAGATTTCCAATGTTTCCTCAATGCATCCTGAGTGTGTTCACACCTGTACTTACAGCTGTCCATTTGTGATCAAATCACCCAAGACGGATGTTAGCGCCAGGTCTGGGCAGGCCCTCTGACAACTGACTGCTCCCAGCAACTCTAGCTCTGTTATTATTCTCTTCAGACGTTCCTCTTTTTCTCTTGTGACAGAGCCTCGGGATAATCACAAACTCCCAAGATAAAACAGTTTCAACTAACAAGGACACATTGCACCTCAATTTGTGCCAGACTGAACATATTTGCATGTATTTTCACCCACTTTCCAAGGACTATGAATGCAGTTGTGCCACATCTAAAATCAGTTTCACCTTTCTGTGTGAACAGCATGAAAGGTGGGCATGCAAAGTGTTTGACTGTGACCCCACGACCACTGACCACCTGTCGGTGTTGATTTCTTTGAGCTATAATCCTGATGCAGCGCTTTACTTGTGATTGTGATTCTTTTTTAGCCATGGCCATTATCCCTCAGCAGTCTTAGCCAAGAAATTCTAGCTGCTTATACCTGCAGGCTGTTTTGAAAGGTGTAAGAAATTGCCTATTTTGTTCACTTAAACCATTAGGCCACATGACCCAGCATGCTTCTTGCTTATGCCTTGTGTCTAGCACAAACAAATAAAACTCATGAAGTCCTTTGCATTCAGATGGAAGCTGGGTGCACCTGTAGCCCACAGGGTGGACTAAGTTGTCATCCAATGTGGAAATATGTTTAATTTTCTCCTCAATGTACCTGCCCCCCAGCTAGCACTTTCGCAGTCTGATTGCTTTTACATGAAGCTAATGCAATATGATTGCATTATGATGCAATCCAATAAATATATTAACCTTTACAAATCATAACATGTCATCTCCTCCTAGCTGTTGCTGCTTCCCTAAAATGCTTGGATTAAACAAAAACATAATTGTCAGTGTTTACTTTTACTGTTGTCTGCAGTGTTTGTTCAGTTGTTACTCCTCTCCTTTGAATGAAAATAAAAGAAATGCTTCAATTAAATATTGTGTCTATCTCTGCATTGTTAGATAGGAAGGATAGCTTTTATATAAAAGGCCACAGATACATCGCACAAACACTCAAAAACACTTCCTAGACAAGCAGTGGCACATGTTACAACGAATTGATTAATTTTGTATGCATGACCTTCTCCACGCTCATTATTCTATTCAACCTGGGTGAAGTTCATGTCAATATGTCCACAGCAGATTGAGGCAGAGCTAACAGGAAAACAGGAGGTGGAGTTTATATGTAAAGGGCTGTAAGAGGAGGCTGTAAAATTGGAAGTAAGCAAGGTGAATGATGGCGAGATGATCACGAGGAATGAGGGGAAGACAGCGGCAGCAAGAGATGGGGAAGCATGAAGGGAGGAGAGAGGTCTGATTGACAATTTGCATCCTCTTCAGAGGGTATCAGGGGACATGATTGAATCCAGTCAGGCTGAACCCATTAGGGGAGTGCTGCTGTCGGAGGCCGAGCAGAAAGCCATTCACCGGCACCCAGTCCCTGCTCTTCACTGGTCTCCATTTATATTCATGCAGGGGCTGAGTTATTGAGGAAGAAGAGTGACCGAGAAAAAGAGGGACCGGAGTGAGCCTCGTCCAGCCATCCATTTGCTATTTGTGAGCCGTAAAGTTCTTACCCGCTGCCACGATCGCTCACTTAACCTGTGCACAACTTATCCCATTTGCATGTGATTTTCATGGGTCAATATGACTATAAATTGGATTCAAATTGTTGACATGTAACATCTCAAACCACTTAAAAGCACAGTGAAAATCCTCTTGGAAAAATGCAAGTACATTTGCATTTTAAGCAGTTTAACATGTCTTCCCTCATTAGCCTGCCTTGACAATGTTGGCATAACTGAAATCTATCCGGTGCATTTTCTTGGAAGACAGTTATGTGAGACATTTTGGTTGAGCTGAGGCAATCATTTCACTGGGCGTTTTTCTTTGTACTTTTTCGTAGATCCCTGGGCGTGATGAGAGCAGTGGAGATATAACAGACTTGGGGGTGTGATAAGCTGCTATGGCCGACGGCTGCTGGGAACAGTTGCTGACAGCCGTCCCAGCCCTCATGTCTCTGTTCACCTCAGCCAGACAGCTGATCCAGCGCAGCCTGAGAGTTTGACTAGGTGTCAAAGAAGGTGGAGTGCTATGGAGAGTCATCCACGTGTCGCCATTTATCTCACAAACACAGCACATACGCCCAAAGCTACCATACTGCAGCAGCCTTGGTTTGTTCCAGCCAGCTGTCAAAGCGAAGACGACGGGACCACGCCGACAGACCTCTCTTTCTTCTCAGGAGTGAAAACCAGGAGTTGGTTGGGGAGATTTCATCCTTTGTTTGAGAAAGCTTGGATTGGACCTTTTGTTATTTTCGACAGTTATGTGTGACTCACACGGAAGTAACAAATAGGGACTCTGTCGTATTTGAAAACAACTATATTCATATTTTAGTCTGCACCTAAGAACTGCACTCAGTAGGACGCCAAATTGCCTATTAGGCTGTGTTTATAGAAGCTGCCATGGCGCCACTAATCCAGTTTTTATGCATTTACTCCTTGCTTTGATGTAATTATCAAAGCACAAATTTGATAAGCCCATTCAGAGTATTTTAAGAATCCAGTAGAAGCCAAAATAATATTTAAAGTCATAAATATGAAGGTCATTTGAAGGAGAGGTAATTAGATGGATGCTCGTACCCTTGGGACAACTGTGGAGTGGGTCGGCCATGGGAGCGTCCATGTAGCAATACGTCTGTTCCTAATGTGA
The DNA here is from genome assembly GCA_030347415.2 of Decapterus maruadsi. Lineage (NCBI taxonomy): Eukaryota > Metazoa > Chordata > Actinopteri > Carangiformes > Carangidae > Decapterus > Decapterus maruadsi. Next base: position 8,685,628 of record CM064896.1, on the reverse strand, counting down.
CTGTTTTTTTTCGTTGTTTTTTTAATCTCTCTCCATCTCTCTCTCTTTGTCTGTCTCTCGTTCCCCCTCTCCAACCTCTTTCTCTATGTCCCTGAGGTTTAAAATAGTCACAGAGGGATCATGTTCGAGTTATGAATGTCCCAATTAGCAGGAGGTGGAGGGAGAGTCTTGAAAGTGGTACTCAAGTGACTGGCGCAAAAACATTGCCAGGCCATAGTTTTATTTAGGCAGGCTTAATGCAGGCTATTGACTGCTCTATGAGGACCAGGACTAGGTCAAATATACTTCACTCACTAATGCATGCCTAATGGTTCTACTATAGATTAGCCATAAAAGTGGATGATCATAAATATTGCTGGATTTTAAAACATTTATGAGTGAAATCCAATGCCCTCCTTCTAAAATTGTGAGTCACTGGATTTAGATATATGCCTCATCTTTAAAAGAAGTGGAAAATGTTTGGACTCAGCACAACAACATCGATTCCAACATCGGTAAGTATCACTCTACGAGATGTGTTATTGTTTTGGTTGTTTTGCAGTCTACTGTGTGGGACTTTCCTGTCTTTCCAGCTGACATATCCATAGCAGAGTCATGATAGAGGAGGAGTGGCACGTCTCCAGGCTTTCAGTGCCGACATGTTCATTTCCATGGTTACCTCTGTTTCTGTGGCACACAGCTGCTGACAAGTGCCTGCTCCGCCTCTCACATGCTCATCTGTAACCTTTGACCCCTGGTAGAAATTTAAACAAAGGGCAGTTGAGCTGAATTCACAGACACTCCGCACAACATTGTCAGCACTATATGATGTGTTTCAGCAGGAAACTACAATACATGGCAGAGTTGCAGTCAGCAAGAATGTCTCTACTTGTGGGATTGAAGGATATAAATTCTTCAACCACCCTGATGCGTGCTTTCACTTGGACACCATGTATCATGGTGCCTTAGGTTTGTTACTGGATGTAAAGCTCTCACTCACCACTACACTTTATATGCCCAAGGTGAGTGGCCATCACTAGCAGCGCCGCGCCTTATACATTGGCATATTTTTATTTATAAAGCTATCCTGGGTCTGCTCCCCCACTATTTATGCAAGTATTTCTCCAAATCCCAGAGCAATTACCACCTACGTTCCAATGAGTTTTATTTACTAAACGTGCCCAAAGTTAACTCGGAACTTGGTAAGCACTGCTTTAACACTAGAACCGCCGTGAGGTCATTTTGACCTCTCTCGCTTCTTAAAATGCACGTAACTCTGTTTGCGTAAAAACCCTAGGTCTCCCAGTTGGTGACTTTTCCTAAAAGTGTGTTCTACATCATCTTATGCGTTTTCGTGATTCTGATATAAAAGAGAGCGAAGAAAAGAGAGATTTTACCTAGAACCGCCAAGAGGTCATTTTGACCTCCATTCACTCTAATGCAAAAATGGTAAATGGACTGCATTTATATACCCATATATATTATAAATCCAGCCAGACACACAGTTCAAAACACTTTCTGGTAATACTTGACATTCATATACACACACATACTTTACCAAAAATAACAATAGTTGTTGCTAGGCAACCAATATAGATGACTCTTTATTTTTCTACTGTTCGAATAGTGTGTGTATATAAAAATGTATAAAATTGATTTTCCAATCATTGCAATCTGGGCTAAATAATTTCCATTTAGTCACTCAGTTTGCCAGTTAGTTAGTTATAGTTAGTTAGTCATTTTGACCTCATCCCACAACACAACACCAGTTCAGATACTAGAAAGTTGTCAAACAGTTAAAACAGGTCAAACAGATAAAAAACTAATATTACTCATAAACATTGAACATAACAATGACAATCCCTTGCTCTCATTAGAAATGGACATGAATTCAAAAATTTGAAACAATTTTGAAAATTTTTACATACACACACTGTTCGAAAATAGAAAAATAAAGAGTCGTCTATATTGGTTGCCTAGCAACCACTTTTGTTATTTTTGGTAAAATATGTGTATGTATATGAATGTGAAGCATTACTATAAAGTGTTTTGAACTGTGTGTCTGGCTGGGTTTATAATATATATGGCTACATAAATGCAGTCCATTTACCATTTTTGCATTAGAATGAATGGAGGTCAAAATGACCTCTTGGCGGTTCTAGGTATACATGGAATGTTGGCGGTTCTAGTGTTAAGTATGCTGCACCTGTTGCTTGGAACGCACTGCAGAAAACTCTTAAGTTAAAGGAGCTCATTAACCTTGGATCTTTGAAAAGTCGTGTGAGAGAAATTGGAACAGCTTCATACCGCACTTGTTTTTGTTTTAATGTCAATCCGGAGCCTTAGTCCTGTTGCTTCTATCTTGTAATGTAATTTATTTGTGTGTTATGTGATTTCTGTGTCTTGCAATTGTTGTAATTTTTCTATGCTGCGGCCTTGGCCAGGCTTCCCTTGAAAAAGAGGTCATTGTGTCTCAACGGGACCGACCTGGTTAAATAAAGGCAAATAAATAATAAATAAAAAACTTCACCATTTGTGGGAAAGCCCCTCACTTTTGACTAAAAGCCAATTGTCAGCACAGATGTAATGAAGAGTTCATTCTTCCAAGCTAAAACCCTTATTAAAAGCTCTCTAAAGCCACAGAAATCATAATCTGGTAACCCACTCGTACATAATGTGCTGATGTGTTACTGAACCGAACACAACAGCTTGGCCTAACAAGAACCTCAACATAAAGATATAAAGATAGCATAAAGTGACATGTTGTTGTTGTTTTACGTTCTGAAGCATCTGAATTGTGATGTGTTCACTTACTGACAAGTGCATTTGAATAACATCCCCCAAACCTCTACTGGACGGCTATGTAAACTGTCACCTGAACTCTGGTGAGGACAAAATTATTGGACCAGGATGAACTGCAAAGTCTGGCTGACTCCCAGTGGTGTGACAGCAGAGGTTTTAATGATGGTAGATGCTTGGTTCAAAACTAAACCATCATTAAATCCTTCTGCTGATTGTGAATTCTGAAAAAAGCATTATTCATAATTCAGAAACATACGGCAGCTGGCAGCATGTACGTATTGTGCACTTTTCCTGATATATTAGGAGGTGTCAACACGCATATCTACTGTATTGTACTTTTACACTTACAATGTACATGGTTGACAGTCTAGACCGACCATTATGATGTATCAGTGATATGCAGTCATATCACTGTGTTACTGATGCAAGTTGATCATGAAACTACTGTGGTCAATATTTAATGTTTGCAATCAGTTACCAGACAACTTCATTAAACTTTGTGTTTGCAGCTTCCAGTCTTTCCACTGTGGGTTGCACACCTTCGATCCAGTTACTCTAACCTTTTGATATGCTTTGGGGGATCACTGAATAGTCATCTGTCCCCTTCAGTTTGAATGTGGTGTAAAAATATGTATTTCCTCCATTTTTCTATTCTCCAATGGGATTTATTCAGAGTGACATTAGGGGAAAGTGGCTGCCATGTGAATATGATCCATGTGACTTTGGAGAAGGTAGAGTATCATAATAGACAGATTAGTCCGTAATTGTCCCGAAAGCTCGAGTTTATACCCACATGAATCCATGTGTAAAATATGAGGAAGGACTGTTCTTGTTCAGTTTGTGAAAACAAAGAACGTATGGCTGACAAAGAAGCCAGTGATACGATATGACTGCAGACCAAATGAGGATAATTACAGGTGTGAAAGTACCTTCAGGTGGCGAGAACCTCCTGCTGTGTAATCTATTGCATGTTGTGCAACAACTGGTAAGATAAGGGGCTGCAGGTGTCTCTGCACCATCAGAGACCTGGATGTGCACATTTCATATTTTCCCTTTTTACAGCACTATGAATCAACGGCCGACTTATATGAAGCACATCCTGCGATCTGCATCTGCAGTCTCACCTCTCACTTTTCTCCTGCTGTTCTCATCCTCCTGTTACACCATAAATACATCTCTTTGTTTATTCTTCTCTTTTTACTCAAACAACTACCTGTACACATGTCAGAGACAAAAACAGTTTGTTTAAACAAGCACTGCTCTTTTGTTCCCTGCTGCGAGTGGGGTCAGGATGAGGTTGGCAGCAGATAGTGTGTGTCCAATGGATCGCTGCTCAGGAGTCAATTAACTGGGGTCTGTGCAAATGAACAGAACAAGGGCGTAATCAGCTCCAATCTCCTGCTAAGTCCTGCCTCCTGACTCATCTATTAAAGCATGCTGGTAAATTGACTGCTCTGGACTTTAATGGGATGAATCTTAAGTGGCAGAGGTTGGAGACTGTTAAGGAACATGGTCTGGCATTTTTAGAGGAGACAGATAGTAACTGAGATGTGGAGAATAGATACAGAGACCCAGACTTTGGCAGTCTAATGAAATGCATGCCGAGGCATGGTCCGCTCAGATAACATCCTCCTTCACTACATCGCATCAGTGTAGGCATTAGGAAACGGAGCGGGGTGCATTACAAGCGTTTTTAATTAATTACCTTCCCATAGCCACAAACACAGCTTCAGTCACTCCGCACCACCGCCCCCAAACACTAATCCAAGAAATCCATGCTGACAATCCTCTCAAGGCTGTCCTCTTCCCTTAACATTCATTTCCCCTGCCCATTTCACGCGTGGAAATCCAGTGACACTTTAGGTCAAAGACGATTTCCTGAGTGTGATTTATCTGCCCCCTCCTCTCCAAGTGAGCAGATCAATGAGTTCACTTCAACACAGCGATGAGCGATGATGAAATGCGTTTATTGCTCACTGCCTGTAATTTACGAACCAACTCACACCTCTTTGAGTCCCTATACATTTATGCATTACTAACCTACTGTACTGTGTACATCAGTGCCTCGGGGTAAGGCTACATATCTTCTGCTGCCCTCAGAATAATTTGTGTACTGTATATTTACACAACATGAAGTCTGGATAATTATCTTAACATACTGTATAATGTTGGTAACTTTAGAACAGCTTTTCTCCACATCCCTCACCTCCAGTAAAATCAGTAACTGCATCATAACTGTGGTTTAGTTGCATGTGGCATTACTCTACTTCCTGCTGAGACAAAGCCACTGTGTAGCCTTGCCTTCTTTCATCCAATTAAACCTCTGGAGAAAGGAGAAAAGGATGAGGGAGAGATTTAATGTGGAAATGATCAAAGCCTTTTATTCATTCAAAACTTTTCATAGCCATCTCCTATATATCAGTGTCCTTTAAAGTCAGACTGTCCAGCTCACCAATAAAGATAGTAAAATGTATTTTAACAGCCTTCATAAAGGAAAGCTGGGAAACTAAAACAATGGAAGTCTGACCCACACTATGTACCAGCTGTGACATTAGAAGTGAGTAAAACTTTCAAATAAAATATGTCTGCCTTGTTCCTCCTATATTTCATTTCAGTGGTGTTCTGTTCAGCGAGCAGCGCAATAAAAGTTTGAATCATTTTTAAAGGCCTGTAAATCGAATCTGTGGATTGGACACAATGGGGAAAAGGGGAAGAAAGGGCACAGTCATCAGCAGGCTGCAAGATATTAGAGGCTCCTCTTATAGGAAGGCTCGGGGCTTCCGTCAATGTCAGCTGGCACAATGGAGCCGGGTCTGGGCTGGAGAACTTGCCAGTTATTTCATTGTTATTTGGTTCAGCCTATGTTCTTATTCTTCTCCTGCTAATGTCCCCAAAGAAATGGAAGGTACTGCTGTGTTGTCAGATATTTCTGTCATGTGGGGTAAAATGAACTACAGTAGGTGAATACACAGAGCATCTTTTCAGGTGTGGTAGGACCCATAGTTTGCTTTTCAGTTTGCTACCTTTGAGTTATTAGGCTGGATTTGACAGTTTTATCCAAAGTTAGTTATTTACAGGAAACTGTTCTTTCATAAGTTAACATTTTGTGGTTTGCTCCACATTCATTTTTTATCTGTTGCTAGCACTGGAATTTGAAGAAAAGAAGCTTAAATCATCAAAGACATTCTTTAACTTTTATCTTATAAAGAAGTTATTTGTAAGTTTTGCTATTGCCACACACCGAACATAGCATTCACAGCTGTTTACTTACCTGTCTAGAAGAAATGTTGCAAGTTCAGCATCAAACTTTGAGCTTTTATTCCCTCTCAGCTGTCTTCAGTGATGATGAAAGAAAAACCAATGCTAACCCTAACCCTACTTAAGTTAGCTGGCTACACAACTAGCCTCAGCCCGTATGCAGTCACCATCATCTACCAGTTTTTACCAGATGACTTAGTGCCATCTCCCATCTCCCCTGAAGATGAAAAACACTACTACAGTGCATTATAGATCATATTATAACCTTTGGTATGATGAAGACAGAGGGCTGAAGTCTGTGTCAACCAACACTCACCACCTCCTCCTCTTGGCTAGAAACATGTTTGTGGAAAAGAAAGAAAGAGCTGTTTTAGGTTTCACCACACTGTCTGTGGTGTGCACAGAAACACCTGTCAGGTTTTGCCTTTTTACTGTGTCACTTTACTGCTCTGTGACAAAGCTTAAGAGAGATTGAAAGATCATAGTATTGTGCAAAATATGACCTTTTAAAACCTCACAACTCATGAGTCTGCTGCAAACATTGTAAATGACACTGTTACCGAAGCCAACCGAGTTAAAAGTCATTTTCTATCTTGTTTGACCTTAGTGAAAAGTTCATGTTTGAACCTCAGCTATAATGCTTGGCAGATCGTGATTACACTCCTCATGCAAAATTAATGTTATTAGTAACTTGAACTTTAGAGGTGACAGCAATTATTTCTACATGTGGATTTCTGAGACTAAAACTACAGCATGATTTTACCTGGGGTTTTGTTACTTACTACTTGTTACTGTGTAGCCTACCTCAGCAGACATAAACAGATAACAGGTATTAGGCTACAGAAGCTGACAGTGGTAAGTCTTATTTGTCCACATGGGAAAATAGAGGCAAATTTTAGAGCAGTAACCAATGCAGTGATAGTGTTAAAATAAGGACTAATACATTAAAGGAAATATTTTATTTCTATGCATAGAAGCTTATTATTCCAAGCAAAAATTTAGGTCTCAGAAGGAGAGGATTGTGTGCGCAAAGCACCTGTTCTCCTTTTAAGTCTGTGATGGGATTTTAATATTATATATTTATAGAGCCTTTAGGGTTTTATCAGCTAATTGTGATGGAAATCCTAAGAGCTGCTGGAAGATGGACCAGGAGAGATGTCTTAATGAGAAGCAGTTATTGATGGTCGATGCATTGAGGAGACAAGAGAGGAGTAATACAAGTTAACATTGTATGATTCACCTAATTCTGAATGATTCTCTCCTGGTAACCTCACCAAACCCTATAACTTATTTATCTGCTCATTACATGTTCAAATAAAATTGTTATTCCTGGAGCAAATGTGTGATTATTCTGTAAGATACCTCATCTTTTACACTTTGACATATCATTGTATATCCCAGTTATCTCTGTCCCACTGAGAAAGATTGGCCATTGTGAGACACAGGCTGTTTGTTATGTTTATCTTCCTTATCGGTGCGTCACAGCTCTCCTTAAAGCGGTGACCTATTGTTTACATGGGGTGACATGTGAGTCTGACCTGTAGATATACTGCTTAAATGAAAGAAAGGAGACTTAATGAAAGGAAACAGCCAAAACACAGGGAAAATCCTTCAAAAGTTGTGCACTAAAGTTCAAAGTCATCTTGTCAGTGAAGGTTTCCAAAGGATCAGACAAGAGGGAACAAACATTTTCATGCTGTAAAGGGTTGTTAAACAATAAGTAAAGTAGCAATGCAGAAACATCCAGACCTACTGAGCTCATCTGTGTCGGACTTGTGTACATGAACCCCATAGGATCCATATATCTGTTACTCCAGCTCCCTGATGAGCTGTGCATCTCTGACCCAATAAAAAAGTGATGGAGCTCCGCTGACAGCTCTGTGCTGCAGAGGGCTCTGATCAAAAAGAGCTACAGCCATTCTAATAGCCACATCTCATTGCATTATATTTCACACAGTAAATATGGCAGTGGCCCAGTGAAATTTAGGACACTGAGCTGACAGCCCATTTTTTTCAAGCTAGGCAGAGCTTTCTCATGTAAAAACAGGACAGGGTGATAAATTCATACTCACCTTGTTGAGAATTGCTTGACGTACTAAGCAGAAGATTCAGAGAGTCGACGTTCTGTATTGCTTTCCTTAGTAAAGTCTTCACATGTAAGCAGGCCATAAAAACAATGCTGCAGCCAATGTGCTAAATTCATATACACTTGGTATAAATCAAGGCATTTTTTTACTATATAATGACAAGGACGTGTGGCCCTGAGGAGTGCAGATAATTTCATGTTGTTGTTGCCTTTGAGCAGTTTGCAACAGCTGTTTTATTTCCAGGAGAAAGGATTTGATGGCATTTATCTTTACACCCCATATACCACCCAATCTTTAACTGTAGCTTCAGTGGCAGCACAAAAATCCTTCTCCTGTACTTTTTCTGTGCCCTCATCAGTTCAGATTTTCTTTTTCCTCTTCTTTTTCTTCTTTTTTCGGTAGCAGAGTCAGTCATAGCAGATATCAAGGGCATAAGCAGATAACCAGATAATCCCACTTCAAGCTTCATTCCTGTGAGGTAGCACACAAGTGTTCAATTGTCTTCAAAAGATTCAGCTCAGAAAGGATCCAGCTGCTCCTCTGACAGCTCGGCTGACACAGCCCTCTAGTCTGAGGAGGGTGTTGTTAGGGTTCATTTATTGGTCGGGACTTTACACACAAAGACAAGGCTCATTTCACAAACTTTAAGCAGGTCTATGTGGGATTGTTTTTTTTATATAGTACTGTACAGTGCAGCAGACCTTTCCTGCTCAGAAACACCAATCATGAATGTTTTAGCTTTTTTATAACCACACTGGTGAAAGATTCTCCACTGGAAATATTAAAACTCTGACAGTGAGGATGTAATGATTTCTAAATTGAGCTGAAATCTGGCGATGTTATCCTTTAATGGAAGCCGTGAGGAAAGCATTTCTCTAATGAGGCAGTTGAGCTGGAAAAGGGTATGATGGAGACTCCAGTCAGGTGTGTTCGACTTTGTGGGAGTCTGGTTAGGGGTAGTGCTTTGAATATAAGTGAGTACGGAAATAAACAAGACAGTAAAATATGAGACACATAGCTCGCTTTGGTGGAAACACCCCATTAATTAAGCAATTGCCACGTCTTTCATCTAATCATAGCCTCTATGATTCTGGTGGAAGCTGTTTGATTCAAAAACGGCAACAATAAATCTAAATTTGAGCTTTTTTGTCCTCATCACTACCCCCCCAGCACATCAAGTTTTTTTTTTTTTTAAGCTACAATGCCACAATATATCAGACAATGCTGAGCTAGGACTGAAGGGGCAAAATTGAGTTTGTTACTTGCAGAGAGGATATGACAGGCAGAGGAAATGCCACTTTAGGAATCCCGCGGGTGCCCCGTGTTCTGCCATGCACCCTGCACATTTAATGGAATCTGTGCACTTGTGGTTTCCATGGAGCTGAAATGTCAGAGGGGTAATGTGGACATCCCCTCCTGCCACTGCTGACTTAATTAAAGATCCCGGACACATCGCAGAGACACCTAGAGGAAAAACAATGGGTTGATGGGACATCGGGTGGCATGTTCCTCTGGCTGTTGTGAACGTAGAATTGTACTTGAATAATGAGCCAATGATGTGTGTCACTAATGATGTCTCGGGGACAAGATGTTTCAACTTATGTTGTTATTTTGTTGTTATTGTTTTCCATGCCTACAGTGAGAAAATGCAAAGCACCATGGATTATATACAGTACAGGGTGAAGGGGAAAAAAACCTCAATAGATATATCTATTGTTGTGTGTTGCATGTTGTACAAAGTTGCTCCCAGATATTTAAAAAAAAAAAAAAAAAATGCATGAGCTTCCTCTTCATGCTGTCTGTACACAACCTAGTTGTGTTTCACATTTTGGCCCAAGGCTCCAGAATATCATTTATTCACTCCTTGTTTGTGTGTGTGTGTGTGTGTGTGTGCGTGTGTGTCAAAGTTAAAGGCTGGGAGAGAAGGTGCAGGAGCAGGGGCTTTAGGTAAATGTCACACTTAAACATAAATCGAACCAAGAGATAAAGTTGGAATCTTCTTTACATTTCAGAGATTTTAGTGCATGTTTATGAGACTTTACTCCTGATGTGATGATGTGGAATACATTTTTTTTAGCTCGTCTCAGTGTAAAGAAGCTGGACACTGCCTGCCCATATAGTGCCATCTGATGAGTTTGCCTCTACATAGATATTCCTCCATTCAGAACCAGCAGCATACTGGAACACCTTTTAGCATATGGTGGGAGACCAGGAATAGTTCTGACCTAGTTGAAGCCTCTGTACTTCACCATCAAACTTCTCTCTCCCTCTAGATTCTGGGCTCCAATGCACTCGGCTCAACAGCCCAAATCTTAACTAACTTTTACTGTAAGTTTTTATGTAGTTCTCTTCACATGCACCCACTTTTACAAGCTGTTCGTCATTTCCATAAATTTGCTCAGTCAAAACGGGTCATTTTAAGCAAAACGACCTCAAATTCCAAGGCACAAATTTGCTACAAACCTCAGTTGGTGAAAAGAACTTCACTTTGAAAAATATTTTCTCATGTAAAATACCTGACAAAAGACAGCTGTTTTGCCCATGCACTCCACAATATGTCTGAGGCCACTTAATACTGTTTTTCATTATTTTCTGATGTGGATCGAAAGATCCCCATGCAGTTCTGACTATTGATTGACAAGCTGTGGGTTCTAAGAGCTTTGACAAACAGATATGTGTAAATAATCCATGTTGGCCACACTGAGGGTAGTGTCCATTTATATACATGAAGGTCAGTCAATCGATAGTTGGTATTAAAACAAGAAACACAAGGTGATGCTTTGTCAAATCAATGTGCTAGCAATCTATTGCTGTAACTCCACAAAGTTATGACCTTTTCAGTTAAATTCTAAATCTCTTTGGATCACTCTTTTTTTTTCATTGCTTGAAGCTTTGAACAAGTCCGCTGGCGCCAAGAGAGCTGTGTGAGCATCAAACTCTACTCACAACAAAACAAACTGCAACTGTCCTTCATATCCTCGAAGGAGGAATGCAAGGTATTGAGAGCCAGATGCAAGCTGCAGGCCATGGCCTCAATTGATGAGGCCTGCCAGGAAGCGGAGGACAGATGAAGCTCTAAATGAAGGCAAGACTGTCACAAAAGGTTGATGGGAGTGGTCACACAACGTCAACTTCCTTTCCAACTCGCTAGATGAGCACCATCAGTGGAAAGGCAACGTTCTTCCTGCAGTGGAGGAGACATAACCCTTTGAAGAGGTGGACAAGACGCAACAGGAAGCTTGAACAAGAGGGAAGTGACCTGAGCTTTAGAAAGCTGAGATATACTGCACCTGACCTCTATCACTAGGCTATATACAGTGTGCACGCAAGCCCATCAAATATGGACACAGGGGACAAAACAGAGTCACCAGTGTGTGCACTGTAGTCCAAGCTATGAACCCTGGAACATGTCCTCAGCTGCAATACAAAGGCAGGCTAATACCAACCCCTGCAGACCAATGCTCAAGCCATCAGCCAAGGAGATGAATCAGTGAAGCAGTCTTTACCTCTCAGGCATTGGGCAGTAAGGGAGAAATGACAAGAAGAAGATCAGAGCATCACTGTGATGATGTGTCCAGTTGTTTCAGACTCAGATTTCTCTCAAATCATCATTTGCACTGAAGAATTGGTTTTACTTAAACCTTAATCTTAAGGTTTAAAAAAGAAAGTAATATCATCAATCTTGACCAATGGTCTTGGACCTTTGGACGCCACATTTTGAACACAACTGAAAACTTCATTTTTAACTCAGTGAATAAAACATTTGCTCAAAGTATATTTAACATGTTTAAACATTCACACGCAAACGCAAGGGTAACAATCCTGATGAACTCAGGGTACAACAAAGGAGATTAATTATTCATGAATCTTGGATGTAGCCATTAGAGAGCTGTTTTATGAATATGTTACAAACTGAAGCTCATGTTAGCTGTTATAGAAAGATTTATCATCTGTATTCCTGTTGCCAATGAAAAGGATCTCTGTGCATGATAGGATGGTTCAGCACCATGGACAGCCTCCACCGACTGCTATTCATGCTGCTGCTTGAGTTCAGCACCACGGACAGCTCCCATGGCTACCAATGTCTGACATAAGAGCCCGAGCTTTTTCTTCTCCATGTTGCTCTCATGGCCTGTTACATGACTCAACCATCATCACAGTCCTTGAACTAATCTTTAGATTTCTGTTTGCGTCCTAACTAAGCTGGAACACCTTGCCCTTGCGCGCAGTCTTTGCGTCCCTTACTTCACGACCTTCCCTCTGAGCACAATACCCGTCTGATGGGCTGAACACTTTTGAGACAGACACGTTAAATTGTTTTGTAAAATATTTGAGAGCATTCCGAGATAAAGCAGCCACATTATATGTCTATCCTTGTGTGTGCTGTGTATTAGTCTGTAAACCAGTCTCCTTCACAGCACTAAAGCCTGTGTCTGTGTCTGATTCACTGTCATCATCGACACTGTAAATCACACAAGAAAGCCTGCTGCAGGTGTCTGCTCTCCTGAGTAGTTCAGGCTTTTAGCAAAACTCTCACTACACTTGTTGTGATATACCAATGTGCAGGCCTTTGTCTACATGTGCTGCATAGCAATGCATCAAATGCATAATCTTTTGTAAAGCAGATAGAGACTTGCACTTCCCGAGGGCTGCAACACTATTCCAGGTACATATTCAAATATCCTGGTGGAGTTCTCAATCAAATGCTAATTAAGTTCCTCTGCAGGCTTTGAGGCTTGTAGTTGAGGGAAGTATTATATTGTGGATACCTCATGTAGATGGCCAGCAGGAAACCTGGAAAGGTGAAAAGAGGTCTGGAAGTTGATGTAAACCCCAGGTGTAATGCCTGCTGCAGTGATAAGGCCTTGTTTGTTTCCCCCCCCTACTGCAGTAAGCTAAAAATTGACTGGCACTATCTAAGCCTCTGGCGATTATCTGACGTGCCAGAGGGTTCATGCTGCAAAGACTAATTAGTTTCATTAACTTGCATTCAAGATAAAAAACAATTGCTTTCATGTAATTGAAATGCTGATTTTCCTCTCCCTCTGCTCTCCCCCCACCGCTGCCTTGTCTCATTCTTGTCTGGATGCTATATCTGTACCCCACTCCGCCCCTCCACCTTTAGGTTGATCTCACCACCACTCCTCTATTCGCCTTATTTCTAATTAATTTCGTTATACACTAACACTTCATCAGTTTCGTGAGCTCCTGTGAAAATTGCTCCACTGTGTGACTGCTTATTTGGGGGGGTGTCATATTCCATTCAGCAATCCTGGCAGCTTCAAAAGTTATACTGGAACTGTTTATTAGTGTGTGCAAATCAGCTCAAACACCAGGTTGAAATTCCTGAAAAAAATAACATCATAAGTAGAATAAAGCAAAGCAACCTCCTGGACATGCCAAGGCTTATGCAACCCCTTCAAAAATATTTCCAATGGTATTAAAGCTTGCAGGGATCAAATCAGATATTAGTTTAATTTAATTACACAGAAAAAACATTTATTGTGATATTAGTGGATAGTACTATGTCACTCAAACAACTTGATGATGTCATTTTATCTTTTTTAATCACTTTTCAAGTAATTTCTATCTCTATTTATTTTTTTAAAACGTGCATTGCTAAAATTATTATCCTGAATGTCTTAAGTTCTGTGTTCTTAGAAGTAGACGAGACTGTATCATAGACAATACCAAAGCTTTCATCATGTACGGCAACTACTGAATATGTTGCGGTTTTTATTTGCTGTAGACCAGCAAACGAAACGAAACAAAGAAAATGTCAAATTGCAAATTACCTCTACAACAATGCTTAATGTCATGTACTGTATAATCAATTATTGTCACTATTCATCATATCATGATTGTTGTCTCCCATCACCACCCCATGCAGCATCTCTGTCACTAATTGCACCATTATTTTCACAATAAAAGTCACAGCATCTACTGCTACAATAACGGCAACTGAATCATAATGTCAACTGATGTAAGCAACTGACATCTTGGTAATGAAATGTCGCATTTTATTCAGTGGGATTTCAAGGAATCTAGACATACAGCAATCCCATTCGACAGCATGAATAGTATGTCATGCACTTTAAACACACATTATAGGCTGTATGTATCAAAGGAACTGTGTTCAAGGCCACTGCAAATGACACCCATTTCTTTTTTCATGTTGGAAAAATTTCACAGCATTCATTGCGACACTGCACATTTCACATCATCTACTCCTCCCGCCTCTGCTCTTTTACATTTCAGTGCATTTCTGCGTTTTCCTACTTTTCTATGATTAGTTTCTCCTCTGGGGTTTCTACTGTTGGGGATAGCAATGTTTCTCAACAGGACAGTTAAAGACTTTGGGATTGCTGAATGGATTACCTTGACATTTTGTGCAGACATTCATGGTCCCCGAAGGATTAATCCGACTGACTTTAGTGATCCTGCAGCTTTAAAGTGCCACCTGTAGATCTGAGTTTTGACATAACCTGTGAAATATCTGAACGTCTATTGATGGTCTGGCTCAGCACTTAGTCCAGACATTCGTAGTTCCCAGAGAATGACTTCATATCTCCTTCAGCACTGACTTGATTTAAAATTTACATTCATCCAATACTTTGTAGGGATGCACGATATATCTGCATTAATATCGGTACCGGCCGATGTTCGTCATTTTTTAACATATCGGTATCGGATGAGAAAAATTGGGCCGATATGCACAACTGGTGTATGTCCGTCTAGTTGCTGTTTCGGGAGAGGGAGAAGGAGGGGGAGGGGGATTTGGCCATGTATAACCTGTAGCCTTGTTATTTGGAAGTAAAATACATTCTGAAAATAAAGGAAAACATTCAAAAATTCAGTTTGCATGATTTTCAGTCTGTACAAAAATTTATCATCTCAGAAACTTTAAAAAAAACACATATCGATATCGGTAAATATCGATTATCGGCCATAACAGAAAAATTCATCAGATATCGGTATCGGCCAAAATTTTCATATTGGTGCATCCCTAATACTTTGCAGAGCTAAAAGCATTGCTTTACTGTATTTTGTGTTCAATATCAGTCTATAACAACAATTGTAAACATTACACTGGCTAAACTAAGTATGTTACTGTCAATATGAGCATGTTTTCATCTTTTTGCTCAAAACACAGCTGTGCGTAAGTGTATCCCCACAGAGCAGCTTTATTCTCGCCTCACCTGTAAATTACCAAAACGCCCCTCACTGGGTAGCGTAAACCCTCTCCTGCCACCTCCTCTCACTTCACCTGCTCTCCTTGTCCACTACCTCTCTCCACACAGGGAGGCATATTTGTTCGCTATGGAAACAAGGTTGCAGCTTACTGAACCAAAC
The DNA here is from genome assembly GCA_030347415.2 of Decapterus maruadsi. NCBI lineage: Eukaryota > Metazoa > Chordata > Actinopteri > Carangiformes > Carangidae > Decapterus > Decapterus maruadsi. The sequence continues at coordinate 8,670,149 of CM064896.1, read as the reverse complement.
GCCCCCTACTCCTCTCACTTTGCATATAATTTACCCTTTTCCTTTCCTCTTTAGTGCTTGTGGGCCTCCAGTCTTTTATAACAACGCAGATGAGAGGTGACGTGAGTGATTTTGTCTGGTATTGTTTGAAAACTGACACACACCAGGGTTTGACAGAGAGGCACAGCAGGGACTGACTCAGGCCTGTTTACCCTATGAAGAGATATCGGCATTTGGACCAGAGGGGTCCGTGCCCATCATTAATGACCTTTTCAAACACACAGGCTGAATACATTGTATTGAGGCAGCACTGTCAAATCTTGTGCTAGCCCAGGGCTGCTTTGTTCTCAAGTGTTTAGGGCTGCATAAATCAAAGATTTAAAGATTTTGATATCTTGCCTTTTAAACAACAGAGAAAAGACAGAAGTGGGCGTGAACAGGAAAAGAGATGCTGTGTGTGTTCTGATATTTAGCATTTGTATATTGCCAGAGGCCACAAACAAACATAAAGATAAATATATAAGCAGACTTTTACTGAGTAGCTTGAGAGGTATTGAGTCTTTATTTAACAGCAGCAACAATATATTAACAAGTTTATAGGCTTCAATAAATGGCTTAATAGTATGCTGTAAACATTTATGGGCCAACTATTGTATTCTGCTTAATGTCTTAATGTTATTTTGTGTGCTGTCTGCGGTTAATTGTGGGTTTTAAGTGTTCCACTTGTAGAAATAGTGTTTGTGTCGGCTGGAATAATATTTCATTGGGGCTTAAAGAAAACTGAAAGGCAATCAGTGGAGTGTATACTGTACCTGTGACAAGGCCAAACAACCCATGTCTGTCTGATTTGATTCATAATGTGAATCTACACCAAATAAAATAAACTCCCAGACACCACAAATATGTGTTTATATTGAGATCCATAGCTCACACGTCCACCAAGATTGTTGCTAACTGATTCAGTACTTTTAGCAAAATCCTTCTGACAAACAAATGGATGAAAATACAGTATAGCATCCAATTGGCTGAGGTAAAAACATGTTATGAGACTGGAAACAGGATGGTTTTATACTGTAGGTGTTTCTTTTGATCAACAAGAAATCTCAATTGTTTTACAAAACTGTTTTTATAAAAATGTGAGACATTTGTTCTTGTGTTTAAGAGTTTGACAAAAGGGACAAAAATAATTTTATCATGATACAAACTCTTAAAAAAACTGCAGAAAATGCACTGCACCCCTTTAAATCACAGGTGAGTTTCGGAGCTGAGCATACTGGAAGTGATTATGTGCCACGAATGATTATGGGTTAATATGAAGAGAAAGTGACAGTAATAAAGCACCGCAGGATGAACAGACAGACTGACTGGCAGGGAGAGCGAGACACTTCCTCCCTCTGAAGCATTTCTTCCTGAATTTCCATTTCAATCAGCCGTAGCCTCCTGGGAGGCCCCGGGCCCCGGAGCCTGGGTGGGAGGAGTCAGGCCCCCTCATTGCCAACAGTGGTTAGCATCGAGCAGCGCAGCCTGACGTCTCTGCTTTGTGCTCCTTCTGCTGCTGTTCTCTCTCACACCTGTGAGGAACCATAGAGAGTTTGTATGCAGCACAATCTCCCTCTTCCCCATCCTCCGTCTCCCAATCTCTCTATCTCCCCCCCCACCCCCGCCCATCTTCCTTTGCAAACACCTCGCTATCTTTAAGCACAATGTGATAACACCAAACTTTCCAGCTGTACTACACATAGAAGTTGGAAGTCTTACTAAACTTTGCCTCCACTTCTCCATAGTCATCACTACAGTAAGTAGAAAATAATTGAATGCCTCACACTGTAAGGCCTACACAGTAGAATCTGGTCTGTCCTGAAGGCTTGTTTCCTCTCAGTTCAGTCATGGGTCATTTGAGTTGGTCATTAAACATCAGTATCTCCTGGCCTTGGGAGTGGAGATCCTATTTAGGGGTGTAATCTAGCCATATAATCTGGGTTAAAAGGTGGCTGCAGCTTCCCTAACACTTCAGCTGCCTCCTCTATGTATGTGACATGCGTTGCCACATACGGCTGGCAGTGCCGAAGAGTCGAAGCAGCACTTTCTGTCTGTAAGTGGGATGCACTGATGCTCACTGACATAAATAGGTCCTGCATATTTGGTAACACATCGCCTGGATATATTTGGATGTGTTGCAATAAAACCTCTATTTGCTCTCTCTCTCCCTCTCCTTCTCTCTGTGGTTTATATAAGACTGTCACAACTAAAATGTGTTATCTCTTTGTGCAAATGAATTGTAGTATAACAACATCCTAATATTCCCATTGTTTATTCAAGGACCGTCACACATAATGGTCTCATGAATGCAGATGTGCTTAAGAAGAACGTGGATTAAGTGATAAGGAAAAAATTAGGCTAGACTTAATGGTCCTCTTGCTCTCTCTTTGTACGTCTCCCTCTCTCTCCTCATGTGCATGTCAATACAGTAAGTAAGATGAAAAGGGCTGTTTAGGTAAAATACAATAAAGACATTTCTGCCTCCGGGTCCACTGGCTCACGATCGATGGCTGACAGGCATGTTTTCCTGTAACTAACATACATGAACCACCATTAGAAGATGGATCTGTGGTTAGTCACAAAGATTTTTTTCTCCCATGATTTGAGACCATCCATGCATGAGGGCAACGTTGGCTCACCCTGCTTTGTTGTTCTCCTTATGGTTACTGTAAGGCTGAGGATTATGGGTATCTTCTAAAAGTGAGAGATGAATCTTTACATTGACATGAGATTGGATTATTTTTGTTTGCTATAGGTGCCCATGCAATGATATCCACTACTCAGTCCCATGAAAAACCTATTGATCTTCCCTTAACACTCTCAATATAAGCTCAGGCACACAAACAATGACGGCCAGTAGTAATTCCCTCTGGCTAAATCAGACATTTATGTTTATAAACATGGTGTCATCCTATAGGACTTGAATGTATTGTTCTGTCTTAGTTGGTAGTGGTACCCATGATGTTTTATATACTGTGCCATGATGACTGTATAAATGACAGCAATCCTGACCATGTTACATTGTCAAACATTAAATAGGGTAAGCAAAAAAAAAATGCTTCAAAATAAGCTTGGCAGAGGAGTCTTGTGCCAAAACAGTCTTGCCTCAGGAGTGAAATCAGTTTTGGAGCAGTGAAATATGGCTGAAAGATGCACAAAGCCTCCAGACCTATTGGCTTTGAGATGTACTGTATGATAAAAAAACACATGATGTTACAAACCCCAAAAGTGTATAGACTGGCATGAAAAATGCAATTTGACCAGTAAAGTAAATAGATCGCTGTATTTCTTTGAAGGAGGAAAATTGTAATGATATGAACATCAAAAACAGCTGTTCTCCACCATAAATTATCTCCTTAACTCCAAAAGCCAAACCCATACGGAACCCACAGCAGAACAATGCAACAGGTTTCTTGCATTTTTCAAAGACAAGATCGACTCCATCCGGTCCCAGCTCTCGGGCTCCCCAGCTCCACCTCTGCCATCTGCCTGCCCTCAACCTGCACTTTTTAGCACCTTTGCTACTGTTACACAGACTGAAGTTGAGGGTCTCATCAAAAAAATGAAGCCTTCCACCTCCCCCCTGGACCCCTTCCCTACTTCACTCATCAAATCAAACCTGTCTGCCATAAGCCCTCTTATCACACAAATAATAAACCAATCACTATTTTCTGGCCATGTCCCGTCCTCACTCAAAACAGCCGTTATTAAACCTCTTCTGAAAAAACCCAACCTCGACCCAGAATGTCTCTCAAACTACCGGCCCATTTCCCATCTTCCATTCCTGTCTAAAGTCCTCGAAAAAGCCGTTGCAGCTCAGCTACAGGAACATCTGCAACTGCATTCACTGTTTGAAACATTCCAATCTGGTTTCCGCTCTGGCCATAGTACGGAGACAGCACTGTTGAGGGTAACCAACGACCTCCTAATCTCTGCTGATTCTGGATCCCCCTCCCTGCTCATCCTTCTTGACCTTTCTGCGGCTTTTGACACTGTTGACCACCATATCCTCCTAAGCCGCCTCCACACCGACATTGGCCTCCATCATTCCACACTGGATTGGTTCACCTCTTACCTCGCCGACAGGACAGAATACATCAGCCTGGGATCTGCCAAGTCCCAAACAGCCACTGTTACCTGCGGTGTCCCCCAGGGATCTGTCCTAGGACCCCTCCTCTTTATCCTGTACATGCTGCCTCTGGGTCGTGTCATCAGCCGTCACGGCATTTCTTTTCATTGTTATGCCGATGACACTCAGTTGTATCTCCGAACTGACCCCAACCTAAGCTCCACCCCGGTCCACTCACCTACTCTAGCCCTCTCCAACTGCCTGGAGGAGATTAGGGCGTGGATGAGTCACAACTTCCTTCAGCTCAACAGTTCCAAAACCGAAGCCATACAAATTGGCACCCCTCACCAGGTCCAGTCATCACCCATAACCACCATCTCCTTCTCTGGTCAAGACATTCCCCTCTCTACCTCAGTTACTAACCTTGGTGTGAAGCTGGACCCACAACTCACCTTTGTAAACCACATCAAACATCTGTATAAAACCTGCTTCTTCCATATCAAAAACATTTCAAAACTCCGCCCATCCCTCACCTTCTCTGATGCAGAAAAACTCATCCATGCCCTGATCTCCTCCAGGCTTGATTACTGTAATAGCCTGCTAATTGGTATTCCCAACAAACACCTCCAGAAACTTCAATTCATTCAGAACTGTGCCGCCCGAACTCTGATGAAAATCCGCAAACACGACCACATCACCCCCATTCTTCAGAACCTACACTGGCTTCCCATATCCTCAAGGATACAATACAAAATCGCTCTCATCACCCACCTCTGCATCTACAGCAACGCCCCACAATACCTCAAAGACCTCCTGACCCCTCACTCATCCTCCCGTAATCTCCGGTCCCAGAGTACCAACCTCCTCCACCAGCCCCGCACACGACTCCGCACCATGGGAGACCGAGCCTTCTGCTCTACTGCCCCCCAGATCTGGAACTCCCTCCCTGAACACCTACGCCAACCCCAGTCTGTGGCGGCCTTTAAAAAAGGCCTTAAAACCTTTTTGTTCAGGCAGGCTTTTTCAGGTCGCTCCTAGCTGTTTTTATCCTCTCTCTGTTTTTAATCTCTTGTCTTAGCTATTTTTCTTTCTGCTGATTTTAACCTCTCTAATCTTTCTTTTCTTTTAGTCTCTTGTTTATTTTTTTTGTTTTTGTTTCAGGGTTTCTGTAGCACTTTGAGATTATTTTTATGAAAAGTGCTTTACAAATAAAATTTATTATTATTATTATTATTACCCTGCCAAATAAAAGGCTCTCAAGCCACCAGGCTACCCCACCAAATCAGCTCATCTGTAACCATGAGTCCCACCGTGCAGCTCATTTTCATTTGCTAAAATTCACAGTTGGCTTCATTAGTAACATTTGTATGGTTGTATTAATAAACATGACACAGTGCATTAATTAATGAATAAAAGAGGCATGGATAAATGATCTTCATTCATACTTAGTATTTTACAAATATCTGTGAAAAGTGTTTGTATTAAAGGAGTTCCTTGCCCTTTCCCGGTGTTCGAAATGTACCGATACTGAACAACCACACCCACCAGCGATGTACTGTAGCTGAGTATTGACCGCACTCTTGAGAAGAGCTGTTGACAGGAATTCTGGGCTCCCTGAAATAAGACTGAAATGGACACCTTCCACCTGACGTTTCATAGACTATGTGCTATCATTTTTTATTTATTTCAACCAGGGCAACACGGTGAGTGACAGTAACAGACAACTTGTCTGTCATTCCAATGTAATACTTCTCCAGTATATCTCATGAAACTTTTGGTTCAGTTAAAATTATAGGTAAAAAAAAAAAAAAAAATCTCTATACCGCATCGAAAAACTCCACAGGTTTTCAGAAGCCACAGTTAAATACAGCTGTGTTGGTACAAAGCATTAAGATTGGACGTGTTAGCTTGAGGATGTTGTATCAAAGCTTCATAGTTGATGTTGTGAAGCCGAGCTCATTGTGTATGTGTATGCATGTCTTTCTGTGAATATTACTGGGCACATTCTGTTCCTTTGTGCAAATATGCATGCAAGACACTCTTGCTGTTTTCATTTCCCATTCTGTTGGCAACAGAAGACATCTTGCGAGAGAGCACGTGGCTTTTATATAAAGTTAGATGTGTAAATGCGTAACCCCAGACATGTAAATAGAATGCTATCAGCTCCTCAGCATCTGCCTGTCAGAGTTTTGACTTGTCACCAATGTTCTTCTTCGTCATCTAGGCGCACTTCTCTCTCATGTACGTTTCCTTTCTGCCTTGACAAGAAAGCAAACTGGCAAGTGTAGCCTGAGGCAGAGCAAGTGAGCTTTTGTTTAAAAGGTTATACATTTGTGCACATGCTGATAGAGAGCTTGCAAACCCAGTGGCTTAGCAACTGTTTGAAATCATTGCTTCCAGGACAAAGAAATCACTATGTACCTGAATACAACAAAGGAAAGAGTCAAATGATGTAGTGGATGTTCTTGTTGGCCATGGAACAACTTGATCTCAAAGTCATCAAATCATATTGTTTCTTCAATCAAAAGAAAGCCTCACAGACGTTCTCGTGAATAAACGTGAAGATACACCTTCATCTATGTCCGTGTGTACATGTGCACATAAACTACAGCTGTGCAGCTGATATTTAGAATAGAATATAAATCCCTATTTTCTACACTGAACATAGTCCAACAAGAGAATTAAAAGGTTGGTATAGCAAATGATGTTTTCAAATTCAACATAAATTAGGCTATTTTCATTCTCCATATGGTCCAAACAGAACTGCTCAAACAGCATGAGGCTGCCCAAACTTACACACAATGCTACTCATGAACTCAGCAGGGTGCCGTGCATTTAGTCATAGACGTACTGATTGACAAAGTAAAGGTAGATTAGGTTGTAGAGAAGAGAGGATTTTTTAATGGATGTTTTGACACATTTTCTGCGACAAAAACAGATCACAGCTGCAGAAGAAGCGAAACAAATAAGTTTTGCATTCACTTTTCAAATTTACAAGTGGCAAGTGTGTCACTCTCAAAAGACACATTATAAGTGAAATATCACTTGGAAAGATCATCATTTACATCATATACTGTAAGTTATAACTAATTATATTCCATGTGCAGTAGAGCATAGCTTCAGCACTCATATTTTCACTGTGGAAACTGTGGGAGCCACTACAGCAGTTATTCAGACTTCGACTCCAAGAAAATATTTGAGGAAGAAAGAAACATTATATTATCTACGTCTTTATTGTGCCACAAGGCAGCCAGTCCTAGTTTTCAATATTTCAAAGATTAAACATTGCCATGTTTTACTTTTAATCTTGAGGACACTGTTCATTGGTGTTACACACATACACACACACATGCAGAGGGGGAGAGAGAGAGAGAGAGAGAGCTGACATTTAAAAGAATAAGAGTGAACGGAAATGGTACAGTTAATTTCAGAATTGCTTATTATTCATGGGCATCTTTCTATGTGCACAACCTTCGAGTTACTGGACTAAAGCTTTTTACAATATCAAAATTTCCAAGGGGATATCTGCTGATGTTCAAATAATATTTAGACTGAATGCCCCTTTAATCCCATCCACATTTGGAGTTTGCAATGTCCGATGTTTGTGTGGTTCCAAAAGAAAAAGATTAAAAACACAGACGTATGTCCTGCGTTCTTGTATCCTTTTAAATGCTTTCTGTTGTAAAACTCAGCCCCACATGAGCAAAACCCCCGGTGGGTGATATAAAAACCATCTAAAGGTCACAGCCAGCCAAGCCGCCCTCCCTCCCTTTCGCCCTCCCGATTCACCACTGTACGCTGATGCTACTGCTGTTTACTTCATAACCCAAAACATTTGTTCATTTCATTTGTGGCTTTTAGATTAACTAAATATCTCAGCCCTTTCCAATGTCTGATCTTACCATGAGCTCATTAAATATATATGATCTGTATTCCAGCTTCGGCTCTCTCTGCCATCTGATGCAATTAAAAAAGTTGTTATTAACATGACTAATTCCACCCCAGGGGGATTTACATACACATAGTATGGGGGCAACATGTCAAGGCAGACACAAACACACACACACACACACACAGACAGACCACTATATATGCAGCAATGCATTTCCAATGTGATGTCATGTGAAATGTACCATGAACATAAAATCAGGAAATGCAACTTTGTGCATATAAATGGATTCATATAAATGCCTATAAATAGTTAGTGTAGATCCTCTTCTCTAGAAGGGTTCACAAGATGAATTCACAGTTGCTAATAATTTTTGCAAAGCTGATTTAGACTGTCTGTCACAACTGGTGCAAGCAGGGTAACTCAGTCAGCACAAGTGGAAGGACCCAGATGCAGACACTGAAACAGAGCAAATGCAGTTCAGATGATCAAACAAAGAAAAACACGGGTTTTCGAGATAGTGGGGCAGTGTGGGGTCAAAACGGCAAAGGCAATCGGAAATAGGCAAACAAAAAAACAGGCAAAAATCCAAAATCCAGCACGCAGGCAAAAAGGGTCAAAACTCAGGCAAATCACGAAGAACCAGGGCAAGCAGCACACAGTAACTAATCATAACGTCCTGGCAACTCAAAGGGGGAAAGACAAGGCTATAAATACACTGAAACTAACTGGCAAATGAGACACAGGTGGCACAGAAAAATGCGATGGCAGGAAGTGAAATAACAATAGACCTAAGATAAATGATTACAAAATAACAGGCCACAGTACGGTGTCCAGGCAGGAGGTCACACCGAGGGGCATATCATGATACAATGAAGTTATTTTATTCATTCATAAAGCATAAATACTACAAATGCCAGGATGAGTTCCTAACAGAGAAGCTGAAATAATCTGCAGCCATGTCAACGATTAACTGAGACTCTTATTAAGCAGTGATGCTTTGAGCTAAATGCTAATGTGTGTCACCTTTAAGGCATGCTCACAGTGATCATGCTAATGAGGTATAACATTTGCCATGTGTACAATCTTAGGGTAGCATTTTAGCATGTTAATGTGATAATTATGTAACCCCCTATCAGCACCTGCACTTTAAGACATTGTCAAATATCAAATAGGAAAATGATGGTTGACTTTGATTCTAGAATCGATGAGGAGACTGCTGAGATTTATCTGCTTAATTGTTGAATTAGACCTTCAATATCTACCCCAAATAACACACACAACAACTGACAGTTTTAAAGGAGGTATATTGAACCCAATAAAGATCCTTCACATCACAGTATTTCAAAAAGGTAGTAAAAAAAATTAAAGTGAATACTGCATTAAAGCGTTCAATCTGTCAGTTTCTGACTTCTGAGTTTGTTTTTATCAGTTCAATTCTAATTTTTCATCTTCTCTTCAGCATCTACCGGTACTCACAAACCATGCATCGGTCGAGGTGAACTCTCAGAGATCGATATCTAGGTAAGATGCCCATTTCTGTCAACTTTTTCTCATGGAAAACAGCGCCTAACAACTGCCGCCTCAATTAAAGGGACAGTAACACATAGCCTATACAGTACAGGTTGTGATTTCACTTAAGTTTGAGAAAATGCTTTTGCTTCTTTTTTCTCGTTCAAAACAGTCATACATTTTAAATTTGGAATTTAGAACATGAAAACATGATATACAGCTACATTTTCAGAGCAACTACAAATAACCTGGGGTTTAACTAACGCTGGTTACAATTAGAACTCAGCAGAAAAGACAGTTTTGCGGGTATTTGGACAAATCAAAAATTTGCAAAATTTGACCTAACAATGACTCTAAAGAAAAGATTGAGGAATCTCTTCCTAACTCAAATGTGCTCCCATGAAAACCTGTACAAAATGCAGTAGCAAGCCATCAGTTGTGGATATTCTGAAACAAAAATCTAAACTCTCTGTGGAAATACAAGGAGATTCAAGTTATCAGGATTCATCCCCAGAGCACCATGAACAAAAAAAAGTCAACAACAACAAGCCAACAGTGCTTGAGGAAAAGACAAGTCATCACAAAAGTCTCTATGATTCATCCTCTGGGGACCAAGAAAGTCTCTACTAAACTGCATGACAAATGAAAAAATGAAATATGTCTGCATCAAGTGTTGGAGTGAAGCCCTAAAGCCATTTGGCTACTCTCTGTGACTGTGAAAATTAATGATTTTTTTTTTTACCATTACAACAATTAGCAGCAAATAGAGAACGTGTCAAAAGTCTAAGCAATAATTCAAGCTCCAGGTACAGATCCCGTCTTGCCTTCATCTCTCAGTGTGTGTTTGTGAGAGACAGAAGGAGGGAGAGAGAGAGAGAGAGAGACTCCGATTTCAGTATTGATATCGCAGATTTCACACACCAGGCACCAAACTGTCTGAACACTTTAAAAGAAACCCCTTGCAGCAATAAAGGCCCTGTCCTATGCCAACAGAGACTCATATGTGTCCAATCAATGACCAACTTTTCTAATTCCTTGAAAAGCCTTTGCTGTCCCACTGTGGGGGAAAGAACTATTGTCTCTGACACTGAGTGAAAGCAACCCCCCCACACCATCCACTTTAAATCGTCATATCCTTTTCATTGTTTATACCCTCTCTCCACAGCCATCTTACAAAAACATCTTAGGCCAAAGGTCTAAGATCAAATAGTGAAGGATTAATAAAACAATGAAGGGCAGGGAACTCTTTCCACTTTCTTGTGCTCAAGCATCCATAATACATGACCCACTATCAAGGACCATCACAGCTGAGAGCGACAGCACACCGGTCATTCCAGGTCGCAAATCCAGTAATCTATATTTCAGGAGTTATCTTGTGGAAGTGAAGCCCCTCTGTTCTTTATGATGAGTTATAAAAGATTCCTTTTTGTTTTCCTCTATACTTTTTTAATCTTATTTTTAAGTGCCTCATCAATTTTTCATGTGGCCAGTCTTCCTGTCTTTTGTGTGATGGCTTTGATGTTAGCCTGCACTTTCCCTACCTGAGTCCCATGTATTTTTCATACACTCTCTGACAAGCAGTTATGCATTCACAATGCATTCACATTGTATTGTCAAAAGAACTCATTTATGATATTAAAATACTATTAAGGATAGCATCCAGGGAATTAAAAAAAAACTGTATCCAGTTGTGTCAGATAATTCAGGCCAAAACACTTCATAAAAGAGCTACTTTCCCATAGTGAAATTAATTGCTTTTAATATGTGTTAATAACTTATTACAACCGAGGGGATGGTCATGCTGCGAATAATAGGCAAATATTGCAGCAGTAAATTAGGCTTAATTGGTTCGGTTCAAGGACAGATGTAAGTCCAAGCAGCGCCATCACAGTTCTCTGCTTGAGGTTCATGGCTCTTACATGTACAGCACAAGTGGAGCAGGGTCAAGTCGGGTATCATTAATTAAAAGCATGTGCTCTGTGGAAGCGACTCTCTGCAATGCAATAAAACAAGTTTATAGGCCTCCGCTGCCCACATTCTTTTTCCCCACTTTTCATCTTCATGACAAAATGCCCTCTGCCTGGTCAGAGCATAACTCTCTGCCTACTGACAGCTCCAGGATTATGACTGTGGGGAAGAGGGTGAGGTGAGAGGGAATGGGAGGTAACAACTGGGCTCCTCAAAGTCATCATGGCAGCTGTAGATTACAGAGTATCCTCTCCCTCACTCTTCTTGGCAGGCGGACAGTGTGCGACTGCTTGCATGCTGATCAGTTGTGGGAGTGAGAGACGAGGGAGGAAGGACGGCAGGAAAGGATCGTATGGCCCGGGCCCTGGGAAGAAAAGCCACCTGATGCCACAGCTACTGCTGCAGCCCAGGCGCCGCTCACTCTCCCACTCAATAGGTGGAGACAGGAAGGGCTGGCATTAGTCAAGTGATATGACTGGAGCCTTATGTGTTTCCATCAGTGTTTTGTGTCTGTGTTCACAGCCCGGGCTGCTCTTATCTGGTTGTTGCTGCTCAAACGTAGGCTATACAGTATCACTTGCTAAAAGTCAAGGAGGGTTGAAGTGTTGCTTGACTTTCCCTTTTTCTTTTTTGGTTTAACTCAATTTCACATCTTGACACCTCTTTTTTCCGACTCCCTCACTTTCCCCACTTATTTCTCCAACTCTTGTGTCTCATCTCTCTGATGTGTATCTCTCTATTACCGACTTGAGTGGCAGTGATTGGCTGGGTAGAATCATGTGAACAGTGCTGTAAAGGCTTGAAAAGTTTGTGATCAAAATGTACTGTATGTGGATCCGGATCTGGATCTGGATCTGGATCTGGACAGTACCCTGCCTACAGTAGTTACCTCTGACATACATTATTTTATACTAATCTTATCAGTTTCAAAATGTGTCCTTCAGATTTTACTGATCTGATCTGAGCCTCCCTCCTTACTGGGTCAACTGTGAGATTTTTCATTTCCTCTGTTGTGTCTCAGGTTTTCTGCTCTAAACCAAGACCATTTAATCCTCTCTGAACTGCAGCCACTCTTGTCACAACCAATAATTGAAGGATAACCGTATATGCTAAAATACGATCTAACTGCAGCAAAACCGGAGAGAGAACCACATATTAAGTCAATTAATTAACCCAGTTGTGTCAGATTCACAGCACCATCAGGAATATCCAAGTTTGCTCACATAAGCTTTCATAAGCTCCTTGTTATAACAGACCAAAGGCAGGATTTAACTAGAGTTGTCAGTGTATGTTTGATCTATAGTTTAATGACAGATTGCACACCCTGATTGAGTAAATACACACATCATTATCTGGAAGGAGCATGTTGTGACAGTGGTTCATTAAATGTATTTACATTAATTCATTACCTCTGTGATATAAACTCTGAGCACTTTATTAGGAACTTTACACCTACATATTAATGCAGCTATCCAATCAGGCAATTAAATGGCTGCAGAGCAATGTTTAAAATTGGTTGAAGTTAATCTTAATTTTCACATTAATCATGGGAGCTCATTGACTTTGATTGTGGCAGCTGATCCTCCTGGGATTTTCACTCACAACAGTCTCCAGAGTTTTTATTCTTGGTGAGAAAAAAAAAAAAACCATTTGTAGATGGAAATACTTTGTTGATGAGAGAGGTCAAAGGAAAATGGATTGGTTGGTGTTGACAGGACTTAGATAACCACTGTTTACAACCGCGGCGAGCAGAAAAGCATCTCGGAGTGAAAAACACATCAAATCTTGAGGTGGATGTACTACAACAGCAGAGGATCATGTCGGGTCCCGCCCCTGTCTAACAACAACAGCAATGAAAACGCTGCATGTCGCAAAGCAACTGTCTTCTCAAACTGGTGTCACGAACATGACAATGGGTTCAGTGAATGTCCGTGACCTCACCAGATGCCAGATCTGAATCAAGTACAACGGGAGATTGGCAGCATGAATGTGCTGCTGACAAATCTACGGAGATGATGTGATGCAATCATGTCAACATGGCGTGCTGTCTCGAGGGACGGTTCCAAACATCTGGTAGAATCACTGACACAAAGAACAGAGGCAGCACAGAGAGCAAAGGCAGACTGCATCCAGGATTAGTTCACTGTTCCTATTGTTCCTATACACCTAGAGTTACAGCCAGGTAACTTATTACTAACTTGTTGCCAAATTTATGCACAACACCTGAGCTAAGCCATAACCGCAAACAATGCAGGACACTAAATCCATCCACAGAAATAGTTCATTTAGACAACCAAGCTTAACTTCAGGACTATAACTACAACTATAACTCTCTACGGTTCTCTGTTGTTGTTGTTTTTATCATTCAACTATGAATTCAGCTTTTAATGGGAGATAAACTTCACACATTTTATCTAAATTATGTAACAATATTTTTTGATAAATGTCAAACCCCCTCCTTTATTTTTTTTTACAAGGAGCAGTTAATAAGCTCAGCTTTTTCAGTTTTGCTCTGCTCTGGTGTCCAGCTCCTTCAAAGCTTAGCACTAGCCACAGCCGTTGTTTACTGGTACAGATTTTTGAATGCAGGCTTCATCACCACAAGTTTTTTTCACTCCACTGGAATGAATTGATTGATTGGACTTGGCATTCAGTGTACTGCATTGAGTCTTCAATGTTATGGTGAACTTTTCACTTAAAAGTATGCATGTGCTACTTGTTCTTGTTTTTAAGTGTGCTGCTCAACCAAGCAGGCATGGACAACAACATTATGTCATTCCTCTCAGGTGAATTACATACTTTAGTGGTATTGTTATGGCAGTGCCGTCAAGTCGCATGCCTGTCATATGAATGAGAGCCTGATTGCCTGTGATCCCTGGGTTCAGACTAGAAAAAAATAAAGAAAACGTTAGATGTCAGGTTGCTCTTCGTATCACATTGACTAGAAAGCATCAGATCAGTGAAAATCTAAATGGCAGGTTTTTCAGCTGCAGTATGAATGTGCCCTTGTCCTTCCATCTGTCTATCCTGGCTCTGTCTGTCCCCTCTGTTGGCTGTCTGTCTGTCTATGCCTGTCACGTTACTATCATTTTCCCAGTATCTCCCCCTCCTTTCTTTCTTTCTTGTTTCCTTCTCTCATAACACGTCACTCTGTCCCTTCAGAACCTGGTTCTCCTCTCAGTCCCAGTTGGATTAACATACATTACACATTTCACAGGGACTGGAATAAAAGACTGTATTCAGCTTGTTTCTCCGTGAGCGGAAACCAGTATGAACGTCTCCCCAAGGTCAGGACAGACCTGAATAGCCCACCTTAATATATTTTGAGGGTGTGCCAGTACTTTGGCATGCCGTCTATTTTGCATCGCCTAGTGGCCCAGGTGTTGCTTTTAGATTACACTGTGTACTCACACAGGCAAAGAGAAGGCCTGTAATCAGGTTAGCTGAATAAAGAGGCACAGTTCCTCACCCTCTTTATAAAATTACAGCCATTGTCGACACTCAGGACCATTTATTCCTGGGGCTCTGATGAGACGCATGGAGCTGTGTTTGACTAGCTGCGAGCGTGTGATGGTAGACATGACGGCGATGCAGCTGGTGTTGCACGGGGGTTGAAAGTGACAGGACAGCAGGACGCAAAGGCAAAGGTGAGGAGGGCTTGCTAACTCACCACCTCAACATGCAAAAGACATGGCACCAGACATTAACTCAACAACACTCGCCCGGACCCCTCTCCCACCCGCCTAGACAGGTCTCTTCAGAGACATTTGGCAGACAGCAGAGCATCTGCCATTATCTCCAAATTTAGTTAGGATTCCCTTGCTCCCTCATCACAGATCCATCTGTCTGGGTTATACAATTGCCACAGCAATACACATGCATACAGTATATTACAGTTCACAGTGCTGCCTGTCTGTCTACAGTGGAGTCAGAAAATATTCTTTCTCTTTTTCAGTATATTGTTATTTTGCAGCCTTGTACTAAGGTCGTTTAGTTAAATACACTTTAAACACATCAATCTATGGATATATAACTTTATAATCCATCTGTGTACTTTATAATCTACATTCACTGCCTCATAATGACGAAAAAATGTTGGAAATCTTCTTAAATTAATGCCAAAAGAAAAAAACTTAAAGTATATAGCAAATCCACTTCTAATTTCAACCAGCTTTGAAACAACCCAATGCCTGTATTCAATTTTCTCTTTCACAAAACAAGATTAAAGGGGTCATCTCTCTCTCCAAATTGCTCCTTCAACATTACGGTTGTATGCTCTTGGCCACTTTAACTTCTGTGGAGATTTCGCAGTGCTCAGTTGTAGATTTTTCAATGTTTTCCTCCTTCACTCCTGTGTTTGTTGCTCTCGAGCTGGCCTTCAGCCGGCCTCCGCCTGTCACGCCACCTCACCAGAGGATCCTTTGGCCTCCATTCCCGCCACCACCAGCTTCAACTCTGCCACCGTTATCAACCCCCCTTTACCAGGCTCCAGCCCACACCAGCCACCACCTGCCTTTCCCTCATTGTTGTTTTCATCGAAACAACTTCTCACCCCTCAGCTCTGTCTGTGTCTTTTTTCAGATCTTAGAAACAAACAAAACTGTTACAAGTAGAGTGAGAAATATATCGTTGTTAGCATATGTAAAAATCCACGTGCGAAAATTGTGTGCGTGTTTGGGAATGTGTTGGTGTAGCCTATACTCGTCATCAACAGAAATACATAAGGTTTTGAAACTGTTGTTGAAACTACTGTATAATGGGGTTTCTAAATGTTTTTACTGTTTAAACTGAAGTTGGTTTATTATGTTTATACATTGTATTCTTGATTGGATGTGGAGCATGGGATAGTGATGTAAATTGCCTTTGTGTATGCAATGCATGTGCATAAAAGCATTTATGTACATTATGTTTATAACATGGATCTCAGGAAGAGTAACTGTTGCATTTAACAGCTAATGGGGAGCGTAATAAACAATAATCAATACTCTTTACTCAGTACTTAAGTGCTTCAGTACTTGAAGAATCTTTGTAGTGATTACAGCTTTGCGTGCCTAGATTTAGGGATTTTCTGCCGTTCTTCCCTGCAGATCCTCTCCAGCTCTGTCAAGACGGATGGGGACAAGATGGATTGGGACTGTCAATGGACAGGTCTTTCTAGAGATGTTTAACTCAATTCAGGTCAGGGCTAGGCCAGTCAAGGACACAGACGGAGCCAAACTGTCTTGGCTGCATGCTAAGGGTTATTGTCCTGTTGCAAACTTTTTACAGAGGAGAGTCATCCGCCTGGTCACTCTGCCTTGACCCCAGATTGACGGAGCGCTGCAATGATGGTTGTCCAGTTTGAAGGTTCTTCCACATGTGACAGGGCTCCAGACTGAGACTAAATGGTCATATTTTGTGACTGAAATTTGATACAATGCGAGTAAATTTTTCATCTACTCGTGCATGTGCGACCAGTAAATTTGCCTTTTTTTTTAATGACCACTGTGATTGGCTAATGTGTGAAAAGAAATGCGCGCCTCTCTTCTCCACATCTCGGAGGATACGTATTTCCACAGCAGAGCTCCGTGTGAAACAGGAGACACACAGACCGGCGACCCGCGCATGTGTGTGTGCTGAAAGTCACCTGCATTATTTTCTTTTCAACGACTCGCTACAAATCTTAAACATCCCATAATATGCTTGCACTCTCAGCAGCGGTACTCAAATCACACAGCAGTTCCCATACGGAAATGATTATTGATTGATTGTCGATCACTGTGTAGCCTAAACATTAACTTTATATTTTCAATATTTAAACTGTTTCGCAATAAAATTTGAATTTAAAACATTATAGTTTATGCATTTATGCGGTATTTATCAGTAATATAGTGAAAATTAGAGCAAATGTGAAAATTTACTTTGCAAGTCGATTTCGGGGTGCGCCCCTAAATTTTCTGCTTGCGTTCCTGAAATTTGAAGTTAGGGGCCACTGTGCTCCTAGTCAAAAAAGTTAGTCTGGAGCCCTGTGTGATATTTAAAACTCAACCTAAATGACCATCTGGTTATTTATCACCCCTCTAACCAAAGCCAGTTGCTCAGTTTAGTCAGAGGAGTCTTGGTTCTTCCAAATTTCTACCATTTAGCAGAAATCTTATGTTCCCTTCCCCAGATCTGTGCCTCAGCATAATCTTGTCTCGGCTCTGCAGGCATGCAGCTCCTTCCACCTCAGGGTGGGTTTTTACCCTCATAAGCAATAGGAACTGGAAGACCTTATGTGTGCCTTTCAGAATCATGCACTTGAATTAACCAGCAGTGGACTCAAAGGATTTGATAGATGATTAAGAATAATGGACAGAGCCTGTGCTAAATTGCAAGTGTCACAGGAGAGGGTCTGACTTTAATAAAAAAATTTTTAAAAAGAACAACTTTTTCACCTTCTCATTACAGGGTATTGAGTATAGATTGATGAAGGCTAAAAAATAAAAATTGAGAAATTTAATGAAAAGGCTGCAACACAGCAAAATATAAAAACATGAAGGAGTGAATGCACGTGGCAAATGATTCTAACAAACTCCAGCAGTGTCACTTCACACCACAACTTCAACCAACACAGTCTTAAAACTTTTATCGTCATGTTTTTGTGGGTACAAACGAAACAATCAATAATGCCACATAAAATCAAACTTGAGGACAATCATATGGAAACACACACAGCACTCTCTCCGCCTTGGGGAAGCAGGCAAGTGTAATTATTGATGTTGTCCCTGAGCTTGTACTCGCCATTCAGAAATACACTGAAATGGAATTACAAAGTATATATATGGGGGTAAAAAAAATACTTGGGGGAGGCAGGCAATCAATCTCAATAAAATGAGAGGAGAGGAAAAACTCAAATCCTATAAAGTTCAAATTTAAACGATAAAGCCTAGTTATTACCACTGGATTCTTATATTTGATGTTTGGCATGGAGTTCACCTGGGGTGGCCTCTCTCTTTCTGGGATAGATAAATCACCGTCCATCATTATCATATATCCATTATTGTGATTTTAAATTAGGTTAAATAATTATTTCTCTACATTTTTATAATTAATAGAGTTTAGTGATTTTCTAAATCTACTCACACTTTCTTCGAAAGTTAACCCCCACCCCACCAACTTTTCTTCACGTTATAATCTCTTCTGTCCCAGACTTTTACATGGTTCTTTTCACTTTGTCTAGTTGCTATATGCAAAATAACATTTCTGGCACAATGCATGTCTGGGTCTTCAGTCCAGGTTGGCTCATGTATTTCTGGGGAGATTACAGCTGTTATACTGGACCAGAAGACAAAGGGTCCAAATATGGGTTGAATTTATTTTACTGACATGCCTCAGGCATGACATGTGTTAGCCAAAGGCCAAAAACCCAAGATACATTCAATAAACAATGATATGAGATCAGTTCAAATACATTTTTCATTTTTAAAAAAGTCTAGGTATTGAAATAATTCACTCAATGTAGTGTTTGAAAAACACTCTGCTCCAAGACTTGACTTTTTATGTTTTCTTTAGTTTAACATTGATGCAACTGTCAGTGGGATTTTGAAAGAGGTTTTCATATTTCAGAATGCTGTGGTTCTGGTTTCACTTCAGCTCTTGACTGGTAAGACATTATTTTTTTATTTGTTTTATTTTATTTATTTTTCTTCAGTGTAAAGAGACTGTTATTGACAGCCCCCGCCCTCGACATGCATCTACTGGTCCTCGTCCCTACGTCACCACATTCACACGCATCCCTAGGCTGCACACACAGCCCTTCATGCCGTTCTCTCTCCTCATTGGATAACGCTTAGTATCCCACAAGGAAAGTTTTCTCCTCGGTTTACAGCAAAGCAGAGTGACTGAGAGACTGGTGTTTCAGCTGAAACACTCTATGTAAGTGATTGCTGACGGAAAATATGACTATTTAGGACTTAAATCAACAAAAACATTCCGCTGACTTCTGCTTTAATGAACTTAAAATATTAAATCAGTGACCACAACTGAAAGTGTTAAAATGAATAGTTTACTCTCAAATTATATTCAGCAGGTTCTCACACTTTTTCAAAGACCTTCTCAAAAATAATAATGATCACCATAATGGGACCCATGAAAATAAAACAGCCGGCAATAAAATTGTCTCCCTTGTTCAAATACCGTTCAACCAATGCAGGCCTGAATGCAGCTCGGGTACATTGTAGCCTCAAAACAAATGGCTGCTTCGCCACAACAGAGCAAAAGAAAAAGGAGAGGTAGCCTACCTTAATCGACAGGTGTTGAAGCCTCACACACCCACGCTGGAGAATGGCCGAAGCAGGAGGAGGAGAGGGGAAAGACGATCCACCCAGAGGAGGAGAAGAAGACACACGCCGCCGCCGCCGCCGCCGATCCCACCGTGGCTCGCTGGCTCGGCTCCGTCGTCCGCGTCGCTGCCGATCTCGCTGTGGCTCGGCTCCGTTGTCCGCAACTCCGCACACGCTCGCTAGCCGCTAGCCTGTTAGCAAAGTCCACTAGCCACTTGTTCAGCAGCTACTAGCTAGCTTCACTTCTTTCACTTATCTTGAGTTGAGCTGTCCACTCAAACAGACAGTAACTTCACCACAAAGTCTTCGGAAGCGTCCTGGTCGAACACATCCACGACCCTGGTGACAGACATTTACTCGACAGTCTCTGTTCACACCGAGCTTCCATGCTTCGACCTCCTCGGCATCTCGCAATACATCCATGGCCTCTCGCTAGCTCGTTCTCACTTCCTGTTTGTTTGTAGGGCCTACTGGGCTCGCTCGCACACCTTTCAAAATAAAATACATTCAAAACCACCTCTATTTCTTCCTGCACTTTCAGTCATAGTTAAACAGTTAGACATTGGTAATGCATATTAAATGCATTGTTCAATACACCAATAACATTACCCAATACTCGGCCTATTTCCTTTTTTACTGAATTATTTTAACTTTACCTTTTTAACCTTAAATGACATACATTTATTAGCCATGACTTTTTCATTATTATTCATATTTATTATGCAATTAATTTATTTATTCAAACATATGCCCTTGTTATTCTTCATAAATTTCCACTGGGCTAGGCTACATAAATATTGAACAGGAACTTTTACTTTCCTGACTGATTTGTCTGGTTTTGGTACACAACACAAAACTTGGACCATTACTTGCTCACTTTGAGATGTCTCTGGATTTTTCTCAAAAACAAACAAGAAACCTGCTATCTGTGATATTTACTTCGGGCTACTTTTTTCATTCCCGCTTTCCACACTTCCCACTGGTTTAATCCCATCTTCTGTAAAGATGCCAGGATGTGTGAGGTGGACATCACTCAGCAGGAGACAGATATCTGCAGCATTAAGCCTCATTAAACCTTGGGATGTTCATTTTATGCTGCAGATGTCCTACTGTTCTTACTGTCTCCCATCACACCTTGTGATCACACGAGCAGAGGAGTTTACAGGGATTTGCTTTCCTAATGAAAATTGGGGTTTTAAAGTAGAAACTTTTTAGTGAGTCAGTGTTAATCATTACTTAATCAATCTACAGTAGTTTGAAAAACTGCTATACATTTGGATCTTGTTGTAAATACTGTAGCCTATTTGCTACCTAACACATCTTGATTATGCATCATGAATTATGTACATAAGCACAAGCTCTGTATGCAAACTCACAGACCCAGAGTGGCTCAGTAATTGGTTTTATGTGATAAAAAATTCCCCCCCAAAGTATTACTTCTCCTTGTGTATGTGTGTATGTATCTGTGACCCAAAGTTATCAACTGACAACCAGACTGGATCGAGGATTTAAGATGAATAACACAAATCAGCTTACTCACAATAACACAAAGGGTCTGCCGGATACAGAGAGGCGCTGTCAGCACTTTGCGAGAGGCGGCGGCAGGAAATGAGCTCCACTGACAGTGTAAATCATAGATCAGTTCATTAGCCAAATGGCACTGATGGATTTACATTGGGGTCAGAACATTACCAAGCGCCTGGAGGATCCTGCCTCTTTTCTACAACCTTGTGTAATGTTCCAGCTCTGTATCCTTTTTCCACTGAACATTTAAATTCCCTGTTCCACACCTCAGGCACAAATAGAGGAGATTTACACCTAAAAAAATGGCTGAGCATGAAAGAATCTCCCATTCAAAGTACCGCATAGCATACAAGCCCACAGCATGAAAGAAAAAAAAACATACATCTGTACATAGCAGTCTGATTTGCATTCTGTCCCAATAATGTCACCACATAAGCTTGCACACATACTCCCCCTTAAAAGCCTATTAGCGACAAAACAATCCTGTATCTAAACCTGAACATACCTACACATGTAACCAAGCAACGAACTGCACGTCTGTGAACTGGCAACAATGGTGCATTTGATTTCATGAGATCTCACAGAGTTGTGCTCACAACAAGATTCCCCGGGGCTTGTGAAGTTTTTCTTCTCGCTGCATTTATGTATCAACAGGTGCAGCTTTGAATGTGAATGCGTGCTCTGCGACGGACTGTCAGCCTTTCCTTCTGCTCAAAGCATGCTAATAAATGGCTCTGATGTGTCTGAATAGAGGGAAAGCAGACAAAGGTCGAGTGAATGCTCACCATTTTGCACAACAAATCATAATGCACAGTTCATATATAATATACCAGTTATGTCCCTATTATGGTATACTAAATTGTTCATAAGTGACTTGTGCCCCAGTAAAATGAAGCCTCAGTGTGTCTGACGAGGGAGGGTAAAGTAGGCTGAGAGTCACGCAATACTTTCTGCCTCCTGCACAAAGGTTTCTTTCTTTTCTTTCCTGGCATGAATTACCTTTGCCTAGAGCTCTGTCTTTTGAAAGTCAAAAAGGGCACCCATGTGGCATGCAGAATCTATTCACCGAAATTACATTTCTAATGTGAAGCAATCATAGATCATTTTGATCTCTGGGCCGTTAATCGACAATTTATTTTGCCGTTTATGGTTTCATATAGAGGATGTCTGGAGGTGATTAATGACTCCCTTAATTGCGGTACTTTTATTACATTACATTTATTCACAGGTCAGTGCTTATATATCCATGGTATCACTATCATTTAGTCCCTTATAACAGACTGTCACCTGTACCTGAACTTGACATAGAATATCATTCAGCCACTGAGAGGGGATGTGTGTGTGTGCCATTGTCTGTATCAGAGTTGTCCACTGTTGACAGTCAGCTGCTGAGGGGCTGCCATGGCTGTGTACTCACTCTGGCTGAGTATTGCTTTCTGAGGCAGCAGTACCCGGTTACTCCCTGCTGAGAGCAACTTAGTCCATACAAGGTCAAGCAAAGGTGATGCACAAGTCTCTTTGGCCCTGGTGTATGGTCTGTGCTTTACTGCTGTGTGAGAAGTGTATTGTAGACTCTGCTCTCACTCCACTGGACTAGAATGAGTGTCATCCCCCCAGAGAGGAGCTGTCATGGGCAAGAAATGTGCTCTGGGAGGGAGATAGCACACTTTCCACAACCTCTGACCAACAGGGGAAATGAATGGAAGTCTGATCCGGAGACACAAAAAGCAATGGTTCTTAATTATAGAGGTTTAGTTTCGATGGTTCTTATCAAATCTTGAGGCAGGTGTTTATTAGACATGAAATAGATTCTGCTCAGGACCTGGAAGATCCACAGAATTACAATTACACACCTGGAGAATTCTGCACCAGCAACCAGTAAACATGATTAAAAAACATTAAATATGAGGTGGTCTCCCATGAATCATAATTTTGGCAGCGCTACCGTGGTGGAATTCATTGTTTCATGATCTCTAAGTGGCTTTAAATGTTTCAAATGAGATTTGAAATGGGATTATCATCACCATCATCAATTTGACATTATTTGCTCGGCTTCATATTTCACATTCTGTTCAGGATTGTGTTCTCATTTTACAATATTACTTAAGGCTTCGGCATATACTGACGCAAGATTGATGAATGGATGAACGGGGAGAAATACAAGCTGTTTTTGTTGTGCTCCTGACAAATGCATTTTCATTATGAGTAAAATCTGTTAAATTCAGAGACATTATTCTGAGTCAACAATTAAACTTTTATTGTCATGTGCATCACAGGAGAGGAGAAGTGAGGGATGTGAGAGTGATTAAACCTGGTTGTGATATCTTCACATTTGATTGAGGGTGCGACTGTGTGCAAAGTATTAGAAACCTCCCAGGTCCTAGAAACTGGTGGTGGTGATGGGAAGAAGAGAATGGTGGAGATCTGGATGTAATGTGGAGTGGACTCTGATAAGCTCGGCCCCGGCAGTGGCTGTGAAGCCTGGAGGAGAATTACGTAGAGGAGGGCTGGAGCACGATACACTGAAACGACAGCTGACAGTAGAAAAGAGAACCGGTTTTAAAAGTTTGACAGTGACATTGTGGCTGGTTGAGACTGTGGTGAAATCAATTGGCTCCCCTGAATAAATAAAGGTTTGAAAATGAAAAATCTGAATGGCGACAGAAAAGAGCTGAAGTCAGCTGATTACGAGAAGTGGGGTGAGGAAAGTGAAGATAAAATTGTGAATGAATGAGAAATAAAGATTGAATTTATCTAATTTCACAGTGCATAGGAGAAAAAGCACAGATTATTAACCAACACCAATGGTAGACATTCTGCTATTGGTATAATTGCAGCAGAGTCTCAGGCAGACATGCTATCCTCCTCACACATGCCTATGTACAATGGGAAAAGTGGGAAGCAGAAAAACACAGAGGAAAGCGCTCTTCACAACCCTCCAGGTGGGGTGGGAAGATGTTGAACTGCACAATAAGAAACTACGGGGGGAGGCATACAGTACAGTAAATGGCTCAGGACATTAAGGTCATGTAACCTTCCCTCCTGTGCTTCTGGACAGTTCTTTTAGGGAAACACTGTCTCGCTGCCACTGACTGCTGAGACACCAGCTGAGAAACAGGAGCTTTTAGAGTGAGTCAGTGGTAACAGAGTGTTGAACCAACAGCATACAGTGTCCTCTGTAGACTGGAAACACCAAGTGGCATCAGCCAAAACAAATCCAAACAGGCCAGTGAATCAGAGGGAGCTGTGAGCAGGAACTCTCTGGTTGTCTTTATCGCTGTCTTGTACAGAAAGCGGTCCAAGCCAGGAGGCAGCCCAGTGATGTGGGCCAAAATATTCACCCGATAAAAGCAATGAGGTATTTTATTTCCCGCAGAGAGAGAGAGAGGAGTAACTTGATGACACGCAGCTGCTGCATGACCATGTAGATTTTACTTACAGGTTTCACTCTGTTTATCGCAGTGCTGCAGGAGATAAGCACTCAGATAGAACTGGATGTTTCCTGTGAGCATACTGATCAGAACGAAGAAGCTCAGTGGCCTCCATACCATTGATAAGACCTTAAGACCGAGGCTCTTTCCCCCAGCAGCAAATCAATGGAAGAACCTTGTAGTCCAGAGAGCCAAAGGGGTCCTCAAAGCCAGCGGATCCCAAATCCCGGGCAGGTGCTCAAGGCCAACTGAAGGACTGAGGTCCTTCCCTCATCTTGCACAGCCTAAAGCAATTCTGCTGCACTTTTCATTTCATTACTTTCTTGCTGCCACATTTGCCTCATACTTACACACATGTTGAGAAATCAGCTTTAGCCAAAGGTTGAGACTCAAATCAACCTTAAAAGTCTGAAGTCAAAGAAAGTGCATTGATTTCTTGCACTTTCTAGATAAAACACTTCACATCATCAATATCATAAACAACACAAAAACATAATTCATAATTCATGATGAACACAAATCTGAAGCTATTTGCTTTGGAAAGATATTTACTGTTTTGCTATATACGAATCCATACATATGCAAGGCCTCGTCCATGTGTTTATGGATGCATGTGAACAGTTTGTGTATTAGTACGTATCTGCTGCATGTGTATTTATATTCAAGAATTTATGCTCATGTATGCGTGAGCTCCGAACTGGCGCGAGGGAAACGTGGACTGGAAGCAGAGTAGTGAAGGCAAGAGCAACATGACAGCCTGTTTGGCCTTTTTCAGCTTGTGACCCCACTCATCACCTACCTCCAGGCTCTCCCTCCTCCAAAAAACAATAAAATCTTCAACTCTCCTTCTCCATGGAGTGGGCTGTGGACTGGCAGTTGCCCAAAAAATATGCAAGCGTAATAAAGTATCTGTATGTGGGAGACCAGGCACATATGGATTAAAAAAAGGCATTGAGTGCTACATTTAGCATCATCATTGGTTTAGAAAAATTCAGATTTATGAAAGCTTTGTGTTGCTGTGGGGGTGTCTGAATGGCATTGGAGCATTTCAGTTATACTTGCATTGTATATTAACATAGGGATTATATCATTTTTCAGTTCCTTAATTCATTTCCTCTTTAAAAGGAAAACAGTGAGATGATGCGACAAAAACACCAAGAAATAAGTGGATATCTGATGGACTGGCCCGCGTTTACACCAATGTTTAACATACACAGAATGCTCCGCTACGGCAGTGTTTTTAGATTTTAGATTCTCTGCAATTTCTGGTTATCTCTGATGCATTTTATGTTCTATATTAACCACAAGAAGCTTCATAATGAAGTGATGACATATCACTTGAGTAAAGAGTGTTAAATGGTTAGCTGATGTGGTAGAATTTACTGAAACGTCTGTGAACCGTTCCTGAACCCATCTTTACTCATCAGGGTCGCAGTAATCCATTTGACGCCCAGAGGACTGCAGTGTCTCAGTGTCTGCAGCATGCTTACTGTAAAGTGTGCATAGTGAAACCTTCTATCCTGAGAAGAGGCAGCGGTGACCTTGTCATCATTGCAGTTCAGTATAATAGACTGGTAGAGGGAGAAAGGAGTCTTATGTTTCTTGTATCTGAGGTCTGTTTCCTGGTCTCAGAATAAATACATGTATTTGGTCAATGGACACTGGACTGTGTGTTGTATTATTCATCAATTTGGCAATGTCAGCAGGATCCAAAAAGAGCTGGGTATGTTGATCAGAAAGACAAAAATGGCATTATTTGAGTAAAACTGTAAACACTTGACCATAAAGTCATGACACAGTGGTGGGAGGAAGGAAGAAGCCACAGTTTACCACATTGAATTCACAAATGTAAGTATAACCCCTGAATCCCATTTATAGTGGTTTTTAGGGTCTGCTTTGGTGTTACATGGTTGCCACCTTCATCAAACACATTAAAAGCAAACATGGGGTTACATCTGTTGAATGTGTTGCACGTATCATTTTCCAGTTGTCACCTGTCACTGCAGATCTGTAAGTCAGGTACGGCCGATCAAAGGGTCTCAGAGCGGGAAGAATTTAACAGGCCTAAAATATCAAAGCACTAGTACCAAAGATCAAGAGAAGAAGAGAAGAGAGTGGTGTGTGGGTGTGTTAGTTAAATTAACTGATGTGTCCTCTCTGGTGACGATCAGCTTTATATTTTGTCATGATGTGACCCTATTTTCTGGCTTTGTAGTGTGGGAAATGGTGATATGTTGGCAGTTTAAAAGCATATTATCAGTGAGAGGTCTCTGTGTGTGTGTGGGTTTATGGATGTAATTAATCTGTGCCAAATGAGCCTGGAATTGGAAATGAACAGACTTTGGTTGCCATACTGGTGATGATTCCCTAATACATTTCAAACCAGCGTGTTGCCTTAAGTGATTTTTTAGGTGATACTATTTTAACTCTGAAAGAAAAGGCTTGGAAAGTATTGTGTGTGGGCTGAAGAGACTGTTCTGCTGTTGCTTTGTTTCAATCTCAGGCCTTTTTGGATTTGCATGGTCTAAATTTCATACTAATGTGGTTAAAACAGTCTTGACTTTAATTGTTTGATGAAGGACTTATCAGGAATTATTTTGACTGGAAGAAGTTCAACTGTGATCTTATCATGTTTGTAAAAATGTCCATAATGTGATTAATGTAAACCATATTGTATAGTCCAGTCATGAGATTTAATTTTCCTTGTTGGGGTAATTTAAAGGAAAGAAAAATACTAAGATAAGACTCAGAAATTGAGAAAATAAGAGCATATAGTCATGCTGGAGCTGTGCCTCTAGGCGACTTGCAAATGAAAACAGAGCTGATAAAGGAGAACCATTCAGGCCACGCTCAAGCTGAATCACAGCCTCACTCATGTATGGAAAATTTAAAACAACAGTTTATTTCTGAAGGGATAAAATAATGAAATGGAGTGAGTTGTTTCACGCCAAGACAACCTGTGAATTCCTCTCTTTGTAGAAAATGTAGCAGCCCTCAACAACTCTGAAAACAGTGAGACAAAGGAGGAACATTCGCAAGGCTTTATTTTGCAAATTGTTTTACAAAAAAACTGATTGCAGTAATTAAAGATAAAAGCATGAAATTATGACTTTGCAAAGCCATGAAATGTTTGCCCTTTTTCCGTGAAGAATGTCAGTTACCAAAACAGTTGTTAATTAAGTTAATCATCTCATCGTTTCAGCTGTCATTGTATAAGGTACAGTACCAATGTACCAACCAATGTGTTGTCAGTGTATAAAGATGGTGATCTGTAAAACATCTTGTGATTGTCATGAAGTGTCATGTAGAGAAAATATTCCAGTACAAGTACCTGAAAATTGTACAAAATTGTTTGAAAGTGCATAACTGTATTCCACCATTGTCACAGATAATAGAAAATCCACAGGTCAGACACACACGTGTGTTTGAAAAAACATGGCATGATTCAGATAAAATAAAGAGAGGTGGAAAAAAAAAGAAGAGCAGCCCTCCTCTCTGATGATGGCTCAGTCTACAGGAGAGGGAGGGGCTCAGCAGAGGCAGCCTCTCAGACGACCTTCGTCAAATCAGCCTGCAAAGCAGCACATCCACAGAGAAAAGAGAAGGGATAAATATAAATGCAGCAGAATGGCACATTGGGCCAGAGATGAGATGTTGTTGTTAATGGGAAGAGAATATGTATGCTGAATGACTCTGGGGCAAGTTTATCAACAGTCTCATTCAGTAGAATAGTTTTTTTTTTTTTTTCATTTCTGCCCACGCTCCTGTGAAGCTGCTGGGGGAGAGATGTTTTATGTGCACAAAACGAACTGTACACTTGATGAAAAATAGTTTGAGGACACTCGGCTGTGTTGTAAAACTCCAACTGTAGTGTATAATGGTGACCGACTCATTTGGATCATTTATCTTCGTGATGCAAAGTGGTCAAACCTTCACTATAGAATACGATACACACACACAGGGAGAGACCCCCTTGTGTTGGCACAAATTCAACAATATAATTTATCACAAGGAGCAGTTAAAGGTATTTAGGCTGTCACTGACTCCTCACACTGATGCTTTTCTTTAGCAGGGTGTTTTATCTACAGCAGCTTCAAGCCTTCTCTTGACAAGGTGAATTTATTTGTATAGCACCTCTTGACTACAATGCAATTCAGTGTTAAGATGTAAAACACAGAGGCATTAAGAAAAGAGAAACAATATAAAAGGCTGATGGGATTTAAAAGGATAGGATGAAATAGAGGGAAAATTCCAAGTTTTATTTAAGCCTGATATCAACTGACCTGGAGTACTGCTTTGTGCATGAGCTGAAATGCAATTAATGCTGTTATTGCTCCTACAGCACCCATAGTGTCTGATGTTAATTTGATAGTGGTGGACATGCGTGCAAGCCTTCTTTTAAATCCCATGGCTTCATGAATGCCAGTTTCTCTTCGTTTTCACCTTTGAGGGTCAGTAGAAGACCAGACCTGTCCAGAGGTTATGAAAATCGACTATGCTATTATATACTTTTATGCCACAGCGGTAAGAAGAGAACTTGATGAACTAATGCTCTCTTGGGGAAGTGCATTGCCTCAATAGTGGCCCTCTAAAAACACCATAAAAATCAATTCTCCTGTTTAACTGAGCAAAGGTTATTGGGACATTGCCACAGCTTTGTCAGCCAAACATGAGGTACATTGTCAACTGTAACCCTTCCGCTCCTACACCTTTTCCTTGGTGTGACTAATTATTGCTGACATTAGATTCACACCTACACACCAGTGGACAATGTCTTTCATACTGCCTCTCTGAATTGTGCACCTAGCCCTATTCAAATCGACTGAGACTTGAAGACTGCTCACGTTTCTGTCCGCCTTGGTCTTGACAGACTGTAATTTGCCTCTTTTTTTTTGCCTGGATCTGCGTGAGAGGGGTGACTTCACCTCCCGCATTTTGGTTCAGAAACATGGCTCTCGTCAATGCCCTGTGGCTTTTTGTTTTTCTAAACTGCCTCCTGAAGTGCTGGGGATTCCAGCTTGTTTAGAAGCTGTTGCCGCTACAGCTATCTTAATTGAAAAGTCAGCCCCCATTGTGACGGCCCATGTTGTGTATAAACTTTTGTTCTGTATGGTGTCGAGCATATTCTCAACACTGTGCCCAGCATGTGACAGCTGTTCATACATCAGGCTGCACAGTAATCATTTTGGTCCATGCATGTATATTTTGTGTGTGCGTTTGAAAGAAGATACCTGAGCATGGTAACAGCTGGAGAAAGTTTTGGAAGTGTAATGGGTGAGTAGTACGTGGCTGACAGCAGGTGAGTACAGGCAGGGCTCAGTTCTTGTTGAGTTGGAGAAGCCGTGTTGAAACAGGTGACGGTAACAGACAGACAGGAGAACTTGGACGGACAGAGGATGTGCAACCAGGATAGCAGGTCAAGCCAGGAGCACTCATGGAGGTTAGGGTGTTTCACTTGGCAGGACGACGCCACATAGCCACGGGCACACAGGAACCAGGAGACAGAAAAACAAAACTCAGGGACAGAGGGCTGTTGCACTTACCAGGGCTGAGACGAGGAGAGGAGGTCAGAGGCGAGCCAAGTCAGAAACCAGGACCCAGTCCAAGAATGGGTGCTAGAAAAGGTCTGGCTCTGAGTGTGTGGACTGGGACCACTGCACAGGTGGCAACGCTGAGGCTGATGGGGAGGTGTAGCAGGGTGGAGAATGACGGCGGGGCAGGAGGACTTTTCACAGCAGCAGGCAGAGCAGACCATGACAGAAAGACTGAAATTTGCATGAAATGCACGATCAAAGAGAACTAAATGCTTTGTCCTTTAGTTCTATACTCCATCAGTGTGACTGTAGCTATTTGAGCCTCATGATGTGCTGATGACCTAAGATCAAATGTGACAATGGCACCTCACAGAGATGCACTGCTAATAGCTCTGATCAACATTCAAGAAGATTCACTTACAGCTTTATGTTGGGCTGAAACCGAACACACCAGTTTGGCCTTATGCCCTTATGGTCTTTCCTCTTATTTTGGCATTCAAACATGTAAGAATTCAGACTAAATGTACAGGTTTGTGTTGGGCTGAAACTGAACACACCAGTTTGGTTCATCAATAGTATTACAGCCCTTATGGCTTTACCTGCTTTCTTTTCCTCTCCTGGATTTTGGAGCAGCCCATTCAAACGGATAAAGAAAGCAGGTAAAGCTAAGAATTCTATTGATGAAGACTAAATGTAAATGTGCCTAAAATCTTCTTAATGTTAAAGGAAAGAAGAAAAGGATAATGAAAAAGAAACCACAAACTGATATGAAGTGATGTTTTCTTGACAACAATACTATTGATTTGTTGAAATAAATTGGGCCTGTATAGCCCCACATTTCCATCCATTTTCCCTTATTTTCTGTAAATTGCTTCAATTTATGATTGACAATTGCCGTTATCTTCTCCACTTTATAGGCGTCTGCTGTGATGTCCAGGTCCCAACAATTTTAATAAATGCTAGGGGCTAGTCACACTGTGTGCATATATCATCTGTCAGAGTCTGCTGTGTTTGTCAATTTCCATCTGTGTATTTAAAGTTGGTCCCCTCCTGATAACTATTTCCTGGATTTTTTTTTTACACTCACTGGGAGCATATTCATTAAATATTTATCAATTTTATTTATCTCTTTTCAACCACTTCAGAAGTATGTATTGAAAATATATAGTCTTAATTTCTAGAGTAATTTCACATTCAAAAATGTCTCATAGGGCATTGTGCATCTTCCTCCAACAGTCTCTGATGACAGGGCAGCCTTGGAAAAATATGGTCATGGTTTTCCTAGAGTTTACTCTCATTCTGGGATTTTTTATTTCTTTTTGGCTGTAATAAAATATCTTATCATCTCTTCCAAATCTAAACCCCTCTCAATTTCTTGTGAGCTGGTATACTGCCTGTGGTACGTCCATATCATTATCTGATGGTTCTTAAATGAGTTTGGGGGTTGTTGTAATAACAATCTGAATTCATTTTACTTAAAAGAATAAATCACAAGCAAATGAAATGTTTGTACTTGGCTGTGAATGTTGTTCTGCTTGCTTTTCTTTCATTTATCCTTTGAAGTTGGCTAATGAATGATTAATGGAATGTTTGCTATTAGAAAAATTATTGTTTAATCATGTTTTATCAGTCTATTTACTCGTTCTAGTGAATTGACTCGTTATTTTTGTGACTTAAGTGGCATTTAGGGGTTTATGCATCTTCCTTTAATCTTAAGCTTTTCCTCTATTTGAATTATGTGCACCACATACATGGTCTAATTTGTGCAAATGTTCGACCAGTGTCCTCTGTTAGGGATCTTTACTGCTTGGTAATACTCCTCTGAACATGGCCACTCTTGCTCCATGCATGCTAGATTGGACCCATAGGCCAAATAGTTCTATTCGATGTTGATCTGATGATCAAAAGGAGGGGACTGTGGAAGAATATGTTTTTGCAGGGCCTTTGTGATCTTCGATGCCTGACTGTCGGGGAGATTGCAATGTCTCAGTGTTTGAGATATGATGATTGTAAATTGTGCTTAGAGGGGCAAGAGCCTAATTATGGTTTTGTCCTCATTCCAGTTGGTATAATCTGCTGGTGGGAGAAGGAAGAGTTACAGTGGATTTAGAATAAATATATCATTTAAATCCACAGGGTTGTTTTGTTATCAGTTTTCATAATCATGTAGTGTAAGAATTATTAATCTCCTGCTCATGGACTCTGAGAAAAAATGTTCTCTACATTATCTGACACAATGGGTATAAAATGTGTTGTGTTGCTATATCATCTGGACTTCATGGCAAAGTCTTACAATGGCCGAGTCTCCTGAAATGTCAGCCTTTCAGTGTAACGAAAGCTGAGTATGCACTAACAGAAAACGCTGAAAAATTGAAGCAGATAGAGAAGGAGGTTGGACGTGAGTATAGGGGAGGGTGCACAAACACAAAACAGCATAAAAATGAAAGAACTGCACTGGAATCCAATTTAGAGGCCCAATCAGGGCAAGACTAAAAGAGAGACAAGCAGAGCTGAGGTG
Organism: Decapterus maruadsi; assembly: GCA_030347415.2. Classification (NCBI taxonomy): domain Eukaryota; kingdom Metazoa; phylum Chordata; class Actinopteri; order Carangiformes; family Carangidae; genus Decapterus; species Decapterus maruadsi. The sequence continues at coordinate 8,637,383 of CM064896.1, read as the reverse complement.
GAACGGCGTGTCTGATGAGATTCTGTGAGGACACATCAGTACCCATCTCGCCCTACGTCACGGATAAGATAGAGATTGTACGCTTGGCTGTGAAAATCTCTGAATGGTGGCAAATCTGACATAGTTATTTAATACAAAGGGTCCATTTATATGAATCAAGGGTTGGATAATTCAGTCATTGAAAAAGTAAAGCCGAATGAGACCTCGTTGAGTACAAAAGGTGGTTGCTGCAGCAACCATACATGTGGTAGTCTGTACTGCATGTGAGTTTTGTAATCCTATACCTTCAAAAGAACAGTTATGTGGTGGCCCTGACAGCTCAGTGCTGCATCTTAAGAAAACACATACAAAGACACAAATGTGAAACTAGACTCATATGCACCCTACAGTAGGCTACAGAGTGTGTCATGTTCAGCCATACTGAAAAAAGTGTTCCAGCTTACACTTACTCATTTTTTTTTCATCACAGATTTACAAGAGCCATTTTCATTTGCTGCCTGAACTAAATTCTTGTTGGACAATTATGCGCCACCACAACACAAATGTTCAGTACACAACCTTTCTCTAATCTGTCTCAGCTGTCGAAACCTAACCACACATTTGGTTATTTGTCATCATACCCACAGTCTTTCACTAAGCTTAACCACACCATGACTGACAGGCACAGATATTGTAGGAATATGTTGAAAAAATATTGGCAGTGAAGAGAGAAAAAAGTCATGTGCAAGACAATCAGGATGGATGGCTATAGCTCTGCAGCACAGTCATGAACCCTCATTGTCTTCCCACCGACAGATTCCGTGTGAAAGGGTCATCACTGCTGTGCGGCCTAGAGCTCAGGTCTCATGTGGTGGGCGAGTGCTTTGTTCACCTGAAACATCCAGGTTCCATTTGCTGTCTAACTGATTGCAGTAACCATCCCTTTAGCTCAGGCTGAAATGGTACAAATATGTTCTTTGAACTATCAAAGCTCCTTTGTGCCTGTACAGGGGATAAAAGCTCATGTATCTTGGTCTGACCCATTATCTGCCTGCTCTGCTGTATCTATGACAAATGTGCTATTCAGGATGAAATGTACCCCACCTGTACCTCTGTTTTTGAGTGTGTGCTGTGTTGTTTTCAGTGTGAGTATTTCTGTGCGTAAAAATTTGCACACATGCTCACATTTACCGACTATCACAGAGTCAATTCTTTTCACTCATAAAAAAAACAAAAAAACATTAATCTTAGCTGTATTAGTTGGGAAGCAGATACGCTGCTTCTGCAATACATAAATCAATTAAGTTATTTTTAATTGGTTATGCAATTCGGTATGCTTTTTAAAAAAAGCTTCCTAATCATTGCATTGTTGCCACAGGGTCATAAGGAATAAAATGATGCAGGATTTGTCATGACACTTTCATGGTGCTTTTATAAAATCTAAACTTGATGCGACAGTGGGCTGACTCAGAGCAGGTCTTGTAACCGTGCCCTAACCTCGGAGAACACCTCTTGTTAATGTTCATCTAAGTGTCTTTCAGTTCTCCTGAAGCCAGATCATATTTCATGTTTTTATTGAAAAGAGTGCACATTTGAGTTCATAATCGCCTCTGCATTACGCCAGGGGCCCATTCGTCTTTTGCTCCTCTGATTTATGTTGCGCTAATCTCAGCTCTTGGGCTTGTATAGAGTGTGAATGTAGCTGGTGTCTGACCTGGATATCTGAGAGCATTATAAAGCACTACAGGGAGTGTCGGGCTCTGAGAAATTGTGAGGATGGGGCAGTACTATGAGTATGCATTTATTGTTAATACGTCCTCTGCCCCGAGGGCCACCTTCAGGGGCACATAATAGTGTCTCATTGTCAATGAAAGAGCAAACCACAATATGTTAAAACCAGATTGCAGGCTTTTAAATTATTATTACAGTATAGACTGAAGAAATGTGGAATGGCATGTAGTGGAGTGGAGTTCAATGCAATGTTGGTGCAGCCGATGAACCATGTCGCATAAAAGTTTTCCAAGAGTCTGAGATCCGTCCAGACCGGTCTAGAGGTTGGGATGCTATGATGAGGTGGACTAACTGTACTTTGGCTGTGGTTGTTTTCTTGGGTGTAATTTGCACATCAGGGAGAGCGCTCCAGCTGTGATGAAAGGAAACTGATTCATAATTCATGGAGTTGTAAATGTGGGTGCAACGGGCTAATGGGCAATGTGCTGTTATGTAATGAAACACAGCATAATGAAATGTAGGAATATTGTCTGACCCCTGTGATAGGAACCAGGGTTTTCTAATGAATTTGGGAGTTATGGCTATACATGTCAGGTCCATTTTATTTCGGAATGATAACACCTTTCTGCTCCAGGTGAGGTGATTATCAAGAACATAGATCCAGCTGGCAGCCTGAAAAGGAATGAGCTGGAATATAAGCAAAACAGCCAGACTTAATGGTGAAATATCCGGTCTTGTCTTATCTTTTTCACTGTCTACAATGGAAATAATTGACATGGATCTCTCTTTTGAAGTGACACTTAAGACCTCAGTAGAGCACAGGTCAGACATTCTTGCAAAATAAATCATTAAATCCAAGAGATGAAAGAAATGTAGAAGGACAGACAGGAAAGAAAAGGGGCAGATAAACAGAAAGGAAGATAGAAAGAGACGGCAATAGCATGCTAAGGAAGTGCAATTCCTTTGTTCTCATGCCACACACAGGAAAAGGCCACATCAATGATGTTGGCTGTTTCCAGCGAATAGCATAAAAGAGAGAGAAGGGGGGAGAGCTCAGTGAGAAGAGGGAGAAAGTGAGCGTAATCCATTTGAGATTCAGGAGGGGACTCAGTCCTCCCTGTCACTCGTCCATCCTTCCCAGGAAACACAAAGAGCATTATGCATGAAGCCCAGAAGGTCTCTGAGCACGCACCATGCTGTCGCCCAGCTCCATCGTACAAAGTCACTCTGACACCATTTCTCCAGGAATTCACAGTGCTGCATAACACAATAAAATATGTTCAAATCAATGAGAGGTTAAGAGGTGATAATTCTTACAGCTTTCAGCCTTGACCACCTCCTAAGCGCCCCCATTGAACAGTGACTAACAGCCAGTCACCTTTCAGATATGACATCTCCTTCCCTGTGGGTGGAGGTTGAATATAAAATGGCACGCTGGAGTTATAAAAGATATTCAAATGTATTGTGTCCTTTTCTTTTGAAGTCTCAAAGTGCTGTCTTGGATTTTTCAGATTCTTGTGGATTTTCTCTTGGGTAGAAGAAAAAAACTTCTTTTTTTTTTGTTCTGCAGTAAAGTTAAGGGAAGGGATGCAAGATATGGATGTGGCAACCACCCAAACATCATGCAGGTGTATTTTGCAGATAAAGTTTTGGTAAAACAGACTGTAGGGAAGTAAAGTAAAGGAAAAGATAAAACCTGAATCAGATCATACACAGGAGGAGTTATGCGATGGCATGTCCCGATAAAGACCTGGTGCTGGTGAGACAGAGCCACATTCACCTTTGTATGCATTTTTTTACGACACAACTACTGGCACAAATCATGGCTTGTCAAGCAGTCTGAGATAAAAACCAGTCAAAGATCTTAACTTTCACCTGCTTGAAGACATGCATGTTTATGCTGACAGTTTTCAAATCTTCGAGGGACATATTTCATCTCCTTTTCCTCTTTCTATCTGCATGACTCAAGACTTCTTCTCATAAAATCTGCTGTAAAAGAGAGGGTCAGTATTACTACCAACTACACATGTCACGATGCAGTTACTGTTTAATTAATTCACCTATTTTGACCTTATTGATTTGCAATTGATGAATTTGCAACTATGAAATTGTACATCAGTTAGTATGAGGTGACACTTTGCCTTGTGACAGCCTGATCTTAGTTTTACTCCTGAACACTCAAAGTGCATCTAACTGTGTGAAATACCACATTTATTCACTCTATAGCTGTCTTCACCAATTTCCTTTGTGAAATACAGGGAATTTGCCAAAGTTAAAGTTCTAGCAGTTATTCCACTCCAGACATCTCAACATGAACTGTCCCTCAATTCAGCAGCTGCATCCTTGGGAGAGCAAGGTGTGGCCTTCCAACAAAGGCTGAACCGAAATGAGACAAAGAATTTTCGTCCTGCATTAGCATGTGTTCCTGCCCTTACTCTTGCATCACAAATTGTTGCTCCTATCATCATGCAATGTTATAACATGTAACTCTCAACATGAGCTTATACACTTACACATTTAAAAGTGTTATCCTTACACCCTCTGTCAGCACTGCTCACTTTAACTCCTGTTGCTCAATTAAGGTTGAACTACAAAGGATCCATCCAAGCTTTGTTGCTTAGGAAAGTAAGGCTGTTTTGTCAACTGAAATTTAAGGATCCTTCGAAATGGGACAGCCATAGTTGTGCAACTGTGACTGTGCCTCTGATTTGGGACGTAGTTATGGTTCATACATGGTTGAATATGTACAGTACAAGTACATGCCACAGTGGGAATGAACACCACATGAGCTGCATTGGCAATGTGGACTATGCGTACCCTGACTCTCAGGGTTTAAGAAGACACTGTTCACCAACCACAAAACAGAGATTTAAATCAGAGGGATGTACTGTTCCCAATGGACTCCACTCGCAAAATGCAATTTACATAATACCACATTGGAATGTGTGCAAATTAGGCTGGTCAAAGATGCATTTGGGTGAAAAATTCAGTAAAAAATAAAGCACCCGCTGTCATCTCACGGCAAGATATTCTTCACTTTCTTTCCCAGAAACATGCTCTTCCTGTGTTCACACTGGTTTACTCCCACAGGTCAGGGGAACGATAAATCTAAATAATGTGTAAGTGTGAAGGTGGGAATGTTTTGTGTGTGTGTGTCTATGTTATACTGCCATGTTGGACTGAAATCAATCATGGATTTTCACTGCTGTTCCCACTGCATCCTGAAGCGAGCTCTATGCCCCCAGTGACATGACACACCAAATGTTCATCATATTACTGTCACCAGTGGCACTGGTACAAGTACATGCAGATGCTATGCCTCCTTCCTCAACTCAAACTGTACTATCAGTGATAAAAGCATGTAACATGTGTGTCACAGCATGATTAGTCTGATAAAATGCACACACAAACACACATTCTGCTAACAGGTGTTCACAAAAACACCATCTCTACTCATACACGGGCTGTTGAGAAAAATGCTGAGTGATGACTGTGGTTTGTGAGGGGCTGAAACACATGTGTCACTTAAAATTCAGCTGTGTCACACCGCAAACCGGGCCAGTGCAGACAAATATTGGTTTTGTGTCAAAAAGCTACTTGAAAGTTGGATGTGATAATCTTCCTGCTAATGGCCTGGCAAAGGCCTCCTTATTATTCTGGCCCCAGCCTCCCTCTACTGAGGGTGTCTCCACAAGGTTAATTAGTGGAGGGTCCCCTGAGGTTCCCCACGCGATGTAGGCTTAGGATAGTGGAGGTGCCTCTACACAAACAAGGTTAATGGAGCCTCAGATAACTCCCTCCTTCTCTTTCCCTCATCCACATGCATCCACATGAAGACTGTTACTGTGCCTTAGTTATTCATCAGCCTTTAAGGTGGAGGGGCTGGCTGCCTTGGGAGTTTGAACTGTAGGTATTAGCCATTGAGATGACATTCACATCTGCTCGCGGTCATTGCATTATTTAAGTAATACTTCAGTCGGCAATGGGAAATGGCAGTATGGTAAACAAGCAACTGCTATTTCCAGCTATATTATGTGATGAAAACCAAGAAGTTTAATCATCATGTGTCAGTGTGCAGAAACAGCAACAACAGAAAACATTCTCGCTACTAAAAAATGCATTTGGATATCATTTCGCCCGTAAACCCATTTTCGGAACTATCATCCATCAATGATCTTGGAGTGTAGCAGCTTTTCTGATGAAGGCAATAATGTCCTATTGAGCTAATCTTGAGCCCATGGGTGTATCTGTCATCATTTCCCACGAGACAGAGAGGCAGTAACACAAGGCTTAAATCAAAGAAATAACACACACAGAGAACGGGGCCCTTCGAAGGTCACAGTGTCACAAATGATTTTGCATCAAGAGTCACACTCCGAGTCGCACCCTTGAATAAAGTGTGTCTTCAAGCTACTCCTGAGATGTATGGCTGAGCACACTGCACCTTGGCATTCACACTCTTCTTCCTGCCATGCCCCCCCCCCCCTGCTCACACACACCTCTGTGACCTCTATCAGGAACAACATGATTTATCACACCAATATCCCCTTCAGCACCTGCCTGATTGCCTTGATTTCTCTATTGACATTTCCCACCATCCCACCTGCATGCATTTTTCATGCTTGTCCTGGGATGGTTAGCATGCGATAGTCATGAAAACACTCAAAAAAGACACCCATATCTCTCATACTGTGCCTGGAGCTTTATGTGTTACAATCATGTTTACTTAGGGCACGTTTCATGGGATTGGAGGCTGGATTATACAGGTCTGTCTGTCTCTGCATATCTTCTTGTTCATGTGAAGATATCACCTTCAGAGAGAAGGGGATGAGAGGCAGCCTGCTGCTTCTTTGAGGTCACAGGCAAGGAGGGTGCTGATATGCTGGAGGTCTGTGAGGGGAATGAAAGGCGGGAGAGGAGCGGCTAAAAGTTTTAAAGCCTGACCCAGTCCCCCTTTGGTGACGAAGGTGACACAGCGTGCTATGAGAGGCTTGTGAAGGAATCTGGCTCCTCTTACTCTCTCATATGCACATCTAAGCACTTTTCTATCCTCTGCTGGCCCTGCCACTGTGTTTATGAGTGTTTGTGTGTGTGGGCATGTGCGTGTTTGTGAGTTTATCGGGCGCAGTGTTTGGTTTTGTTTGGGTTATGAATTCCGTGCTCCCTGGTGCACTGAGCCATGCTGTGTGATACCGAAGCCTGAAATAAAACAGGGCCATCTATTGAAGCCAGCATTTCAGATGTCACCTCTCCATGCTGTTGAGGTTTGTCAGCATTAGTTCTCCATTGTGGGAATACAAGAACGACTCCATCCCCTCCCCTCTGCAGAGCAGTAAAGCCACTTCCTGCATATGTATCTCCACTGTATAGATGTTCTGAGAATCCCCCCAATGTTTGTCCATGCATCATCCACATCCTCACGCATACATGATTAACAGATCAATCACCTCCATAAGAGCTTCTCTCATGTGATATCATAATATTATGTCTCTCCTGCTTTGATCCAAGCTGGTTATTTCCATCCAGGGAACTGCTGCAATATCTGCAGGAACATCACACACTGGTAGAGCCAACACTTCACAAGCTCTGTTTGATGCTCCTGTCTCCAAGCATGGAGACCCACTGACTATGTTATTCCACAGCACATTAATGGAGGGCCTCCAGCTGAGCGTGGCTGACAGACATCTGGGGGAGAGAGATAGCTAAGATGTGGCAGCTCCTGTCGCTGTATTGATTCACTCTCCAGCACTGACATTCAGAGCAGACACAAGCAAGGTTTTGGCAATCTTATGTTCTTGGGCTGTTATGGATTTTACGGTGGAAAAGTGAAAGTTATTGTGGGTGATGCGGAGGTATATGGCAGTCAGCACTCAGGGAAATGTCTGCCCCCCTTGTCTTCTGGAGTGAAAAATGTTTACTGTGTCATAATCTGTCCAAACTCTTTGGGAGCACATGGAGGGATGAAAGAGAGGACTCAGATTCATACATATGCATAACTGTGACATTGTGAACTCCAAGGGTTAGCACAAAAAATGATGACTAATTATGTTTGCCGTCTGTCATCTCGAAAGATGTGCTGAGCACATGGGTGGCAATGACCATCCCCTCCTCTGCCCATCTCTTCCACTTTCTCTCTTTGTCCGATCTCTGTCACTCGGGTGTCTTGTAGTGTCTTTCTTGTCTATTTTAATTTCCCTGTCAGGCAGTCTGCTTGCTGTCTCTGTGACTAAGCTGCTAGATTCCTTGCTTGTTGACTCAGCAGTTAAGTGCATTAATTCCCCATCTTTCTCACTCATTTGCTATTCTGTCGGATAAAAAACAAAACTGTTCTCTGGCTTGCTAATGCCACGTAAATCTTTATGTAAACATATAGTAAAACAGAGTCTAAAACTCAAGCTTTGAGCAGGATCACAGCACTGTAACAAAGCTGAATAGCTACTTTCTCAACTTGTATGACTGTGCACCAAAGTGCCCTTACTCTTGTATGCACAATGTGTACTTGGCCTCAGTGCATCATATACATATATTCACAGAGGTCAGACCTAGTAAGTTGGTGCTTGGACATGTCTGCTTTTCTTAAAGTCTGACAGACCTGGTGTAAGTGCAGGGTGAATAAAAAGAAATGGAGCTATCTGCATTCAGACAGAGGAAGGGTCATTAAAGCGTCCAGACTCCAGTGTGAGTGTGAAAGAGAGTGTCAGAGACAGAGAAAGGAAGAGGCAAACCCTTTCGAGTGCTCGCAGATTCCTTTTTCTCTTTGTGGTGATCTGCTATGCTACGCTGTCCAGCCAGTCATGTTAATGAGATGGACAGAATCTTGCTGTAATTGTCTCATTGACTTTTGAAGAGGGCCCTGCAGTCAGGAGGACTGTGCAGAATTCTCTTTTGAACATACAGTACATCTGGGAAACGTGGTTAACAGGCAGGTCAGAGAGACGAAGACACACACAGAGGTGGAGGAAGAGAGTAGACACAAAGAGGCACAGGGAGAACAAGAGAGAGCACGTTAAGAGTGAAAGTAGCAGTAGTGAGTGGAGAAAGAGAAACAGGGAGACACCTGAGACTGAGGTGAAAGGAAGAAGGCGGTGGCAGATAAACAGAGATCGACAGTGTGGTCCAGACTCCGGGCAGGTTTAACATGTCAGCTCTTTGCTGCGAGCCCTGAGGGTTGTTGGCCAAGCATCCCGCTGCTGTTTAAGTGTGAGGGAGGGGTCAGAGCTGACCACACGGCCTGTTGGGAGAGCTGCGGTTCTCTGTCTCCGCTACTCTGACGGCTTGCAGCTCGCTGAGTGGAAACTGACGATGGATTATTGAGGGAAGCCGCAAATTAGTTGCTGCGCCACATTTTTTTCACATTCCCCGGGGAGAGGAGAGCAGAGGCAATGGTGTTGGTATAGACAGTGCAGCACATGCCATTGCACTGGGGCCTGGGACATCCAGAGGCCAGTTTAAGCCCCTGAAAAAAAAAAAAATATTGTCACCAATGTGACTGATTATTCATTCTGGTGCAGACCAAGGGTGCGCAATGATACACTGTTTAATTTTTCAGCAAGTACAGTCCATGTTCACACATGTTTGTTTACACCCTGGTTCAAATGCAGCACCACTGGCAGAGCGTCAAGTTTCCATGACAACTGACCGTAAAAACACGTGAGGTACATCATGTTTACATGACTCCGAAGCGGAAGCAGGAAGTCAGTACGTCCGTAGAGTGGTCTTCACACAAAATACATTCTTCCGTTGCTGTTTAACGACAAACTGCTGATTTTTTTGGCATGAAACGTGATGTTTTTATGGTCATAGATTTTTTCTCATGATACAATTGATCGGATCACGAAATAAAATTGTGACTCCCATTCACTTACATGAATTCGAAGTTCGCCGTGGTACCTATAGTAGGGCAGCTGGAGTGGATTGAGGTTCGGCCGCGTTCACATAACAAACAGACTGGACCAGCACCGAACTACAGTCGTTGCATTCATTTTGGTGTGCACCTAAGCTACTGTTGTGTTCACACTGATCCAGACACAGCCACCACCACACAGGACTAGAAGCCCATAGGTGATAAGGCGGATTTAATTTGTACAAGTCTACAGTTTAAAAAACTCCAGACTGAACCCTTATAGCTCTGCTGTCTGATGCAATGCTGATTGTTACGCATGACCTGCAGGCTGTTGTTCACATGCCAATCAGAGCTGTGGTCTTGACTAGTATTCTTGACCTCTTTACTTTTCCAATAAAATAACCCGTTTATTTGATTGTAAAATCTAACATGCTGTTGGAAAAATCTATATGGATCTCATACTGTGGGTGTACATGAATGTGCACACATGCATCATAACTAGTAACATTATTATACTGTATCTCACACTGGGGCCCGTGATTCGGCTGCTACGCTGCTGAGCTGAGGGGTGTAGAATGGCTTTAACAGAGAGTACAAAAAAAAGTGTTTATTCAGACTCACCTATGTTTGTTGAATGATATCAAACGTGAATTTATGCACATGGCTGCTGTGTATGTATCAAACAATTCTGATGTTTAGTTTTAGTAAATACATAATTTGTATTAGAAAAGTCTAAATATTGTATTAACTATCTTATTTTAATTAAATGCATTATTTTGTTCATACTCACATTCTTCTGTTGCATGATAGCTTTAAACAAAAGGGTTGTTTTTGCTGTATTAATGATTCTTTCATTAATATCTTGAATGATGAATTACTCACCTGAGTCATAGACTTTCATGGGAATGTGCCTAAGGTGGCACTTTCATGGTCATGCATAAAAGCATTATTTATTTTTTGGCTTTTTTCTGAGTACATTTGACTCAAGAAACCCTACAATAAGAGGAAATGCAACATAAAAAATCATTTTATGTAATCCATTAAAGTGTTGAAGGAAAACATAATTGTATTACAGCTCTTTTATGGCAACAGCTTGATACCTTACGAGCCCAAATCTTTAAGATTTAAGTCCAGTATTTAGTGAGTTGGCTTTTATTCCTTGATTTGTTTCCTGTTTTAATTAAACCCTTGAGGCAAGCACAAGAACTAAATACCCTGCGTTTCCTGTGGTGTGTATTACTGAGCATTATGGATTGTTTTATACATTTTATTAATTCTAAAAGAGTGCATCAATAGAGGTAATTATGAAGGTTTGGGTGAGATAATACAAAGATTTAAAATGGCCTTTGGATTCATCCAAAATGTGTCACATATTGGAAATTTAAAGTTTGTATATAGAAAAGGCAGCACTAGTTGCTTTGTATGCTGGGAGAATGATGACATGATTGTGATCACACTGCAGACAAAAACTGTTTTTGTTCTGCGAGACAGGACAACATCCTAAATGAGAAAAGTTGAATTGCATTAGTAAGGGCCATTGATATTCTGACAGTCCTGTCGGAATATCAATTCCCTTGAGAGGAGAAAATGTCCCTGGTGAGACAAAGGAAAAAAAGAAACAAGAGCCTGAAAATGTTCAACTGAATCATCTTTTAGTCATTCTGCATGGCTGTGGCTCCTCGTGAATTTTTAAACTTAAGATGAGCGTTGCCACTCTTCACTGACACAAAGAGACAAGACCAGGCGTTTTATGCATTCGGAAGGATTTGTTGACATACGGAAATATTATGCCAGTGCAGCACTTTTCACTTCATTTGTGTTCTTACTGTGGTTACGTTAAAAAAGACCAGCAACCAAAGAATATTTCACCGTGTGGAATATGGATCACTGACTGTCAAAGCTCTCACCCAAAAGAAGGGTTAAGAGCAAAAATATCAAATAAACATGAGGCAAATTCCACCCTCGTTGATATTAAAGTGCTTCACATTTGCACTTTTGTAAAGTTTTTCAAGCTTTTACATTTAAGTCTTTGACCACAGCAGGCCTTAGAGAGCGATCTTTTGGTTGTTGCCGTTCATCATCATCTCCTCCCCTCTGTCTTGTCCTCCCCGGCTTGCTGACACTGATGGTTTCTAAGTGAGTATCTCATCCCTCTCTCTCTCCCTGTGTCATAATCACTGCTCTTTATGATCGGTTTGCCCTCTCTGCCCTTTCAAGATGCGGCATGTAATGAGGGCTCTGGAGGAATGTGTGAGTGGGCTATTTAGCTATTCAGACAAGATCAGCTCACACATCCCACGCTCTCTAACTCGACTCCCTACCACTGCCGCTCAGCTGAGCACAGCGATTGTTTGTCCCACTCACAAGGTCACACACTGGATGGAGCTCAGACATTTACTTTAATATACATGTAGTATGTTAGGCTTTCTGGTGTCTAATCAGATCATGCAAATTACATGTTAAAAAGGAGCAATTTAAATATTCAACTTGAAGTCATTGACATTTATAAAGATTTATTGTAATTACCTCACAGCATTCAATCGCTGCATTTTTCTGTGTGCAGTTATAGGATCCTACCCTGAGGTTATTTAAAATCAAAACCCCTGCACACACACACACACAGCATCAACATTTAACAGCACAACAGGATATTATTAATTCCTTCGCAGTGCAGCCTGAAAGTCAGACATTGATGTTTTTTGGACTGAGTGAACTTTTGATTATAAACTACTCCCGTATACACTTTAAGTGTACAGTATGCTGCCATAAATATGGATAAATGAATAAAAATGAATGTATGCATGATGCATGCTGTTCTTGACCAATCCCTTATGGGATTGTACAGACACATTAATCAGCAACAAACTAAAATCACTATATTTAGGCTCTTTCCATTAACATCTTTCAGCACAGCAAAAACTAAGAAAAATAACTTCTTGGCCTCATGAATGTTTAAATATATACAGACAACCTGCTTGTATCAAACCACAAAAGGTTTCCAATTGGGATTTAGATGAATACTCACATATGTGCATCCTTGTCATCCTTGTCTTGTCTATCTTATTGTCCTCATTGGGTTGCCTGAAGGAGGGAGGGGGTGATCTGGATTGCATCACATGGCATAAAGAGACAACCAACCAGTCACTCTCTCACAATTATGGGCTAGTTAAAGTCACACATGGGAAGAACATGCAAACTCCACACAGGATCAAACTCAAAACCTCCTTGCTTCAATGCTACGGCCCCTGGATCACAACATATACATAACCAAAATGAAGCCTATGCACCATTTAATCTCAAGTGCATTATTAAACATTTAAACCTAATTCAAATTACACATACTTTAAGTAGGATGGTCTAATCCACTTCAATTAGAAAACTATTTGCCATAATTAAATGTATCCCTGTGATCCGAGCTAGTGTTAAACCATTTCATTCTTCAAATATTCATTGTTAGGGCCGATTCACATGGAGCGTTTTTTGTGCGAGCGTTTCCATTGTTTTCAATGTAACCGCCCTCATCTAATTGTGGGCGGCACAGTGTTGCTGTAATTAGCACTGTTGCCTCTCAGCAGGAAGGTCCTGAGTTCGACATGTTGGACAAGACACTCCCTGCGCTTCCTCTCTCCAGGTATTCTGGCTTCATCCCATAGTCCAAAGACATGGCAGTAGGTGACTCACACACCTAGCTAAGTGGTGGAGACAATGGATAGACAGAGTCCAATTATTGTTAAAGTAGAAGAGATATTCAAATAATTTAAAGAATACATTTTTTATGATCAATTCTTTCAAAAAAAAGAAAAAAAAAAGAATAATTCTATGGTAAAGTTTGGACTAAGTAGCCTATAGCTATCACTTCAGAGTGTGAACTCCTCCTCAGGTTGTTGAAACCCACAAATCTGGTTGTAACGTGAAAAATCTCACCTGCATGTGTGATTTTTCTCACCTGCAACAACAACAACAACAACCTAAATCACTTACCTATATTTAGGTACTTAGCACCTTTCTGCCACAGAAAAACTAAGAAAAGTAACTTCTTGGCCTCATGAGTGTTTGCACATACACAGACAAATCTCACCTCAATGTTGCAGGTGAGGTTTTTCTATAGGCTTCACAAAGTCTGCTATCCAGTAGACTACTCCCAATAAGCTGACCTGCTCTCCCTGCTGCACCTTTCCTGCCCACCAGAAGCTGCCTTCATCAGTCTTTGTTAACCATTTCCCATTCTGTGTTTTTTTTAAATACAACATCTGATCACATCTGCCCGTCCTGGGTGAGAGAAGGGATCCCTTCTCTGTTGCTCACCTTTTTCCCTAAAGGATTTTCTTGGGAGTTTTTCCTCAGTCTATATGTGAAGATGTTGTCATGATGCAAAGCCCTTAGAGACAAACTCTTGGTAAAAATGGGCTATAGCCTACAAATAAAATTGTTTTAAACATTCAAAGGACAGCAGACCTATCATATTTGTAGTTGTATCATTATGATGTGAAATGGATTTCAGCCTACATGTTAATATCCACCTCTGAATCTCTTTAAGTCTGTGCTCTGAACACGTGAAGTACATGAGAACATACCGTAGTAGACGTTCACTGACCTTAGGACTGTCTCTGTTTCTGAAGCCCCGCCCACGCGCGACTGTTGACCTATGAACGGCCCCGTGTTTAACGCGCACATGCTCGCGACGTCATCTCTCTTTGGTTTTCCGTGTCAACATGGCGGCATCCATGGCATCCCAGGCTGCAGCGAGAGGACTGAGGACAGCCACCTCTAAACACATTCTCCTTGACAAACTCAAGGTACTCTCACCGGTCGCGTTACCGGCAACACATTTCCCTCCTGTCACGGACCAGTTCCGCTGTCGTTTGTCCGTCGCCGTCGTCTCGGAGAGCCGATAGTGTCGCTACCTTGCTAGCATGTTAGCTTGTCAGAGCGGAGAGAGGGTTTGACAGATCAAAGTTGAGGAGGGTGTCAGTCCTCTGCTGATGTAACGCGGCTGTCTTCACTGTAACCTACAGGTCCTGCAATAACTGTAATCGAATAAGAGTTGCTCTTTTAAATAACAGTCGTTTGACAAGTGCTTTTTTTTTCGTTTTACAAAAACTTCACCAAACTGGTCACTAATGCAGTCCTGTGTGATGGCTGCAAAATGCTAGGTACGAATTACATGTCACTTTTGACTGCAGTGCAAAATGCTTCAAGCTTTAAAGTTTAGACTTCTATAGTGGAGTGAGGAGGTGGTTTATCATTAACTGCACGGGCAGTGCATGTTCACAGTGTAGTTGTAAAGCCAGCTCAGGTTAGATGTACCACTGTGCCTGAAGTTTCTGACTCTGCAGCACTGTTTCAGATAAGCCCACAGTGGAAAGGTTAACACCTGCACTTTGATCCTCCAGTATCTGTTTGCGAGCTGTGGCCAACAGTTGGCAGAGTGCATCTGATTTGCTTTGTCTGTGCATACAATGGCAAATAATTATAGTCGCATCGTTATCCGTTTCGAAAACAAAGCATTAGACCTAATGATTACAAACAAAATGCTGCCAAAGCCACAAAAAAGGAACCAGAAATAAATCCCCCAGCCTTGTATTGACTAACAAACAAATGCACTCTTACAGAGAAGAAAGCAGAGTTGTGTTTTTGTAATTTAATTTCAAAGTGTCAGGACAAGAAGATAAATAAATCAGCGCGTTCTTCTGCAAGCTGTGTCTCAGTTTGATATGTTTTTTTTTCTCAGTCAGTAGCAATGATCTTGTCTTTATTGGAAGCGTGTCTGTGGAGGTGTTCGTGCTTGTGCAGATTTCCTGACTGAAAAGACTGCAGAAACTTGTCAGTTGTGCTGTGATGGTCCGGTCAAACACTCACACTTGTGTTGTATTAAGTTAAAACAGTAAAGTTGTGCTTCTCTAATCTCATCATATTTACTCTTTCATATCTGCTTTTGCTGCGTTTCACTGATAAACTGTGGTACTGACTAAGCCCTTGGTTTTAAACTGAGAGGATTATGTTGTTGTTGAAAACTGGGGTCAAGTCAAAGCCGTTTTATTTTTATTGTGCCAAATCAATACAGAAATCATCTGGGGGGACTTAGAGCAGAACTGCACTTTCAGAGACACCAACACTCCCACGAGTCAGGTTTTCTGTGTTTAGGTTGTGCATTAGGCTGTGTTTTATACAGCCAGCCAAAAAAGGATACTTGATTGCACTCGTAGATCAGCATTGTAATTGTAACATAGTAATTGGGTAGCAGACTGTCAGTTTCATCAGCCATACTTACTTTCATCAATAAATTTTAAATACATATATGTTGATGTATTTGCATTTTTTGGGGGTAAGTTTTACTTTTTTTCCAGCATTTTTGCCTTTATTAGATAGGACAGTGGAATTAGGACAGGAAACCATGGAAAAAGAATGAGGGTAACAGACACTCAGTAAATGATTGTCCTGGTTGGGAGTTGAACAGGCGATCTCCCTGCATAGTGGCTAGAACATGGTACCACTCGCCCACCGTAGCACCCCTGCAAATTTGCATTTTTATCTCAATTTTTCACTTTTTCCTCTCAAGTGCTTATTCTCACTGAATGCCTGTTGTTCGTCTGGAGAAGGAACCTAATGTTGGCATTTTAACTTACCTGGTTAGACAAGTTAGGTATTAAGATGTTGGAGGTGTGGTTGTACATTTTAAATGTGACCTTTTTTTTTTAAACTTATTTATTTATTTATTTTTAACTGATATTTCCTGAAACAAATGAAGATATATTGTCGATTGTGGCTCAGTATCCTAGGAAACACTTTTCGAATGGCAGGGCTGCTGTGAAGGTAAAGAGAAACCCAATTAGGTTGCTGAGAGGTATTGTCAGCTATTTAGGCATGTGGCCATTATTATATAAAAGAAGTAAAAGTTAATATGTCTAAGCAAATATTACAAAGAGTAGGTTTTTGAGGTTGCAGGATGTAAAATTTAGCCATAAAAAGTTTCAAGTTAAACCCGCATTATAATGATAAACATCATTCATCCAAAATTAACTGACCGCATTTAAACCAAAATAATCTGTTTTATTTATGTTATATTTTTACGTGCATGCTGGTAAATTTCTATTCTCCCTTTTATAGGCTATTTCTTCCTCCTTATTCTTTCCTCTCTCTCTCGCTCTCTTGGACCAGGTGATAAGAGTAATGATCAGGGATTCTCTCTGGTCTGTAGCACAGTATTGGAGCCTGAACTGATTGACAAGCAGGTACTATATCTGCAACAGAATCAAATCATCTTTGACAGAATGATAGCTAAGCTGAGGAATTCAATTTGTGATTATTTGTCAACAACAATACAGGGGACATCACAATATTCAGATGGTTACGCTTCAGGATGCTTTTAAAGGGGGAGTAAAGTTTTTTTTTTTTTTTCCTGCCCCGTCTCTCTCAGTCTTCCTCTCTCTCATAAATCAAATCTCCTGAATTCTTGTCTGCACAGCGAGATAATCCTCAGGCTGTTTTTCACTGTCGCTGCACACAGTGGTGAATTTGTAAACGTTTGTTAAGTTTTTATTTTTTGTAAGGTGCTCCTGCTTACTAATAATCTAGCGGTGTTAAAGCCCAGCATGGTTTGAAGGGAAACACTGGGAAGAGAGGTGGCTCAATGAGACTCAGTCCTGAATATTTTACAGAGGGGGGCGGAGAGCCCTCTGCTTGCAACGACTTCTTTTGCTGGAACTTCAAACGACGGGCAGCTTCCCCATCTGTCTCAGCAAGAACACATTTACATTTCCTCCCCGCAAGGGATACTGGAGGACAAAGTTAGCTCTAACTGGATTTGAATATCGCTTCACCAAGGTTAATAGCCATTTCTGTAGCTGGTGAGGTGCTTAGACTTTTTCAATAATTTAGAAGGGCTGCAGTCATTAGGAATTGTTGGCAGCTTCGGAAATGGGGAATGCAATGAGTGAATGCACTCCTATCGGCTTAGCTTCTGCTGTTGTTCCTGTGCCGATAATGAGGGAAAAGTGGGAGTGATGCTGAAAATTAGTTGAGAAAACAGTGTCAGTGATTGCTGACAGCTGTAATTCATTAAAATTGCAGTATGATAAAGATTATCTTCAGCTAGCTTATCAATCATCTTTGAAATTAGATCTTCAAACGTACCGTAAGCGTCATTTGGATTTCATAATTGAGTCTACCAGGAGCCACGCTCTGTGAACTTTTTTTTTTTTTCCCCCCCGAAGTCATGATGTGGACCTGACTTGCCTTCATGAATGCAAGGGAACTTGGGCTGGATCAGTCTGAGTATTTGTTTTCATTGTCATAAAGGCACTGATGGGACTATAACTGCACTCACTGCAAATTAAGATGCTAGAAAAGATGGTTTACCAGAAAAAAATAATAACATGTCTCTTGTACTGTAGGCCTACGGTACTGACACAACCCCAGACACTTTGACTCTGAGTTGAAAAATGTGACAAGCTCATTTGGCACATGGCGCTATGATAATTGTTAAAGAGGCAAAAACGTATTTTGGTGAAGCTTTATTTTGTGCAGGCACACTGTCATATTAATGGATCACTGTTCAAGCATGAGTAGTCTGCATAGTTGCCATACCGTAGTAAGGCAAGAGTTGTGGTTCAAACAGATGCCCATGGCTAAGTTCATACATGTGGACTTGCATACATATGGAACTGAACTTTGACACAGTTGTTCATCCTTGTATTGCTGCCTTCTTATTCCTGTGTTATCTCCCCCTAAGACTCGACACCTTTGAATATGACTCTGTACACCCTCTCTTATTAACTATGCTAATTAATGAAATCCCTATCTGTAGAGACACAACAGTCAGGTTTTCTATTCTTAAGCCTGTCTGCAGGAGATTAGACCTGCCCTGCCTAAAGACCTGCCAATGATGCAAATCTCACTGATCTAAATCCTGGAGCCATGCTCTACTGCTCCCGCCTCTGTCTCTGCTCCTCTGTTCTATTCCTGGATCTCTAACAGACAGATGTCATTTCTCTCTCCATACTTTAATGGTCTGGGCACGACCTTAAACACAAGGTCATATAAAGCTATGTGAGTGGATTATAGCACTAATTGGAGCAAGTAGTACATCTTTTGTGTCATACATGCAACTTTTATATAATTTTCCCCTATTGAAGTGAAAGCCGAGCATGGTTTTTGATATCGTCAGTAAGCATTATGGGATTTGCACAGAAATGAACTAGACCATAGCAGCTCAAAGTACAGGCAAAGGTACTCTTTAACAGAAATTATGCATTTGCAAGCAGCGGCCATGGTATGAATGGTACTGTACTCTTCCTGTCAACTGCTGTGGTTGTGAGATATAAAAGTAAGACATGATTTTCCATCTCGTTTTTTTTGATTAACCAAATCAAATCAAATCAAATCAACTTTATTTATATGGCACTTTTCCTACATTGCAGTAACACAAAGTGCCTTACAGGGGATAAAAACAAAACAAAGACAAAATAATACAAAAACACAAATATACATATGACACAGTTACATATTTACATACCCACATACACACAAGCATACACATGCCCACATGCATACACACACACGCCTACAGAGCTACATATCTGTCACTGAGGAGACATGGCTGGGCACCGAAATCTGAGGTGAGGAAGAAGCTACCTTTGGGGGCCACACACACTGAGAGGAATCACGGTCCATGACTGCATGGGCACTGACACAGAGACTACCCCGGCCCAGGCAGACAGGAGGCTCCACACCAAGGTGTAGAGCGCTCTAGCCACCCGGACCAGGGCCATCCACAGGACAGCACCCCCGTCGGTGGACCAGAATCAGCTCCCGGTGTTGTGGGCCCCCAGGAGGAAACACTGGAAAATCGAGGGGCTAAAAACAGTAAAAGTATGGAAGCTAAAACTGAATGAATAAAACAATAGAATGTGCAAAATAGACCATAAATAATGACTTAAGTATAAAACATTGAAATAAATGAAACAATAAAATAACTATAAAACTATATAAATAAAACAGGATGAACTAAGCTAAAAATTAATATAAAATGGGATAATAAAAATGTAAGGATAGAGGTCATCTTAAAATCAGTTAAAAGCCTGATTAAAAGATGGGTCTTAAGCCTCTTTTTAAAAACATCAACATTCTCTGCGGCCCTGAGGTTCTCTGGGAGGCTGTTCCACAGTCGGGGGCCATAATAAAAAGCCGCCTCCCCGTGTGTTTTGGTTCTAACTTGTGGTATTGTTAAAAGGCCGGCACCGGAGGACCTCAGGGTCCGCGAGGGCTGATATGGTAAAAGTACTGCTGATAGATAAGAGGGCCCAAGACCATTAAGACACTTAAAAACTAGTAAAAGGACCTTAAAATCAATCCTGAAACGCACGGGGAGCCAATGCAGCGTTTTTAAAACTGGTGTAATGTGCTCCCGCCCTCTGGTCCTCGTCAGCACTCGTGCGGCTGAGTTTTGTAATAATTGTAGGTTATGCATGCTCTTTTTGGGAAGACCAGAGAGCAGGGCATTACAATAATCTAAACGACAAGAGATAAAAGCATGCATCAGCACCTCCGTACTGGCCTGAGAGAGAACCAGTACAAAACCATATCATCGAATTATATTTTCTTTTCCAAAAAACATTGAAGTAATTAATAACAGTGTATTATTGAGCAAAGAAAACATGCTAAACTTTGAATACATTTTCTCCCCTATAAGCCTCTAAACCTGTTCATCCAGTTGGAAGGCCACGTCTGCATACCACAGCAGTGAAACCAGACCAGAACCACAGGACAGAAGAGTTATCTGTCTTGCCAGATCTCGCCACAAGCCTCGAACAAAGTACATGTTTTCCTCATCCGTTTGTCTTACATTTTAGTGTCAGAACCTGTGGATTGTGAAAAATGGGTCCAATATTTTTTTCAGTGAGTGTGGGACGAAAGAATCGGAATAACTTTACATACATATCAGTTAAAATGGAGTCACATGATCAAGTCATTATGCTTTTGTTAAGTGGCCTTAGGCTTTTACCAGTATTACAGCCCTACCATCCTTGCCATTACTTTTCATGCAAATCCACAGAGGCGGTGCCAAAGTTGAAGACGGATAGAGGAACTTCTGCCATCAGCACTCAAGTATTTAATTAATTAAAGGAGACCATGCTATATGGCTTTTTGAATTAGTTCGCTAATGCTTCATGAGGCATGCTCCTGCTACATGGCTGACTTGAAGGGGAAATATGCCTGTGATTCACACTGGCCTGTTTATGCTGAAAAATCCACATCATCTCCGCTCCTTTGCCTCCTCCACTTTCTTTAGTGTACGACGTGTCACCTCTATCACAGCTTACTACACAGTGCTCGTCTAATTACGGGACTGTCTGTATTTATGAGTTGCAACTAAGTAGCAAACTGCCACCTCATTAGCAGAAAAGCAGTCGACTGCAATCAGCGTGGCAATGATTTTGATAGGCGCTCTGAGTGCTGCACTCTCTGATTCAGCCAGTGCTCATGGAAGTGGACACTATAAAGTTCCCCTTTAAATTCTTCCCGGATGGTTAGCTAAATGGATGGAGAAAAGAGATGAGTTCATAACCTGAATGGGAACAAATCAATTACATAGAATTGGTGAACTGGCAATCTGTTAATTTCTTAAACATTTGATAATGCCCCTTGAGGAGCATTCTGGTTAATTTGCTCTGCAGTCATTTGTCGTCACTAATTAGGCAGTGTCATTTCAAAGGGCTTAGGGTCCAGCCATGACAAGTAATGAGGATTTTAACCTCACCAGACATCTGGGGATACCGCTTTATAATATGAGATATTAAGTGCCTCTGGAAACTCCAGTTGTCCCCTTTCTGTGGTTAGCTGGTTATAGAACAAAGTGCACAGCTTTGTACTGTAAGAAGTCATGCAGGGATTTTTGTGTTTTCTCGGACCCAATTCCCCAGATTTACATGACAATTTCTGCTGTTGCAGTAATGTGACTTTGGGAAATGATATATAAATATTAAAAAAAATCCCCAGCTCTACTATTAGATGAAATGTTTCCCAGAAATGTTCCTTGTCATTAAAAATCTAGATTTATTTTTGAGTTTGTTGCAGAAATTGTAATAACTCACTGAAACACAACAGAACAGCATTTTTCTTTGAAGAAAGGGGGAAAAAAAGAAACAAAACAAAAACTCTACCAGACAAAGAGCTCCTGGCCATTCTAGCAGCACAATGGCAGTGCTAACAATGTTTGCTCAAAATATTGGATCAATTAACAATTGTTCTTCCTGTTGCAAATAGATGGACCACTAGGCATACCGACAGACATGGCTCATGGAGCCAAAACACTTGTGGTGTGGGTAAAAAACAAAACAGTTTGGCTTTTACTATTAAAAGTATCCACCACAACATCTTAGTAGAAGAGCTGCTTTGCATCTTTCTTGTCCTTTTTCTCTGCTGCATTATTTTTTCTGTGGTGCTTTGTCCTCCCTTTTCCCGTGGCATTTCAGGCACAAAATCCACTATGACAGGGAATATCCAGTGGTTACTAGAATGAGGGTCACGGGGAGGACACCGGCAGTCCTAAAATGATCTCAAAAGCCCCTTTGAAACATCATTGTTTGGAGAAGTTTCTCCTCTTAAATCTAATGGAGAGCCATGCAGGCCACATCAGTGCAGATTTACAATGTTCTCATGAATATGCCTGCATAAAATTGTGCCTTCACTTCAGTACTGTTTTTGTGTCGGCTTTTTAAAAAAATCAATTCTGAATCGGCGTATTGAAATTTTCACTTAATGGAGCCACATTACGTCTAGTGATAGCCGATGTGTGAGTGGTATTGAATCTTGTGCGCAACATATTCTGAATGTCTTCCACTCCTTACTTTTAGAAAGCAGGTGCACGTAAAACCTTGTCTATATTTAGAATAGAGAACTGGCTGGAATAAAACACCAAAGGGTAATATATTTCATTTTTATTGAGCACTGAAAAGGTGGTGAATAATGAAGACTCTTGTTCAGGTGTCCTAAGGTATTGATTAGGCTCATGCAGCAGCAGTTTGCATGTGTCTTCCACATCATCAGTAAGAGCACTCTTCCCAACATAAATACTCCCTACCTAATTGAGAGCTGAGTCCAGAGCTGTCACTTTATATTCAACATTTTAACATCATGTCAAAACAAGGGACCGAGTTAAGTATTCAAACTCTAAACTGTTCAAATTTAAAATGTACTGTCCATTAAAGTTTCCTTCATGGTCCAGAGGCTTTATATGCACCCATTGCAATTTTCTTGACTGATTAATGGACAGCAGTGTGACTTCTTACCGGTTTCTGCTCTTCACTGTTCATCAGCGATGGATGATTGTTAATATTGATGGCTCTTATCCAAGGCACACAGAAGCAATGGCTGTAGTGCGGACCCCCAGAACTTTAATGTGGCAGCTGCCACGCAGGTGATAAGGTAGCTGTGTGCCACTATAGTTAGCCTCTTTTTCCCTTTTCGGTTGTCTTGGTCCTAAACAAATTGCTTCGCCCCAGAACCTACAGTTTGCAGGTGTATTGTGTGTGTGTGTGATGTGAACTATCATGTGGCACAGAATCAGATATCTGAGACTGATTGTCAGGCCACAGATTACAGCCTGTCAAGGAGTTCAAAATATTTTTTTATCATAGATTCCTGAATCAACCAGCGTTTTATTTTGTTGAAAAAACGAGAAATAAAAATGACACGGCATGGTGGTAGGCACTGTTGCCTCACAGCAGTGTTGTTCAAGGTTTGACTGTACAGCCTGCATGTTCTCCCTATAGGTTTTCCACTATACGGTAGTCCAGTGCAGTCCAGAGACATGCAGGTCAGAGTAATTGGTGACTCTGCCAATAGGTGAGAGTGTGAGAATGAATGGTTGTCTGTGTCCATGTATCAGTTCTGTGATAAACTCCTGACTGGTCGAGCTGCTTCTCATCCCATGTTAGCAGGTTACTGGTTGCAGATGCGCAAGTAGATTAAAAATAAAAAATACTTGCACTGTCTCACATTTTAGGGGCAAAATGCCCACATTTAGGGGCAGTCTGGAACCCTGGAAAGGGAAGCAAAATTGTATTATTATTATTATTATTTTAGTGTTTATTTAACTACTTAATCATGTGAGCAATCTCTATTGATATTATGTGTCAGTAGATAAATCAATATGACTTCAGCTTAATTAACAACATCACAAATGGCTCACACATGCACAATGATGTGATAAGTGTGATGGATGTGCACAAATAATCAAATAATTCTGTAATTTGCAGCTCAGCTCCTTGTAAGTGAGTGTGTAATGATTTCATGAAGTCATAATTAATTGTGAATATCACCATAGCATCACACCAGCACGTATAGACTTTGTGTTCTAGAAATAGCCGGGGCTGGATTGTTGAAGCCACAGTGCTCATGTCCTTAGTTAGATAAATAGCCTGTGTTCAGAGATAATGTTCCCTTAGTGATACAACTGCCAGGGCAGCATCACATCTTCACTCACTATTTGCCGGATCCTGTCTGGTTTCACTGCCATTCAAGAAACAAATGCGTTTTTTAACCTGCGTCGTCAACCCTTTGAATTTTTGAGTGACAGATTGATGAGCGGCGTGGCATCGACTGGCTGCTGTTTATGGGCTCGATCAAAGGTGATTGCCTGCTTTGTAACCTTCCCCTGTAAATTAAGGCTTATGGCTCTAATAAATTTCCGAAGGAGCCAGAACCACTCTGTCAGATGGTGACTTTTTGACATTGTTCCACTCTCTCTTAGTGATAAAGACAACTGCTTTAAATTAGCCCTAGGATATTGACTCCTTAAGTTTAACAGAAGGGCAAACGACAGAGTAGTGGCATGTCTTGAAATGACTTTGGAAAGTGCCAAGATCAGACATCCTCAATGTGATGACACTTCTCATAACAAGTGTGGTTTGACATTGTGCATGCTGCTCTCAACCAAACATGAGACTGCACAATTTTGTGCCTCTTAGGAGGAGTCCTGATGTTGCATGACGCCGCGCTGAATACCATATGGACCGGCCAAAGAAGTGTTGTCGGAGTATCATTGACAATACCAAGATTTTGTCCTTCAATGCCACTCGTGGATTAGTACAGCTGAGACAGGGACTTGGCAACCTGATGCAGCTGCTGTCTGTCCTCTGTGTGCCTTTGTGTGAGGGTAACTCCACTTTGGATGCTCTGTGGGGAGAGCGGCCGTATGGTGACATAGTTTATTCAGCACATTTCGATGTTCCAACTATTCTTCAGTTCTTTTTTTTTAACTTGTGAGTGTCAACACAATTTAGTTTTAAGAAATGTCTCTGGATATTTGTCTTTTGGTTTGTTTACCAACTTTGTAATTGCATTTTGTCTTAACATTAATCCACAACATCAAACTGTGTCAATGTGCTACATCATTTTAATGTGTTTTTTCTTCCAAGTGATTTAGTATCATGAACAAGTCAAAGTTGTACTGATTGTTGTATTTTCACCATCATTGTATTTACATGAGTGCAGTGTGCTAATCTTAAGCAAATAGTCAACTGTTATGAAGAAGCTTTAAGATCATATCTGAGGAAAGCTTATGAAGACATGAACATGAACTCAAGACCTCATCGGGTAGTTCTGATGAGAATATTTTCATTTTGATTCTTAATGCATTTGCCTTGAAATCATAAATCGTGTTGAAACAGATGTACTTCAGACAAAGCTATACAAAACTTGTTGGCTTTTTGATTTTCAAAAGTGCGCGGCCATCAAAGCCAATCAAATAGTGGTGAAGGCTGCTGAATAACTAGACAATATCACCATTTAATTATTCTGAAGTCCAAATTACAATAAAATTAAGATTTTAGTATTTTAATTTTATTTTCAGACATCAATCAGATGGAAAATCGTCAAAATGAAAATGCTTTGTTGTATCTCGTCTCCAGGACACCATGCTTGATGTATGAAATGTTAACCTCTGTCAACCTCAGATAATAGACAATTAAATGTAGATGTACTTGAGCATTCCCAAACTTAGAAACTTTGATCTAAACATTAATCAAAAACACCACAAGGATCTGACTGAAAGGAGGACTTTTGTTTTTGTCTTAAAACAAAAAGCCCTTTTTCAAGAGAGAGAAAGAGGGAGAGAGAGAAAACGTCAGTATCCACCCCTGCTTAAGTGTATTGCCGTGACATTTTGTGATCACTCGCTGAATGTCAAGATTCTTGCTGCAAGCCTGCTGAAAGCAAAATTCTTGCACAGAATAAGTGCTTCCTCAGGATGACTTCAGCTTCCTTCTCCTCTGTCATGTTTGAATTTTGTAATGAAGGTTCTTTTTTTTTTTTTTTTTACTAAAAAGCGAACACAGTTGCAAGGGTGTAAAACATAATTGAGGCTAGTGGTGTTACATTAACGCTGTCGTCATGGATTTAGCAATGGCATACTTTTCTTCCTGTAAATGAACGTGTCCCTGACCTAAGGGAAAAGCCAGGTATGCATTTTGTTAGGATTGCTCAGATAAGGAGTTTTGGGGCCACTCACCTATTGCTGAGCAGTATCAGATGATACCAATTACAGGGTCTATTTGAAGCGTCCTATTTATAGTTTCACATTATTTATTTATCCATTTTAACCATTGTCAACAACATATCTTTTAAGAATGAACCTGCTTGAGACTAAACTGTCTCTCACCTCTGGTGTTTTGACCCTGAGCCTATTATTTAGGTAAATTAAGGGAAAGGAGACAGAGCTTTGGATGAGGCTTAGTAACTGAAGTGAAGGCTTACAGTCCCAGTTGTGTTCATTGACATTATTGCTTCAGAGTAAATCCTGTCCATTTCGAATGGCAGAGCTCGTAAGATCTGTTCCCTCAATGTCTTTTTTTTCTGCTTTCCATATATGAATAGAGAATATTCCTGTTTATCAGTGTCACCACTCTCTCTTGCCTCTGCGTCCCACTTCACTTCTCCTGGATACATAAGAGAGAGCTTGAGTGCTTTTGTGTGTCGAAGAGTTTGCTGTGAATACATTATCCCATCCAGGACCCATGTCAGAAGGTACAACTTTGTTTTTTGCCAGAGTGTCTCTTCTAGTGCGTCCCGCGTGTGTCTATTCTCCACTTCTTTCTGTGTGTGTATTAGGAATAAGTAGAGCAGTAGTTAGATAGAAAGAATGGGTATGGTTGTCTCTAGAGTGCTGCTGATGATAATTACTGTAGAGAGAGTGTCTCAGGGGACTGGGGGGCCAGCTGCTTGCTTGCCTGCCTGCCTGCCTGCCATCCACCACTTAATGCATTCTTTCAGGGCAGACATGTTGCACTTGGATTATTCCTCTCCTGTCAAGACCTCAGCTGTATTGTGACTTGACAATTTTCTACAGGGGCAACTTCTTTTCAATATGCCCCTAAGCGGCAAATCAATCTATGTTATAATTCAGAAATGTGAGCACAGGGTTGCACAACTTTGGAAGCTTCCGGGTTTTGTAACACTGGAGATTTGCAATTTGAATCGTTCCTATTATGTTGCGTTATCCATTCATGTTCATATTCAAAGTCTCCTTGATCATTTCTAAAAAACTGCATTTATGAAGTGACTTACCAGTTCTATTGACCGCTAAAAGTGCTTTACAATACATGCTACCTTCAGTCAGGAGGAGGAGGCGATCGAGCTGCTGACCTTCTGGTTAGTGGACGACCTGCTCCACCTCCAGAGCCACAGCCACCCACATATAATACTTTTTTTAGCAAACACAGTAATACTTTAAATAGCGTTGGTTTATGATTTTGCAGTTGCATTTTGGTTTGGCAATAGGCTGTAATCATTATAGTACCGGCATGTGCTTCAGCTGCTTTGCAATGGAGGTGAAGCAAGTCGATGCAGTAGTCAGAGCTATAGCAGATGGTTGGTTATTGCAAAACTAAACCATAATTGATGAATTCCACTGACCTGGAGTCTAAAAGTGGATTGATTTAAACTTTTCAGAGCGTTATCTGGTTTTTACAAAGTGGAATCCTTAGCTTCAGATCACCAGTTGTGCATGAAACAGACTTTTAAGCTCTGTGATTGGATACCAAAATGCCCACTGGGAATCAGAGTTGGCTTGTCTGCTCACATTTTTATGTTCACAGGCTTATACCACAGACTCATCTCCTTTTTTTTTAATCAGGGAAGTGCAGTTTTTTCTTTGTTTGAAGTGTTTTCTGGACGTTTTATGCCTTTATTTGAAAATGGACAGAAGGATGTCGACAGCAATTCAGGGGAGATAAAGGTTCCCCGTTAAACAAAGGTCCCCACAGCCAAAATCCAATATACTGTAGTAATCGTAATGTACGTGTCTTACTGCAAACCTACCAAAATGAGAGATTTCTATCCGTTACTCATCTTTATTACTGATGAATGTATTGATCACTTCATTTTTAAATGAACCGTCATTTTCTATGAAAACTGTAGATTCCTGAAATACTTCCTCCTCACATCGTTGTATCAAATCTGAAACATTTCAGTTCTTTCAATGATATTCTAAAAAAAAAAATCTTGTCGGAGGAGTGTAGCGTGTTGGGTTGTTTTGGGGAACTCTGATCTATTTTTATTAAGAAGGGAAAGTATCTCTTCCAGAATATGTTGGTAAAGCAACAGGTTTGCTCTTGTTTTGTTACTCATTGTTTACCTCTGAACCAGATGTGCCTGCATGCTGGTTGTATTACAGCGTTGCTTGACTTTACCATGGCAGATTTCACAAACAGCTGTGTCAAGGCTATCAAGCCTCACTTCATCTTTTTAATTAGGATTTGCAGTAGTCAAGAATACCTGTGCGTGTGTCAAAAAGTCTTTGTAGAGCGGTAGGAGGGTAGTAAACAATACGCAAAAAGAGCTGCTGTTGTTATTCACTGCTCATTAATGACTTGAGATCCTGGCACCAGGCTGATACCAGAGCATGATGAAGAAAAAACTCACTAGAGAAAAAATGATTCACACCTAGGCGAGGAGTTCAAAGAGTTCACTAATATGCTAATTCGCTAATCTTGTGTCATTATAAACATTATTAATAATGGTCAGGTGAAAAGAGACAACAACAGTTAGGCTACCCTATTTACCTGAAATGAGTTTAAAACATGACTGAAGTATGAGCTCATCATTTATGAAGTTTGAATGACTCTCATAAATTCTCACTATAATAACACATCCTGTTGGCATGAACTAAAAGTGAACATTTTGTTCCAGCCAGTTTCTATTTAATGCACTTGAAAAAAAAACCCCTAAAACAATTACATGCCTCAAATATGCTGACTATAAATATTGATTATGAATTTATAATGGTTTATTAAAAACCGTCAAGGAAAGAATTGTAATTAGTTTCTGATGAGATCTTTCTCCTGCATCCCCAGTGTGTTCCTGTGTTCACATTACAGCGTATACCTGCCAGCCCAGTGCGGCTCTGCGGTTTGTTTTAGTCAGTTAGTCAGGTAGCTCAGTTGTCACCAATGTGGAAAATAGTCTCCAGCTTCAGTGCTCAAGCTATAAACTGAGAAACAAGAAATATGGAAATAAATTTGACATCATGAAAACTGCGATATTAAAAGAATAGTTCACCCCAAAATGATATTTCACTCATTATTTACTCACCCTCATGTCGACTAAGGGCTGGGAGAAGTTTCAGAGTCCTCCGCCCCTTCTCTGAGTTACAGGGGGTCTGGATGTAGTAGTGCATGTCCATGTAACAGTTGCAAATGGACACCGGCGGTCTTCGTCACAAAAATACACACCAAAAAACATCCAAATACCTCCATGCGTCAGTTAATCGCAATGACGCCGACACAAATCTCGTGAGATTTGGGCGGGCCAGGAAGAGGAGCTTTTCGCAGTTGGGGCTTTAATACAAGACGGACATTACATTCAAGCAGCGTGGAGGATGAATGATTTGGATGTTTTTCGGTGTGTCTTTTTGTGACGAAGACCGCTGGTGTCCATTTGCAACCATTACATGGACATGCACTGCTACGTCGAGACCCCCTGTAACTCAGAGAAGCCACGGATAACTCTGAAACTTCTCCCAGCCCTTAGTTGACATGAGGGTCAGTAAATAATGAGTGAAATTTCATTCCGAGGTGAACTATTCCTTTAAGACTCTTTGTGGTCTAACAGGTTAAAGAATCCATTGTAAATTTAAGGAGAGCGAGGGTTAAAATGAATTTCAATGTCTACAATTTTTTTTTACTGAGTCGTGTTGCTGTAGTGCCACCCTAAAGACAAATCTATGTTTTTCTTTATTTGCCACTAATATTTTGTTTCATATGCGTGATAATACTAATACTAATTAAAATGTTGATTGGGTTGGCAGTTTAGAGGAAGAAAACAAACAAAAAGTGTACTGCATGTCTGTGAAAAGCAAATTACTCCAACTTTGGTACACTGGCGGCAACAGAGGTCATTAACGAAACTGCAGTCTGATTAATGAGTTACTGACCAAAGTGCTGAATTGAGCCTGTGAAACGTTCATACTGAAATCCTCCTTAAAAAATGAATTTTCACTTTGCTCTTATGTCTTACTGTGTGTAGACTGATGAGCAAAAATGTCTGTTTCATCCATTTCAATCCATACAGACACAGACACAATCTCTGTGTCAGGCACATACCACAAAGTGCCCTGGGTTCCTTTCCATTCTCTGGTGTTTTGCCCAAAGGTAACTGTCAGTGCCTGGAGGGACACCTCTAGCCGCGCTTGACTTCTCCAGGAAGCAGCAGCAGCTGTTATTTTGGGAAGCCCACATTCTTCTTTTTCCACTCACTCCTTTATTTGAGAGCTCATGGGAGCCATTTCCATTGAGATCTGATCATGCACCTATTTGCATTAGATTGATAGTGAACTGGTTTGGAAATGTAAACAGCAGATTCACATGAGTGCTGACTCTCAACAAAGGTGTGTCCTAATTTCAGGCAGCTGAGATCAGAGTATTCTTGTCTTTTTAGCCCATGTGCCTTCAGGTCACATTATTGTCATCCACCAGTGGTTTCACGATACTCCCCTGTTTATCCATGTTTTCTCATTAGTCTGTGTATGGCAACAGTATCCCTTTTATCTAAGAGGCAGTCTGTGTTTCCTGTATTCTCAAACTCATCGGGGCATTCCTCTGTTGAGAAACATGGTTTCTCTTCGACTTAAAATGATTTTGTGATCTAGGCCTAATGTACCCTTATTCGCTGAACTTGTGAGACTTTCGTTTTAACTCAGTTTTCACATCACATTAATATTTCCAAGCCCTGTTATAAATAATTGTCAGATAAAATTAGTCGTGCTGGATACTACAGCTGACAAGGGGATTTATGCTTCTATTGTTATCTCAAACCTGCCAGTTTCTCTAAAAGTGAAGCCAATTGTGACAGTATGTTGTCACTGGTGGATTGTTGTCTCCAACTCAAAGTTATTGTACAAGTTTCTCATGCAAAAGCTTGAACCAGTGCAGTTGAGACTAACTTTGCTGATATAACCACCAGTGTCCCTATGAATCTGTGAAAAAGTGTTCCACATTTTGCCATTATCTGATCACAGTGCAGACTGCAGACTTGACCATAGTTTGATTCTTTTTGGGTCATTGGATTACAAAGACAGACATAATTTGTAATTTGTTGTGATCTGATGATACTTCCTGTGGAAAATGTGTATAACCCGGTCCTATAACTAACTCTCTTTTGCCATTTTCTTTAATCAAACACAGACCGAACGATGGACTGACAGATAGAGACAGACAAGCACAGCAGTAGCAGCAATCCTCATCTTCCCAAGGTGAACAGTTTGAATGGCAAGGGAAGTGGATGTTTTAAGAGAGCAGGCCCTGCAGGTACCTGACAGCAGTCAAATGAGTCCACAAAGCAGAGGAAACCTGTTCTGCAGCTTGGCTTGTTAAGGCTGTGCGGATGGGTTCTGCTGAAATGAACACGTAGGAATAAGCGACAGGCAGAGAAGGAGTAAATGCTCCAAGTCTTCCACACAGAAAGGTTTGGCTCAGAGATGAGGCAGACAGAACTAGTTTTTTCAAGTTCATTTGAATTTTTCTCACATTCCTCTTTAATTATTTTCTGTATTTGTTCTTAAAGATTACTTCCTTTGTTATTCATGTTGGATTTCAGATCTTTATGTGCTTCATATATTACCCTGCCTGTGAACCCAACCTGCTGCGAGGGAGTCACATCATCAGCAATGGCTGCTATAGACTGCCACTATAGAGGATAGACTGGAAATCATGGCACTTGCACGCAACATATACAAACTGCAATAACTGAAACATATGGTATCATAGATGAGGCTGCAGAGGTGACCCTCAGATGCCCCTCATTACTGTATTCAGTTATGCGAGAGAGCAGGCCAATATGGATCAACATGTACCATTCTCCCAGAAAACAGCGCATTTTGGCTCTAATGAAGTCTGCTGACAGACTCTCGGGAGAGTTGGAGTGGAGAAAGCATGCTAATAAAGTGTGCTGTGGCACACAGTGGGTTGGTTTTGGCATGGATTGGTTTTGTTTTCAGTTGAGGCCCATTGACTGTTGTGCTTAGTTGTAGATTAAACAAGGTTTGACTTGGCCGTTCCCCTTTAGAGCGATCATTCCAAGCTCATTAGCCTTTAATCACGAATAACCACCAAAGGTTAGTGGAGGTTACATTTTGCTCGCTCCGGCTCCATCATGTAATGATAGAGGGTGGCTGAATGAACACACTGCTCTCAGCCCCATCCTCATGTTCCCACTCTTTCCCGCTCATGAATGATGGAGCGACTGCTGAATTTAAGACGCACTGTGCATGGGGGAGAGGTCACACCCAATGCCTCATTGAATCAAACTGTAGCCTAAAAGTTTTTACTGCATTGCGAGTCTTCTAAAAACAGATTGATTCGCTTGATCGGCTCCTCCGTCCATTAGTTTTTCATCATGTATGCATGCAGTGGTTTTTGTATGTGACATGTTGGCATTTTGGAGCTTTGTCCCAGTGTCATGGATGGTCAACTTAAGACCGTTCCTCTGTCAAACTCGGTGAAGTCAAAGGCATGCTGCGAACTGATGCAGTGATTTACAGCTTTTAGCTTTGTATTCCTTGTGATAATATTTAAGCTTCAGAAACCAAACGTCGTGGAGTTCATTTGTGAAATGAAATGAAATGAAAAAAAATGTCCATTAAAATGAACTTTTCCATGAAGTTTCCTTCGACTTGGGGTTTGTAAGCCTCTCGGTTGTCACTCTGTGTTTTGCTTAACCAGCGCAACATACTGCAAGTCTGTGACAGAGAAGGAAACAAAAAAAGTAAATTAAATATTAAATGTGTCCTTTCATCCTCTTACTGGAGCTGTGTTACCCATTGTGACTGAAAGAATAGTCGCTACTTTTTCCTCCTTCACTTGCTCAGTCAGCAGCAGCTCCCTGCAGCCTGCACTTGTGTCGGAGTCGGGACCTCTCGTTGGCTCTTCCTCTCCACCAGTCTTCTCCTCCCTCATTTTGTGTGTGAAGTGTCTGTTTTTTTTTAATAATCAGCTCTCGGGTGCTTGATCTTTAAAAACACTGGAATAGCTAAATTCATCATCTGTGACATAAAGTGTGCAGCTACAGAGTGGAAGGGAAATGTCAGAAAAGAGTATCCGTGGGCACCAAAACAAAGTCTAATGATCATCTAACGCTTGAACTAATGCAGCTACTTTCAATTCTAACTTGCACATTAAAAAAAAAGAAGAAAAAAAAGGTTTCATATATAACTCTTTTGGCCGCAGTCTGGCACCTGGTGTTGGAGCAAAAAATATCTCCACCATCATTTTTGTCAGGCAGTTTAAAAGGACTCTGATTCAATTTCAAGGTGTGGTGCACTGCTTGACTCTATTGTCATATTTTAGTTGTGCCCGTCTCCACAATAATGTATTTTTCCTACTGTTGGGCATAGAGTCAACTTGCATTAGCTGGCTACTTCTTTTTAAAAACCGGCCATGATTGTGTAGCACAGAATATTGACTTGAACACAGCTGGTGTGGTGCAGCACTTGCTTTTGCTACATTGATATGATATTGATAGTGTATTACAAAGAATATTCCTCTGGTATATAATATAGTGCCATATGACAACAACATACTGTACTATACAATAACACCTCATCAGTGTCACAAGAAACAATTATCCTTGGTATTATATACACAAGCCCCCTATGTCCATGCATTTGGCCTTGTATGAATATTATTGTGTAGCAGCAACAAATGTAAGTAGGTTAATCTGATAATTTGATTTGCATAATGCAGTGTGTTCCCAGTCTTGTTATCATGTTAGTTTTACCTTGACTGGATAATGGTGTACACACACGGACTGAACCATCATTTACATGCAGAACCGCAATTTACCTCATGATCCTCGCTTTCACTTTACTTTACCTGCCTGTCTCGTCTTAACGACTCCCTGAAGATGTTTCCTGTGAAAACATTTACATTGTCGTTCACACGCACACCCATACACATGGCACTGCGGTTGGTGCAGAGGGAGTCTGACTCTACAGTAAACTCAGCCTCTGTCTCTACGTGACATTAAATAGTCAATTTTCTTTTAATAGACAACAACAGCTGGAGCTGACAGGGCCAATGTCTGCTGATGGAGCGAACACCATCTGAGCCGTCCTGCAGCTCCGGCCAGGCTGTCTGCCTCATTACAGGAGAAGGAAACGGAGAAAGGTGTTGGGAGGGGGAGGGAAAAGGAGGAAGGAAGTAGCCAGGTGTGAGGCGGCGTGTTTTGGTGTTGTATGATGTAAAACACCTCAGCAGAGTGTGTGTCGAGGAGCTGAAGAGACCCTCGAGGCGGGAACCTTATAGCAATTGTGTTCACTCCTTTTTGCTGAAAGTCCGACTCACTCATTCTTCCTCTCTCTTTCCCAACCCTCCCTCCCCCTCCTCCATTCCCCAGTGCACCTGGTTGAGTCCCAGGAGATGGCTGAATCTGCAAGAGTACCAGAGCAAGAAGCTGATGCAAGAGAGTGGCGTTGCTGTCCAGCGCTTCTTTGTGGCCGACACGGCTTCTGAGGCCCTGGAGGCTGCGAAGAGACTCAGTGAGTACACACACACACGCACGCACGCACACACAAATCCATTTCACCTTCCTGTACAGAGAAAGGAACACTCTTCCTTAATAGGACTGGAAATTACGCGGTAGTGGTGTCAGTAAGGTATCGTCAAACCATGGTAGCGGTGCCAAAGACAAACTTTCCACTGAGACATTACATTGCAGATTATGTACTTGGTGAAAAATCCTTATTTCCTCTGCTTTCTTTTAATGGAAACAACAGTGTTTAATGTTTTAACACTTGCTGCCGTCACCAACAACCCAAAATACAATACAGTAACTGTACACATAAACCAGTTCTGCAAGTGCAGATTATTTTTGATTTTAAACTGATTTGGGTGTTAGAGATCTGTTCTCACGCCGCTGTACGCTATGAAACCTTAACAGGACTATTTGTGCAGCATTTCTGTGTGGCCCCGTCGCAGGACGTACAGATGCCTGTGGTTAATCAGGGCTGAAGTTTTATCAAGTTTAATCGCATCTTTATGTGTTTGCTTATGTGTGGTGAGCCTGTATTTGTAGAGCTTAGTGCTTGTGCCTACTCGGTTTTTCATCATGGCACTCATCCGCACTAATTTGTTTCACAACCTCTCGTGTTCAGTTTCTCACACTTTGTATGTTTTTTTTTTTAGTTGTTGTTTTTCCTTTTTTTTTTCTTTTTGGTTGTAATTTATTTATTTTTAATCCTTGGTTAGAATTGGGGTTTCGCCCCCAGACACTCGCTCTGAGCCGTGTAAGGAAGTGACTGAAACTCTAATTTTATTCTTGTAGCACAAATCTTCACAAATGCATTTTACTTGCATGAGCAAAGATGATTTAACACACATTTATATGCACCCACACAAAGCCTTCTCTTCCATCCGCTACCTTCCCCGTTCCACTTTCTTCCCACACAGCTAACTGCCCAACACATACAGTGTATATTTCCACCCTCAGATTTATATTTTATTCAGTGTCCTCTCCAAGTACAGTACAGCAACGGCTTTCTGATAGTGTACTGGTTGTCAGCCAGTGAGATTCGACTCTCACTGCTGCCTTTAGGCTCCAGCGCCTGGGGCGCTCCTTTCAGTGGCCCTGGTTACGATGCGGACAAAGATAAACTGAATAGGAGGAAGAGGATATATATTTTCATGACAGTACGTATATTGCCTGGTAGGAGAAGACATGGAGAGACAGAAAACTTGGGTCAGACGAGGGGGATAGGCGGCGGCTTAACAGAATCCAGGCTTACCTCAAGGGCTGATTTACTTACTATTCAGGATTGTCAGTATACTAACAATTTTTATTTCATTTGTACATAAAACAACATCATGAACCTTTGTGCTGGTAATAGAAAGGTGGCCGTGGGTTACTGTAATGTAGCCTATTTCATCTGCAAAGTATGTGCAGAGGGAAAAGATGGCTGCAAGTGATTTATCATTGCAGATTGTCCACTGCGGCAGGAGTAATTGCATGACTGCACATATGAAATATATTTATTGGTCTCTTCAACCAATATTTCAAGCCCAGTAGCAGTGAAGTTCTACTTTCCCTTGCACTTCATTGCTTTCTGTAAATGGACAAGACACATGTTAAAAAGCCAGGCATCCAGTCTTAATTAGCATCAATGCAAGTCAACTGTGGCTGTGACCACTCGTATCATGAGTGTTCGTAAATTCCCAGCTAAATTGAAAACATGTGCCAACGCACATTGTTGCAGCTCTGACAGTAATTTGTGCTTGGCTTGGTAAATCAACCCCACTGTTCGCACGGCATAATTCACAGCTGCTTTATCTTCTAACTCCATTTACGCACTAAGCCATGGTCAGTGTTCATGTACTCTACATGTGTGTGGGTATATTTCACACTTTCTGTACCACTGCTGGCTCACTAAAGCATGCATTAGAGCATCTCCCAACGCTCCATTTCATCAGATGCACAGTGTGTCTGTGCATGGCTCACTCGTGGGCTATGTTAGGTCATACATGATAGATAGTGAGAGAAAGAGGGAGATCAGTAACCTCTTCAGTTAAGATCTCTTGAGCTGAAATGCAAACTGAGGCTGCCAAGCTCCAACTCCCAGGAGCCGGCAGTGGATGAAGCGCGGTTTCACGGCTTTCCACTGGAGAGGACACAGGGGGGTACGGCCGTGTGCAGGGGCTGCAGATGGTTGGTGTATCTGAAGTGACCAGGAGCAAATGGATTTCTGCGCGGTGCTGATATCCTGCCACGAGCTCCTGGTTCTCCACATACACAATGGAATGAACCGGTGGACCATGGAAGCACATTCACACACATGAATGACATGCGTAGTAGTGCAAGCTCGCCCATAAGAGCACGCCGACACGTACACTCATGCACACCCACCACCAGTATTCTCCTCTGCGTTACACTCACTTAACCATGAAGTGGTTAAGTTGACAGTTCAATTGCAGCTATGCAATAGGAACTCCTATCTCTCCTCTCATGTACCGTGGAGTGGTCCACCTCTCTTCAAGTGGACACAGATTGATTTGTTCTATTACCGCCGAGGACAAATAGCTTAATATCTTTCTCCTTCTCTATCAAAACATAAAAAATGAAATATCCGACATGGGCCATTGATTCTTTTTAACCTGAATGACAACTCTTAGGGGAGAGTTTACATTGTGGCAGATGGGTGACGCACAACCAGCTAATGGCTCATAGAGAATAGGGTTTGATTTCCGTGGCCCCATACTGGGCGAGCTGCGCAGGGAGTTATCAGAAAGTCTAAAGTTTTCGTAATGTGTTCCCCACTGGGACACTGAGAGAATGACACACAAACTCCTGCTGTCTGTCTAAAACCAATGACCCAGATCCACAAGTCTCGTAGCCAAGCTTTTAATTCTTGCATCGTGTGTGTGTGTGTGTATGTGTGTGGCACCCTGAGCAGCTGTAGGTCTGAAAAAAGAAACTTTTGGACCATGAAGTTACCATAGCATAAATTTAAATGTTATCCTTGCTTGTTGAGTTCTCACATTTGTGGATCGAAGCTGTCTTTCAACAGATTTTGGGCTATCCAGGTATCTATCTCTATCTTTTGTGTGGCTACAGAGGAATGACAAAACCCACACGCTGCTAAAAATGTGCTTCACTGTTCAAGAGTACAGGAAGTACAAGTAAATGTCTATCAGGCAGAATCAATAACTGATGGGTGTAATGTGTTCCTGTGATGCTGCAGTCAAGTTTCAGCTGTACTTTCTATTTAATTTTTTCCCAAAAATCTGATATGAAAAGGTCAGATAAATTAGCTGAAATATATTGTGGTGGTGTGTGTCAGTATATTTGCACACACACATATATTTCTATGTATACAGTATAGTTTTTTTAACACAGGCCTTGATATATCAGCAACTCTCGTAATGAATATAGATATCCTGTTTGCCTTCCGATATACACATACCTGTGCCCTGCTTCAGCCCAAAAGAATGTGATTATGCAGTCCACTTTTTGTGTCGCCACGCGCTTGACAGATGCATCTGTGGAGCAAATCTTGATGGATTTTCACTCTGAATTCTAAATCAAAACCACATTTTCCCTCCCCTTCCTTGCTGCGAGAGCCCTTCATGTCTGCCATGCCTCCTGCCTCCCCCAGCTATCATTCATTGACAAAGCACGAATGGAAGAAAACATCGTTTTGGATTCTTATCCTCTCTGCATGGTGCGTCTGCGTGATGAATGGCAGCAACATATACTGGTGTGTGTATTTACAATTCATATCAG
Organism: Decapterus maruadsi; assembly: GCA_030347415.2. NCBI lineage: Eukaryota > Metazoa > Chordata > Actinopteri > Carangiformes > Carangidae > Decapterus > Decapterus maruadsi. Next base: position 8,599,063 of record CM064896.1, on the reverse strand, counting down.
ATGAGTTAGGAATATGTTGTCCCTCTTTACTATTGTCTATTCCTGACTGTCTTTTGACAGATTGTGTTGCAATCTGCGTCTTTTGTTTGTCTTGTTTTCAGTTCTTAAAGTTACCTAATTTCTCCACTCTTCACTCACCTCAGTCTACCGCTGCTGCTCTTTTTCACTTCTTTGTGCTTAGCACAGCTTCACTGCCAGAATGACAATTAACAGAGGAAGGAATCATTTTAATTTATTTTCACCAAAGCTATGAATATTCAGTGTAAACAGAGCAGTTTTTATGCATGGCTGTCAAATCTCATGTGTGCTTATTAGAGGCGTAGTTAGTTTGATATGTTGGCTTGCAGAATAATATGAGCTACCTTGACATTAGCCAACTCTTTGAAGAGGCAGGTGTGTGTGTGTGTAGGTGTGCGGGTTCTCGTTGTGGCTTTATGGTTTGTTGTGGAGAGAGACAGAAAAACATCAATAGGATCAACAACAACAATCACGTGTTTATCAGTATTGCTTTTATACATCAACATGCTGGAAAACACTCAACCGTGGCAATGGTGTAAGTAAACATGGAGCGTGTTTACATGGACTTGAGTATCCTGGTTTTGAGCCATATCCTGGTTATGATCATATTCAGGATACTGAGTTTACTTGAACACAGACGAACCTGGTTATTCATATCCTGTTTTCTAATTACTGCATCTTATTTGCATAGGCACCTGTGATGTTTATTTTTACAATGCAAATCACTGCAATTTTGAAATCTGTAAAAATGAGACCATTGTGGCTTATATTGTAGTACATTATATGGCTTACAAATGCATCCTCACTCTTAGCGCTCTCTGACTGTCACTAACTGTGTTTCCATTGCAGGTTTCGCAAAATAAAAGTGATATTTCCAAAATGCCGAAAAAGTACAAATCCTATTTGCAGGTGTTTCCATAATTCTTGTAAAGTCTGGTTGCAACTGTAACAGAAGAAACTATTGTTTGGTTATTCACACAGACATGTTATTGTGTGACACCGCCTGATTTATCATTTGAATGATTGTACCCCACACGCCAAAGTTTTATTAAAATAACACGATTGGGTGAAAACTGTACACGGGACGAGACGACTCAAAACAGACGGGAGAGAGAGGGAGAGTGAAGGGAAACAGAAAAACATTCCCATTGGTAATATTGGTAATCTGATCAGACCTGGAGTGACCTGTAAGTGTGAAAAAATTGTTTCCATTACACTTTTTTTTTTTATATCGACACATCTGAAAAACCACCTCATGAGAGCATAAAAATGTTTTGGTGATATTTGAGAGGTTTTTCAAAATGTAGGCATTTCCATTACCATCTTTTTATTGTGATATTTAGGTTTTATGGAAACGCACCTATTGCCACCGTATTTGATAAGGAAGAGATGAATGACAAATACAGCGCTGTGAATGGTGGGACAGATTCGTGTAAATGCAGTTCATGGAAAACTTTCTGCTGAGTAGGGCATCTTTTCGTCCATTGTGGGATGCTGTGCTTATTTTCATTGCCCCGTGCCTCTGCAGATATTTGCAGCTATTGGAAGCCGGATTAAAGCGTATACTGTTCATGCAACAGTTCTCCAGGTAACAAAACTGCGTTTCCCCAAACCGGGATACAGGCGTATCCTGGTTTCTGGAATCGGATATGTTTACATGCATCAACACAAAAACAGGATACACAAAAATCTGATTATACTCAAATGCATGTAAACACACTGCATAGAATCCACATCAAAATACATGGAACAGCTTACTGACCATGCTATATACAGTGTAGTGGTTTATATTTCCTCCTTAAGAGGAGACATCATTTTTGGTTACTGGGGATTTTCAAATGCCCTGAAGTCAAGTGAATGAGGTTCAAACTGTGCCTCAGATGATGTGTAAATACAAGTAGCTCAAGGCCAAGGACGCTGTTGTGTGTCTTCAGTCCGCCCATTAAGTCGTCTGCTCTCCGTGGCAGCTCAGACCCCCTCCATGCCTCTGGCCTGTGATCTGCAAATTGAGACAGATATCATTGCAAACCATTAGCCAGTAACTTTCCACACAATGCTGGCTCAAAATGCATTGTGTTGTCTTTGCCTAAGTGTTAATGCCAGTCCTCACAGGGAGACCTGAGCATCATGGGTTAGTTTCAGATCCAAATCTTGAGAAAACGCTTGTACAGATAATTAACGAGTGATATATCTTGTGTCAGCAAAGCAGCCAGCTTTTGGCCATCGCAGGATTTAGCAGCCTCATCATAGCCATCCTGTGTGACACATTTTGGTGCTGAATTCTGAGTCATCATATGTGCACAAGTGTTTCATTAAAATGGTATTGGATTCTCACATCAATATATGCTAGATCATCAAAACCTGCAGGATAGCATGTGAGAAGTGAAAGCATACACGGGTGAGATAATTTCGCCTCTCTGGATGGAATCTAGTGGAATGGGTTTTCCATTGTGCACTGAAGTGCAGAGGGGACCGCCGACACAGCAGCCTCCGCTGGATGGACTCCCAGACTTATCCACTGCATTTCCCCACCACTAACAGTGTGGAGAGACATGGGATACTCCAGACACGGAGCCAAGGGCGTGCTGGAAAGACCCAGCGGCATAGAGGGCGAGGGCAGCTGTAACTGTGATAGCGCAGGCAGGAAGTTCTTGGGCTGTTAAACCCTGCATATTTACACTACGGTGTGAGAGGAAGGAATACCATTATGCTCTAATTCCTTCCCTACTACAGCTACAGAAAGGAGGTCCATGGCAGATACCTGCAGTTTGTGGTTCTTTGACTACCGTATCTCCGCTACAGACTATAAATTCATGGTCAAACACAGAGTGTGCAATTCATTAAAATGTGATGCTGTGCATCAGTGCCTTTCTGCAGTTGTGAAATATACGGTTTAATCACCTATATTTCACATGCAAATTGCATGCATGAATAGCATATTATGGTGAATTTGTGTGGGCCTGAAGAAAAAAGGTTAACATTGACTTTTGGATGTTGTTTGCAGAAAATAAATATTCAACAAAATGTAAATCTTCGAAAAGGTTAAGTTCTCTGTGAGAGATACAGAATAGAATAGTTGATTAGTACGAATGTGAAATAATTTAGGTTTAAAAATAAAACCATATACTGTATATATTTATTTATTTTTTGCTGGTGGATGTCAATGGGTCCGCTTTCTCTGGCAGGGTGCAGATAAGCATTTACACCTCCGACTGGGCCTGGCGCTGGTGTATGAGATCATCTAGAGAGTACCATATGCTCCTCCACCAACCCAACACACTGCCTAGCCCGTACCATCTGTCACAGAATCGCTCCTCCCCACCATGGGCTTCACCACGAGCCGTTCTGAAGACTTCGTTATCCATGTGTGTCGTTTGCATCTCACTCGAGTCCTCCCTCATACTCGCTCACTGCCTCACAAGCCAGTCAAGATTTTCTGCTCTGCTTTCTCAGTTTTTAATGCTGCATCTGCTTTTTCATATTAGAGTATTTGGGTGGAAGGGCCCACCTGTTTGTTGTGGATGGAGACATTTTTAAGCTGTTGTCATCTACAATTTCAGGGAAGACTTGTTCTGTAATGAACATGTGCCGTAGGCTGTCACTATTAGTTTGAACTGGAACTTCTATGAGCATGGGACATTTTTAAATATTTTATCATTCGATCAAAATCGAAAATTCATTACAAAAATTCATTATAATGAATTATAGTTTTTCTCTTTGGATTCTGTAGTCTTCTGTAATGGTGTGTAAAAAAAAACAGCACACAACACTTCAACTTTATTTTGCCAGAAATGATACAAGTGATTTCACTACACAAAAGCTTTAATATATTATATTCTGATAATATGAAATGCCATGGACATGACATGTGGTTTTCAAGCTCTGTCGTGAGCGTGGAGCTCTGCTGTGTGAATATGACACATTAGCATCACTCATGCTTCAGTTCATCTTTTATGTCATTGTGTCCCAACACTTGCTCAGTGATAGAGCCATTATCTCGATAATACTGGCCCTAGATTGGATGTTTTATTAGGGCTATTCCATGCTTCATGGAGCATTGAATTTGTAAGAGGCAATGCAGTGATATTTTTCCTATTGTTTTCCCTCTGTGTGCTTTTTCTCCATGTTTTGCATTTTTGGATAGCAGTATTATGTAAGGCTGAGATTCTTTGCCATAAACATTTATTATGCCGTACTGTATTTCCTAAATTGATTAATTCAATATTGACTTCGTTTGATTTATTATTTATTTTATTTCAACCCATTTCAGAGGAAAACGTGGTGCTCTGTTGACTTCAACAGCACTACAACTATATTCAAGAAACCAGATGTTGGTGAGGCGGCTTAACACATCCACAGGAGAGGGTAAGAGACATATTAAAAGATCAGTCTCAGATTTTATGGATCAGTATAGGATTATTCAAATGGAGATCAATTTTAATTGCATAATCAATTTTTTTGAACCTAGTCTCAATGCTAAGACCTCTGTGTGTGATACAAATACTGGCCTACTAACAAAGTGTTTTGAACAAATTAGTGTTTCAATAGAGTGAAGAATACAAACTCCTTATAGACACATGGGACCTGCTTCCTTTTCAACAAGGGACAGACAAATATATAACTGTCAAACACGCTTAAAACATGGAACATGGCCAGACCTCTACTCACTGTGCGTCTCCTCCTTTCTCATTCACACTGTCCCCACTGGAGCCGCCTCATGCACTTCAACGCTTCAAGTGCCTTTTAAGACCACTTTCATCTTCCCCCTTCAGAAAATGAGGCAGAGTCTCTGGTGAAAAGCGCTGACAGTAGCAGTTAGTGCTGAAAGGAGTTGGCTCCACCACGACCCTTTCACTTCAGCTCGTGTCTGAAGTTGTGGGGGATAAGACGACCCTCTTTAGCGCTTTTTGTGTTTGTCTGTGTGGTATGTTACACCAGCTGGAGCCCATGTTGTGTGTCCTCTTGTCGTTGGTCTGCTGGACAGAAGCCACTGAAGCAGCCACTCATCTATCGAGGCCACCGATCTTACAATGGATTCTTGAACTTCAAACGAGTATGCAGGCCCAGTCTTATGGGATATTGCACTTGTATCATTGCCATCTCTATGTTCTTGCTGCCACCCATTCCATTTCTATCAGCGAGTGGTTACCATAGCCACCTCCACTGTTTCCGCTGTAAATGCTATCGCAGCCCGACCGAGATAGCAGCTGTGATGGTGACAAAAAAGAGGGTTCCTTCTTCAGTGATGTCTGTTTTACCGTAAATGGCCTGTCAATCATCATGGAAGGGGAAGTCTGTTGGAAATGTGACCCCCAAGGAACCATGTGCAGTTCATCAAGTTTTGTAATGAGTGCATTCACATGCACACTAATCAAATATGTATTAGGAATAATCTGTTAATGCTAATAATGCATTTGACACATTTACATGCTCTTCAATAACCCATTCTGAAAAAAAACACAGAGGTTGATGTCTGGCCACATTGCTATAGCCAATTCAAATAATACAGATTGAATTTTAGAGTTTATTTAATGTTGAAAGCAGCACACCTACTAATCACTTACAATATCAGTTTTACTGGGATGTAAATGAGACTCTCAGATATTAAATGCTATAAACTGGGGTGGGATCACTTGCCGATTTGAATGACATCGTGATATTTCAAAGAATACCCACAGACCATAAAAGACTATACTGTAGGAAACACTACAGCTGTGTTGGCACAGTGTCAGTTTTAAGAAAATGTGTGATATTTTTCGTTGTTAGATGGACACCGCAAGAGAGAGCAAGAGGCTTATGTTTGGATTTGTTTTTTTTTTTGCCTGTCTTGCCCTCTTGGCTTCCACTTAAGAGATTATTTATTGTCACACTACTTTGGCCATTTGGAGTTCAACCATTTGGTGCTTAGTACATTTTCAGCACTGCCTCTCTGTAGACTGTATAGTGCAAATGTGCAGTTTGCAAGAGAACACAATTACCTTCCCCTGGAACAACAGCTTGTTTGGATTCCATTGCTGCTGCTGCCTGTTTGTTTGTTTGCATGGAATATCTGGCCATTATTGTAGACGCTTATATATACTTATGGGTCTGATCGGGTCTGTGCACACTAATAAAAGAAATTCACTTGACAAATTTACATCCATTAACCAAGCTGCTGCTGTTTACGTGGCCAGAGTTTAAAACAAGTATTATGTTAATAACTTGGATGTAAATGGGTTTAGGCTCATTTACACAGCTATTAACTGGTAATGTCAAGGCAAAAAAAAGTCATTGCTCGTTCTTTTGCATTTTACCCACACATCCTGACCTTTACCTTCTGTGCCGAACTCGCTCGCTTTTCAGCCCTCTTATCTCTCTCTGTCTGCGCCGCTGTCTCCTACAAATCCTCTTTCACTCCTTCTGTCTTTGTCTGTGTCGTTGAATACTCCTCAAGCGACGCCCAACCCACGTGCAAAGTAAACATAGTACTACAGCAATACCTCCGTGTCCTTGTTTTCCGCTTTTATCGCATTGTAGGGGAAATAAATGAGTGTGGGGAGTTGAGCTGGAGTGAGCTGCAGGTATCTCAGCCTCGCGGACCCACTCCCGGCAGGGTTTCCGCTGACGGACAGAACATCTCTCGTCCCCTCAGAGGGCTGCCGTGTCACAAAGGAAGACAGATGCTGGGCTGTATTTTTCCTGTCTCCACTACCTGCCAAAAAAAAAACGCACACCCAATGAATAAAAAGATGCGTCAGGGCTCATTTAAGTAGAGTATTAACATGGACAAACACAGTAACAGCTTTATTTAAAAATTTGAGAATCTCCTAAAACACATTTAAGCACAAGTACAAGAGCTTAGAGACACTGTGCTCTGGTCTCCCCAAGGACCTGTTGTCATACCGTACCATACACAAGCTGGCTCTCTGGTCTCTGGTTTGGTAAGAAAAAGCCATGCGACTGAAATTGTCTTAACAGCTGTAAATAGGCTTTGCAGGGTAAAGCTGCCTGTCTCTCAAAGAGCTGATTTCTGTAAGCAGCTTAGTGTTTCCACCTCCTCATTACGCACTCTAACCTATTCATGTTGTGGGTGAGATGTGGAATTATTTCTCACACATCCCCTCTATCATATTAGGATGATACTAATGTGCCAGAAGAAGTGAACATGTCGCCTATTATTTGTTGTCGTGGTGCTCTGCATAAAGTCAGAGTACCTAATTGTGTTAGCGTGAATTTGAGTTAAGAATTAAGTTAGATTCAGGGATGGAAATTGAGGTGTACAAACATTGCAGTGCGTTGTGCTTTGTTGTAGGGAGCCCCAGCCATCGGACACCCTTCATTACGCATCAGTGTAAATGGCTTTGTGACCAGTCCTCCTGCCCAGCAGTGTATCAGCCACAGCATGTGTTGCCAGTTTTCAGAATATTTTTATCTGCTAATGTTGATGCCGAACTGATGAAAAGCGTCCAGTCAGAAATGAGAAGTGAGAAGCGCCTCATGTTTGTGACTCTTAGTCACTTATTTAAGCATTTTTTATGGAGATTTTCTACATTTCTACGTTGTCTATAAACCAGAGTTGTAAACTCTCTCTCTTCTTTTGGCTTCATAAAAGTAAATTCCTTTGCAGAGGCTCCGTTCCGAGACAAATGATTCTCCCCACAGATATCCCCCGTGGTCATTTAGCACCCATCGTTCCACAACATCGTTATCATTACCGTCAACCCTCTGGTTGCACGCCAATGAAAAACCCTCCGCCAGAGGTTTGAACTGCACCTCTCCGTCACTGAGAGGAGACCGGGGCTATCTCAGGATGTCATTAGAAGTGCTATCTGTCTCTGAAAGCCAGGTGGACTTGTCCTCTAATGAGGACTCAGCTGCCATGTAAGCAGTGACTGGAGGAGGTGTCACATGCAGGTGCCATTGTCAGTGCCGGACACTGATATTCTCCTGCACTGAGTGAAACTGAGATGGCATCATTAGAGGCAGAGATGGACACAGGAACGGGGGGATTAACCAGACAAGATCGTGAAATGGTAATGGTATATTTACTTGTAGGGAACAAATAAATCAAATTGTTATGTTTGCCCTTTTTTGTGTCGTCTGCATCTGCCTGTTTGTCCGTCGTTGTGCAAGTCCAAACATTTGGTCTTAAAGACAAGCCACTAGCAAGAGGACTGCATAGAGCGTGGGTAGGATTTATCAATGTTTCTTGACTTTTCAACCTCAACTGAGCAGGTAAACACATTCGGCTTTAAGATTCCAAGGACCATTATATACCAAGGTAGATGAAAAACTAAAGATTTTATTTCCCCATCTTTCCTTCTGGTTCACCTGCCATCACTGCATGACTGAGGAGCCATTTTCTCTCTCTGACCTTTTTGCAGCCGGGCAAAATTGGAAATGGTAAAAGTTTATGGAAAGCTGAACTTGTCCAAGATAATATCAGCTTTCCTTCTGTAGTGAAACACAATCATCGCACAAGGAGGCTAAACATTAAATGCGACCTGTTCCATTTCGTAACCCTGCCGGTGCCAAAGTTTAATGAAAACGTAATGCGTTGGCAAGGCTATTACACTGACTGTTGCACAGAAATAAGCGTTGGCCTGACTTGACCTTCTTTTCTACACGCGAGGGGCAAACAGTATGCACGTATTCATTTTTTCCGCCTGTGCAATTAGCAAAGATTATCGGCTAGTTCTGTTTTAAGTCATTAATATCCTGTGTTGCCTATGGTACTTATTGCTACAGTAGGTTATGAGTTCATTGTTCCCAATATCAGTGAGCCATGGACGTGACACAGCAAAAAGCCCTGAGGCGGAGTGAGTCAAAAGCAAGAGCTGCTCCAATAGCTTTCTGCAGCTATCAATATGCAGTTGACAACATAATTGAGGTTATTTAATGACTCGCTAGATGGAAGCAAATGGAATCACAGATTGTTCTTTCTACTTATAGTATTGGAATACCCCTGAATTATAAATTGTATTTCAGATGTTGGCGACTACTTCCAAAAAATGCTTGAAGAAGAATAATTGCACCCACATTATTTGTTTTAATGGTGTGAGAGACTGACATTTAAGACCTTTCTTTTTTTCATAAGACTTATTTCCGCCTGTTTGGCAGCAATCAACGCTCTCTCCTGCATCGTAACCAGAAGATGTACTGTCATGATGAGCGCAGACGCTGAACGTTAAGAGGTCTTTGATCTTTTTTTTTCCCCCTCCTCTCTTTAGTGTTAATGGCATCTATCCATAGGAAGGCTGAGGCTCCCTGTGGTGTTTGATTGTGTCTGTGCACGCCGGTGTTTGTTTTTCGCCACTCTCCCTAGAGTTTGATTAGTCTTCTCCATTTATCCGCCACATTACTTTCATTATAGCGTACACGCACACCAGGGAGCGGCCGCCCTGGTTGTTTTTTTTGCGCTCTCCGTGCAGATGGTAGCCCCATCTTAGTCCCTCTGGATTGGGGTACAGCCTCGTCTGTCCCTTACCAGCCAGTATTACCCTCATGGGCACATCCTCGAAGGCTTAATTAAATATCGGACCAATGCTAAGTTAACACTGCTGCTGGCCACCCGTGGGCTGCACAGAAAGGGAGCAGAGGATAGTAGGGGGCCTTTGAAAAGCCCACAGAAAAAAAAAGAGGCTGAAAGAGACACTGATTGTAGAAGTAACATTCCCTTTGCCAGCTGCTGTCACTGGCAAGCAAACTGGGAGTTGATTTGCACTCATTACTGGGAAATGAGTAAGGCCCGAGGATGATGACCGCATTACTCCGATTGCATGTGATGTGATTGGAGATGTTGTGCAATGTTAATCTCCTCCCCTGTGTCCCCGAGATATAGAAAATAAATGGAGATGAAAATCTTTCTCTGCATCTTCACAGTGGGGCATGTATGATACAAATAGAAGTGGAGAACTGATTATGCAACAATGCCACCCCCCCCCACCCCAAGAAAGGGGTTTTCATTCAGCTAATGACCAAATCACTTTCTGCAGGAGGTATTTCTAATTATTGTGGTTGCAACAAGCAAAGAAATGATTTGTTATGTATCTAGTACATCTGTACACAGTGTATCACATGTTTATGCTGGGAAAACATACATTTTAGGATGCAGGGTGTGTAATATTTTACTTTTATATGTACAGTAACATGTCATGAGTGTCACCCTCAGGAGTGTGACCTCTGTGGGTTTGTTACTGTGTGACTCTGACTGGTGTCTTTACTGATCAACCACATGTTCACCACAGTTTGCAGGTTGAACATAAAAGCACACGTACCACTGACTTAATTTACTACTACTACTGCTGCTCGCTTTTCCATCCACTCCCCCACTCATTAGGAACCAACCTCAACATCTAAATGTTAGAGGCCATCTCACGTCTGTCATACTACGAGGTAATGGTCGCCCTGCTCTTTTACCATGCACCGTGTTCCCTGTGATCTTTGAGGACATCATTATCCTCTTCTTGTATTCCAGCAGTGGGTGGTGTGTCGGTGTTAACCAGCGGATTTGCTGTGACTCTACAGATTTAGTTTCCTGTGAGAATAATATACTTTCTCATGACAGTCTTTAAGATGCATCGTTAATGCATCTGACCAAAAATACATATTCTATTCTTCTGAGTTTGTCCTTTCTTTTCTAAAGTTTCCTCTTATTATCAGCACATTGCTCCTTCAGCACCCATTCATAATTGCTGATATTGCTACAATATCTTTGTTGTGTGCCGCATAATAAGCAGGTTTTCTATCAATTACTAGTGCAGCAGGAATGAACACCTGCCACGTTCTCACCCCATTACCTTCCCTGGCATATTACATGCCTTTTAATATATTAAATATGTCTTCACTTTAAAAGCATATCTCACTTTTTTAAGGACCTCATCAATGTGTCAGTACTCTTACCTTTGTCCACACCTCAGACAATGCAATCTCCCTTTTGGACTACATCTTTGTTCTTCCACTTGTTTCTTTTTTTCCTTCTTTTAAAGCAAAAGTCATTTCCTCTGTACCGTCCCTCTCCACTGCACATGCCCGCAGGACACTATTTCATCTTGCTTTGAACTCTTTTTAATTTTGCACAGTAGCAGTTTTTTATTAACATATTTATTCATTTATGACTCCTCTCAAAGCCCTTTGCGTAAGAGCACACCTTCATTCTCCCGTTCTCGGTTTCTCCGCTCTCCACAGAGAACGGGCCTCACTAATGCAGTGTTAGTTTAATCCCTGCCACCCTGTCAGAGGCTATTTTCTCGGGGTCCTTTTCTTACTACAGCAGCTGTGAGCACATTCAGAGTTCTTAGGCTCACCAGCTCCTGTCTAGACACACTCCATCCTGCTTGTAGGGTTTCATGTTTTTCTTTCTTTTTTTTTCTTTCTTGGAACACAGTCAAGGGGAGGAGCTTGTTTTGATCCCCCAAGGTCAAGGTGTCTTTCCAGACTTTACACGGTGGATCATCATCACCCTTCCCACACTCCGGTCCCTAGCACCCTCCTCCCACCCTGGTGGTAGCCACCTGTTAATGGCTGGACTCCCCCCGCCCTCCTAGATGATAATAATAACCTAGCCAGAGTCCATCTTTCCTCGTGTGCCCTCGCTCCATTTGAATAGAGGGAGATTTTGGGCAGGATGCTGAACAGACAGCCGAGGGGCCTCCTCCTGATGTGCGAGTTCTTGCGATGTGGCAGTGACAGCAAAGGGGATTCAGGGTGGTTTCGTAATTGGATCAAGGTCATGTGAAGTTTCCCAGCAGTTACACAGTTGCTTGCTGAAATTGTGTTCTTGGATACTAAACACAGCATGAAACAGTGCTTATTAGATATGCAAGATGGTTTTGACTGCTATAGTAGTGTTGTTCTAGCGACGACAATGTAGTTCTGGTCTAAGCTGATATCAACTATTGGGCTATGTGATTTGATCACAGCACCGGTTCAGAACTCGGTCATGCAGAACCGGGTTGAAAATATGTCAGTACCAGATCATGACCAGATCAGAACCGGTTCAGAACCAGGTCAAAAACAGACCACAACCGGGTCAGAACTACGTCAGAACCAGGTCAGCAGGTGGCAGCTCTCTATCACTACCACTAACCTGTGTGAACTGAAGTCTCCCTCTCTGCCCATATTTGGACTGACTGGGATTAATGGTCAGGGCCTCGTGGTGCCAGGTGTTGAGCTCCAGGACCAATGGAGGCTGGTGATGTCATCACGGCCACGAGGCTCAGAGCAGGTGAGACAGCTGCTCACAAACTGACCCGGTATCAGTTACACCTGGCGTTTACATGCGTCTCCATGGCCACGTTGAGATCCGATCACATGTTTGCACTGGTAAATCAAAATGTAGCATCATCCTCACTCCATCCATGAGTATCCACTGACCGTCATTCCTAAACTGGTGTTTTTGAAGCTTTGGAAGCTTTTGGTGTGAACACACATTTAGGCACCCAAAGGCCTACAGTAATGTGGGGTCATAGAGTCTAGACTCTCAGCCTTGTTTTAAAATATGTCCATTCCAGTAGAGATATCCGTCTACTACATTGTAATTAGTAGCGCTGGGCTAATGGAGGGAAGCTGAGCTCTGGTGTGTAAATTTTCCTTCCTTCCTACCATAATCCTTTTCACACATCACACTCATCCCTCTTTTCTTCTCTTCGCTTCTTCATTCAATTAGATAGACGGATAAGTGGCAGACTCAAGAGGGCATTCGAGGTGCGGCGCTCGTATCGTCAGTGTTTTGTCTCACTTTCTTCTGTCTTTCTTTCCATCTGTTTACTTATCCTTTCCATCCACCTGTCTCTCTGTGTCTTCCAGATGCCAAGGAGATTGTGCTGAAAGCTCAGATTCTGGCCGGTGGCAGAGGCAAGGGGGTGTTCGACAGTGGCCTCAAAGGTGGAGTGCACTTAACTAAGGAGTAAGTATCCCCCCATGTGCGTTTCACACTGCGAGTATCTGTGGGAGATACATTCATATTATTTTCTCCTACGACAGCGGCTTTTAGAGTGAGGAGGCTCAAAGAGCTCTCTGAAGATGTTCCCTAGGCACAAAGACGCAGTCAGGATTACTTGTGCTGCAAATAAACAGTTTTTCTTTCTTCCACTGTCTTGTTTTGGAACAACTACCCTCAATTAAATGTTGAAAAAGGGATTTTAAGGTCGGCGGAAGTGTTACGCACCCTGTAGTGAGTTTTCCTCTCTCAGGTTGATTGGGTTGCGTGTCTCTGCTGCGGTTCATTTTGTTCTATCTTGGAATTACAAAGGGCGATGTAGCTGTACTCCTCCAGTAAGGCCTCACTCTGAAATCTTCTGCATTTTTCAAAAGGCGAAACAGCACCTTGACAGAGCCTTTTCTTCCACTCAGGTGCTGCGTTCTTTTCATAGTTTCCATGTACGAGTAAGACGGCGCTACCTGTTTTATTAAAAGTGCCTACCATTTACTGTGGGCCTTAAAGGCAAAAAAGGTGATTTATGACAATTGTCCAAGACATGCATCATCGTCACCCTACTTCAGGGTTCGGAGTGGCCGCAAACTTTTTCCAAGTGAGATATCCTGAAGTTCACAGTCCCCAGACAGTGACATGAGCGCACAGTTCGGCTTCCTCTCATCTATCAAAAGATGAGTACAACCCCTGGCTTCATTTGTATTCGCTTACAAAACCAGAGCAGGCTTACAGAAGCAGACCCAGCATGCGCGCTGATTTTAAAAAGTGAGAATAAGTAGAGGTTCATTCACAGCGATGTGTAGATGTACCAGGGCGTCTCCAAAAACTGTGCTTTGTCAGAATATGTTACATTAATGCCCAGAAAGTGCTGATACTATATCTCTCTCCGACCGAACAAAGCTCCGGAGAGATAAAGAAATACTTATTCATCTGTCAGTTCACCTGCTTTTCTCATCTTTCATTTTGTAAGTGTATGATTTTCTGTGATTCATCTTTTTTATAAAAACAGATTGTTGTTTAAAGGAGGATATTGCTTGACCTGTAACATCTCTCCTCCAGCCCTGCAGTGGTTGGTGAGTTGGCCAACAAGATGCTGGGTTTCAACCTGACTACCAAGCAGACGCCTAAAGATGGAGTGAAAGTGAAAACGGTGAGTCTCTCTGAAATATAGAAAGATATAGTTAGCTCTTTCCTGTTGTTTTCTGACCTCATTTCAAGGCATTTTGAGTCCAGTAATACAATTCTGTAAAATTAATGACTGTGAAGGCAGTCTGGCTCTATGGTATTTGTTTTTTATTTTTCTCTTTTTTTTTTCCTGGGTTTAAATAGTAGCTGTTCACTGTTGTTTACTGTGGGTTTGTGCTGGCTGATGTTATGGCTCATTGCATAAATAAAAGCCCCACTGTGAATTTAAAGTGTTTGGTAAACAACTGTTTCTATGTGCCACTAACAAGCAGGAATATTATTTTTCTCTACTCGCATGCTGCATGCTGTACCTCCTCAAAACAGACATTTCCAGGTGATGAAGGCCTCTCAGGCTGTGGCTTGTTTGTGGGTCCTGCACCCCCCCCCCCCTTTGTTTATGTTCACCCCAGCTTTTCCCCACAAGAGCTGCTCCTCCTGCTCCCTCTGCTGCGTTTAGGTGAAATCAAATGAGTGTCACACTTTTTTTTTTTTTATCATTTGACCAGATCTGATGTTGACTGATCACTGAGCTGTGTTCCCCCAATGTCCGTGTTAAGCCTAGTGTGCGTTTCCAGGTTTCAATTTGATAAATTCAACAATACAGTCACGTGATTCTCAACACTTGGATTGGATTTTCTGAAGTATTTGATTACGATGCTATCCTTTTTATTCCGTTTGGCTGTTATTTCATTTTGTAACCGTGTCACAATAAAAGACCTGTGAAGAAATTAAAGAATTCTGTCTGCTGAACCACTCATGGCTTTTAATTAGAAATTGAGAGTGTTTTATTTGTACTGCCACTATAATTCAGTGAGGGCAAACGTGAGTAGATTCAAAAAAAGGCCTGCTTTTGATAAAAGCATGCTTCAAATGAAGTCCTGTTACCTTCTGAAGCAGGGTTAAACTATCAAATTAAACAAATGAGGTAAGATAGGTTAGATATTTTGTCTTTTTAAATGTATTTTCGTCGTTGGTTTCTGTGGGGCATGGGGTGTCACTTTGGCAGGTCACCTTCCCAAGGCGATGGTAGTGAAAACACAGGTGCACTCAGAAGTAGCTCTGCTGTCAACCTGCCAATGGAGCTCACATCAACCTTTTACCCACACTGCACCACAGCACAGGGAACACCAGAGAAAAAAGGGCAGCACCTTTTCTGCAGCTACATGGATTTGCTGTCATGACACCGGTTGAGCGATGCAGCGAGAAGATAAGGAAAGGTTTGAGAGATGGTTGTCTGCGAAGACTAAGACAAAACCAGGGTTTGAGTGGAAAAAAAGGGGGATTGTCACAGTGGGAATAGAATATGTTTAGTGTGACTGAAGAATCAGGCTACGAGTCAAATGACAGAGGACTTAGGAACCTCAGAGTGACTGGTGGAGACAGCGTTTGAACAGGGAGAAAGCTATGCTGTCTGTTACCGTGAGGTAGAGAAAGCTATCCATCCTCATTCGCTGGGCGATAGGGTGGAAGCAGAGCATGAGGGCAGTGCATGTTCAAACAAACACTTCATCTAAAACCCGTAGCCTCTTCAAAACCAAGCAAATGATATTTTCTAGCCTCTTTTTTAAAAAATGTATTTTCCACCGGAGCCTCTTGCTTGCTTCCTCTCTCTTCTCTGCTTGTGTCTTACCCTCAACTCCCCCCATTTCTCACATTCACAACACATGACATTCCTCAGAGAGATGCCTCATAGATTTTGCCCTGCTGATGTGCCTGTGTGGTCTGTCCAGTATTAAATTGCATATTACTTTGTACTGTAATGTGAACCTGCCAAATTTGTAAGTGTTTGCCAAATATGAGGAGAAGTGCTACACATTGTTGCTATACCCAGCGTGACGATGAATCAATTTGATATCGTAGTGGCTCCATCAGCCCCTCTTTCTCCTGCTGTGCCGTGTCCAGGTGATGGTTGCTGAGGCGCTGGACATCACCAGGGAGACCTACTTCGCCATCCTAATGGACCGCTCCTGCAACGGTCCTGTCATGGTCGGAAGCCCCCAGGGAGGTATGGATATCGAGGAGGTCGCCGCCAGCACCCCAGAGCTCATCTTTAAGGTGTGTGATTTGTGGTGATTTCATGTTCATCACTACAATATTAAATGATCTAGTAAATGAAACCTAAAAGTGCAAACCCTTCGCTCTTCACTCTAAAATTTGAAGTGTTATTTGACTTGACGTCATGCCAGGACTTGATTCGCCAGTCAGTCCTATTGCACAGATGGAAGCGATGATCTGCTCAGATTTTCTGTTCAATTCAATTAATGTATTGTCTTTGCATGCACAAAGCAGTATCTGTGGAGTTAAGCATGAAGATATACTTAGACACACACACAAAGAATCGCCTGTGTTTTATATTGCTGTTCATCAGGTTCCATTTCAGACATTAATCCATTGTAGTCACATTGCTACTTGGCAACAGGTCATTGTCAACAGATGCATGATTTAAACATCCCAGATGGAGCACGCCTGCATTTACTATTGTTAGTTAGCTTTTCCTTGTCATGGTCTACAGATGTTAGAATTGATTGGTAACATCCTCCCGAGATATGCATCATTCATTATTTCAGTGAAGATTTCAGGTTATATATGTAACACACATGCACACCATTATCATCTCATTAAAATAGTTTATAAATTTTTGATCCATCTGCTTATGACAGTCTCAGTTGAATTCTGTTGTTTTCTTCACTCTTAAATCCTATGAGGGGGGGAAAAAAAACTTTAGAGAGCTTCTCACTATCTGAAAGCCGAAGATGTGAGGGTTTAATGATCATAAATCTATCGTTTCAGTTCCAACTGTCTATTCTCTCCATGTCTGGCAGCTTGCCACTGCTTAATTATGATGTCGGCAGTTTAATATGAACATCCGCTTTGTGTCAAATTATAGCCCAGTGTTTGAGCCGCCTTTTCTCGCTCTCATTCCCTTTCTCCATTTGTTTTCTTCGCACATGCTCTCTCCCTCTCCCTCTCCCTTTCACTCCAAATCTTATAGGAAGTCATAGATATATTTGAAGGTGTGCGAGACGACCAGGCGCTTCGCATGGCAGCTAATTTGGGTTTCAAAGGACCTCTGCAGAGACAGGTAATGGGCGCTGAAGGCTTTAAAGTCACAATGCAAAGGAGAGGCGGAAAGATCTACGAAAAACATACACGCACTCATACACAGGCAGATGTATGCTCATTCACAAACAAACCAAACTTTGGCTATTATTAGTTTTCCACCGGCAAGTTGTGAAGTATCATTACACTACACACTTGCCAGGTGGTCTATTGTCATATCTGGCAGTGACGCATGGTTCTGTGCCAGGCTGAGGGAGCTGACATCACTAATGATACCATTATTTGATAGAACATGCTGCACATTGATTTAGTGAGTGAATCAACCAGTAAGAAACAAAAACTCATTTCAACTGACAACCTATGATTTTCAGGACAATGACACAAACATTTTTTTTCCCTTTCCTGTCAGCTTAAGTTTTACAATGTTCAGGCAGCATTATCTGGTAAAAAAAAAAAAAAGAAACCAGAAAACAGTGCAGTGTCAACCATGAGTTGAAATTCAGAATAGGTATGTGGGCTTAGATGTAGAGTTCATTTCCAAGCCATTTGTTTCTTGGCATCAGCTCACTAATTTGTTTTCTTTTCCACAGGCTCCATGGCTTGAGAAATCAGATTAGCTCAGAATCTTTAACACATGGAAAGCGCATAAATGAACCAAATGAATCTACCTCTGAGAAACAAACTGAGAGTCGAAAATGTTTAAGCTTTGGTTTCATCCCATTGTAGGTGATTCTTTTTATTTGCAGGATACTGAATGGGCATTGATTTTAACCAGGCAAGGAGAGAAATAGAGAGTGATTGGTTAAGTGTCTGCATTGTCAGTATGCTTTTCCTTGGTTGCAGTGAGTCGGCTGCCAGACAGTTTAATTCAGACATAATTACAGCTCCTATTGCCTGGAATGCAGCAACGGAGATACCCTTTTTAAAAAAGGGATTTAAGTATTGTCCCATTTCTGTATTGATTTACTCATCTTTTGCCACCTTATTATTTTTAAATATCAATCATTTTGTGAAAAAAAGTTATTACTTATATTAAGTGTCATATGCATATGAAATCTACCCAAAGTGTGTGTGATAGCCATATTAGGTCAACCTGTGCTACCTGACTCTTAATCCATGTTTCATCTGCCTGTAGTGCCAACTTAATGAAAAAAACGAATACATTTTTCATCTCAGAGTTGTACACATTCATGAAAAAACAAACCCAGACAGTGCAATGTTGAAGGTGATTTGCCATGTTTTATGTACCCTGTGTGGGAGGCTGAGTGGCCTTGGCGGGGCCGGCTGCTCAGAGCCGAACCATCAGGTAATTACTGTTCTCTGTGGACCACGCAGGCAGCAGATCAGATTAAGAGGCTCTATGATCTGTTCCTGAAAGTCGACGCCACTCAAGTCGAAGTCAATCCTCTCGGCGAGACTCCCGAAGGACAAGGTACCTTGTATCATAGAAAGTGCCTGTTCTGTGTGTGCGCATGTGTCTCTGCGTGTGTGTTGACTTAGCCTCTGTCTTGTGTGCATTATGCATGTCTGCGCGTCCTGTCAGTAACCGTCCTTACACCACATTAAAGCTCAGTAATATTTGAACACTTTAAATTGAGAACTCAACATTTCAGCATGAATACGCAGCCACCCACTAATGACTGACTGTGAGATACAGAGACACCATCTCCTCAGGTCTGAATGCATTTAAGTATGTGAAGTGTAATTGCAACACATTGACGTCAGCTTCCTGTCTGGATGGCTTTGTCTGGATCAAAATCCAAGTGGCCTCGGGGAGCAAGGCTTTCCATATTAATAGCATGTTGGTGTTTTTTTGATGTTTCCTAGTTATTGATGATTAACTAAAGGCGTGCAGTCTATCATCATCTAGTAATGAGGAACTACAAATAACCGCAGCACCTACAGGCACATCCCTCATGAGTAACTGCTCAAGGATATTCCGTAGTATATGTAGGAAAACATCTTGCATGTTGGCAGGTCCTAATGATTACTTCAACTCAGTTTTACATGCTGTATATCAAGCCTTAAAAAATGATACTACATTTGCACTGAGGTTTTGTTTTTAGTGTAAACATTTGGATAGTTACCTCCACCAGTGCAAAAAGCACTAAAGTGTGTTTGCAAACTTGGTGAAGGGATGAGAGATGGGGCATGGGCCAGTTTGGTGCAGAACCATTAAGAGGAATATTTAATCACTTTCCTTAAGATTGTTGAACATTTTTCAACATTTTTGTCAATACTTCACCTTGGTGGGGCTGTGTACACTGTTTAAGATATATTTTTGTTGTGCATAACTCTTCAGCACCATGTTTTAAGTTTATTTTGAGAATGCAAAAAAACTAAAATGTTTGGCCTGTAAAACCTCGTTCAAAAATAAGCATCAAATAGTCACACATTTCACTTGCCTCTCTCTGCCCTGTACCTAGATACATACACGTCTACTGTACATCTACTTAATTCCTAATGTTTAATGATGTGCTGAACCCTAAGAACATTTACATTTTGTACATACCCTAATTTGGATTACGTCTATTTAATTTATTTTAACGGATGAAAGGGTGGATTATAACAAATTAAAGGCTTTATAATTATCATTCTCAGGTCTTTATTGTTGCACAGCTTGTGACGTATTCAGTGTGACATTAAATTGAAATTTACTTCAAGTAATTAGCTCTAGGATAGAATAATTGTCTAGAGAAATAAATAATATATTGTAAAAATATGGATTGTTACAGTGAGACTGAGACAGAATTCATCTCATCAGCGTTATGCTGTAAAAATCTGGTACTAATGTAAGGTGAATGGAGCTATGGAATTGCACTTACAGATTTTTAATTAGCAACATTATATGTGTTATACTGCATTAAAAACAATCCCTGAATTGCCACTTGTCAGCTGTCAACTGAAACCTCCTTATATGATTAGTTCAAAACATGTTATTAGATTTTTATTATGTTTGGGCCTTGGAATGATCTTTTTAAAAATTATGAAGTTGCTAGATATCTGCACACATCCCTTACGGAAAGGATACTAATGATATCCAAGATCTGTAGCTGATACCTCTCATCTTTTGTGCCTCATGGTTAGCGTAGAGTTTTTAATCACTAATTACCATAGTTATGTGTCCAGGTTCAAATAATGGGCTAAGAGCCTGCTTCAGTTCACAGTGTAGAATCTTTGCATATGATTTCCCCTCTCCTTGTCTTAAGTGTTCACAGGTGGATGGAAATGCTTGAATTCCTGAATAAAATCAGAATGTGGCTAAATTTAAGACCTTGTGTTGCCACTTGATGACAGAACTGAAGGCTATCAGGTTGATGTTCAAGTGCTCCTCACAGTCAAGTGAGAAACAATTGGTCACAAAGCACATTGTAGCAGTTGCGATTCAGCTTTATGCTGAACTTGCTCTGAACTTTGTTTTTCTCCCACAAAAATAAGACTGATTGTCTTGTCTGTGGGACCGAACGCAGATTGACTGTGATGTGTCCTATCAAGAGGTATTACAAGACGTTGAAGATGCATCACGTCTTTGATGTTATTTAGTCTCCTCAAAAAAACAGATTCTTGTTCAAAGTGTGCCTCATCAAAGATTGACAAAAGGAGTTTGTTTCACGACTTCTTATGAATATTAATGACTAAAATAACTCGAACAAACGGAGGATTTATACTAAGAGGTAGAAGTTTCCTTTTCTACCAGCAGGGAGAGGCAGTGGCGGTGGCTGTGACTGAGGCATTCTTTGTCGACAAGCCTCACATTAAAATCAACTCAAGTCTTTGGTTCGATTTGTTCACATGTCACAAGGGAGTGTCGCTATTATCCAGCAGGCATTCAGCAGTCGCACATTGGAAAGGAAATTTCTCTAGGGTGGAAAATTTGTATTTTTTGTCTCATTTGATAATAGCTGAATTTATTTTGTAGATGGACTACAATAATAGTTGTGTCAAAACAAAAACAAGGAATTGTATAGTGGGAGAGCTAGGAGGAAACAGTATGTCTACTCCCAATCCCCAGGAGAGTGTGCCTGGCTGCTGCATGCACTGTATGTCTGTACATGTCTTTTCTCTTTGATTCTTTCTATGTCAGTTCTAAAGTCAGTCCCCATGCTTCCATATTTTGTTACCTGTTCTTCACTATTGCATTTCGTAAGTTGCAATGTGTGTTGGCAAATTTTATAATCAAGGCTATTAAGCCTCCCACAATCTTTTTTGTTACCTTTAATGGTACAGGTAGGGTCTGCTTTCTGGTCAAAACTTGGGATATAGACTGATAAATAATCGTGTATATAAGTATATTTGATTGTAATTGATCTCAATTTAAACTTAACTACTTAGTTTAGATTTTCCACTCACAGTAAGTACCTTAACCAGTGTGCATCCTTAGGGACATTTTTGTACCTTTTTTTTTTTTTGTGGTCATTTTGGCTGTGCATTTTGCAGTACATTTCTGTGTATGAGTTAGCGCAAGGTGTTGAGTTTTGAAGATCACCTTGCGATTTAGAATGTGGAAGATAATTAATAAAAATTAAAAAAGTAGAATTTTCTTGTGGTGGAAATGTATCCCTTATAGACCTCAGTGTAATTATTTTTAAAAGGATGCACAAGGGTTAAACTAATTTATAATTTTTTTCTTCATATTTTTCCAGGTAGCTTCACAAGTGCTCTCTTTGAAATGCTCTCTCTTTGAAGTGTAAAGGAAATGTGCACTTACTATAATGGTCTATCCCTTAGAGGCAGTGTCAAAAACACATGCCTTAGTGAGCCATCCACTGAAGTAATTAAGACCAGTAGGCCGAGGGGACACCCCTCAGTTCATTAATTTCAGGTTTTAGAAATGATAATTAGTGAGTTTTTTATGTCTGAAATCCTCCTTCTCTGCCCTTTTCCCTTGCCTGCCATCTTCTTCCGTCTCACTTTTGTGTCTCCTCTTTTGCCTTCTCTATTCCTAACTCCTTCTTTGTCGTCTTCCCATTCTCCACGTCTTTGCCCCAGTGGTTTGCTTTGATGCCAAGATCAACTTTGATGACAATGCTGAGTTCCGTCAGAAGGCCGTGTTCGCCATGGACGACATGACTGAGAGCGACCCCACGGAGATGGAGGCAGCCAAGTGGGACCTCAAATATATCGGACTGGATGGGAACATTGCATGTTTTGGTATGAAAACAAACCCTCATTCCTGCACACAGAAGCACTTGTGAACCCCTCCTGGTATAAGACTTTAATGCGTCACTTAAGTCACGTAAGTGAAAAGCTCGGACACAGTTAAAACTTAGTCAAAGTAAAGGCAGCCTGGGCTCTCCTCCAGTCCACATTACAAGCAGCTTTTTGAGGACTCCAGAAGGAATGCTGCCATAACCAATGCGTTCTAATTAGCTATAATCCGCCCAGAAAGTCTCCAGTGAGCCAGATTGTTAGCATTCTCATTAAAGGCCCCCTCTCTTGTCATAAATCAAAGCTTTTACAGTGTACAGCAGCACTAACAGGTGCTCTCACTTCTTACCCCGTAGCCTCATAAACACATTAGATGTCTGTTAGCACTAACCCCCCCGCCCCCCTCCCCCCCTTCACACATGCTCTCTTACACACCCATTCTGCATCCCCAGCTCCCAGCCTCTCTTAAAGTAACAACAGCTTTTAAGGCCCTGCAGCTTCCTTGAGAGCTCTGTAAGCCACCAAAGTGACAGCTGTTAAAGCGAATTTCCCTTTTATTGAGACCTCGGTCGGGGAGCTTGCCAGGACACAAGTTCAGCTTGGCTAAACCAAATGAGGTAAGACATTTTTTGTGCACTTGGCTCCTGCACAACTCAGCAGGGTAGCTGTGCTGGCAGTTGGCTAAATGATGACACGAGCTGCAAAAAAAAAAAAAAAATGCAGCAGAACCTCTTTTAATCAACACTCTTTACTCTGAAGTTAAGAGTCGAGTCATAATCAAATTTTCTCTGTGTTGCCCGACTTGACGCATTGAATATTCCTGATTAGAAGATTTCCAGCCGATTCACTTTTTAAATGTGACTTTTCCAGCTATTTGCTCTTCTTTGGTTGATGTATTGCTGCTAGATTCCTTTATGGGTGTCTTAACAGTAAATGTCATCTTTCCTTCGGTAATTTTATTCTAATTAACTCACAGCTGTTGGCATCACATTTTATACTCGGAGACTTTTGTTTAATTTTATTGAGTTAATCGTCAGATTTATCGTCATTATACTAGACACATTATTCATGTAAAACATTGTGTATGAGGTTATTGTTAGTCACTCAACATATAAGGAGACCCCTCATTTGATTAAATATATGTCGGTAAATATCTATCTGCATATTTCAGAATACATTTTTTGCATATTAATTGAACACTGTCAATTTTCACAGTGAATGGAGCTGGTTTGGCCATGGCCACGTGTGACATCATTGATCTGCATGGAGGGAAGCCAGCTAACTTCCTGGACCTTGGTGGGGGAGTCAAAGAGAGGCAGGTGTATGAGGCCTTTAAGCTGCTCACCGCTGATCCTAAGGTAAGGAAGACAAAGTTCCCTTTTTTCATAGCAATAAAAATCAAATACGTGGTACTGTTGCTTATTTTAAAGCCTGTATTCAAAGTTTAGTCAGTTTAGAAAAAAAGCAGGCTCACCACCTGTTGAATTGTATTTGATATTGCAGTCATGTAGCTTGTCATATCACATTCATAAAAGCCTGTCTGTCTAGTTAGCACTTTGTCACAGAGACAACAGTGCTCATTAGACGAGGGACCTTGGCATATGTCCATGTTCCACTAAGGGAAACAGACTCTGGGAGGCAGTGTGATTATATGCCATCATTTTCAGTTGCAGTGGTATTATAAATCCCTCCTCTCTCTTTACTTTTAAAGACATGTGTGTCTGCGCGCACACATTATAACGCGAGACAGGCTCGTGTGCACAACACAAAACGAATAAACAAGTTTAAATCAAAGCGTGCTTCTGAAAGTCTTGCTGCTCTGGGTGAGTGGCAGCTTGGGGTGTTTTACAAGTGATTCAGCTCGATGTTCAGAAAGCTAATAACTCCAAACTAAACAATGTGAGCCCTGTAACTACACCACAGTGCTGATTGTGTGTTGACAGTCATCACGCTGCTAATTCCCCTGCTGCTGTCACTCCTTCATCCCTGCACTGATCTCTGGTTGCCTCTGTGTTAGCATCTCTAGCATGGCTCGGTTGTACAGAATACAGAGCAGCATTTGATATAACTCCGTCTTCTGTTCCCTTTTTTAAAAAAAATGCTGGTTTGACTTGTAGTAATATCCAAAGAACAATGTTCCATCATCTGGACTAATTTTATGTATATTTTAATCCATGCACCTGAGAGTTCCCAAATTACACCATCATTTACCAGTGCTGGTTGTTGAGATTGATCAGTAAATACACCTCAACAGTCTATAGAGCTGCATCTTGCTGCTCAGAATTCCCCTTCATATCACATTTCTGCTTTTCTAACCATGCTGGAGTAAGCCAAGCTTAGCCAATATGAATTTCTACAAATAACAGAAAGGTTGTGAATACTTATGTGGCAACTGTGATACACAGTCTGCTCCTAAAATAGATAATTCCATCAATATTAGACTACAAGAAAACCTAGTTTCACCCAAATCTAATGCACAGTAGTATAATTTTTCACACAACAGTGTGAGCAGTGAGGATGCATAAATGGTAGCAACACTTTCTACCTCATATTTATCACCCAGCAGTGAACGGACCCGTGTTGTACACCTTTGCAGATGAATGTTAAAAACCCACCAACCTTTAACACCCCAGCAGGTGATACATTGCCTTGCCCACATTCCCACCCGCGTGTAGACTCTATTTGGTCTTACGTGAATTCAACCCAATGGTCTGTGAGGGAAAATAAAACTGAATATGGTGGATAAAAAAAGAGAAGTGATCAATAATGGAGAGAGAAAACTACAAAGACTTGTCACTCTCCGCCGGAATGGGGCCTCCATCTATTATTATTGAACCATTTTAAAACGAGGTGGAATTCTGCAGAAGCAAATTCATCGTTTTAAAGTCCCGAAAAACACTCCCACTCTAGTACAAGAGGGATCCTCCTCCACCCTCCTCCTGTTCCTCCCTGCTCTTTCTGTCTTGGGCTGATTCCCCAGATCCAGATGGGGGAGTAAGCCTGCTGCCTGTCCCTCCTGCTGCTGTGTATGGAAATAGAGACAGGGAGCTCCTCCCTAACAGGGAAAAAAGTAGAATAGGATTGACATTAAACTGGGTTGAAAGCACCATTAGCATTTCAACCAGGGGAGCTGAGAAACCTGCTCTGATCTGTGGAGGGAATGTTAATCATTTCACAATAAGAGCCAGAGAGAGCACTGCTCATTTGCATTTAGTTTCTTTTTTTTCCACAAATTACCACTCCCAAAGTCAAAGATATGAGCAGGAATTGAAATTAAAATCATGCTCTGGGCTAGGTGAATGTGACAAGGCAAAAATGATTGATTTCATGTGTCAATAAGTTGTGATGAGAGCACTGTTCTCCTTGTTTGCCTTAAACACCAAGGCAATCAGTGCTTATGGCCTTGAAATACAAGACCATTTGTTGACAATTTATTCACACTTTTAGGTCCCACATGGGCTGATTTACTCACATTTCACATTGTTATTGTTCTACAGTTAAAAAAACAAAACAACTTTTCTTCTCCTCTCAGCTAATAGTTTTGACAGCATATATTACGAGGATGCTTATTTTCACTGGTGCCGCACCAAACAAGCTCAATAGCTGCTGTAGGGAAGGCCATTAATGTTCTGCTGCGAACATGAATATGTGCTTTTTATTAGAGACAACTGCGACTTTTGACTGGCCCGATTAAAATGGTTTAGTCGATGTGGAAAAGAAAGAAGCACATTCAGTGGCCAGGCAGGCAGTGCAGGAGGGAATATCCTGCTGTAATGATGCCACACATTTCCACAAAAACAGGTATTTTGGTGTGTGTCTTCTCTTGCCGTCTTTCTTCCTCAGTCGTTTTTACGCTTTTGTCTCCCTGCCTCCGTCTCCCGCTCTCTCCCTCTCAGTCTTCGCTTTGATGTCTCAGGCTCATTGTGCTGAGAGGAGTGGAAGTGATGTGAGTGTACTGCTGGCACTAAATAGCAGAGACGGAGCCTGAAATGACAAAGCCTCCTCTTTCTTGTTTGCTCACTCTCTCCACTATCTACCCGTGCAGTATTCATTACCTTAAACATTATTATTCTCTGAAAGAAAGGGGAAGAGAAAAGATGAAACGGGGATACTGTATGCGAAGTGGGAACAGCGTAAGAGAAGAAAAAAAAAGTCGAAATGAAATGATTGGGAGAAAAAAGCAAATCATAAAGTGGTTATGCAGCCTAGTGTGTGTGTTAAATATGTGAGATGTTATGTAGCTCAGCTGGGTGTACTAGACCGTTCAGCTTTGTTTGAATTTAGGCCCCCGGCTTTTTAAGACATATTTATTTTCCATGCTAAAATAAATAGCTGCGCTTCCACGTATAGAACAGTCCGTTGACAGAATGGCTGAATTTATTGAGGTTTCCCTCACATCACCTGTAGGCAAGCAGAGCCAAGCAGCAAATACCAACAGCCAAATAACCTCGTTATTGCCTTGTGCCTGTGTCGTAAAGAAAGTGGCAGATTGATGTTTTGTCCAACTCGACATCCATTTTGTTCTCAGGGCTTAGGGCTGTGTTTTGTAATTTTTATAGGCTTGAGTAAATGATTACGTTTTTCTAAAGCACACCTTTTGTTGTTATTGTATTTTGGCATTAAGTCTCCCACCATATCAAACAATTAGTAACAATGGCAAAAAAAAAATCAATATTCAACTTGATTTTCAACTTTTGATTTGACCGAATCAAAACGTATCTTTGATCTGTAGTGCAAAGGCATTATATAAGACTACACTATATATTACATTGCTACAAATGGTTCCACCACTCACATTTAATGAACCTCTGTTCATTTTATAACCATATACAGCAGCATGCTGCTGATATGAGGACAAAAATAATGTATAAGGCAAGTGCTCCCTTTCAAAGGATAATTAACTTTTAGACATTGGAATTAGAATGTGAAAAATATATTAAAATATCCTGAATAGATAATACATAAACAATAACAGTAAAACAAATTGTTCACGTGAATGGAATCTCAGTGCTGAGCATGTAATCCACGTTATTTTCTATCATTATACAGTATTTTACCCATGTGCCATACGGGCCTCACATGCAGACTGGTAAGCGGCAGTTAGCTGTGTGCGTTTTAAGGAGAGCTGCCTGAGCCCCACCCACAGTGAAACTTTGACTCCGAGAGCAGATGGGAGGGCTGAGACAACCAGACAAAAATGACAGCATTTTTTTGCTTGTCTATTAATTCAGTTTACGCTAAGAAAAAAAACCTTAGGCTGAACCCAAGTCTGATAATGGTAGTGAAACCTCTGTTGTTGATTGTGTTATCATGTCACTTCTAAAGAACACCTAATGTTTTTGTTTTTACTGCTTATTCCATGCTGTTCAGGTCGTCACAGTGTGTAGTTGTTGCTCCTTAAGCAGGCGTCCTCCCCGGCATGTATGTTCAAATGCATATGTTAATGTTGTATAATCACAGTGCTGAGCGTGAAACATCTTCTCACCCCCCACTGGTTTGTTTTTCTCCTTTTTTTTCGCTGTATTGTGCGATCACTATTGTTAGGGAAATCCTGATTGATCGGTCACCAATCATTATTGCTTGCTTTTGCATCGAAAAGTCACCAATGACCTTAAACTCATCACCTGTGGTGAATACAGCTGAGAAAAGCAAGGCGTTCCTTCAAGTAAAGTCCCACCTCCCACTGTGTTCAGTGTACTGGTGCAATGTAAAGATTGATCGGTATTGGTCATGACTCATGGATCAGCTGATCTCATTTACAGATTATCAGTATTGTCGGCAAAAAAATGTGATTGGAGTGTTCCTGATTAGTATGTGCGCCCCCCCCTGTGCTTCAGCCCACATTGCCCTCCAGTAAAATGTCAGACTGTTTTGCTTCTTTCCAGCTCAACGACTCTGCTGTAGCTCACCTGTGCCCCCCACTTTAACCACTTTCCTCCTTGGCACAGCAACACTCATGAGTCCCATCTTCCCCTCTACAGGGAACACACCACTATTACTACCTTTCCAGCACTGTCTTCTGTTTTTATGTGAAAGAGTCTTTATCAGTATTATTCACTGCTACCTACGGAGTGATACATACCAGGATATTATAGTGGCTCCCCAGTGTGTCTGTCCACTGGTCTCTCATCATAGAATTTCCTCATGTGGTTATCTCTTCTCCTTCTTCTTTTCCTTGTTTCTTCTTCTTTGTATCTCTCTCTGCTTCCCTGTAGCCTTTCATCTAGCTAAATCCTATTTAAGTGAAGTGAGGATCTCCCCTCAGTTACATGCCTGCTAGCTAAATCCTCCAGGAGCCCAGGCGCTGTCTTTCTCATCCCCATATGGAGATGTCTGAACCCATGTCTAATGTGCTTCTACATGTATGGAGTCACAAAAAGCCAGTGGCTCTGGTCCAAACCAGTTGAGCCAAGTTAAATGTGTTATGAAAAGTGTATCATCCTCTCCTCAGGCTACAGAGGAAAGGAGGAAAGGTACCCTGTTTTACAAGGCTGTGTCCTTAGGATATTACGACTCACAGCTATGATGGAAATCGCACAGCTCAATCAGTCACCAAGCAGAAAACACAGTAGGTGCAAATATATACTTGCACCCACGTCATTCACAAATGTGCACACACATGCAGCCCTCCAGAGACCCTGACAACTTTAAATCACAAGAGTCACCTGCGATGTGGGAGCCTCGTGCTGTGTGATTTTAGAGAGAACCAAATCACCTCTCTGCCTGAAGCTGAGGGCCTGTGGGAGATGCCAGTCCGCTGTGTTATAAACACAAGCAATGCAAAGCCATCAACAGAAAGAGGGAAGGGACAAAACAAGCTGCCATGGTAATGGAGTTCATTCCCAGTGTGCAGAATATTACACAAGAACTGAATAGAGGGCCAGCCATGTACTTAGCCCAGCAAACACACTGGGGCTACCATATTGAGGCCAGGCCACAGTAAGAGTGAGCATAGCTTGTAACAGGCCTGTGTGTGTGTGTGTTGGCGAGGGAGGGGGGGCTCTCTGGATGATGTATTTCTTCTTTTTTCAGCTATGGGCTGCGCAGGTCATTGTATTGGTTTGCCATTATATGAGAAAGGGTCCACCTCATATAATGGTTTTCCTGCAGATTTGCTTACAGTGCATTAAAATCCTGTGTTAGTGACAGATATAGGGTTAGGATTTCTGTGTCGTGGGACCTCCTCTGCTCCAGCACGCTTAAAGACCACTGCAGAGATGTGTTCGGGGGTAAATCCAGACTGCACCGACCGTGCACCCTGTGTTAGATCTTGAAATACATCACCAAGAGTCTGATGAAATGTAATTGCCCCTGTAAGTAGGAACACGAGGACACTCTTCAGCCCACTTGCGTTGTTCTGTAGATTGTGTGAATGTTGTGTGGCTGTCTGAGAATGTCAAGGTTGTACATTTAAAACCTCCAACACATAAGGCAAAAGTCAAAACCTCAGCTGTGCAACCTCAGTGAAGTAAACATCTAAAGGCTGGCGTGGAGAGCCCAAACTCACTACCTTGCAAACGCTTTTGGTCCTTGAACATTTATCAGACGTACCCATCAGACAAACATCCATTGCCTATTTCTTAGCGAGGCATTTCTCTGAATTCTGCTCTGACAAACACGTGTTTTTCAAGCATGACATTAGTTGAATGTAACTAGGTGTTAGATGTTATGTGTTATATCTGTTTTCCTTTTCCATCACATTCCTCTTCCTCTCCATATGTTGTCTGAACATGCCTATAGGGGCCATGAAAGAAATTAATTATCGTGACAGCAGATGTGTTGGTTGTGTAAAAGTATTGATTTAAGTGGTTTAAAGGGTTGTCTCTACAGGCAATTTAAACAAGCTTTTTATACAGGCTTCCCAAGAACACATGACAATATACATAGATTTTTTCTATTTTTCCTCATTTTAGTAAGTTTGGCGTTATCTTTGGTGTGGTTATAGCCTGTTCTGTTTCTGAACTATAATTGTAACATGATGGAATCATGGATGGCATCAGATTATTATGCAGAATATATGTAGTACATAGAGATGTTGCCTTACCTCACTCTACTCACACAAGTATTAGTAGTTACTGATAACATGAAAGGTGATACTGACACTCACTCATGTACACTCACCCAAACTCCTATACAGTACATCTTCCTACCACATCCATATACTGTGATGGATCAAATAACAAATGTATGCATATGTCATACATTTTGGTAAAAATGTACACTTGACACATAAGAATGAAGCTCCAAGTCATAAACGTAGGACAAATGGGGTCGTGGCACTCCATACATTCTCCCACTCATTTCTCTCCTGAAGGTTAATTTGAGGAAGTTAAGGAATTGTCCAGAGATGCACCACGGAGCTGATGACTTGTCAGATTGATTTGCCCTTCAGGGAACTAATGCCTTGTCCGTCTCTTTTTTCCATTTGATCTTGGTGAGAACAGCGCAGCATGTTTTTAAAGACTCATGTCATTTTACACTGCAGCACCAGCAGACAACTCTATTACTTAACCATCATGTATGCATAAAGACTATAGATTTCTAATGTATTCATCCTGATCCCGGCACCTTGTCTGGCACCAATTTGTCCCCCGTTGATTCTCACACCAACACACACACACGCACACAAACATGCGCACGCACGTACAGACAGGTCCCATGGGCATGTCTGATTGAGCTTTCTCCTGTCTGCCATTCCTCATCCGTGGGAAATCAATAGAGGATCTGGGATTGGAGCTCGGGCTAATTGAGCTCTGCTCTCTCTGTTCTCTTATTGCTGCCAGGAGCGTTTTGTCATCGCAGCACCTGGTTCACACCATGGGGGCCAGGGGGAGGCAGCCAGTGATCAGATAGGCCCTTTGGATGCCACAGGGAGGGGAGCTGCGTGTGATTGAGCGACCTTGTGAAGTCGAGCACTCAGAGGAAGGGCATAGCAAAGGAGGGTTTCATTTATTCTCATGCGCCTCTGTACTGTAGGAGCTGCTTGATGTTTCTTCCTCTTCACCTGATCATGGAGGAAATAGAGATGTTCTTCTTCTATTGCAGTGTCAAAGTGTGAGTCATGACAGTCCTAGTTATGACTCAGGGTTACATGCACATACAGTACAGTACTCTCAACTTTTTTTCCCCCTGGCTGCACAGTAGGCAGGTCCATGGTAGCACACTGCATAGTGGTCGTTGCATCCATTTGCATGTATTTCACATCCTACCATTAATGAAGAGAGATTAAGCGAATAAATTAAAATTAACTGAAACCATCTCCTTGGCAACATCACTAACCTATGATCTCTCTAGCTATATATACCATGGAATGAGAGTGGAGGTTATGATGTGTTTATACTTCATGCATGTTGAAAACAAAGAAAAACACGCACTCTCCAAAAAACTTTCAGTAACAAACTGAAGAGGTGCACGGCCAGAAGTTGCACTTAAAGAAACAGAAGAAAGGCCAGCAACACTCGACGTCTTCCTCAGTGTGTACACTGGGCACACTGAGGAAGACAACGTCAGCGTCGACAACGTCTTCCTCAGTGACGTTGTCGAAACCGGTCTGTGTGTATTAATCGCCGACGCAGTCTGCAATAAAAGACAATGAGAAGGACACAAGTGTTGCTGGCCTTTCTTCTGTTTCTTTAAGTACACTTCATGGTCTCAGTGTTTTCGTGGATCACTAACCCACGGTGATTCCTCATATTTTGGTATGTGGTATGCTATTGCTACTCAGTGTTATTGTTACAAACTGCTTTTCTGTTCTCCTCAGTATTATAAATGGATATTCCTTGCATCCCAACCATCTGCCGTCATTATCAACCCTTTGCCACCATTCAAGTTCCTCATCTCAGCATCTCTCTATCTGTCGCAGATTTGATGGAGTATTACCATCACAAACAGCCCTGTCCAGTGCTGAGAGACATTGCAGGCAGAAGTGTGACTGTTAGACCCCCCTCATTTCACGCTCCCTTGGCGCTTATGTGTTCACATGCTGGGGGATTATGTGAGGCCACTCAAACACCCAGTTGATGAAATCATTTGTGCTCTCTCAGCCATGCACTGACACCACAAACACCGTGCCCTTTCCTGTCCTCCAGGGCTATTAATGTGGGTGATATTTTTGAAGTTACTTATCGAGGTTAAACCTTGGCATTGAAACTCAGGTAATTTTGCAGTGAGAGCTGTTGAATGTTGCTATAAATTAATTAGCATAACACAAAAAAGTAAACAAACAAGCAACATGCCAAAAACCATGAAACATAATTTTTCCCTTCCCCCTTTGATTGATGGTGGTCAAAGTACTACACCTATCAGTAAATGCAGTAGAACTAACTGTGACTAACATAATGCAGCAATAATGTCATATTAGCATAGATGTTAGCAGTGATTTACAATGTGTTATGTATTTTCTTTTATTAATGAGGTATTATTGGCTCAAATTATATACAATATGGAAAGACGTATGGATCATATATAACTGAGGGTAGCATATCCTAACATTTAGTCCCTGTTGTGGGTAAGGCTCCAAAAAACAGTGGATGCCACATGTCATTTACCTTAATGCAACACAATGGCATGTTTTGTCGGAGAAGGTTATTGGCCGAACTTTGAAAAGCTCCTTTTTAAGCTACAGAAGACTTTACTGTGTACAAAAGTTTTCACAGCCTGAGTATTACAAGTAAACAGAACTCGATGTGTACAAATCAAAGAAGTCTCCCTTTTATTATTTGCTATTGAACATCCTGAGAATAGTAGACAATCGCCCAACCTTATTGGAAACGGATTACACTTTCAAAAGAGTGATAGAAGCCTGCAGCTGACTGCTACTATTGTGCTTGAAGGCTAATAGTATGTTACTACACAGCTTAGTGTCTGCAGTATCTGTGTATGCATCCAGTTGTTTGCTTTTTGCTTTCTGCAGATTACACACATTTGCTCAAGTGCGCTGCATTTGTTTTTGTTCCAAAAGGGCCACAGGCTTTCAACAACTCGCATTAACCTTCTGATTTTATTCCAATTAAATGCAATAGCCCTTCTGTCCTCCGTCTTGTTAAAGCCCACTGGGTTCTAAGCAGGGTCGTGGGATGAGATAATGGTTACTTTTCACCAGCTCCTTTTTGCTATTCACCTCTACAACACCCTCAGTGTGACACCTGCAAGGGCAGTAGCAGTGTTTTGTTTCTTAATGTTTTAACATCTTTGTCCAAACTGGAAAAAAATGAAATTGTACAGTGTCAAGAAAAAGTTAACACTGTGGAATTTATCTGTATTGAATAAATTTTAATTTTCAGGGTTAGGGTTTAGATTTCAATCTCAGTGACAAATATAGACAGAAGCACATCCATTCAGAGAGTCCCCAGGCCTGGGAATTGACGCCAGAACCTTCTTGCTGAGGTACCACCAGGCCGCCACAAAGAAACACATTCTATTTTATATAATAAATAATTATATTGCTTTTGTTCTGGAGTGACCCAGTCACTGTTCAGACATTAATCCAAAAAAAGATGTGGCTCACATCAGACATTTTAAGAATATGTCTGAGCTGAACCAGCTCTGTAAATCTGTAGTCCAACCTCCTCCTGAACGTTTTGTAGGTTTTCCAACAGCAATTAAAGTATTGACTAGTGGGGCGTTGAGTGGCGCAGTGGGTTGACCGGGTGCCCCATTGGTAGAGGCTACAGTCTTCACTGCAGTCTGCCCATCGGTTGGCCCTCCCCTGCATGTCATTCCTCCTCTCTCTGCCTCCCCATTTCCTGTCTCTCTCGCCTGTACTATCCATTAAAGGCATAAAAAAGCCCCCAAAAATACTTTAAAGTATTGACTAAAAGAAAACATCTGACATGGGCTAAGACTATTGTGTGTGGTTTCCACATTTACTGTAGACTTGACTTGGATGAGGATCAGATCAATTAATGCTGAATACCAGGTAATTCTAAAGGGCTCACTTTGTTTTTTCTTGCCTTTGTACATAGTATGTAATGAGCTGGTTCCTAAAATATGCAGTCTAATGAACGAGCATTCAAGTACATATTGTCTCTTTAAATGTCCTGTCTTCCTTCTGTGCCCCTCCTCCTTCTCATCGTGTTTCAGGTATTTGTTGCTTTGTATGGCGAGACATGCCGGCAGCAGTACAGCGAGAGATTATTGTCAGTGTAATTGGCTTTTCCAGGCCTGATTTGATACGAGCCTCTTGTCTGATCCACACACTTCTTTATTATCGAGCGTAATGGAAAGACGACGGGGCTCACATGAAACGTTCGGCTCATCATATCTCCAGAGAAATCGCCTCTTGCATTTTCGTTTCAATGCCCTGGGTCAGGGTAGAAAACGGTGTATGTGTGAAGATGAAGGACTCTCAGCATACGCACATACACAAACATGTTGGCATTATGAAAAAATAATGCAACACTCTTTATATGCACTCTCAATTTAAATATTCATGCAAGACTTTCACATGTTCTGCACTAATTCCAATTTAATTGTGCCACCGTTTCTGATACATCACAGCCTATGGGAAGAAATTGGTACCAGATGGTACGATCCAGACCAGTCCCCAGTTCACTGTCCAAGCTGACATGACTGTCTGTTGCTGCAGCAGTCTGCCTTGTTCACCAAGCAGCAGAGGCAATGTAAAACACGGCTCTCCTACACTATTATCTCAGTCAATATCTGCTACTGCCAGAGGAGGATACTGATGGACAAGAGATTTACACCGGGAAACCTGAGAAGTACTGTAAGGGGTGAGCGTAGAACAAGATTTCCCAGAAATAGGATCGAAATTCAGTATCTTGTTGTGGACACTCTGTGCATTTTTATAAGATCCCATTGTTACTGTATTTTTTTTAACAGAATTGTTCTTATTAACTCTTTTTCTCCATTGTCATTCTGGTGTGGGTGATACAACATTTGCTTTGTAGATATTTTGTTGCCAAGACTACAACCTCTAAGGCTTTTCTCTTGGTTTTATTTCAACAGACATTATCAGTCACTCCAATTTCTTACTAAATACTCAATAAAGGTTGGCTATCTAGCTGCCCTAGACATTGTAAAGATCAAAGTCTAGTGCTTCCTCCTATAAAAAAATATTCTTTCACCTTAATGGAATCATAATGGATCCAGGTGGCAGCCTTTGTTAAGGGATTTCAAGTTTCAATTTTGATAACCACTTCAGTCTTATTTCGTAACATCTGCTTCTCACTGTCTCTTTTTATACAGATTTATTAAATTAAGCAGGGAGCAGTAAACCTTTAGCTGAAGACACAGTCGCTCCATTTAGAAAATCAAACCAGAATTAATATGAAACTGAAAGCTGTGTCATATTACACATACCCATGTAACAGTCTGGAGACATTGTTAGTGTATGACAGACAACAGCTAGTAGCTACTTGAAAGGATATTCCGGCGTAAGTTTAACCCATGGTCTAACACACGGTGGCACGGAGTAAGACCCCCGCCCCAAGAGGTCAAGTTTGCCGACCGATTGCTTCTCTAGTTGTAACAACTTGAACAAAGACTGCACAATAACAATAAACTGCCGTCTATTTCTACACCAAGCAACCACCATCAAGAAAGACACTCATAGCCACAAATAATGCTCAGAACAGCACCAAACTTCAGCAGCAGTAGAAATGGTGTCCCAGCCCATAATACGAGGCATCAAACACCTGCTGGCTTTGCCTGAAAAGAGACAAAAACAAAACTCATCCACTCTCCTCCAGTCGCTTGCTCATTGTGGGGAAGGCTTGACGAGTTGATTTCCGAGTGCAGTAGAAAAGTAAGGAGTCCAGTAACGCTCACACCGAAAGCGTCGGGAGCGTTGTGGCGGCCGGAAATCATTCACTTTCAGTGGATGCTGGCGTCAATGGACGTCGGGTGCGCCGTTGGCAGTGAGCGTCACGATGTGAGCATCCAGAGTGTCAAACTGAAGTTGAGAGAAGCTCAACTTTATGTAATGAGGAGCGTCTTCACTGAAGCAACAGCCAATTGCAGACTGGGATTGAAAATCGAAAGAGCCTGAATGGACACGTCTGCACCACGGCTCGAAAGTCCACAGCGTCTGCAGACGTTAAAGACACTTTTAGTGTGAACGTACGGGTAGTTCCAAAAATGCAGCACGCTTTGCTCCATTCATTTCCCTGTTAACACACTTGCTAATTTATTGTTGGAAATAGAGAGAGAAGACAGATAGGAGCAATGATGCATTTGGTAATCTACTCGTCAGGGCTTCCCCACAATGAGCAAGCGACTGGAGGAGAGTGGATGAGTTTTGTTTTTGTCTCTCTTCAGGCAAAGCCAGCAGGTGTTTGATGCCTCGTATTATGGGCCAGGACACTATCTGTACTGTTGCTGAAGTTTGGTGCTGTTCTGAACATTATTTTTGGGCTACGAGTGGCTTTTTTGATGGTGTTTGCTTGGTGGAGAAATAGACAGCAGTGTATTGCTATTGTGTGGTCTCTGCTGAAGTATTTACAACTGGAGAAGCTAGCGGTCGGCAAACTTGATCTCTTGAGAGGGGGTCTTACTCAGTGTCATGGTGTGTTAGACCATGGGTTAAACTTACCCCAGAATATCCCTTTAAGCGTCTAGCCGAGTGAGGTAGTTGCAATCAGTGTTAAAAAACCTTAAAGGCTTCCATTTGAACTTCCTCTAAGGCACTTTTTTTATTTAGTTGTCAAAATAATTGTTTTTCATACCAGAAAATGCCATCAACCATTTAGAATAAGCCTTTAGTGGCTGCAGCGGTTTTCCTTGAATTTGCTGCTTTGTGTCTCTCCTTTTTGCATACACTTGCCTTTTAGTGAGTTTGATTGTTTCCTTATTCCTACAGCATTTTTATCAGTCCTTCGGCGTTCATCTTTCACATCCAGAGCATCTTTTTTTTTTACTAGTAGCAAGCATGGGAATATCATAAATACTGTGTAGGGGAAAGAGATGAGTAGACATGTACTGACAGAGAGGGAATGAGTGAGAGAGCTGTGTTGAAAAGAGCGATAAAGAAAGGAAAATGAGAGTCCAGTGAGTGAGGAGCCAGAATGGGTGTAGAGAGCAGTAAAATAGGTGGAGGAGTGGGGTGTGGGAGCGGGTTTCTAGCAGTGATTACATTGTCCATCAGGCCACAGGACGGCCTGCATCAGCCCACAGGATTGATG
The DNA here is from genome assembly GCA_030347415.2 of Decapterus maruadsi. Lineage (NCBI taxonomy): Eukaryota > Metazoa > Chordata > Actinopteri > Carangiformes > Carangidae > Decapterus > Decapterus maruadsi. The sequence continues at coordinate 8,561,599 of CM064896.1, read as the reverse complement.
TTTGACAGAATAATTAGAAAACTGTCTCAGCCTGTAATCACTGGAGCTCATCTTGCCGGAGAAGACTTCCATTCGCTTTCTGCCACACATGCACACACAAACAGGCTAGTCCCGAGCCATCTGTGCTTGACTGGTATATGGGACAGTGGGTTGATAGAGTGGTAAGATGGGAGTGTTCCTGTCTATTCTCAAGGAACTGAAAGAGTTTATCTGCAGAGGTGGGGACGGGAGGCAAGTGTGGTACCTCACTCACTGGTTCAGTGAAGGAAGGAGTGGAGAACACACTGGTGGTTTTTAAAGGTGCTGAAGGTAGGGTTTATGGACTGGAAAAAAGATGAATTAAATGGAGTTTTACTATAGCGGGTGGTAGAACGAATGAGATGTGGGACTTAAGAACCCCCCAACCCTACTTAAACCTCGTTCAGCACTATTGTGTGTCAAAGAAAGGTGAGAGAATTTAATATATAGCCATTGTTGGACACTCGGTGACAGGATACACGTCAATCAAAGCATTTCACTATTCAACCTTTAACACTACAGCATGGTCATTTTGTCCAGTGGAAATGGTTAATGTTGGGAACCTTCCTTGGTTTGCCCTTATGGATGGTAGTTGAGAAGTATAGAGTTAATTCTCATCTCATCTCATCTCATAGTTAATTATTTGTTTTCTTCACAGTAATGTTTTTATATTTGTGTACGAAAGCACTGCAAGATAGAACAGCTGCATCTAGTGAACAAAACTAAAGCAAATGAACATTGAGATTGGAGGGTAATTTGTGACCTGGTTGGAACAGTTGCTGACTAAACAGTCTCACCACAATCCAACAAACCAACAAGCACCAAGTTCCTCAGCAGATAGAGTTGAGTTTTTTATGGGATTGAAGATCGAGTAAAAGGACTTGTCAGTAATCTTAATATATGTATATGTACCAACATTCATAAATGTATGTATGCTTGTTACATTAATGCATAGCTATTATATTTATAGAACAAGTCGAGCAGATTTGTCTCGTGCTTCAGTGGTATGATCAGATCTGGCAAACATAGCAACCGACAAGACAAGAACAGTGTTAAGAAACAGCTGCAACTGAACTTTACCCTCAGATGTTCCACATAAAAGACAGAGGGAACATTTCTACACTGTAATTATGTCTTCTGGGTTGTTTTCAATGAATCACCTTGTTTTTGACTCAGGAAACAGGTATTTTTGTTTTGGCAAGATTTGAAGATGGTTAAGTGTTGTGAAGTGAACATATATTCATGGCAATTGTCGACCTGCAGATCAAAAATTTGGCTTTTGAGATTTGTCTATATTTGGTTGTTGAAGCAAAGCCAGAACAGTAATAATCATGTTTCACAGCAGCAAGCTTTCTAACTCTAAGCACAATTCACCCCAACATTACACAACAGTTATATGGTCTTCATACAGTAGCTATATCAAGCATCATCGGAATCTCTATTCATCAGTAGAAATGGCAAAAAAAAAACTATGAATTTCTCTTTCAAGTGGGTTCAAATTGAAGAATCTGCTGCTTGGCTCTTGTCATTTTGAGATTTTGTGAGATTACAGTTTTCTTTTTTCTATGTTACTAACCAGAGTGACAGACTAAAAAGGAAGGATGCCATTTCCCAAGGGTATGTCTGTTTTTACTGGTCTGATGAAGTACAGCTCTCCAACGTCCACAATAAATCCTGAACATTTAAAGTACTGAAAGTCTAGGTTCTTCATTAGGATAATAGCCTGAGCATTCACGTGCTGTCCAAAGGTCGCATTATTTGTCCACCTTATATGCCCCTCCTGACATGGAGCATGCCCCTAGATGAGACCTCCATCGATCTGGAATCTACTCAGCCTCTTCCTTTTCCTCCTGAGGCTTTTATCGGCTTCTCTGATCCCTTTAATACCTGAGCAAACTCTTAATGGCTAATTGATATGCTGTTCTGTTCACCAGAGCTCCATCAAAATCTGTGGAGCAAAATGTCAGCCTTCGAGCCATTGGTCACCCCAAACCCCAACCCCCCGGCTTTAAGACTAAGAACCCTTTGCATTTGCATATGAGAGCAGACTACTTCTCTATTTGATGAGATTTTGAGGACATGGGAAAATTTCATGTAACAGCTCCCACTGTAGAACAAAGTATGGCGTAAGCATGTTAACATGCCCAATCAGTGTATCTGTGTCTGGCTTTTTGAAAATTAAACCCTGATTGCGCCCATCTGTTCCAACCAGGTTTGGGTGTTTCTGGCACCTGCACACGCAGACCTCACAACACCCACAGGGGCCGAACGCAAGGGAAGAAGAGGAAGGCGGAGAGAGCGGAGAGCAAAATATGTCTATCCTATCAATTTCAAAATTACTAATTTAGCCAGAGCCAGAGCGGCGTTGAAAAACAGTCATCGCCGTTTAATAACTGCAATGAATCAGTCATTGATGAGGATGAAAAACAAATCAGTGGGCTCATCGAAATAGAGTTTATACAGAGAGGTTTGCAGAAGTTGGTAAAGGTTGAAAATTGCATATGAAGATAACCTCCCATTCATCAGAATTACAGCTGTCTGGGGTTAATCCAGCCCTGCTAAAGTGCCTCTTTAGATAAAAATCCAGTTGTAGAGGAAAATTATAAGCTCTCTTCTCTTTTGAATGGTTTCTTTGTGTTTCATCACCTTCTTTCAGTTTCTTTTTGGTGTTTTAAGAGAACCAGTGGTCACCCTCTTACCTCAGTCCATCCTTTATCTGTCAAGGTATTTTTTTGTATGTTTCCTCTGTTGTCAGCCATGAAGTATATAACACATACATGGGGTTGTAAGTGCTGATTTCACACTAGTGAAAGTCACACCAGACTATTATGTTTTCTTGCCCTTGCTTAATTGGCTGCTGTTGCATTTCCTCACAGCTTGAAAAAAGCCCCCAAGGTGCTGTGATTTAACAACTTGGAAACTTGTTGCATTGCATTGCTGCAAGAATCTTTCAATAGGCCTTAAGGTGAAAATTGCAGGTCCCTAACCTCTTTGTGAGTGGGAGGGAAGTCAAGAAGTTAGAGAGGTTCTGTAAACATCCATAGCCTTCCGTGTCCATCTGTCAAAGAGCAATTAGTGTGCTTTCATAAAGACAGGACTAAATGGTTTTCTCAAAGTCTGTTCTTTGAATATTTATATTCACATGCTCTCACTAAATATCATTGTTTTATATATTATTATACCAACAACAATTCTTTTAATCAGTGTGTTTTTCATAGTTTCGCTGTTTTTCTTTTCTACTCCAATTTCTAAGTAATTAGATGACTTACTGCTCAGTTTAATGGATTCACAAAAATATCTTTTGTAGAAAAGTGGACTTTCTCTCCCCGCAAGTCAACTAAAAACCCTTCATAATTGCACACCTCTGTGTTTGATGAGACTTGAGGACATGGGAAATTTTAATTTAACAGCTCCTGGTTGACCGTGGCGACGCCTACAGTATCTTGTCCTGTGGCCTGACTTCTTCTACACAAGTTAAATGCTAGGTTGTTTATCGATTAGTGGAATGCACTTGACTAAAGGTGAGCGGATGGAGCTGCACATTTAGACATGCAAATGGTGGGGAGGTGACAAAAAAAAGAGGGTTGGGGCAATGATTTGCCTTGCAAAGCACACCCATCTGCCCTTTCGATGGCTCATTGGTTCCCAAGATCAGGTGCAATCTGAACTGGAATCATTTGGATAATTGACCTTCTGTGTGCATACATTAGAATAAATTAATTTTGATTGGCCGTGCAGCATTAGGAACAAAGCGGGAAATGTTGGCTCTTTTATATTCAGTTGCTGGTTTGTTGTACCCAGTCTCTGAGGTGATTATGTATGCCATTCCCAAACTATTATGCATTTCTTGAGTTTAATAAAATAATTCTTGCTCTGAGCAGAGTAGAGCTCAACACAACTAGAGACAGAATCATGATTTCTGCTTTTTAGGTAAAGCTTTAGAAAAAAGTATCCACGTACATCTGAGTGGGTGCATGTGAGTGTATAAAGATTGTCCGGTGTGTGGGTGGCATTTCTTTAATATCAATATATTTATCTGTGTCCATGTAAACATGGTAAAGAAGAGCACTCATGTCTGCCTCACGCGGCTTCTTTTCCATAAGTGACCTTGCTATTCCGGTGAAAGTGCCCATACTGTGTCTGTCTACACCCAGCACACGGCCCTGTACGTCTCATTGCAGTCTGATGGACAGCCATTAACCCTTGCTGAAGGGGTTGAGGAATATTTATGTCTGCCTGTCAGCAGTGACACGACACCCTCTGGGGATGAATAATATGCCTGCCCTACACTGGCTGCAATTGTTGAATCCAATTCATAGCAAAGTGGTTTGAGTGTCAGTGGGTGTGGGTGTGTGTGTGCGTGTGGGCTGGTTTGCGGTGTGTGAATGTGTTGGTGTATGGACAGCACATGTAAGTGTTATGTGTGGGTTCAGGGGCATTTTGATACCCTGACGTGAGCAGCAGGAAACGAGTTGTACATCCCTCGCTGACATCTGACAAAGCTCCCGCTCACCACAGAGGTCTGTCTCTCCTCCTCCCTCTGCGTCATGCATGACATCGCTTCAATGCCTTGTATCATTCTCTGTCCTTTTCTTTGTATTGATCAGTATGCTTTCTATCACCTTGAACATCTCTACAATGCAATTAATGCCAGAATTAAAACTATAGAGAAGGGAGGTGTCTGTTAAATACATGTAGCTAGGATGGTACAGGATGTGTGGTGAAAAACAGCTGTCCATCATTTAAAAGTAAAACTGTGGACTGTAATGAGAATCGGTACCGGAGAATGTTGTAACGCTACTCATTACAGCAGTACTGTTCAATTAAGTCCTCATGACGGAATGAGAGCACATCTGAACAAGGACGAAGTCTCCTCTCCGACGTTAAACCACGTCAGTATTCTCTGGTACCGCGTCAGTCCGCACCGTGCACAGTTTGCGCTGCACCTCATTTTCACCTGTTTTTTTTATTTGATAGAGTAACTTTCTGATGGCTGTAGGAAAGATGACAGTCTCATAGACTAGGCTTTTCTTTTCTTTTTTCAATTGAACAACCATTGATCATTCCCATCCTCATCCCATCCTCATTCCCAGTGCCAACATTAGCACATGGTACCGTTAGTGAAAACCACACCGTGTCCCTGTGACGGATATGGAGTGGACATGGTTTACACATTTTATTTGCATTTCAAGGTGCAGGCACAGAAACGGCTCATTCTCAGGAGAGCTCTGGAGAGCTACTTTTAGATTGCTGAGATTTAGAACTGCATATTGATTTGGGGGCAATATGCCACCACTTAGGCCTATGTGAAATGGTTGAAAACAGCATAGAGTAATATGGTCTTTGGTTTTACGGTCTTTAAGTCAAAGACTGTATTACAAGGAAGGACAGACTGTCTTCTTACTGGCCAGCATGCACTGGGAGATTCATGGGAGATTAATATATTAAACCAATACATTACAGGAGCAATGCAGTTTAGTGCTTTGTCACCCACAGTCATCTTTGTGTAAAGCAGGTGTAGACAATGCAGAGTACCCCAGTCTCTGATGGTTATCAATTTAGTTTTGGTGACCATTGATACCTGTCGGTCACATGATCATTAGAAATAATGTATGAGCACTTACTGTACAGTATCATTTCAAAATGTATTTTAGTTGCTAAATACTTTTACACCCCATTCCTTTTGCAGTTCAACTTTATGTATTTGCATAAATCTTTGTAAGAAGTTACAAACTGTCCAGCCAGCCATTATCCAAATGAGTAGCTCAAAAATGTTGCCGTGTCATCGTGACTTCACTTAGACCATATGCTCACAGCAAGACGCTTTAAAAGCAGCAGCCATCACCTGTCAAGCCTTTGATTGGTGAAGGTTGTTGGGCTGCAGACATTGTACTAATGATTAATAGAATAGACTTCGTTGTCATTGTACCAGTACAATGAAATTACAGGGGTGCACAGCCCACACGGTGCAAAAAAGCATACATAATTCCACAACAACAAAAGGGAAGCATGAAGACATACAGTACACTGACTATACAATATGAATAGACAAAATGAATCAATAGACACAAAGGTGCAAAACGGAAGTGTGTGTTTGTGTGCGTGCTTGGGGGATCAGTGGTTGTTGGCAGATCTTATGGCCCATTGTGGAGTTGTGTGCTAATGCAGATTTTCCAATTAAACCACAAATTCTAAGGTGGAATGTTGAAACTATTTTTATATAGAATTTCCATTTTACTTTTCTTTTTTTAGGATCATGATATTAAAAGCATCAGCATTTTTATCACGATGTATTATTCAAACAACACAGACTACACTTCCCCCCCTAATTTCTCAAACCGAGCTAAAAATCCTTGAACTGATATGCTATCCATATTTTATATTCCAGGGCACCCAAGCGGCTCACCTGGTAGAGTGCATACCATAAAGGCTTAAGTTCTTACTGAGAGAGCCAGGTTTAAGTCTGGCACACAGCCCTTTTCTACAAGCCCCCCGCCCCAGTCAAGCCCCAGTCAAACAGTGTTTATTTATTCTGTACAGCAGAATAAATGAGCAGCATGTAACACATTCATAGCCTGCTCAGGACCTGCTTCATTTGAACTGTCCACCGCTGTCCCCAGTGTCTGAACAGGCCTTTCAAACCCTTCAACAACAAGGTAACCCCCTCCCCCCGCTGTACCTGCAAGCCAACACCATGCGCACCCTGCCTTCATCTCCATAACAAAGGGAGAGGTGCGACAAAGTATATTTTTTAGAGCTGACCTTCAAAGTCAGCGTCCAGGCTTTCAGGCACCACAGGTGGATTAAAAAACACATATGCACTTTTAGACACTGTCACACACAGTCAGGCACACTAAGAAAAATCGAATATATTTATTTTTCTACTCTGAAAATAAAGTAAATTATTTGTGGGATGACATTATTAAAGTCATACATATTGCAATGCTGAGTAACCTTCACCACTCTATTATCAGAGTTTTATAACAGAGTGCCAGAATTGAGCCGGTAAGACAAGAGTACACAGAAGATGAACTACATTACTAAGCGCATCTTCACAGACATATTCAGTTTGGCCTCAGGCCGTAAGCAGTTGGTCCTCAATTCAAACTGTGTGAAGATTAAAGCTTGCCTTTTTATATGGGAGTAATAATAATGTAAATGATGGCTGCATATTTTCCCAGCATATTGTTGGAAATTTGTTTAGACATACTGTGCTTTTTTGAAAGTCATGTTGTGTTATTGGCATCAGATGCATAACTGTCACTTGAGCATGACACTATGTGAAGAATGCCAAAAACTCAAACACAAATTAACTGTAAAAATCAGAGGGCAGGTGAGAGTGATGCAGTGAGTCCAGTGGCACCATTATATTTTAATCCAACAGCGCTGACTTGGAGCATTCTTTGATGACCACTACAGACACCTTCTCCCAGCCAGATTGCCTCAACGCTGAAATTCTCAGCTAACTTCCATTACTGGCAACAGTTACAAGTAGGAACAAGCATGCTGAGCCTCACATGCAGTTTGTGACCACAATCAAGCCTGTGCTGTGCTCACAGCATGGGTTTTCCATATGACAGGATGCAATTGTAAAACATTGGCACCAACAATTTCGCTGGATTTTGCTGTTGTTTACTAAAGTGATAAACACCATTGTATCTCCTGTAACTGCTTCACAACACTAGCTTCCCTATGGTTCCTTTAGCAAACAGTAGGGGTCCTATCTGTTAGATGACAATAAGTACAGCAATGAATAAGTGGAACAGAAATCCCAAGTACACACATGGAGTCTGTCTGTTTAACACAAGATATGGTGTGATGTAAGGAAGGGACTGGCATGGTTTAACCCTAACTAGACAGTATTTATCTAGTGCTGTAGTCATAATGGCCTGGCAAGCTTGTGTGGCTATAAAAGTGACTCCTTTTTAAAATTTTTCTTTTTCTTTTTTCTTATTCATTTAATAACACTCCAAAACAAATTCACTGCTGCTTCTAATCATTGTAGAAGACGCATTATAGTTGTGTTATAGTGAGAATGATGGCTGAAGCGCCTGTCAAGCAACAATCACCACCACCCACTCCATGTAAGAAACCACGTTCAGCGAATGCGAGAATACTTTAAAGAGAATACCCTTTAAAGTCACAGAGAATAATATGTTCACTGATATAATAAAAGCAGTGCAAAAGCAGAATTGGAGAACCGTCAGAAAAACAAAAGAAAAGCTTCCCTTTCTCATTTGTGCTGCTTGTACAGAGAGAATTCAAAGAAAAAAAAGGATTGAAAGGAGAAAAAAAAAACAAATTTGGGTAAGGTGAGGGAGGCATTACGAAATTAAACCCCCAGTCACGACACACTGCGCTGTTTCGCACCATTTTTGTCAGTTCTTGTTTAATTAATATTATTTATGCCACTCACACCTGTCAAACATGTTAAAAATAATCCCAATGGGGAACGCTTGACAGTGACTGGCAAAAGGCAAACGATTACTATCATTAATCACCACATGCTGTATGATTTTTATCTCCCGACTGTCAACACCAACTGGTGTAGACTGGAACGTACTTGCATGGTCCCATTTGGTTGAATCAGTCATTACACCCAGATTATCAATGTACCCACCTAACATGACAGTCTGGGCTTCATTATCCATATTATTATTTGGAATCAGAGATTAATTTTGTGATAAATCTCCTGCCAAAAAACAAAGAGATGTTCTCATTGGGACCATGTGATAAGAAACCTGGTGCCTACTCCACTAAAATCTCCCTTGACCTGATCCATAACACCACATATCCTCCAAACAGCCCTGTCCATAGACTCTTCACCCCACATAAAGCCTGCCCATGTGACATCTTGGGAATTTGAACGTGTGAGGAACTGTTATTTTTCTGAGCTTGTTATATCCCATTGAGTCGTTGCACGTGATATTGTACTCAAGTAAAACTGACGTGGACAGAACCCCAGCATGTAGTGACTGATTGAAAGGTAGTCAGTACAGAACGCTTGGCTGAACAAAGCTGTGATGCAGCTGTCATGGCCCATGACCCTACTGCTCAGTCACAAGACATGGTGAACCTTAAGGCGGTGAGAACCATCTTCAGGATCCATTCTCTGGTCACGTGGGTCCTGCCAGATCTCACCTTTCCTTATTTCTCTCCCCCGTCCCCTCCCTCGCTCACCCTTTGCACAAACCTCTTTTGCTGGAAGCAAACCCATTCCTGCCTTGATTGGTTTCTATTCTTTGGCCTGTGAGGAGAAATAGAGTCAGAGGAGGGCTGGAGGTGGGAGGTGGCTGAGTGCTCCTCAAGTACTCTTGGCCAGGGCAGATGTGAAAAGATTCAAGGATGTGAATAAAATGTGAGCAAAGCCTGTACTGATGCACAGTAGGGTTCAGGCTGTAAAAAGGCACTGCACTCCTCTGAGGACCCGAGAACACTTGATTTGTTGTGCATGTCTGGGGCAGATTTTGATTTGGTTTGAAGAAAGAATCACTTAGGCAATAATTGTATTTTATTTCTACAAACATAATTATAACAACATGCCATTATCCAAAAAAATGTTTTTTATATTTCTTTTTTTTCCCTTTAAAAATGAAACCAATACAAAGACACATAATGGCTCTAATGGCACATGTTAACAAGAGCGTTAAAGTATATGTAGATTGTAGACTGAGTTTAGTGGTTACACCTCTATGTCCTCTACAGAAAACCCTGTCTCCACAGGAATCGATCAGGCAGGTGTCGTGCTACCTATTGCGGTAGGTTTTTTACTGTCAAGTGAAACTTCAGATGCCACTGTCTGTCAAGAGGTGTCTTCACCGGTGACATGGCCAATCTTTGACATAATGCTCAGTCTGTCTCTCCACACTCCCAAGAAAGGGCTGTCATGCTTCAGCAGGCCGGATAATTATTTCCCTCTTATCCCTCCTTGCCAGGGCCAATCCTAGTCTTCAATAGAAGCCAGGGACCGCACCACTTCCCATCACCTCTCTCCGTCTCTTTTCTTCTCCATCTCTCCTCTTCCATCTGTTTCACTTCACCTCACTCTGTGACTTCAAGACCCTCTTTTCCCTCAGTCTGTCTTTGTGTCATTCTCTTTCTTGTTCTGTATCCTCTCTAAGAATAGATTTGCACAGGCAAAATAGCTCCGCAGTTTGACAGAACTGATGCTCAAAATAGTTGCGTTCCATAAAAGATTGCCATATGAGCATCTTTATTTCATGGCTTGCATTAGTCATTTGATGTGGTCTATACATGTGACAAAGATCACATGAAATGTTGCACTCCCTTTCATCCGTAGCGTTATCACACTGCTGTAGAGGCACAATGACACCGTGTTTCAAGGAATGAAATGCTTCCAAGAAACTGTTGGCTGCGTCTCAAGTCTGTGATAGGTAGTGTTAGGTTTATCTTTTGTAACGTGGCGGGATATTGCTTGTTTGTTTAGACTGTGTAGGTAAGGCTTTATTTCTTCATTTTTGTCGTCTATATTTAAACATACCGACAATGCTCTGCAGTGATAATTTGACACCACAGTTTGTATTTATAGCTGGTGTGTTAAACTATTCCATCAGTTTGCAAGGGACCTAGATGTACTGTATCTCATTCTCACATTTCTTTTGGCCATCCCATGAACTAAAGTATATTTTGGGCAGTTAAGTTCACTCCTGTCTTGTTTGGATGTACTGTAAGCTGACAGGTAGATGCTGTTCAAATCCAAACAAAACAAATGTTCAGACTCATACGATCCTTCCAATCACTTCGCTCCTCACCAGAAGCAGTCCCATCATTCTAAGATGTATGATTACAGCCAGCAGGACCGTCTTGATTTGGAAGCTGTGCATGTTAACCTGTGGCCCCAGGGCCGAGCGCAGGGCCCCCAGCAGATCGAAAACAAATAAACAAGGCCTGCCAGAACAGGCGGTGACAGTACAGGCTGTCTCTAGTAGATAAGGCAGAACAATAGCCCTTAATAGGCCACAGAGAGACACACACCCATCTCCAGCACTGCCTTATTCTACTCCTATCTGCTTGCTGGTAACAAAGGAAACAAGATTTTCCTTTTCTTTCTTTCCTGCAGAGAGATTAGCAGCGCTTAACAGGGGTATGGGCATGAAAATGTGTATTTGAGTGATAATTCAGCAACGCATGCTCAACCCGTAACAAGGAGCCTTGCAGAATGAGAAGGAACACAATGCTCGTATTTCCCCCTGGGTTGAAACTTGGAGGAGAAAAGTACACATCATGTTTGTTATCATCAGCCTATGAAAGGAAAATGACAACTCTGTAAACATGTGACATTTACTATTTTTCGTCATGTTCCAGTCAACATGGATGACCATGGATTTATAATTAATTGTTTGATGTTAAGAAATGTTAGTGTCCGTAATGACAGCAAATAGATTCCGTCACATATGCCCTGAGGCCACATTTCATGAAAACGCACCAAGTACATACAGAGGTATAATACTGGACCATGTGAGCATGTCAAATTGTCTGGGTTACATTTCTTTCTTGTCCTAAATGCATTTAGTGGGGCGTATAAAAGCAGGCAGAAAAGCCTGTTTCTCCCGTGAAGGCCCTTTTTTGACTTTGACTCAAAAAAGCCTTGGCAGGATATTGCAATGCCAGTAGCAACGATTGTATTTTGTAAAATTTGAATCATTTCACCGTCACCCAGGTAGAAGGCACCAGCTCATACCGTATCACTGCCTGAAAGAACACACAAAGATCCTCTAAGAGAGCAAGCTGGCACATTATACCTGATGCCTTTATGCTGAGCTCTGATGAAAGAAATCCACCCTGCTGCCAGGTTAGCTCACCTGAAATGAATGCCTTTAAGGAAAGAGCCTGTGCTGGGTTCTGTGACAGGAGGTAAAACGCTGCAGAGTGTGATGTCGGAGATTTCAGACGGATTGGAGTGTGCGATGCAATTTCATACCTTAAGGCTGGATTTCTGCGATGCTGATGAATGGAGCAGAGCAGGGTTGGACGTTTGATTGTAAAAGGCATCAAAGAAAGGAGACTGACCGTAAATTTGGCTCCCATTTTTTTCCAGCCGGTTCATCACTGCTACATTTTAACCCCATACAGACAACTACCTTGCCCAGAAAAAGAGCCAATGCCTTTTTTTGTCTCCTAAATATAAAACATGTTCACTGTGTAGTTGTGAAAGGCGTTGCCCTGGATCTGTGACTTTTTATTTACAACAGGCAGAAGTGAAAGGAAATATCTCCTTATTTTCGTTCTTGATTTGTACAGGAAAAATAATACCCCCGGCTGTGCGCTTGTATGTAAACCTAAAACAGAGAAATTATGAGAAAAAAAAAGAGAGAAAAACTTACAGCGAAGTACAACTCAGTCCACGCCACATCCATATTTCTATAAACTGCATTTACTTTTGTGCCAAGCAACATAAATCATGCCTTATGTATCATTAATATACATGGGTGTCAATAGGAGACGCATGAATGGAAGAAATATGGTTCTTCCCAATAGAGGCAGAGTTGAAAAATGGGCTGCAGAGGGGCGAGGACATAGTCTACCATAGTGAGGCTGCAAAAAGCCGTCTGAATCTCTGCTGCCCCCCAGTGGGGACCAGATAATGTTCCCCGTGTGTACGTATGTGTGCGTCTGTGGGACCATCAGTTGAACACTGTGGTACAGTTCATGAGGTCCATGTTCATGTATTGATATGATCAAAATGTGGCACATTGTCGTACAGTATAACTTGAGGAGCTGTTATTGATGGATCCAGTCCACTGTATATACTTTTCCCTTTGCATATTTGTTACAGATTCATACATAAATCAAAGGAAAACATTGTTTGAGCTCTGCTGTGCTTTTACATTAAAATCAACATTTTAACTTCAGCATGAAGCCGTTTTATTCTATTATAGATCAATTGAAGGGGTTGAAGCTAAAAGATGTGAAGTTTATTCACAGACTCAGATCCAGAGGTTTGTTCAATAATATTGAAACTCCAGTCACACTTCAGTTCTTTTCTTTTTTTTTCGTTTATTATTAATTCATTTATTTATTGGCTGTGTACAAATCCCTAGTAGCAGCAGCAGTGTTGGCCTTGTCCCCCTGCTGTTGATTACACCTGCACTGGGCAGCTGAGACACTGACACTCACCTGCCTTAAGGCATATGCATACAGAAGCAGAGTGAAGTGCAGACCACACCTAAGGGCTGTCAGAGGAGCTGCTTCATATACGTCCGGGGTTTGAGAACCGGCGAGCCAGCCTCGTTTCACACCTCTGTCTTTCCATCTGCCCATCTCAAACTGTTGAACTCTGATGTCTCTCCGCTGTCTGCCACTTTTCACACATGTACTGTCAGGTTATTGGATGGACTACATCGCTAACTCTAGTCTTTTAGAAATTGAATGCAGCACTTCTTTGTTTTTCTTCTGTACATATTTCTGTAGTTGAACCTCACAGTTGGAAGCTGTTATCACCCACAGTCATACCCGCTGGGTTTGCCAGTCATCACTTGCGAGTCATGCACATCGTTCATGTGGTGTGAGTGTGTATTAGAAGCAGCATCCTGTCACTTCTGTTGTATCTGTCCTACAGACAGTGATAAGAAGCGTGGATACCTGGAGGTTTGACTCCTATTAATAGCCGTTTTACAGTAAATCAATATTATAGGAGGTTACATGAAACTCAGTTTACTTGAAACTAACAGTAACCATTGTTAGGATCATACATTAACCCACAGGTGAAATGAGCTGTAGCTCGGTAGTTTCATCTGATCACCACAAAAGGCTGAAGAATAGAAAACAAGTTTATAACACAACATATTTTTTTTGCTAAGTGACAGAGAGATAATGCGCTCTGATGTTTCTCTCTGTAGGAAAATCATCAAAACACCTCATCATGTATTGTTACTTACGTAATCTTGGCAGCCATGATTCATCAGTTTTTTTTTATTTGAACATCTGAGTCGTGTTCAGTTGCAGTGTGATCCAACTGCTTGCCGTCCTGATCACATCACTGCATGACATACTTAATCAGCACAAAACAGTTCTGCGTGTTGACCTAACAGCTTCCTCAATTCTTTGCATGGCGTTGGCATCTTTATGCCGTGGCTACATCTGTGTTTGCTTTGCAGCTCGTCTCCAGGTCTTGTGTCACTCTGTTGCTGTTTGTAAGGAGATGCTAATTTGGATAGCATGTAGAGGACAATGCCATGGCTGTCGCTCTGATAGCAATCCAAGTCCTTGATCTTCTCTCCCTGTAAACATCATTACCACACACTGAAAACATACATATTCACAACAGGCACGCACACGAGCACGGGCACACACACACACCCACAAGCTGCTCATCCAAATCGGCGCTAACAGATTAGCAGTGATTATAAACAAACATGGAGGATTAATCCTGTGTGCTCTCAGTCTACTTTTCCACTGAGCTAGCCAGGGTAATTACCAAGTGCTAGATTGTTAGTGTAATCACACACACACACACACACACACACACACACACTAGCTGCCTTGCTTCACTACTTAGTGATATCAGTTTCGTGCTCATTTTATAAGAAAGTTGAAGATATCTTTTGCAAAGAAACTGCAGCTTCACTGAACATAAGACAGACAGCGAGGTAGTTCAGAACAACTGAACATGTTCAGAAGTCAAAGGTTTGCACTCGCTAGCTGTTAGGGAAATGTGGACTTTGCAAGATAGCAGGTGAATTTGAATTACAAGGTCACTGGCAGTGTGGGAACTGCCTATTTGATCTGCCACTGTGTGTGTACCTGATTCTATTTTATTCTTTTACCAGGCAGTCTGATTTCTTTTTTTTCTATCCACACACGGTATGTAAATGAGCTCTAAAGGCTAAATAAGATACATTGCTCGGCTACATCAGAAGGTTTGAAAACCAGCCAGGTGTGCAGCTTCTGTTGTTTGTCATTTCACCGCTTCCCACTGAAATATTGCTTTATTATTTGGTGCCATTGCTGCCTCTTTCACCTGATGCCGCCCTCTTAACAATATACGGCTTTCTTCTGCCTCCGTTGCGACACTGTTATATCGCCCTCAGGGTGTATAGCCTCTGGGCTGATGACCTACTGTATATAAAGTTGTTGGTGTGGCTACTCTACTGAATTTTTTTTCCCACTGGGATGAGATTTAAATCTTGAAACCCTAACCCTTATTTAATAAAAGAGTGTTTACAGCCAAATTGGACATACATTATATGATATGAATTAATCATTATTAATGAATCAATTATTAATGAATTTCCCTTTGGGTATTAATTAAAAGTCATTCGTATTCCTACTTATGTGAATGTCATTATGAGATTTTTTCAATTTTTTATGTCATTAACTCTCATATGGATTGACATGGATAGGTTATATGATATGTAACAATCTACACAATGTTGAGTTTGCATTTTTGCTAATCCTTTTGTCTCTTTTGTCTCAGGTGGAGGCCATCCTCGTCAACATCTTTGGTGGGATCGTCAACTGTGCGATCATCGCCAATGGCATCACCAAGGCCTGTCGAGAGCTGGAGCTCAAGGTGCCACTGGTTGTCAGGCTTGAAGGTACACAACGCTCACACACAGAAATAAATCCCTCGTTGACCTCTCTGACGCTCCCATTCATGTAATACACGTGTGTGCACCACCTTGCTCCAAATTACATCCATTGATCTCCATATAGACTGTTTTTTAATTACTTACAGTAACTTTAGGATGGATTTCATGATGCTGGATGATGGCTGTTAAAGTTATGCAACCAAGCTCACACCTCACCCATCTTTTAGGGCTGTTTGCTTTGAAATGCCCATTTTAAACAAATATCCTACTATATCACTCTGGCAAGTTGTATCTACTGTAAGTTTAAATGCACAGTGGAAACTGCTTATAGGGCTCACGTCTTTGTTAGTAACCGAACCGGCGGTGAATGGTCAAGGTGAAAGTATTACACTCTGCTCACGTAACACACCTGCAGCTGACTGAGAGAGAAGACAATAATTAGGGGCTGTAAAAGTCCCAAAACGCAAGCTGAGCAGGAACATGAGGGCAAAATAAACTCGGTGAGCCACCGCCAGGAAGATATCGCATGGCGTGTAAAAGTGAACTTACGGTGGGAGAACAGGCAGGAGTGGTCATTACTAGTTGTTGCACTGTGTGTCTGTCCAAAAACCTTGTACAAATAAACCAGAAGGAACCTATGTACAGTACGGTATATGACAGCTTGCAGTATAAGGCCACAACAGATTCTTTTGCCATGTGTGAAATGACCTGAAATGAACAATGCATGCTGACTGCTTGGCAACCATTAGCACATTGTCTAATGTCTATAAAGGTGACTATAATCTGTTTCCACTGTATCCAGTGTTGAGGTGAAAAATATATCCAGTATATTACCACTTACATGTAAGTGTGTAACAGCAGGCACCTTGTTTCAAACTTTACAACCATTGTATTACTGCTGCTGTGCTCTCTGGAGCCGATCCATCTTCATTGTGGCCCATTGTTCTGGTAAGAACAGCGGCGCATTTCTCATACGTGTCACATTCTCCCGCACCCGTCATTAGCGCCAGCCAGAAAAACAGCAGAGACGGCCCTGATTGGCTCACCTTTCACCTGTGTATATGCTAATGAAATCTGCCGAGTGTGTGTACGTGGTGTGTGCGTGTGGCAGCAGTGACTCCTGGAGGCGTATAGGGCCAGTTGGTGGTTAGCTTAATTGTCAAGATCCTGCCGAGTGCTGTGTCCAGAAGGGTGTGTGTGTGTGTGTTAGCCCTCACCACCTCACTGTACTGCATGTCCTCGTACAGTTTGTAAGAATGGTTTGTAGGTCAGGCCGTGTAAGCTGTTTCCAGAATGCAACTATGCACAGAGGTATTGTGTTGCAGTATGGACATGTCTGTTCACAGGCACAGGGTGGCAAATATCCAAGTGTCATATTCACCTCTGACAGTAAATAAATAAATAAATATAAGCAGTTAGAAATATCAGTGCTATTGAAACATACACTCATCCACAGATTAATTAAGCAAAGTTCAGGTATCAGTTGGGGCAGAGACAGCAGGTGAAATGTCCTCACTCACTCCTGACTTGTCTAGAGCTCTTTAATTCTGCACAGACCCCAAATGACCTTCCTCTGGTTAATGTGAGGCTGTGAACTATTTATATCCGTAAATAACCTCTATGATACAACGTGATATAACAAAATACGAATATGAAAATAAAATGGGTGATTATTATCTTACAACTGAGTGATCACACAATGCATATGAATCCCAAATCTAAATTACAATACCAGAGCTTGGATAAATTCAAATACTGAAGGAATAAATGGAAATGAGCTTTAAAAAAAAAAAAAAAACTAGAGCACAGATGTGCAAGAACCATATACTGTCACACGAAAGAAACACTTTTCAAAGGAAATAGACTGTGTGTTATAGCTCATTAAATTAAGGAGGAAGAAATAGTTTCACAGAAGAGATCGGTTGGTTGATTTAGAGTTTGTTTAGTTCTCCATAAAGAAATGACATGAGTGCATGAGTCTTAATGCAGCATGAGTCTTAATGCAGCGGTATCGCCGTGTAATATATACTCAACATATGGCTACTGAGTACACAAATTTATAAACATTAAATATTGAAGACCGTAGACTGGAACACTAAAATGTTAAACATTCTGGATGTGTTTCTGCGTCGAGGCTGTAAAGTCTGTGCAGAGTTAAAGAAGAACCGAGAACAAGTTAGTTGTGTGAGTCATCTGTTATTGGCTTCCTATAGCTGTTACCCAACACCTGCAAAAAAATTTATAGAAGTGCATGCACCTCCTAATGATTTGATGGTGATCAACACCTTTAAGACCGTGTAACACTTTTCCTCTTTAAAATCTTTAAAAAGAATGTTGTCACAGTGTGTTTTGTCAGAAATAATTTCACACCTGAACCAAAAATGCAGTTTTAACAAGGACATGCATCTGTGTGGGGGGCTTAGACGCAAATCCCACTGTTGCTGATTGAGCGCGCCGCTAAAACTTGCAGTATATTAAAATACGCCTCGTGGCTGAGGAGCGAGAGCAAACCCACCGAAATGTGTCACCGTGAAGGCGGCTAGGTTGGCAGTCTGAACAGATCCTTAATTAGTCAGCACGCATCACCCATGCCGGGCCATGCGACTCAACCTGACTCGCAAAAAGGGGTGAGTCCAGAAGGTCACTGCTGGTGGTTGGTCCAAACCACGCTTTCCTGGCCCGAGCCTAATCCAAGCTTTCGCTGTGGGTCATTACATCCTGGGCTGCAGTCTTCTGGAGAAGATTGGTTCAGAATCAATCAGCTCAGCTTGCTAGGCTGACCGCAGGGCAGTGAGAACGGCCCAGCGCTCTTCAACAGGATCAGGATGGATTAACTGGCACACTTTTAATTGGGAAGCCTCTTTTCAAAGGCCTGGGCTGATTGCATTGGTGGAGAGCTATGTATTCCCGTATGTGGACGACAAGGGCCATGTGGTCTAGATGCTGATAGGGATGAATTAGTTGATGGGGTTTGCATTGGGTATTTGCTGTGAGCTGAGACAGATTCTAGCTAAAATATGCTGCGCTCGTGAACTACAGCATTAGTGTTCATCTTCATCCTTTCCAAATTCTTGCAACAGATAGGAAGGAAAGACCCTTATGGACTTGTTTAAGGTGACAGAAGAAGAGATACCTGAAGAAGTACTGCACTGCCCCCTTTTGCCACAGTGTGTACATAGACATACTGTAATGATCTGTGAAGATGCTGTGTGCCGCTGAGGAAAAAAATCCCCCCTTAAATAGCCCTCAGGGTCCAGGAAAAAGGTGACCGCTTTTGCTTAACTCTGTTCCCCAGCCTATTGATTTACTGAGCCATTTCACAACTGTCTGTCAAACAGTGGAGGCTGTTTTCTCCTTAAAAGGAGATCTGGCCATTTTTTTCTACCATTTAATTAAAAAAGAGACGTGAGGTCCTCTAGCAGGGTTGAGATGCCTCCTTCAGTTCTGACAGTGTTATTATAGCTTAAATAGCCATCTGCTGCAACCACACACACACACATGTAGGCACGCAGGGATACACATTAAAATCTACACACACTGTCTGCTTTTGACGCAAGACTTTAACGAGCAGAATGAGTTTCTGTAGCCTTCATGAGAGAATGAATGCTCTCAAGTGAGGTTATTTGTTACTACAAGGAGTTTCTTTATCATAGTCAACACAGATGGAAAACTAAATAACTAGATGGATCCTTTAAACTGTCAGTGTCACTGATGCTCTTTAAATACAATGCGCTTTAGCTACAGTGCACATCTCTCTTAAACAACAGTCTAGACAACATAAGAAACATGAAAACTCTGATTAATGACTGGCTAGCACATCAAAGGGGGAAAAAATGCCTGCATGGTTCAGGAGTATCCCGCTCGGTGTTCAAATGAGAAGCATTTGAAGTTTGACACACAGGACGCAGGAGGGAGGAGCAGAGCTGATCCACTTTTGGCTGAGAAGGGAAAAAAAAGTCTCGCTGCTGCTGATTATGGTGAGGACTAACAAAGTCGGAGCGAGTACGATGCCGTTCAGTGATGAAAGAAAATGTTTTTTACACCAATTATTTAAAGTAAGGCACAGTAAGATGTCAAAGCACTGGTATATTATCTGCCACATCTCTTCTTCAGTATAAGCTTTTATTATTATATTGACTGTTTGGAATTAGATTGTTTTTTTCTATACTGTATGCAGCTGCCTTTAAAACCATCTACTCCCACATCAACCAGTCTGGTTTCAGACTAGTCTGGTGTCAGAGGTGATGTCAAGAACAGCGAGAGAAGTGGTGAGCCTGAACGCCTCAGTAAATGGTTCAGATACATGAGGAGGATTCTCCTTCATCTGTTACAAACCAGCTTTACCAAGTTGTTTCATGATCTGCACTGCTGGCTACATAAATATTAAGCTCTTTAGAAAGTCTTCCACACTCAACTCTTGAAAAGCGCTATGATTTCTTCCCTTCTTTTTTTTTTTTTTGTCAGAAACCTAATGAAAATGCTGCCACACAGGTCCTTAACTCAAGGCTGTGTGACTTTTTTTGAGCACTAGCCGCTGTGGCCGAAAGTGACACTTAGAACAGAATAATGGGCCCTTCTCGCACAAGACATTTTGACATATCACAGTTGGAAAAGCAGAGGTGTAAATAATGAAATTAATGTTGACTCAATTATTGTTCACGCTGGCTCACTGTCACACTGTCATGACTTACCACTCGAACAGCACCGAGCACATTGTTGATGTTATTAATAACAGCTGTGCATTTCTTCCTGTGACAAGTCAAAATGTCTGCTGTGAAAAAGGCTCCGGGTAGAAAACTCAAACACAAAGTAACAAGAAGAGAAGAGTCTCCCTGTCAGAAAAGCAATTAATGTCAATTGTACAGTGATATTTGGGTAAAGTTGGCTAGCGTTAGCTAACTTTAGCTTCGTTTAGCTGCGGGCTATGACAGGAAAAAGAGAAAGAGAGGGTAAAGAAAGAGGAAAGATGTTTCATGAATTCAGCTTTTCATCTGTAAGAGGGAGTTTGTTTTTATTTCTGTTGAGAAATTACATGTGTTGCTTTAAGAAAATTCAGTTCCGTCGACTTGGCACACGACTCGAACTAGCGTAGCTGTCGATGCGTTACCAAGCTTTACATGCTTTGACTTCTTTACCACATACATAACATGCACGTCCTTTAGGAAGTATCATACAGTAACTAAAGTTCTCCTCTTGTCAGATGCTCAGTAAACAGAGCATGTGCAGGCAGAGTAAGTCACAATTTTAGGAACTGCAGCGTCAACAGAATCCCCTCAGCACAACTGTTTGGCACAGCCCCAGGCCTTATTATCCTGTTGAAATATGGTGGCCTGCAATTGACTCACATTAAAGTGACATTTTCACAATAGTCACAAGCACGGCTGCTAATTAGAGCAGAGATGCGACAGGAAATGTGTCCTGAAGTGGCAATATATCACACGGCAAAATACTGAGCGCTGCTTAGTCTTTTGTTGTCTTGGCGTGAACAGTGTGTTTAAAGCCTTGGCGCTGAGCTGTCTTGTAAGGCCGGTCAGTTGATCCGTCGCTCAGCAGTTTGCACAGCTTTCAGAGCTGTGGGGAAATGGTGTTGACGGGGAAACTGGGACTGATGTGAAAATCCAACAGAAACTTGTTAGGAAGCAAAGCTCAGGGCAGAGAGAGATGAAATCCAGAGATTTCATAATGACGGGTGACCGCATCCAGCTCTGGAAATGTCATCATTTATTTTTACACCTTTTTAATGCCAATTTTTAAAGGTAATTATATGGAATTACCCTTTTATTTCGGCGTGTGTGCCTATCTTATACTTGATACCATATGGCCCTATCCAGGCTGTGAGTAGGTCTCTGGCAGCACCTAGTGGCTGCAGGTGAACACACACATATTCCCCCCACACATACATTCACACACACACACACACACCGAGCGGTGTTGTATCCAGCTGGGCTCTGTCCGCACCCGTGCTGCTGTGAGCTATCAGTGCTCCCTACCGCTCACAGTGGAACTAACAGTCATCTCACACACACACACGTGCGTACCCATATGCAGAAAGGAACCCACGTAAATGCGCGTCTCTTTTCTCACACTCCCACAGATGTGTGATTCCCACCCCACACATTACATGGATAACACAGGTACCACAGATGCAGCGCTGTATAAACAGAGCCGCACACAATGTACCTGCTCATGCATATTTATGGGAGGAACAAATAGCCAAACTGCATGTGTTGTTTATTTTAGTTTCAGAGCTATATACACTTTCCATAGGCATATTTGTCTTTTCCACAATATCTCTTGCATTATGTATTTGCTGTGGTCACATATGGCTGCCTCATCCCAGAGTTTCATCTCCTGTTGTTTCAAGTTTGTTGTGTCGCAACTTTGCTGTAATCATCCGACGGATAAGCTTGTCAGTATGATAATATGGATCGGTAAATCCCAAAGAAGTTCACAGGTCAGCCTATAGAATGTAAAGCACGCGGCGCTGTCCCCGTCTCCTCGCCGTTGTCAGTAGGGACTATAAATTTGAGTGAGGACACTGGCAAAATATTCTATGGTATCTAATGAGAAAATGACGACAGACACACTATCCCCAGTCTGTGTGCCAGGGCAAGGTCTCTTCCTGCTCTTATTCTAATTAATTACATCGCAGAATTGATTGTTTGGAGTGTGAGCCTGCAGAAATGTGTTTGGAATGACTTATTATCTGGCTGGACAAAAGAGATGAAATATTAGGCGTTAAGTGGAGCTGGTAATAGAATTCCTCATGAAAGGTCTATTGATCAGGGTGGCCGGGCCTCCGGAGAATTCAGACATCATGCAGTCTTAATTACACGGCAGTAAAAAGAGCTACGGTCAACCTGTATGCGTCTAAGCTCTGACACACACACACATACACATTAATGATGCCAAATATTTAACAGAGAGTTGGTAAGAGTGATCGTGGCAATCGCAGCACATATTTTTAATTACACGCAGACAGCAACAGTGATTTTTATTTTTGATGAAATTTATCAATCTGTTTATTAGTTCAACACAAATGTTGAAGACATCCTGCCAAGTGTGAAAGATGAAATGTGAAAACTAGATGCCACAAGTTTCCAGGTCCTGTGGTGACTTTCACAAGTTTCAGTCAGAGCATCATCACGAAGATGAAAACCATCATAAAAACAGCCAATAGTCACATTTGAGGAGCTGCAACCAATGTAAATTTGCTCTTGTTTAGTTTTGACTGATCAATTTATTCAGCACTAAATTAAAGTTTGGTCTGATTTGATAAAACTTCAGAAATCTGTTCAGACAACTTTTTTTTTTCTCAAGTCCATAATGGAGTGTGAAACCAGAAAGGGCCACACAGTCGTTGGCTTTAGCTGTTTCTTCGCCGCAGCGAGGAAGGAGGCGATTCTGCTTCATTTGACCTTTTGCTCTGTTGCCGTCTCGCCTCCTTCTCATTCACTCTCCTCTCCCTCCGTGCGTGCTTCCGTCCAGCGCGGCGCCCCCTGCCCTGTGTTGTGACAGCCTTGTCAGGTTTGTGTTTGGCCGTGCAGTGTGCGGCGCTGGGAGGCAGCCAGTTCACTTTGTAGAGCCTCGGGGTTGTGCAGTGTCGGCGGGTCCCTCCCTCTCTCTCCCTCTCTCCCCCTCTCCCTCTCTCTGCTTGGTTGCGGGCCTGTCGGGCCATGGGCACCTGCGTACCATCCAGCACCTGCTACCCCTGACCTCTGTGCAGCCAGGGGAGCACACACACACTTGCGCGCTCAAACACACACAACACTCTGCTCACAAATTGCCCTTTTGCCTCGCTGATGTAGTTCACAGACAAAGCTGCGTTTGGATCAGCGGTTGAATTTGCCACCGCTCACCCATAACTCCATCCATCTGTCATGGGTGCAGAGTGATTCCTCCAAAGGAGCTCTTTGTCTTTCACACAGCGTGGTTTTTAACATCAGTGCAGATGGTGGATCAGGTTCAACCTTGTTACGCCACTTGTTGTTGGGTTTTTTTTTTTGGCATTTTTGTGGTTGCATGTTGTAATAACAGCCTTCTCTTGTCTGTGTCTGTTAGGGACCAACGTCCACGAAGCCAAGAGGATCCTAACGGAGAGCGGCCTGCCCATCACGGCAGCAGAGAACCTGGATGACGCCGCCAAGAAAGCAGTGGCCGCCATCAAGAAATAGAAAAACCTCAGTGTAACCTCACCACACTCATCACCCGTCCACCCATCACTATCACCCATTACAGCCTCACATTGTTGCCATCACCATCACACATTCGGACCTCCGGAACATCAAGCCTTTGCTCTCATGAGCCTTTATTGTTTTAAGTTTTAACACTAGATTTCAGATCGTACTTTATTTGCCAACTAAGTATCCATCCGACTGGTTTTGAGATGATCCATCACCTCAATGCCTTATCTTATTCATGTTTTACATTCGTGTGTGTGCAGTATAAATCAGCTGCTTCATTCATTATTTCCTGTCAATTCAATGCAAATCCAATTAGGATAAATCACTCACATTCAGGTTTGTTATTATTTTATATAATGAAAGTGACAAATGTCATTTTATAGAACATCTTAAAGCTTTAGTGGGCTCTTTCAGAGATTAGACAAGGCCCAACACTTTGTGCATTCCATTCCAAGGTGAAAGATGTGACTTTAGCATATTAGGGTGTTTGTTGTATTGAATATGAAATCAGAAAGCCATTTTTCATTTTCACCTCCAGCCTTGCCACAAGGCACTTGAAAGTTAAAGTTTCACTGCCGATGGGCTGTGAAATCATTTGATGGCTCGTAGCTGAAGTGAAAGGCAGCGGTTAACTCCGTGTGAACCCGTTAAATTCAGTCTGTCAGTTAGTTCACATCTACTAATCCATCCAAAGCTCCATCTGTGTCAGTGGATGGGGATGGGGTGGATGAACCCATGCTGTGAATTTTGTATATCATGTCTTATTTGTCAAGTGCTACTTCACTCTATGATATACAGTGTTAACTGCATCAATCTGTGCCTATTTCATGAAGGCTAAAGAGTTTTGTAAACTGTGTTGCCAACTCTCACAGTCCGTCTTGGCAATAGTTTCATGAGAGAACGCAATCAAAAAAAAAAAAATTATATATATAATAATACTTTTTTATTATCATGAATGTATATTGACAGTATATCTTGGATACAGTGTAAAAACTGTGTATATAATTTGAGAGATTAAAAAGATTTGAGACAAGTGATGTGTCGATTCGATCAATTCATACACCAGAGTTTTTGGAAAGAAAAGACGGATAGAAATAAAAAAATTCAGCCACTGCACTGGTTCCACTGGTGAGAGTGACTTTGCAGTATAAATGTAATGTCAGTGGGGAAAAGTTGACCCTCAGCAGTTGTGTTCAGTTGTGTGGCCTGGAGCGCACACACTTCTGACTAACCTGAGCAAAGGAAAACAGCCTTGAGATAACCTTTAGTATATTCCTGTTCCAGGTAAACTCACGCCATCTTTGTCAACATTACTTCTGCAGAACTTTTGAGAAGACATTGGCCAACATTTTAATTTCTAACAAAGCTTGCAGCTAACATTTATAATGCTTGTTTTCAGCAATTTATTGTTTTTTGTCAAAAATGTTGAGTAATGATCAAACCTAGACTAAGATGATGTATGGAGATAAAAAACTAAAACACAAATGTGGCAAAGAAAATAATATAAAATGACAACAGTGAGATTGATACCTTTATGTCCAGAACAAATCATCATCGAGAAAGTGCAAACATCAACTGCTAAACAAAGTAGATGGATTAGCTGTCAACTAATCACTGCAGGTCACTAATGAGGAAAATTGAAAGAGATTATCATTGATACATGCTGGCACATGCTAAACACTACACACCTACATACATACATGCATAGGAAAAACAGACTATTGGTCTGCAAAATGATTCAGTGTCATTCATTTTTAAATGATCAAAGAAATATGTTGAGAGTTTCATTTGCCTGATTTTTTTCCTAAACAAAGTTCATGCTAGAATGAAGTGACAAGTTCCTAAGACTTTAATATTTTATTATAATGAATACATAAATTGGGGTTAATCTCCAGTAATATAAAACAATGAGTTCTGAGAACTCACTTTCACTTTAAATTTACAAAAATATGCCATACAGCACAATTATTCATCTATATCATAAGATTAAACATTTGCCCCAGTGTCTTGCTCTTCATGTGCAGTTTCACATACGGATTCTGACTCCTCCACCTTCAGTATTCAAATAAAACTCAAGAGTATATCGTCCCAAGAGAGACTAGAGAGGAGCGACTGTCCTTCACAAGGCCCTGTACGAGCGGCACACAGACGAGGAGTTGACTGAGACCTCTTCCTGTCAGACACACTGACTGTGTGATGGATTATCTGTCAGGCAATCTGAGAGGACGCCCAGACACACAGGATCGACTGCCACCTCCATGAAAGACACACACGCATAGCACTGCCCCCCCCACCCCCCACTCCTGTGTGTAGCAAAGAGGAACACTCAGAGAAAACTGAGTCTCACACTCAAACTGGAGCTCGTCTCTCAAACACTGTTTTTTTTTTTCCTGTTGGACAAAGTCAAGGGGACTCCAGACGGACCTGCCGGTGATTGCTGCGGCTGCTGGATGTGCTTGTTTTTTCTTGTCGTCGGGAGCGAAACGCTGCTGCCAACCTTGACACAAAGTGGAGAAAGAGATACGAAGGGAAATTATTTGCTAACTGCTATAATTTATTTGTAACATATTAATTTACAGCATCCCTATCGCCGAGAGTCATCTCGAGACACAAACTCAGAGGTCTGTGTCCCTGTGCTGCAGCGTGCCAGCCAGCCAAGCCGTAGAAATGGGCTGAAGGGTTCAATAATTGCCTTATTTCATGCTCTTCCCTCCGTGTGTCAGAAATATCCCCGCTGATGGATTGGACGGAGGAATTTAAGGCTTGTTAAAGCGGGCTTCTCGGGCCCTGATATTGTTTAATTCAGTGTCAAGCTGGAGGTCACAATAAAATGTGCACACTGATTTACTGGGCAAAATTAGTGTCGCTTCTTCATATAAATATAGATGAGGGGGGAAAGAAGCTTTGGAGGTCAGCCTAGAGACTCCTATCATGAGGCCCGCTGCTTTTAACTCAGCTAATACCTCTGGAGGTGAGAGAAGGGGAGTGCTGTTTTAAACGACCCTGTGGGCGGGCTGCTCCTTTAATTAAGCTGAATTACTGTGGCGGGGGACTTTTCCTTTTCACCCTCGGTGGTTCATTTTGTTTGTCTCTGTAATTGTCCATTTTGCTTTTGCAAAAAAGAAAAAAAAAACGTGGCAGGTTTTTTATGTGCTTTTGAATTGATGTCAAAACGGTAATTGCCACTTTATGAAGCTGCCTTCAGTGTTTAAGTGTGTTGGGAGAGCCGGTGCTTGTGAAAAGCATTCTTTCAGACAACAGGGTCAAGGCCATCTCTCAGGAAGTATTGGATATTTATTGAGTAATTTGGAAGCAACAACTATGAACATATTAGTTCATAAAAAAGCAATAGTGGTATGAATTGCCTGCAGCTATTGTACTTCATCTTTCAGGGACAAGGGGTTGCTCAATATTTACAATTTTCTGCCTGTGCATCTGTCGAGCAGTCGGTGGGCTGATAAGGGCCAAGTGTGTGTGTGTGTGTGTGTGTGTGTGTGTATCCCTGTGTACAGTAAGAACATGTGCTCATGCAGAAGTTCTCATATAAAGACAGTAAACATATTCCTCCCCATGGGATCAAACAAACAGGAAGACTAAACAGGTTTGTTTTCCTCCTCTCGTTCACAGGAATCTAACACTCTCCTCCACGCAGCTGTTACCACCAGCCCTGAAATCATAGGAAATAGTAGTCGACAGGTGTTACAGAGGAAAAGTAACACAGTGCAGGAGAGAGTAAAAATGTCAAGAGTGAAGGAGGAGTCCAGGCTGTCAGGTCGGCGTGCTTTGTTACTGCGCTGCTGTTGCGGTCCTCAGCTTTTGGCCTTGGCTCGCAGATGAGCAGAAAAATCCATTTCCCTCTCTCCAAACTGTTGTCAGTGTGTCTGTAATTGAAGGACTTAGAATCGATTTGAATTACCTTGGCTGTCTCCAGAAATTGAGCGAAGTGGAGGCAGATTTAAAAAGTTGCAATAAGCAAACACGTCTCCTGAATCTTCCTTTTTTCCATGACAATCTCTTGTTTTCAGCCTCCGAGCTGCTCCCGCGATCAATACAAATCTGAGGGGTCTCTCTCAGTTTCAAGAGCAAAGTTTGACCACACAAGTAGTTTTGGTCTAAAATAATTTTTGGGGTGCTTCCAGTGGAGCTGTTAGCAATCCCATCATGCCTCACTGTCCGTCAGCCAGACCTCCATTTGTCCTGTCTGGATCAATCAATCTTTCCATCAGTACAAGAGTTTTGTCTCTTCCATCGTTTCTCCATCTCGTCTCCCCCTTTGTGCTTTTTCATTCTTTGATTTTTCCTTTTCTTTTTTCTTAGCTACTCCTCCCTTTTGCACATTTACAAAATATACATTCTTCTATGTCCTTTTCCTAAACCTCATCCTGCTTTCATTCATGCTATCTCTCTATTGTACTAAAATCTAAATTTAGCGCTATACATCATCCCTCTTGCGCCACGAAGGATGTCAAGAGTAAAAGCTTCTGCAAACAATGGATGATCCACTGCAGCTGGAAGAGAACAATTACTGTGCATCATTCTTGCTTCTTTATTTTTTTTCTTTCCTCTCCCTACTGCCGGTTTTACCTTTTTACCATTCCCCTGCTTTCCTCTCCTCCTCCTCTCCTCCTGTTTCCTTTACTGTTCTCACCTGGTCGCCATTGATCCCACCCCATCCTCCTCATCTTTCTGTACTCTTTAACTCTGCATAGAAGAAGCAGGTAAAGACTCTTTTTCAATCAGAAAAAGTGGTTCCAAAAACATCCACCCCCACAATGCTTATGTCACTTCCTCTCCATCCTTTCCTCCCTCCCGCCATGCCTCTATGCCCTTTCTGCCTTCTATTTAGACATCAATTCATCCCCTCATCTTGCTTTTGGTAATTCAGGATGTTTTCCTATCACTCTGCCACTCTGCTCCTTTTCCTTCCCCTCATCTCTATCTGTCACATCCTCATGACACCTCGCTGTGCATTCTTGCAGTTTCTACTCTCTCGCTGTTCCTTCCTTCACAATTTGTCCTCATTTCCATCATTCCGTCCTTCCCTGCTTTCCTACCTGCCTCTTTCCATAGTAACAGCGACAGAGGCAGTTGAAAGAAAGAGATAAATACATGCACCACTTTTTAAAATATTCCTTAGTTTCCATTTGCACGATAATCTTTTCTTTGTTGTTGTTTTTGGCGAGCTGCCCGTGACGCTGTCTTCTACAAAGCAGCCTTGGGTGCAAAAAGAATTCACTCCTGGAATGACAGTAGTTAAAAGCTCATTTGGTGTGACCTCTAATTAAAACAGCAGCAGAGGCAACAGAATGCTGTTTCAAATTGCCTGATAATTAGGCTCCCAAGTTATCCTGGTGGAGCGCGCGGCAGGTGTTCGGGTGACACGCTCAGACACTCTATTGTCCCACAATGCCACACGTTCAAGCCGTCTGATGAGTAAAAATAAAGGTGAGGCGCGAGGTGCTGAAAGGCTGAAAGTATGGCACCCTGATGACAATCTGCTGTAGAAATTCATGGAGACACTTTTGTTCTTTGTTCAGTGTTTTGTTTATTTTCCGACGTGATTCACACTTAATCGGTTTTTTTTTAGAAGGTTTAAGATGTGTTTGGTGAACAGTGGCCTGGTTTTGATCTCAGCTTTTTTTCCAAATAACATCCACTCACTCCCAACGACAGCTACTCGCAGCCCTATGAATGAGTGTGTGTGCGTGCGCGTGCGTATGTGTTGTGCCTCAGGGTGAAGGTGACTTTGACAGTTAATAGCGATAACGGTAGCTTTTCACTGCCTCCCGTTCTCCCTCTGCCGTCTCATACTCAGACTGAATATATGAAACCTGTGCGTGTCGGGTGCTATCGCCGTCAAATGGCTCTGCCTGCAGCGCGGCGCCGAGAGGAGGGTTTGTGTCGAGCACCTGGGAAAAGTGGCCTGTCACCTGTGATTTTGGCAACAATATAAAGCGGAGCAGTAATGGCAAGATGAAGGCTGCTGCTGCACTGAAGCACCTTCACACATCCAGCGATATAAACAGACACAGTAAACAAGGTGATGAAGTTTAGCATGCGCCCTCAGATCTGCCTCGTCGAGGATTTCGTTTTTTGATGCAGGAGCTGTGGGTAATCAGAATTGGTGTGTTTGTGTTTATTTGCTCTTGTGTTGAGTGAATGTGTGTCAAAACCCACATGAACATCAAATCTGTGCATATTTGGGTCCACATGTTTGTGTGTGTGTTGTGTTTATCCTCTGTGGGACAGTGTGATGAGCTGTTTGTGTGGTGAGATATGCTTGAAGGTTTTGTTTGCATTCAGTGAATTGCTTTTCACAAAAAGTTAAACTCACGCCAGCTTAACGCGTCTCGACCTGGAATATTCAAATCATACGGCAGCGATTTCCATGAGCTGAATACGTTAGACGGCGCAGTGACTAATTGTAAACTTTGTCGTACCTTTGTTTACCTGCTGTGGTTTTCCTGAGGCACGGTGTGTTTGCACTGTAGTACACAATTCATTAGTGGAGGCTTCCACCAACTGTACAGTTCCTGCTCTGCTGGGGATGAAATACCTTATTAATGGACACATTGGTGGTGGTTCCAGGACTCTCAGGCCAAAACCACTTAGAAAACCAGTTCAAGTTGTCGAAATATGAGTGTGAAGGTTTGATAAACACTGCAGCACTGCACAGTGGTACATAATATCATCAGTAGATATCACTGACCTCTCACCTTCTGTGGAAAACTGGCTATCTACTGCACATTCACTAGTTTACACCAGGAGGAAATCAAACTGAGTCAGTTATCAATTTTCCACCTTGGTACTTTCACATATTATTGGAATAGTTTGTTCATTACCTTAAATAAACTGAAGAATTATTGTGTAAGTATGGGCCGCCTCATGTTGCAGTATATTACTGTATTCATCCTTATGCTAATGTGTGCGTGTGTGTATGTGTGTGTGTGAGATAAAGAGTCAGATGGTATGGGGTTGAAAGCCGGGTCCACTCCCCTAGATGAACACATTACCTGCATCCAAAGGATATTTCAAACACTTCCCCTTGTAAAATTCTCCATTACATGGGTCAATAGAGGGCAATGGAAGAAGAATAAATACCAACACCTCTCCCAAAGACTGCAGCCTTGTGTGTTGCCCACACACACACAGGATGACACTCGCTGTCAGCCCATCTGATTGCCTGTTAGGGAGTCTCACCCACCACGACAAGTGCCCTTTTTCGCCAAGAACCATTTTCCCCGCCATGTCAGATATGGGGATATTAATGAATGCACAATGACAGTACTTAGGGAGCCGAGCAGCCTTCCTGCCTCTGCAAATTTACCCGCAGGTCACTTCTGTACGACAGGGAGAGAAACTACGGAAACAAACAGGTGCAGGTCAGAAACTCATCTCTTTTCCCAGATTAAAAACTCATCTTTCAAAGCAGCGCGGTGTTATTGAGGCTGATTCTCGGGGCTGTCCATGCAAATAGAGGTGTGATTAGGCACATGAAGGTGGGGAGTGGAGGGGGCGGCGGGAGAAGGAGGGGCACTGTCCCTCATTGTCCCTCTGTCCAATTACCTCTGTAACGATAACTGAGAGAAAGAGGGCAGAAGGTTACCTCTGCGTGCAAACACTCATTAAGAGTCAAGGTTTTGTGTATTTTTGGCACAAAGGCACACACTCAAACACACACACAAACTCAAACACTTTGCTAAATTTAATGTAATGTTACCCTGGGCATTTTCTATATTTCAGTTACTATATAATAGTTGCTGTACTTATTAGTGACTACTGCTTCATGTTTATTTATTGGAGATCAACATATTGGTGGAAACCTGTGTTGCTACAGTGTGTCTGATCTTGCAGTGTGCAAACAAGACGGGTTGGAAATGGATGGAGAAGTTAGAGCGCGGTCGCTCCACTGATCTACCGCGGCTAAATAAGACTGAGCATCTCTTTGAAAATGGAAACACGGTCTCACATCTACGTACGTGATGTAATGTAAAATGAGGTAAAACTTTGATGAATTCACACATCATTAAAAGCACTCCTTCTGATGCCTTTTTAATGAAAAGCGCCCCGATAGAGCAAAGCCACCCGGGATAAAATGAGGGGAGATTTTATCTGCTGTTGTTTCCTCATTAACCTTAAATTATGCAAACCAGTACACTTCATATTCCAGTTCGTGGACAGCCCTGTTCGCTTGTTCTCACAGTGCCCCCGACCACCACCACCACCACCACCCTCTCGCCGACTTCTCTCTCTAATAGCTGAGTGCTTTCATGTTGGCTCCAACAATCCGAGGGTCTTGTCTGCTTTTCATTGCCACTGATTCCACCGCTGCTTTCCTCTATAATGAGCTCTGGTGAGACGACAAGGTCATAAGGCGCAGACACACGGAAATACATTCTCTTCTTGTATGGGCAGACTGAGTGTGTTTGCACAGGGCTCATTTCTCCATCTTTAGACGTGTGTGCTTTTTAGTGTACGGCCGGCACACCGAGCCAAGGCGCTGCCACCAAGGTCAATGTGAACAGGGACTCATTCATCCTTAGACACACGTTTTCTCTGGAATAACCTCACTCGCTCTCCCTGACACCTCGGCTACCTGGTCTGGATTGTGCTGCTATCGACTGGAGGCTCCACTACTTTACCCTCTGCGTCTGTTTCATGGCAGAAAACACGTATTTATCAGGTCTGCCGCCACTGAGGATTATGTCCGGATCAATGAGGAGGATTAGTATTTCATATGAAATCTGCAGGGTCATATTAAAAAGTGATGTAAGTGCATGCATGACTATACTGTATCTGTGCAGGTGAAACTGGAAGTGGGCACAAATGTCTCAGATAATTCCCACTGTTGATGTTGAACCAGGAAGCTAGTTTGTAGATTGTGATGTGTGTTTATAATGATAGTAACGCTAATGATTTGACTCGGCAGCAGCCTTGTTTGCAGTCTGTTTGATCATGGCATGTTTGTGTTTTCTGCCTTGTTGTGGTGTTGTTGCCATGCCTCCAGATCAGATTGCTAGATGGCATCTTTAAAAAAACTTTTGGCAACTTTCAGCTGTGTCTCAAATAAGTGACTTGAGTCAGTCCCTCACTTTTAGAACACTATAGACAGACATACATGCATAAATTTACACAGAGTTACTGTACAGTAGGTTATCCCAAAACAAACGCTGTTCTCAGCAGAAATGACGATCACAACATGTGACCACGATTGTTGCCTGTCCATGATGTCGAACTTAGGCCACCGTTTTATCAAGTTTGAAAATCCATCTGTGTTTCTTTCCCTTCTCCTACACTGCCAAAATGCTGACTGTTAAAGATGAGAAGAGTCCATGAACTCATGGTTTTTAGTGCTCTATCTATGTTGCCATACTTGTCACAAACCCTGTAGTAGATAAAAATGTTATTTATTGTGATGTAACCTGTCGGATCATTATTTGGAAGACGTGTTATTTGTGTTTGTGTCGTACCAGGAATTTCACTTTTCTTATTCTCCAAAACTGTATATTACCGTCACCGTATGAAGGGAACACTAAACACTAAATATTTGTGTACTTGGTATTTTACAAGCCGCTACAGTGTAAAGGCATTAGTCCACTGACTTTCATGCTAGGGAGGCTCATGTCAGCCAGATATGGTAGACGTACCACAGACCAGACCACATCGCAAAACAACCCTAATTCACCTGTCAGATCATTGCACTAACACGTCTGCATCATCCTCTGTTCTTCATGAGTCATTTCACTGTCGTTCAGCAGAGAGAAGGAAAATAATAATTTCAAAACAGGCCTTTCAAGCAGTGAAACAGCTGTCAATTTGCCAACTTGGTGGAGCTACAAAGCGGCAGCAGTGAGCTGGGAGATCCCTCCTGTCTGCCTCCACCTGGTTCCATCGCTCTTGACACACACTTTTCCAAGGACACCTGACAAACTCCACACTGGAGTTTGATAATGTAAGCAATGATCCCGGAGAGCCCCAACCAGCAGCTGCTTCAGTGTCCGCTCAGGGAGAGGTGTATGTGTGTGCGTGTTTGTGTATGAGAGAGCGAGTGTGTGTTTATGTAGATTTATCAAATGATCCAAGAACAGGTTGTATGCGTTCTTAATTTGTAAATGAGATGGTCCCAGGAGGGGTGGGTCACTTGTAGAGAAAAAAGTCAGAGGATCCATAAAACTCCAGAGCTAAAATACCTACTGTATAATTAAACATGGGGCTCATCATAGTCAACCCTATATTTAGCACACCTGGTATATAAGCACAACATTTACACATCTAATGTGCGATTCAGTCCTGTACAGTACATATGAAACACCATCTGCTTATCTGCAGGTGTTGCCGTGGTAGCCAGTCAGATGTTAATTCATTGTGGCATCATGCAATTTAATCTGTTTAAGCCCACAATAAGACTTTTTCTTTTTATATATATATATAACTTGTTTTTTTTTCTAATGAAGTTGCCACTTTTAAATAATTGATAAGAAATCAAATCATCTGCGCAATCTCAGCTAATTATATATCTCTCAAGAAAGACTCTGTTCAGTGTAATTAGGGTTAATAGCCCATGAAACAAAACAAAAGAAAAAAAGGGCGTTGAATTGTACCTTTTTTATCGATAAAATCTGCAAACTATAATAATGAAGGGAAGCTTGTAGATTGTCTGTCTATGCTGCTGCATAACAAGGTCAGAATTGAGTTATAAAAACCTTTGAATAAGTGTAATCAGCTCTTCAGCTGACTTGTATTATAGAAAGATTATACGTTTTTCCTGATTAAATGAAGTGCTGCTAAGTGTCTGAGAGGAAGAAAGGGAAAAGACAGGCGGTATGCTGTGTGTCTGTGAGCATCCTCTGCACTAATATGTGTCCTCTTTTTTCTGTCACTACACCAACCTCAGTCCGCCCTCCTCCTCACTCGGAGCTCAGAACAAAACAGTACTGCTCCCATTCAGTTTAGGTATACAGCCTCAGCCTCTTGAATCAGACCCTCTGAATGGCTGTGACAGCACCCACTGGAGCCAATATGTCAAATGTTGAATTGAGGGACGTGACTCTAGACATCACTTGCAAAGAATGTGGATGAGAATCAATCATAAACACACACATACACACATAGAAAACAGCAGTACCCCAGACAAACGGTTTGACTCCTTCAAATCTTTCCTAACTTTAAATGTCAGTCGATCAATAGATGTCAGTGACTCACATGGACTCACGTGAGCTGATTCTCTAGTTTTGGGATAAATAAATAAAAAAGCCCTGCTCTAGCTCGGTCATGTAGTGATGATGCAATGTGAAAACCTGTGAACACCAAAGTTCTTCAAATAGCCTCATGATGCTGGTTCCAAAAGCAAATCAATCCCCGTAGACATAGTTAGACATACGTAGTTTTATTAATTGTTTTTTTTGTTTTTGTTTTGTTTTTTGCCTGGGCTTAAAGCAGTCTGTTTCTCTAGCTAATATATTATAACCATTCACACAGCAACGCAGGTTCAAGTTCACTGCTTTCGAAGCACATTAGACAATTTATTTATAATTTAGGTTCACATAA
Source organism: Decapterus maruadsi (assembly GCA_030347415.2). NCBI lineage: Eukaryota > Metazoa > Chordata > Actinopteri > Carangiformes > Carangidae > Decapterus > Decapterus maruadsi. The sequence continues at coordinate 8,526,300 of CM064896.1, read as the reverse complement.
ATGATCAAATTATCACATTTTATTCTATATGAAGGACAATTTGCTAAAAATAATAGCCTTATGAATATTTCACTTAGTCACTCATACAAAATAAAGATTTAACCGCAGTAATCAAGACACATCTTTTCAGGCCCTCATGGTATGTGTCAAATGTGGCATCAGCGCAGTGTAATTGATTCTTAGTGCAAAGGAGGAGTCATGTTAAGAGACCCAGGGGAGCAACAACACTGGCGAAGGTTTGGCTGACTGGCTTTGTCATTGTAAGCAATTTACAGGTCGTATCGATGGCTAACAAAAGATCTGCGGAACAGATCAGTTTCTACATTTTTCAACATTATATCGACAGGTTGTGATGCTCTCGAAGGAAGTGCTGGTTCTCACAAGCTGCCGGTTCCTGTCTGGGAAATTTAGGATCATGTCCTGGCAGGATGTGCCACAACTATTCTGACTTGTAGCTAGTGTGCAGAAGTGGAACATGGCAGTTTGTCAGATTTTGGGGGAAAAACAACCACAGAAAATACAGAGTTTTGTTCTTTTTTTTTTTTTGAAGGAGAAAATTCCCCCTGGACCTTCAGCAAAGAAACATTGTTGGTTTAGCTGGTAATTGTTTGTCTATGTTTTGTTATAACAACCTGTGAATAAATGTAATCACCTCAACAGCTGATGGGCATTATGCAAAAATACAAGCTAGATACAATGAGCTGATGTGGTTAAATGTCCCTAAAGGTGTTTAAGAGCAAGAAAAGGCAACAACAGGACGAATGCTGTCTACCTTTGCTGTGTGTATGTGTGCGAGTCTGTGAGTGTGAAAACCGAGCCCTCTTCTCACCCCCTTCACACACACCCCTCCCAGCACCTCAGAGCAGCAGATGACATTTCATCAAATATTTATGAAAAACAATCTCTGAACAGCGTAATTAGAGGCTGGGTTTAATGTCGGCCCTAATCCTTGGGCTCCTATTCCTCGCTGTGCGGTTATGGGAGCCAGTGCCGCAGTGTCTACAGCCAAATGGGCGGGCCAATGAGCATCCTGCCGAGTTATGTCTTGTAGAGCACCTCGTCGCTGCCTCACCTATGAATCAACATTTGATTCCTCCCCTCTCTCTCCTTTCTACTGTCATTCCTATTTATCTCACTCCTAGATATGCATAAAGCAGCTGCACTGTAAAATGCTGACAGGACACACAAACACAGACACGCTCGCACATACGTACACACACACGGGCTTGGCATCAGCCACTACATTCCCCCTGAATGGTTTGCAGAAGAAGAGCTGCTGCTGAGCACATTATTATATTTTCAGGTTATTAATTACTTTCCAATTACTTAAACAAATATGCTACATTGAGTGCCTAATTTCCCTGCTAAACTGCGGCAGATGGATGTGGCTGCGGCTCGAGTCGGCTATCACTTGGTACCTCAGCATAAAAGGAAAGCAGAGAGATGGAGAGGAACATCATGCTCTGGCAGTTACTGTCTGCTGTCTTAGCTGTAGCACATTAGTTAATTAGTGAACCTTATAGCAGGGCAGCAGGACTTGTATGTTTTCTGTGCAGCCTTGCAGAGAAGCAGCTGTTATTTATTATTCATGAACTTTAAAGAAGGAAAAAAGTTGCGGTGATCTTGCATTTCGTGCTCCGAAAGCTGTGTATTTAGAATAAATGATGTAGTTATGACGACTGTTTATCACCTTGGAGACAGTTTTCCTCTCATGCACTCGAGGTATATCTATGCATTCACTACATATGCATGCATACTGTAGAGCAGCCCATGTTTGAGTTTGTGTGCTCATCTATTTACACACACACACTGACTCCTGCACAAAATAGAAGCCAAACTCTTCAGTCATATTTAAAAGCCTAATGGGAAATCTCTCCCCTAATTAAGATGCATGAATAATTCAAGTGGTGGCACGCTAATTAGTATTCCATCAGTCCTCTGTGGCGATGACGGCCTGTCGAGGCCCATCGCAGCTAGTTACGGCCGGTACGCGAGGAGGATGGCTGAAGTGAAGGAATGCAGACACCTTGAGAGCTGCTTGACAGAGTATCCTATCATTACTGTAGAGAGCATGACAAGCTTCCTATTTTCTCCCATCGCTATAATTAACAACAACACGAACCCTTTGTCTGCAGAGAATCTGGTGAATAAGATATAATTTCAGAGGAAAATGAGCCCCAGGAGATTGACTTTTTTTTTTCATACTTCATATTTGTCTGAGCCTGTGTAGTTTTCTAGTCACCCTGGGTGTAGTGAAACTTCCATATACACACCGAACTGCTTTAAATGCATGATTTAGCAGTGTTATGGCCCCGCAGTTATTGCCTTGCTCTCAGAGGGGCTGTTTAATGCTAGTAAAAGCAATAAAGAGGTGTTAAGATGGAAATTAAGCCTGGATAAATCACCAAGGTTAACTCTGCTTTGGCTCACAATTACAGTCTGCCATCAGTGAAATTCATTACCTTATTTACAACAAGAATATTAACCCACGTATGGTAATGTGCTAATGTGGCTGTCATACTGTATAATCTCTCACTGTATTGTTTTCACTGTGAGAAGTCTGACCCAGTGTCACTGTTAATTTAATTACAACCAGTTATTGTAATAAAACATATTAATGATGACACAAATTGTGTGGAAATAAGGTGAAGCAGTATAGCTCCTGTCAAGGCCCATAGCTGCGTCACAATGCTCACCGTTGTGTTGTCATGAGGCACATATCCACTGTCTCACACACACACACACACAAAGAAGAAAGGCTCCTGTGAGCCCTGCCTGTGTGAGTGTATGTAGCCCCCGGGAGGCAGGCTGAGGTTTTGTGGCGTCTTTGTGCTGGGTTTAACCTTGGCTCTGGGCTAAACACACAGGGAATGTTCTGAGAGGACCTTCAGCCATCAGCAGCGGCTTTTCATATACTGCTTCATTCCTGTGGGAGCGACGCCACAAACACAACTATTGATCCACTGTCATAGTCTCACACACTCCTCCCCTCGACATTCCTCTTTTCTCCTAGCCTCCTGTGTGAGTGTGCACGTGTGTGTGTGTATATATGTGTCACCCAGGCTAAAAAGTATTCTCCAAAGTGGTCACAGATGCCATGATGTGGTATTGGGGGTATTGATGTGTTATTGGTGTCCTGTGTATCCTGTGGGCTTTGGCTTTTGCATTATGTTTCTATTTATTTTCATCTATTTATTTTTCTATTTATAGCCATACATGTCCTTTAGTAGGATGTGTTCAACGTATGAATTATGATCATTTAGACTCCATTATATGGGGACTTCCTGGAAGCAGTGACTCATACGTGATGAGCTCATCCTGGATACTGCTTTACTTTTTTTTAATTTTCTTTACCTTTTATCCGCCTGTTCTATCAATCAAATCAAATGATGTAAGATATAACAAATCAACCAAGAAAGAAATGTTATACTTTTATTCTTTTTATAATATAGATGATACATTTCTTGTATATTAGTTAGATTCTTTTACTTAGTTATATCAGTTTTTTTTTCTTGCCAGTGATTATTCACATTTATGTTAATTCTGTTTTTGCCTGTAGATTAATTTTTCACTTCTAGATATTTGACTGACCTGCTGTGGTCTGACTTGAACACTCTGCTGCAGGTTACATTAACAGCTAATTAGGATTTATGAATTTCTAAGCGTGATAGTTGAACACTGCCTCTGTTTTCCTTATAATTAGCCCAACATTTCACTGCCATGTCAAGAAAAGGAAATTATTAGTGATTAGAAAAATTACAGATCTGACAAATAAAGTCTTATTGTCATGTTGTTCTGACTTCAGAGAACAGCTCCTCTCACTTTTAATTTTTAATAGATGAGAACATCTGTGATTCACTTTGTGTAGGTAGATAGAAATTGTTCCTCCCGGTCCCATAAAAGCATACATTTAAACATCAGACAGTCAAAAGCAGCTGAAGCACATTCAAGAGATTCAAAGAGTTTGATAACAATAAAAACAAAGATAAAAATCCCTCTCCACTCTCTCAGCTGACCCATCTTCTTTTATTTGATTTTCTTTATCACATGACCACCTGACACAGGGGCACAGTTCAGGACCCTCAGACTGTGAGGTAACCTGTGCATCAATAATGTATTAAACTCAGAGAAAATGTATGCGCACAGGGACTATTTCCAAATATGGGCAAGATGGTGAGGCAGAAAAAGAAAGGGAGAGAAGCGAGGTGGAGAAACGGGTCGGGGGAGGAGAGATTCATGAAAAAAAAAAAGATGGGGAAAAGTGAGAGAGAGGGAACGAGGAGACGGGGGGGACTACGATGAATTGTCTCCACATCCTCTGTACCCTGAATAAATAGCAGACCATTTCCACATCATAAATATCATCCCCGCTTAATGCGTTGAGCTCCAAGGTGGGCCCAGACTGCGCTACCCTGGGGGAGGATTTCAAGGGGGGTGGGTGGCGCTGGCTATACCGGAAAGGATCCCTTACCTGCAGCCTCAGGAGAGGGGGCGAAGGGCAGCTTAATCCCTGAAGCAGGTACCATATCTGTCCTGGTCCCAGCGGGGCAGATGTGCTCCAGATGCCAGGATGGACAAAAGGAGCATTAATCATTTTCAGCCTGATGACTCTCCCCTTCATCTCCTCAGCCTGGATGTGTGTGTGTCTGTGTGTGTGTGAGAGAGAGAGAGACTGAGTGGGAGTGAGTGAGAGACATACACCCACATATGACCATATGTGCAGTACCACAACAACTCCTCATCATAGGCCTGCCAAGAAGGCCGATCTTCAGGGAGTGACTGTCAGAATTTCAACAAAAATAGACGAAGAAACTGTATAGATACACATTTTCCATCTCTTTTATCCCTTTTGAGTGGAGACGTCTCGTGCTGAGTGAGTCGGTGACATTGGGCCCCGATATGTCCTGACGTGTGGAGGGTTGAGCTCATTTTTCTGGATGTCAAGCCTTGTCCCTTCTGATGAATCCTGGGGCCCGAGGTCTGGGCGGATTGGCTAGCATGCCGGCCACAGGCAGGTGATTGATGACTGGAGGAGTAGTCTTCAGCTTTGCTCTGATTTCCCCCGACCAGCCTATCTGACAGACCCAATCGCCAGGCGGACATCTGAATCGGGCTCTCCGCCATCCGACGTCGCAACCGCTGGCAGATCTCACAGTTTGAACTGCCCGCACCGCTCTGTGTTTTGAGGCAGTGGAAAATCGAAGGATAGAAATGTCTGCTCACTGGACGGCAGTGTTGTATTACACCCACACAGACATGAAATAACAATAAGCTGGCCATTTTCCACATGCAAGTGCAATTAATGTGGATTTTGAGGTATGTCTAGGGTCCCATTCAGATTGGCTTCTCTCAGCATCCCCAATGCGTGAGGAAAGCAGTCAGCCAAAGCCTCACATCTTGCATCAGCTATTTGGACGAATGCTCGCCTTGGAACACACCCAGGTGGTGCGTCGCCTCCTCAATTAGCACCTTGTCCAAAGCCCCCCCATGTCCTATTCCCTCCCACAGTATGGGTGTGAAATTTAAGATCCTCCACCAGCATGATTGCTCTTCTCTTCAGGGCCCCGCACTGCTGAGGCAGCATAATGACAATCACCACAGTGGCTCGGGATGGCACAAAACAGTGTTTACAGGAGCAGGAGCCTCACGCCAAACTCAACAAGGAGCACAGACACGACAGTGACTTAACTACGGAGTCGGAGCTTCGTACTGCGACTCTCAGATGAGTCATCAGGTCTGCTCGCCACACTTCTCGCTGCCAAAGTATTCCTCCTTTACCTCTTTTCCACACTTCCCTCATTTCAGACTTCTCCCTTCCTCCCTGTGTCCCATGACAGATTCCCAGGTGGGCAAAGTTGCACCTGGCAATTACCGCCCAGCCACCTGTGAGTCAGAGTAAACGTCTGGTTGGTTTTAAGAGGCATGATTGGCTGCGCCTGTCCCTGCTGATGGATGGCCTTTTGGGCGCCTCTGGGCATCTCAGTGGAGGTGGCAGCAGGCGACAGTGGGTGAGGGTGGTATGTCTCTTGGAGGTGTCTTTGTCTTATATTCGGAACTGGAGCTGCAGTCCTCAGATCTGGAAGACAAACCAGGAGGCACAGCTGCTCCTATAGGCTACCAGTGGGTTGAATAGTTTGTCAGGTTAGTAGTGAAATAGGACATTTATGCTCCTCCATCATCAGTTTTTTGTTGTTTCTTCACATATTGTTCACATTTCGCTCATATTTTAGATGATATTTCATCAATGCAGGCGAATGTTCAGCGAGCTCATCCCTCTGAAGCAGATGTCCCTGCCCCTGCCCGGTGCCAGGCCCAACAGATGCAGCTTCAGGCTCTGCAGCCCTGTCTCTCCGTCCCCACACCTGTACCAAATGAACCAGGCCTATTCTGCCAACTGCAGAGGGAGGTGAGCAGCATCGTGTTGAATGGCATGCCAGTTATTATCATCAAATTAAGAAAAAGGATTGAGTCATTTTCAATCATAAAAGCAAAAACAGCCTGTAGTGTGTGTTGGATGATGAAGCGACAGCCAAAGGTAAAATTATACCATCAGAACATATAGAAGGAGCTATACAGAATATCTCCATGGCATAGATGCAGTTTGAAATGATATTTTTAGGTGATAAACAATGCAGCCAGTTCAGATTTATGTGGGTTGTCCAGGTAATTTAAGTCACAATGTCAGTTAAATATATTCATCATTAAATCTCAAATCAAGATTGAATTTATGGCACACTTCTTATCTACATGCTCCACAAATGTTAAAACCTGCACTGTTTGTGCCTTGTTGGAGGAAGCATCAGTTTGAACGGTGCAGTGTCTTTATGGCATCCACATTTTTTCCACTATAGTACATCCTCCACTCTAAGTTAGGTTGTAGTTAACAGTGTTCTATACTTGGGTCATTAGACAAGACAATCTGACAAGACTTGTCATTAAGACAAAAGGGTCATTTTAATCTATTCTTTATGAATTATAGAGGATAGCCTGAAAGGGTTTTTTGTGTAGATGTATTAAATTATAAGTTGTCATGTCCATGATGTAGCTGTCAATCATGTTCATTAAGTATTAAATAAATTTCTGTCATAGCCTTCCGCCCCAAACCTATGTGAATGGATGGAATATTAGCATGATCGATAGATTATTGTACAGGCTATGTATATTACAATATGTAGTTAATTAAAGAATATGCCATGTCCATCTCAGTGGAAGTCTGAGGAATATTGAGTGTGTCAGCTGCTCAGACAAGAGCAACTCCTGCAGCATGTTGTTATAGATCAGACAGTATAGATCATCCATGGGTGAAAAACTGAAAAAGGGATAGAACTGACCCACTGACACTTGGCCTCCCATCCGGTCTTATAAATCTTGACAGGCTTTTACATTTTTCCTGCGGATTTCAGACATCATTAACAATGGCGAGTGACGGTGCTGCTATTTTTAACCTGTACAACGCAACCATTGACGCTGACACCATGTGATGTACAGTACTGTATCTTTTTCTCACAGCACACAGAGCTTGACAGCCAATGATCACTGGTAAACTTCTCCAATCCACAGGTATAGGCTGTAACTGTTGCACGGTTTCACACGACATTACATGATCCCAGCTCTTAGACAACATAGTTTATGTGTTTCAAAATATGAGTAAATTACACATTCCATTATACAACAGCAACCCTATTTGTAATCACATTCATCTTTCTTATTGTGTTTTTAGTTTTAAAAAAAAAACAACAACCAAAAAACAGTATCCACCAAATAAAAGTGGAGATGTACTGTATATCTTTGTTATGGAGATTGATGTAGAAAGATTCAGGCCTGCAGTGCCTTGTTATCATTTCTAAATGAGAGCAGCTCCTGTTGCACAACTGATCTACGTGAGGTCAGTGCATTTATTGTATATGTGTATTTGTTCATGTCTAAAATGGATTATCTGATTTTTTCTTCTCTGAACACAATCCACCCAAATCCCCTCCCCAGCCCAGGTGAAGCCATTAATTCCTCTGCTGACACCTCCACTTATTCACCTTCAGATTCTTATACAGCCAGGCCAAACATTTGTCATGTTGTTAGCATCTTTCTGACAGCCCACGGGAAGCGCGGGGTCCTGTTTCCGGGCCCCCAGACCCCTGGGCTGCAGCGCCAAGTAGCAAATATTATTAAATCATAACTTGCGGCTAGACGAAGATGAGAAAAAGGAGGAGGGGAGAGGGAGGGAGAGGGATGAAATGCACCCTTCCAGCCAAGCCCAGACACATTACTATGGCAGTCTTCCCAGTGTCCTGTACATCAGAGTCCAATCAAAGATTCTATTACATTATTCTCCAATTTCTGCCCCCTATCAGCCTCGGGGGCCCAGGGGCCTCACTAGCACCATCGGCCCAGGAAATGTTTCCTCTGCAGCCATCTGTGGTGATAGGAGGACATATTGGAAATCAAAGCAGGAACAGGAGGAGGGAGCAGAGGGCAGATCCCTCGGCTCTGGGCAGGCTCCTCTTTGGCCAGGAATTACCGCTTCAGGATAAAAGTAGTAGGAAAAGGTGAACGTGTACACTGGATACACATGCAGCGCTCCCTGCAGTGTACATACATGTGTGCATGCATATGGGTGAACATTATGCATACAGAAGTAGACATGCCAGGCAACATGTATTTTCAATTGTTTTATATATTTGAACTAGGTGGTACCATTGTATTCCCAGAATCCCGGTTGTCATAATTTGAAAATTGAGATGGAGACAGTCATGTGGGATCGGCCTGCACCCGCACATCCACACACACAGAGCAAACTACAAACCAAAGGAAACACAGGCCAGACTCAGCAGTTAGGCAGTCGTCAAGCTGAGGAATCAGACAGCAGTGAAAAAGCCCAGAAATAACAAGTGAACAAAAGCCTCAGCAAAAGCGAGGTCAGAAAAATAGACACTGCAAAACTGAAAAGTAAGAAAATACTGACGCGTGGACGCTGAGGAAAAAACAATCTTGTAAAAACTATAAAGGCTGGCGAGGACACCCAGCGTGGGCTCTCGCCAATTAATCCGTCCTCTGCTCCTCTGCTCGAGCTGCCCACTGCCTCCCTCTGAGCAGGGTTTACTGAGCACTCTGTAATCTTCCCCCCAAAATATCCCCCTTCAGGAGACACTTCCTAAGGCCTTGACTCATATCTCTGCAATACAGTTGGTTGGTGTTGTGGTCCTGGCTTAGAAGCACAGCTGCCAAGATTTTGCTTCCATGTTGAATAAAATTAAAGGTGACGGTCACTGCAGAAGAGAATTTGAAAACCTGTTATTAACAGACAGTCTCTTTAAAATGTTGGCTTTGTTATTCAAATACAGACCGGCTCTAGAAGCATTTAATATGCTTTGTTCTTAAAACAAAACTACCTTCATACGCACCCACACATTAAATGACAGAGAATGTCCTGCTTCCCCTTCCTGCTGTCGACTGTTCCAACTTCATTCCAACTACATATTCATACTTTACATTCGCTGAATGACTTAAAATACCGTAATTAGACCATACCTGTCTAATTACAGTATTTTAAGTTTTGTGTTGTAGGCTTACAAGTCTAACTATTTTTTTAAACTACCATAGTGGTGCGTAGAGGTTTCAGAAACCAGGTGTAAACTGACAAAACGCAAAACACAACAAATTCAGAAAGCATCTTTATTGATTTGACAACACAGTGTGCAGAAATACAACAAAAGTGTTTCCACTGGAAAGATTTTTGCTCTGTTGTGAGCATTTGGAGCATGTGTTTCCAATTCACTTTTTTTTTCCTGAATTTGTTTTGTTTGTTTGCATGTGTTTTCTTAGGCTGCAGTTCTTTAAGGTCTTTGTAAATTACAAGTTCTTCATCTTCCAGAGTTCATAGATCAACATCGACAACATTTCTGTTCCTCTATAGTTTGATCCATTACTGCAACTTCAGTGTGTGGACGTCCATAAGCTCTAGTTCCACCGCAGAGTTAGCTGTTGGTTGGATGCAACACTCAAAGGAAAAAGGTGCTTGAACATGTTGTTCACAACAGGCTCACGTCCACTAGTGACAAAGGGAGAAAGTGAGAATCCAATTGGCGAGATGTGATTATATGACAAGACATGTCAGGAACTTTGAGCAGAGGTAGTATCAGGTGTGTTGCTCACTTCTGGACCAAATCCCACCAGCACAACTCCCCCTTCGTTGCATGCTGCTGCTGCATGTTGGTCGCGCTTGCTGCTGCCAGTGGGTAGCAGGTGATCACATGACCTGTCCAGCAGCTTTATGAATTATGCAGCCTGAACAAACAGACAAGCCACTGGGTCACTCGAGGAGAAGGACGTGCCCCCCCCCCCCCCCCTCTCCCCTCTCCCCTCAGTCCTGCAGATTTTCATTCTAACCTTTGGAAAGATAGGCTCTATAGGCTGAAAGAATGAAAGGTGGAGAAGAGGAATAACAGAGTGACAAGATATCAGCTGGCTGTCCACTGCTGAGGCCCACAGAGACACGAAGCTGCCCCAAGTCTTCTTTTTCTTCTACCTCCGTGCACACTCACACCGTGCCCCCAACCCCGATCACCTCCCGGCGGCCCAGCAGGGGTGAGCTCAGATCACCGTGACAGGACAGCAGGAGCCCCGAGGTGGGGGGTCAGAGGGACAACAAAGGTTAGTGAATGGCGGGGCATGATGAAAGCGTGCGTGTATGTGTGTGTGCGTATGTGGACTGAGCGTGGTGTGAAGCTGCTGCGTCCATTAACAGTGGCCAGGCCTCAAGATCAAGCCAAGGGCGCTCCAGCCGGCCACTCCTCTAGCCAGCGTTGTCTCTTGTGGCTCCGAGAGTGGGGGGGAGAGGGAGAGGGGTCATCACACATGGTTCTGTCTCTGTATCTGTGTGTATCTAATGATGTGTGTGTGACTCACCTATGACTAGCTCTGCTTGCTCGGAGGCAGCTCTTTGTCTTTGTGCTGACAGGGTGAAGATGATCGAACGCTCTGCTCCTCCAGTTTTACGCCACAGAGACACAGAGGGGCTTTACACAGGCTTTACACAGAGCTAGGAACTATACGTGCCGAAACCACTCTGTGTTTTCACATTTAATCTTTTTTTTTTAAATACTATGCAAATAGGAAAATGTAGAAAATATGCCAACTGTCCAACGAGGGATTTGCAAATAAATGTCCTGTCTGTGTGAATGATGCTCTTAGCTCAGAGGGAGTTTTATTACCTTATATAACGTTACACTTCCACGGCTTTCATTCATTGACCAGACCTCTGAGAAATGTAAGATATCTATGTCTGTGAGAGTTCATCCTTCAGCTCTTTATCCACCTTTTCTTTGGCTGAGATAAAACTGAATGGTACAAGCTCCAGTGTAGGATATGCCATGAATGCGTGATTGTTAGCTGTGGACAAAACTGTGATGTGTTGAAATGTACTTGATTTAAGATGAGTAAGTGTTTTTAACAGCGTAAAGAGAAAATGTTCATCGTGTGATTTGTCTTAATGAAGAAAATTACTTCTCAGGCTTAGCGTGTTATGTTTGAACAGTGACTGCGCACAGAAACAAAGATTAATTAGCTACAATAAATAAATAAAAGAGAAGAAAGGGAAATAGCAGTAAAAAGACAGCCTTGTGCATTGATCTTTACAGTTGTTGTATTTGCAATTATTAGACTAATGATCCTACATACCTTTGTCAAACCATTCAAACCTTATAGAGCTGTCTGCAGCAACACCAATGTTTAATCCTGTCTCTATCATAACTTTCCTTCTACTGAGGGAGTAGTGACTCACTGAAGCCTTTAATCTGCCCTGAGGATGTAGCGCTGCTCAGAGGCCGTCCTCTAACCTCTTGTCTTGTAAATATACAACGATGACCAAAGCTCTTGTCAAACGTCAATCATCGCCACCTGCTCCCGGCAAGAAATCACATTCAGCAGCAGAGAAAACTTCCAAGTATCTGGTTTTTTTTTAAAGATTAGATTAAACTATAAATCTATAACTGAACAAAATTAGTCATCAATAATCTCAGAGAACATTTGATGATTAATACATTCAGTTGTGAGCATTTGCTATTTTTTTTCACAATCCATGACAGTGAACTGAGTATCTTTGGCTTTTAGGCTGTTGAAAAACAATTTCAGTATGTCACATCAGGCTTTAAGGAAACTGTGACAGGGATTTCTTTCTGTGATGTTTCAGAGCTCAACCAATTAATCAGTAAATTGGAGCGATAATACAATTTTACAATGAGTAAAAATGTTACACTTTTGTTATTCTCTGCAGATGCGGGAGATGATGACACGCATCAGACTGCTGTGTTTATTCTCCTCTCATGTAATATCACTTTCTGAGACTGCTGATACTGTAATGTTGACAAGTGTGTGCTGAAATATGGAGTTTGGCTTTTGTCCCTGGAGAGTGTGTGTTGTTGGAATGATTAGTAAAGCATGTAACCAGCCTGTATCTTGTTGAGCCAGACAGACAGGGAACATATGTATGTGAGCCAGGCCTTGTAATCAACACATGGGCTGTGAAGCTGCTGCTACAACCGGCGAATGAAGGCACATCTCTCCACGGTTCAAGGAAAATAAGGTAAACCGTGCCACGAGTGTGTCGAAATTACACACACGTGCGCAAACAAGCTCGGATACAGAAGCCAAAAAGCAATAAAAAGCAGGTTCATGGTTCTTTCTTCACTGAAAGAGATAAACAAAATCAGATTTACAGTGTGTGAACAGATGGGATTATCCATTCAGGTTTTCCAGCTCCACAACACTTGCATTTACAAACAAATCCACACTCTTTTCTCATTTGAATACTACTGACCTAAACAGCCTTATGAAGCTGACAGAGGCTATTTAATTTAATCTGCGGCTCCATTTTCTCACTCTCTCCCTCCGGTGTGAGAGATGTGATCAGTATTCATCTGTGGTTGTCAGTAAACTGGGAGCGGTGTGGCAGTGACCCTCTGGGTGCACACAGACCCCACTGCCTGCTCACCGCGCCTGCCGTCACTCCCGTCCCGCCCAGGGCTGCCTGTAATTAAGAGCCGCACTCCGGAGGAGCGCGTGTGCGTGTGCATCCACCAATGGAGCCATGCAATGACTGAGTGACTATTATCCCTGAAAATACACTGGAAAATCTTCTTTCTTCTTTCATTATAGAGCCATATCCCATTCCTTTGTGACATGGAGCCCCGGTGTTGTTCTATAACGTATCAACAAGCCACACCATTGCTCTGAGTGATATGATGAACACAGGCAGTGGAGTTTATTTTGAGTCAATCTCACACACACACACACACCATCACAACTGGCTGGGTGTCAGTAGGAATAACCCTCATCTCACAGAAACCCTTCATACCACCTCTACAGTACAAAGCCCCTCTGGCCAGGTCAAAGATATTCAAAAACCAGCTGACATTAACATGATGAACAGGCAGTGAAGGACGCACTCCAACAACATGTTCATGACATGTCCAGCCATACTGTTCTGAGGATTTTTTTTCCCCCCTCACTGGGTGTGTTTGCATTTCTGTAACTGTTTGCTCATGAAAGACAATTTTCTGCTGCCCTATGATAGACACACAGTTGTGTTTTTTCTACATCTTGACTCTGAGGAAGCTTCAGTGCATGTGCAGGGGGTCTAGTGTGCTCTTCATGTGGTGAATTGGCAAGATAAGAGTATGGAGATCAGCCAAGGTGTCATACAGTTGATTAAACATAATCCATCCCTCACCATCACCAGGCCTTTTATTCTGTAGTGGTTGAAATTTAACAACCATCACCAGTAGAATTAACCACATCAAAGTTAACAGACGCAGGTTGTGGTGGAAATTTGAGAATTGTTATCAAGAAAAAAAAAAGTTCTTCATTGAACAACATCCAAGGAGTTTTAGCTTCTTCCCTTCAACTAATATCAACACATTATCTCCACAACATTGGTGTATTATTCCACAACTGAAAATAGTAGGCTATGCAGCACGTTCATTATCTAATCCTGTTTAATCCCATTTGCGAAAAACCACAGTGTCCCGCTGCTTTAGGAAATCATTTATGATTTATTCAAACTGGAACTATGCACAGCATTTTGTTTGTTTGTTAAAATGTAGGCCTATTGAGAGATGGATTCATTCTTGGATTGTTTGGAGGTTTTTTTGCCTTCTTGTCAGCAAGAAAAATGCAGCATATGCCATCCTTATCCTTTTAATAATGGCAAATACTATAACTCTCAACTGCTCACTAACAATCCTCTATGTCACAATCACAGAGATGAATAGAGCCATAATACCAGAACAATGATCATATAAGACCTAAGTGCTCTGTTATAATGCAATTTAGCACCGCTAACACGCTGTGAGAGTAAATGAATACTCAACATGCTTACTATGCACATTCTTAATATATCAAGTAAATTAAGGTTCGATGGGTGTCAGAGGTGAGCTGAGAGCACCTCATGCCCCCCACCCCCATCTTCCCTTTGCATTTTCCTTCCCCGGCTCTTGACTCCACTTCCCCGGTGTGGATGTCAGGTGAGGTGAGAGAGGAAGATGATGGGCTTCACTTCCTGCAAACACTCTCATCAGTGTGTTGCATCGATTGCATTAGTATCTCCTCCGCGATCAATGACTCTCAGTGCCGTCCTGGCCTGTGCTCAACATGCAGGATTTCACCTTACATCATCACATCATCACGTCTCCCCGGACTCTTTTCTGTCTTGCTGCCGTTTAGTCTCCGTCATTAAGGTGATGTTTTTCTCTGCCTTTAACTGATAAGGAATGCGCAGACTTTCTGGTATTTATAAAGACAACAACACAAGCTGTTGTTTTGATTATTAAAAAATCTGTTGTGTTATATTTATTTGCATTTTTTGGGCCTTTTTCCTGTTTATCTTGATGCCTAAGTTACATATCTGCATAGCGCAATAATTTGACCCCCGCCTGCAGGATGAGCTCTCGTTCTCTGATGCTCTCTCCATCTCTGTGACAGGGAGGCAGGTGTTAGATGAAACAGAGAAGATGAGCTCAGTGGAAAGACCCATTAGACGCCAGCAGCAGGGGCTCAATTGAACAAATAGAAACACTGCTGTCATCTGGGTTTTCTGTAGCCAACTGAATGCAACACTATCAAAAGGATAAATAGGAACATGCAAACATGTACAGGTGCGGGAAAGGGGATTCATATCAATATAATTAGCCTGGCTCGGCTGCAAGAATCACAGAATTAAAACTGTACATTGTAATGCAAAACCTACACCATGTGTGAGGTTTTATTTAGATTTTAAGTGGCAAAAAAACAACTGTTTTTCTTCTTTTTGCTCCAAAACCTGAGAGGATTCTACACCCTAATTGTTTTTTTTCTTACACCAAATGTATTGCATCTGTCCTGTTATCCATCACTTGGCTTCAGCTTTATTCTTTCACCTGTGAAATCACTGACCACAACAATCTCTACCTGCAGGTTATTGTAAATCATTTTTATCCTGACCTCCTTTTGCTCTCTATCTCTTGCACCAGCACAATAGTTACTGGACCGTACTGTATGCCTCCTCCTCCTCCTCCTTCATCTGTCGACTTACTGTCACTGTCCTGCTCACCTTCTGGTGCTGGCATGTGTGCTGGAACCCTCAGAGCGACCCCTCCTCCTCCCCCACCCCACCTAACTCCCGCAAATTTATTAATATGATTTACATAAAGTTAAAGTTCTCCCAGCAGCCAAGGAGGCCGCTCTAAAATAAGCTGTGGTGGTGACAGAGCCAATGTGTTATGTGTGTCGTAGGCCTGGGGGGCTCTGGGGGCTGCTGAGGGAACATTGTGGAGGGTCCCTGGGGGCCCGCTGGCCTGGAAATGACATGGAGTGAGGGAAGAGCCCCCATACCCTAGAATCAGTCATCTCATCTGCAGGGGGGAGAGGAGGAAGGACAAAGACGCATCACCCCACTGCCGGGCACACACACAAACACACACGCACATGCACACTCCTACACATTCACCATGGGGAATGCATGCATGCCATTTCTCTTCCACACACAGGCAAATATAATATTTTATGTCTGATTTTTAAATATGGCTTTAGAGAAGGATTATGCCGGGGATGATGCAGGCCGATTATGGTATCAGGACATTAGGGACACTTGATCTCTTCAGTGCTGCCTGGTACAGGAATGTGTTTATTCATACAGCACACAAGCACAGATTTAAAAGCAGATGTCAACATTTCAGCTTTTTTAAAGGGGTTGTTCACCTTAAAAAAAAACAAAACAAAAAAAAACATGTAAATGCACTGACATGTTTTTTTCCACTCACTCTCACAGTGTTTGGTCATACATCCAGCTTTGGGTTTTAGCGTTGACAGTGAAGTGGGAAAAAAAAAAGCTAATCAAAATTCAAATCAAAATTTCTCCGGCTGCTACATGTTTGAGTTACAGGGATCATAATCATGTTTCAGCTACGGCCGTGTTCAGGCCCCTGACACGGGATTGCAACAAAATCGATGGTTAACATGGCCCGATAATCACCACATCTACCCATGATGGGCTGGAAATAGCTGTGTGTGGTGTAGCTTACCTACCACAAGGTCAATATCTGCCCTCACCTGATGACAGCCGCCTGATCTCAAACTACACTGACAGTTTTTTGATGGGATGATTTTTGAGAAACCACCATTCCTGCCCTGGAGGTTTGAGCCAATAGCACACGGGAAATACAATCCAGTGTCAAATGGGACAGAGAAGGTTTTTTTTATTTTTTTATTTTTTTAAAACAACCTAAATCCCCCTTGAGGGACACACAACACTCCAGACCATGTGAAGGGAGCTGAAACATGTGAAAATCAAGAGCTGTGAAAAGCATTTTATGACAACCTGAACCTACCGTAAAGAAAGAGGCTTTTTTTCTTGAGGAGAAATAAGTATGACTGCTAGAAATAACTCCGTGGCCTGTGTTACTCCTCGCCATTACCAGGCACAGCTGTGAAATTACCCCAGTGTGTTTTCTCCGAGGTGCATGACGACGAAAGGCAAAATGTCAACACCTCGTTTTCCCTGCAAATATTTAAGAAAACTGTGACTAAGGGAGAAGTCCTTTGAGAGAGAGAAAGAAACACAGAGAGGGGAGGGAATTAGCCGAAACATTCATGTAACATTTTCCCTGATGCTTCATCTTAATTACCGCCGTGCAAGCCATGCAAATCCGATTGGCCGTTTATGCCAGGAAATTCATAACCACAGTGAGATATTAATTACTCCGGTAGGATTCGTGCTATATTTGATATGCACAAGGCATCGCGGCCATTACCAGCCTTGTGTTTCAGCCTCAGCCCTGCGTGTCAGCGGTAATCAAATCTAAACGTTGACAACAACACATTCACCAATCAATAGGAGATGGGAAGGATCCTTTGATGGTGGAATTTTAATCTCTTTTCTCTCATGTGTGTGTCTTAATCTGTGTCAATATCCTGTTAGCATCTCTCACACACCACTCTATTAATTTCTCTCCAAGATGCTCATTGGGTTTCCTCATTTAAAGCACGTCTTTAATGTTGCATTGTTCGCAAAAGCCATTAGATTAAGTGGAGTCAAATGCAATTACAGCACACGATTGCTCGGTGAGATCAACTATGTGCTGATTTTAAAGGGAGGGAGAGCATGTATGCCATATTGCATAATGTTCCCAGTACTCCTGAAGCAACTCCAAAGGGTCAGATGAATGGGAAAAAAGTGAAGAAAAGAAAATAGAGTAAGACAGTCAAGAGAAGAAAAAAAAAGGATGGATGGATGGATGACAGACAGAGGAAACCAACCGGCCTTTAACTTCATCAATGGAGCAACACTGACCTCTGCTGGCGAACACACCTTTCTTGTCAGAGTTTGTTCCACACTTAAACTCCCCACCAGTGGCTTTAAAATTGCTTGTTTAAATCATTCGCCGTATGCGTGAGAGGGAACATAGATCAAGCTGAGGAGGAGAAATAATAAGAGAAAAAAAAACAAAACACAAAGCACTGTGCCAATTACTGGCTCAGGTTCTACATTGCTCTTATAAAAATCTAATCAATCACCCGCAGCAATGTGGGCCACCCACAATGTAGTCCACAGTTTAACACCCCACAGCTACGGCTACAGCCACAGAGAAAGGTCACCTGGGGGAAAAGGTAAAAGTGCACTGTTGTTAATAACGTCGCTACAGTGCATACCTTTTAGTGCACTTGGAAATGAAAGGTACATAGAGAAAAGCACAGAAGATGACAGACAATGATGAGAAATGAAAAAAAAAAAAAAATCAGACCCTCTGGCATGGCTCCATTCTCTTCTAACAGCTTCAGTTGATTTTCAGCCGGGCACTGAGCATGCCACCTCAAGCTGATAGCAGTTGGAGAGGAGAGGGGATGGAGAGGAGGGTTTCCCCCAGGGGTCCTCACAGGCCCAGACGTGCTCATTAATATCTCCAGCTATGCGGGGTGCCACGGACAACAGAGAGCAAGTGAGACGAGCCAAAACGTGGCGAAACATAAACATCCATGCAAAGTTATGACATATACCTTTACATATGGATAAGTGTTTAAATGTGCACATAAATACACGTACCCTCACTTTAATTACTGTCCATGTTTGTTCAACAGCACACACATGGGAGAAAAAAACAAAACATCCAGCTCATGTGTAAACAGCTTTTTAAAATCATACACCTCTCTCTCTTTCTCTCTCTGAGTGTGTGCGTCTGTGCGCGCGCGTGTGTGTTCCTGTCTCGCAGCGTGATGCACTGGCATGCACGATGTAGCTGCGTAGCCATTCACAGGGCTGGCATGTGTTAATGGCCCTGGCACCCCACGCCCACGGTAAAGTGATACATCCAACTGGCTCAGAGGTGCACACACAGTCAGGACTGAACAGATGCCACTCATTTGTGCTGGCCAAAGTGACCCAGCAATCAGCTGGCTAAGCACCTAAAAAAATCTCAGCGAGCTAGAAACGGGAGGAATGAATGCTCCACTGGGTGACAGCACAGCGTGGAGCCTCGCCACAGTGGCCGCCTTTCTCTCCCACTTTCTCTTTGTCCTTTTCTTGTTCTTGCCAGTTTTGGGGCTGAACCTTACTTAGCTGATATTTTTTGCTGACCCTCACTCAGTCTCTTCATCTTTTTTCACTTGTTCCCTCCATCTCTCTCCTCTCCTCTCATTCTCCCTTTCCCTTTGTCTTATTTTTAAATCACACAAAACCCATTCAATACTTTTATATTTCCGTCCTGCCATCTCTTTGCTGGGCATGTGCTGGTGTGTTGGTGTGTACACGCCTGCCTCTGCGTATACTGTATGTGCATGTGTGTGCGGCTCCATGCACTCTATGAAATATTGAGGTAATAAAAAGCTCCTCCACAGGGATGCCTGTGGCCCACTAATTAAACGCCTCCTATGCGACCTTATTGCAGGCGCCAGTTGCCATAGAAGCCAACTACATCTTCTGGGCCCTGCGTCAAACTGCGTCTCCCATCTCTGAATCACGGGAAAGAGAGGGAGAGAAGTTGCAAGGTCATTACCTCGGAAAACCAAATTACATTGTACACACAGTAATCTCCTTGCATAGAATGGAGGTATTGACTTGCAAGACACAGGCTCATTTCCACAGCTCCATAAAAACATTTAGGCTGACAGCTGTAGAACAATTTACTCATGATTTGTCCATTTACACAGCGCAATATTCACACAGGAGGGGGTGTATCAGTTCTTCCCTCAGTTTCATCAAAAGAAGAAAACAAACTTCTGTGCGGATATTTGCCACCGTACAGAGTATGTATGTCATTAATGAGATCACATTAACCTCAAGGACAGTACCTGGAAAGAAAATCCAGCTCCAAGATTAAAAAAAAAAAGGTTTCACAAGTCTGGAACCAACCATGTAATAATAGCTATGATGATGGTGGGAGCAGAAGCTTTCTGAGAGCACGGCTGTCACGACACCTCGACATTAGACTACATCATCACGAAATAAAAAAAAAGGAACAAAAGAAAAAAGAAAACTGGTGTAAAGATAAAAAGAGAAAGATCAAGATCAGGAATCATGCACAGACATTTGGAAATAGACAACCCAAAAAAACCCACTAAAGAACACCATTTTCACAGATGTGTGGGAAATATACCCTGAGTTTTTTAATGAGGGAATAAAGCAGGGACTGGTTGGCTTTGTCTCCAATGGCCTGAAGAGACTATTTCTACAGCAATTAGCACGTTCTCCTTCTATTTGTGTTCTTTTGCTCCCACAGTCAACACACACGCACCTTTGGCTCTAGGTGTGTCTGTATTTGTCTGTCTCTGCGTGTGTGGGAGAGACTGAGAGGTGTTTTCCAGTCCACACCTGAGAAAATTAGCCAACTACATATTTTAAGGAAATTAGCTGTTCCACAGAAGAAAGGATTTAAATTCAAAAAGTAAAATCTGCAACAAAGACCAAATGTTTCTGTAAATGCAAGCATTGGTGTGAACATGCTCTTCTACCAGCATACATGTAAAGCCAACAGTGTGAATGCGTGTGTGTCTTATGTTAGGGTCAGGCCTGTTGAATGAAGGTGTCCTCTGATTCGGTCCGTTGTGGGGCCGGGGTCAGCGCGGCAGACGACTCAGCACCTGTCACTGGCGGAGTCCTTCTCATCAGTCACAACCTCCATATGCTGCCCATTAAAATCAGACATGTGGGCACCGGGCTGGCAAAGTCCACACACCTAGTGACCCCCTCCACATCTGTTGACAGAGCCTTAAACACATGCAGCACAGAGAGCGGGGGAGGAGGCGAGGCGACAGGGGAAGGAGAGCAAAGAGAAACAGCAGCTACATTTACAAGCTGAGAATTCACTTTACTGGTTATTAAATGAAAATGAAGCTTGTTCTGCTGTCATCCCTCAGACACAACATGCTGCAAGACATGATGGAAAAGAAGATGGCAGAGAACTTTTTTGTTTAAGAGATTTTTCCTTTTTCACCTTTAAAACATAAAGATGCTCTTAGTCAATATTTTTTTTTCTCTATTCTTAGAGTCAACAAATCAAGTGAAACAACCAGAACACAACTTTCTGACTTCCCCCAGTCTGTAGCACTCAGTCTATTCAAACCTGCTGAAGACATCATTCTTTACAACCAGGTTGGTTTTCTTATTTTATATTGAAAAACAACAACAGTTTTTTTTAATTTCCACAGCTGAGCGTTGCAGTTTTCAACAAGCATTTATGGAGCAAGAGTAAATAGATTATTACCTTGGCACTACAGTGGATAAGTATGTGCTAGTGACTATTTCTGCTGTATGGGCTCAACATGTTTGTCATTATGAAGGACCATATCAGACAGTGAAACAGTGTGTCTCAATTTGGTGTGTTTTTATTTTGTTAGTAGAGGTCTTGGGCAGCAAGAAACAACTAAAAAAAACACTATGAAATAGCACCACAGAAATATTTCCACCAACACAATGGAGGTAATTGGTGTATTGATCGTGATGCTCGTGGCACTAAAACATTTCATCTAAAAAATGCAACAGGTGTTTGTGTTCCTCACACTGAACAGGGGGACTAGTGCTTCTGCATTTACAGTACAGTTTCAAAAGGCAGTATCTTTAGTGCATTCTCCTGAACCAGTCCTGCCCATTTGAACACTTTCAAAACACATTGTGCTGGTAGATGTTCAAAAATGTTCATAAAGTTTTAGGTTTAAACTGGTTATTAAACATTTTCAACAGACTTATCTGGACATGTGCTGTGCCTTTGCTATTGTGACACTTACTTGTAATCAGTGTTTTCATACTTTCAACAAAACATGTTTTTTCTGGGGTGATTCAGAGTCATGGTAACTGTCTCTCGAAAGACGTGTTCCTGGACAAATAAAGCTGAAACCATATCTGCAGGGCTCAGTACGCCACGAAGCAGAGAGAGAAAAACATTTCCATTGTAATTTTGTGTGATCCAACCCTTTAGCTGCTTTTATCCAAAGCAACAACAAGAACACTCAGTTGTAGTGAATAAAAAAATCATGTAAGTAGTTTAACCTGAATTAAACCTTTACTGCAAAATGGCCACTAGACACTAGAGCGAGGCCGTGCATGTAAGTACAGCCTAAGAGAGAAAGAGCAAGATGAAATGAGGGAGTTTTAAGTGGAAGAGAAATTCACTCTTCATACCAATGACACTGCTGGAATTTGGTCCACAAGGTAAGTGTGCTTGCATGTGTATTGGGGGTGCATGTCAGTGTGTGAATGTGCACAATTGTGGGCATATTTCTAGATAAGGCTAATGTGCCGGTGTGTTTGTGTGTATGTGTGTGAATCCAAGGGAGAGTGCACGAGCGCTTGAGTGACTGTGTAAAAGAAATGCAGAGGGCATTCCCTTCAAACGGACGGTATTCAAAGAGCAGGGAGTTTCAAAAGGAGACAGCACTGAGGGCAGTCGGGTTTGAACTGTGTTTGTGCAAAGCAGGCAGCCTTTTAAGAAAAAGAGGGAAAGGGGAAAAAAAGGAATTCCTGAAGTGCATTTGCGAGTTTTCTTGGAGAAGGAGGAGGAGGAGGAGGAGAGAATATTAGGAGAAATGAAGAGAAAGTGGTGGAGCAAAACAGACAGGGAGAAAGGGAGTTTATCAACCAATCAGAGAGCAATAAGAGTGGAGGGTGGCAAAAGAAAGAAAGACAAGGAGACAGAGGGAGAGAGAAAGAGCAGGACACATCGAGCAAGAACATTGGCCCTGGGCGCTGCTACGTGCTGTGCCTCCTTTCTCCCCTTTCTTCAGGAGAGTCAGAGAGCGGGAAAGAAAATGAGAGGAGACGAAAAAGAACAAAAACCCACTTTCCACCTGTACCTGTGGGAGCGCGGTAGCTGACGGTGCCCCATATACCTGCACCAGGCTGACCCCGGTGCTGCAGGAGTGATGGCTAGTGAATTACCATGTCAGTGGCCCGGTGCCCCATCATGCCAGCTCCCTCACACACACATAATAAACACACTCCATCACTCGTTGGGCTCAACCACAGCGCCCAAAGAGAGCATATTAATTATAGATGTACGTTAAATTACTTTCATTACCTCCCCTGCTCAGTGGACAGAACAGAGACAGGGATGATGGATGGAAAGGAGTTCACTATACCTCCCTAAGTAGTAAACGCCCCCGCTCTTACTTTCTCTAACCCTTTGCTCCGATCTTTCTGTCTTCATTTCGCACCAATTCCCCTCCACGTTTTGTGCTTCTCCGTCTCCCTTCGGTTTCTCCTGTCCCCGCGCAAACCTTCCTCCTGTCCTCGCATGATCCCAGCATGAACACTGAAACAAACAAGAGACTGTTTTTTTTCCTGCTGTGACAAAGACCAAACAGCGGGAGAGAAGTGGGTAGTAGCTGGTGTTACGATAATACACTCCAGATACAGTTCAAGAAATTCCTTGACATACTCACCATAGGGCAGATCAAGATGCTTCTAAGATTTTCAAAGTTATTCAGGACCTGGCCCTGAATTGTATTCCCATCCAGGAGCAGTGTGAGGACTGACAGGGGGAGACAAGGCAGATTAGGCTAAAGCATAAAGAGGAGCAACAGTCAGCCTCGCTTACCACAGACTGTATTTTCAGTCATCACCTTTGTATATTCATTCATGTAGATTTAACGCTTTATATTCAAAATGAAATCGGAAAATCAAGGGCACGGTGAATCCTCCCACCGTTCACCTCTAACAGTTTAGAGAAGAGAATTCTGAATAATCCACTATTTCATCAGACACCCGCCGTGGGTCTCGCCTTGTAAGGATCCCTCGAGGGCACATGGGTTAATTAGTTGTGAATGAATGAATGAATAAATGAAATTGCTTAGGTACAAAGTTTTGAGGTCTGCCCTATAAATTATTTCACGGGAAACAAATGTCACTGTGTAGGAGGAAACATGCGATGACATTTCCAGTGGCGTTAAATAAAACCTCCAATGTAAGCCCTCTTTGATGAGCACATGTTAATACTGAGTCTCCAAAGGGAGTCATACAACACCTGGCATCTAAAAGTTTTAATGAAGGTATGGTTCATGTGGAAATAGCACACCTCTATGATGTTGTTTCGCATTATACCTGAGCGTACTCCCCGAGCAAATAACAAAGCAACACATCTCTCGCTCAAATCTAAAGGCCACTGTGTGATGCTCTGTGTGTCTGTGTGTACACTCCTTGCCTCACTGCGTTCTCTAAGTTTGATCTCACTCCGGTGACGGAAGCATTGCATCGGTAGCCTGTGCTAGCTTAACACCCTGGTCCCACCTAATCTCTGCTGCTCTGAAACATCCCATTCAATTTCTTCTGCTGATAGATGCCAGTGCTCTTTGAGCCCTCTGGGAGCACATTCTTTCCCCTCCCGCTTGTCTGCAGAGTCTTTGCTTGTGTAAGACCACTCCAGATTCATCAGGTCGGCCCCCTATTGTAAACAACCGAGCTCTGATTCGCGTAGATCCAAAGGTCAGGAGAGGGGCTGATAATCAACATCCAGACACCAGACTATAGTCTAGTCCACGTGGGTAGATGCTGATGAACACAAAATCGCACTATGTCTGACGAGGGAAACACACACAGCCTGTTTTCATGAAGACTGATACTCAATTACAATCATGCACTCCCAAGTCGGCTACTTCTTTAACAGGACCTGACAGTTAACTGACAGCTGTCCATTAGAGTTAGCCCGTGGTGATACATTCTAATTGTAATCCTCATTAAGAGATGAGTAAAACACATGCGCTCTATCACAGCTACTTACTTTTTTTTTTTTTTTTTTTAAATATACAGACACAGACAGCAGCCTGTGTGCTACAAGCTGCTTTGCAATTAAATTGAATTTTGCAGCAGTATCAGTATCAGCAGCACACCTTTGAACTGAGCAACCATTTTTAGCAAGGCGCTGAAACCAAAACAACTTTGAAGGCCAAAAACGGAAGAGAGTTTCTCTGCTGTGGAAGCTTGTATTAACCTTAGTGGAAAAAACATCACATAATATCACAGTAAACACAAAAAATACCAGATTTCAAAGTACCTCAAGGCATTCTTAATTTTTTCTGTGCTTTTAGTGTTTTTCAGCTAGCTTTGCCTCGTAACCCAACCACCTCCAAGACCCTCTGGAGACCCAGAAGTCTTTTTTACCATTGAGAATGGAGGACACCAGTCATGAGGCTCCGCAGGAACACACATTACGCGGAGGGCGGCCAGTAGCGGAGGGTCAGCGGGCCAGAGGGGAACAGGAGGTGAGAAGAAATATAATAATGATAAACAGATTCCCTGCCGCAGCGCCCATCGCCCCGTCTCTGGGGTAACTTTCCACCTTGTCACATCCAAAGACCTTGCATAATACTCCGCTAAGGGACAGGAGATAGCAAAAAAAAAGTGTGTATATGTGTGTTCGCACGTGCATTTCTAATTTATTGGCCCACTGATTTGCTGATGTGTGTGAGGCTGCATGCAGCTCAGGGCACTCGCCTGGAACATTCGGGCCGTGCTTCATTAGGTGCTCACGCCCTTAAGCTGCTGACATTTCCAAACTTGTTCCCCAGTCTTCTAATTGTCGTGAAAAATTGGACACAGCCACCAACATTGAGAAGTTGCATGGTTAGATTTTGATTTGATGGAATTTTTCTTGTGTCCGAGTGTCATTTACTCGCTGCTTGAATGTGGAGGAAATGAGAGTGGACGGTCCATTCTCCCCATTAGTTGAACTATATCATCACGGACAGCAAATAGATTTCACTTCATAGATGCAAGACAAAGTATCAAGGAGAACAGAATACAGTGAAATGTAAAGTGTTTATTATAAGGTAACAGAACAGTGTTATCCACAGTATCAATGGTACAGTAAATACAATGTGCATAAAACAAGTCAAACGTTGAAGTGAAGCGACAACAATTTGACATTTAACCGCTAAGTAAACTAATTCTCAGTATACAAGGTTGAGTCTTATGCTGCTTGTCATCCCCTCTCTTGCCTCTCTATTTCCTGTCATGCACTATTTTCTTTGTCTAATTATTGAAATAAAAAAAAAATTTAAAAAACCTCAGAAACACAGAAAATTCCAAAAGCTGCCACCTTCAATACAACAGTCAATTTTGTCTGTAAAGGTGGTGTTGTTTAGCTCAGTTGGTAGAGCAGGCACCCCATATACAGAGGTTAATAGTTGGCCCCTTTGCTGCATGCCATCCTCTACCTCCTATTTCCTGTCCGTCTCAACTGTGCTATCCATTAAAGGCAAAAAGCCGCCAAAAATATACTTCAAAAAAAAGAAAAGGATTATCAGTAGAGCACATTCTCTATTATTTTTGTCACTCCCTCGCACTCAACACTCCTCACATGCATAAACAAACCCAGCATCAAATCAATTAACAGTGCATGCTAATCCATTTTCACACGCATAACAAATGTCACTGCTAAATGTCAACAGAAAGTTATCGTATTACTGTGGAGCACACACACACACACACACACCATAGTTCACAGTGTTTTGGAAAAATGAAAATGTTCAAATTAAATAAATATTGACATTTTTTTAAAGACATTAGCTATAGAATAAAAGTCAAAAGAGGGTTTTGTTACTGTATGTTCATTATAGAGTCCATGTATACTGAATGTACAGTAACTGATGAGGAGATAAAGTCTCAAGTCACTGGAAATATTTCCATGTCTTAACTGGCAGCTACAGTATTTCATGTATAAAACATTTTGCCAGTTTTATAAAATTAACAATGAAAGTGCAAAATATCTAATACAGCCCCCTGAGGTTTCCCACATCATGACAGGAACTATTTTCACAGACGGACTAAATGAGTATAAACTGAACAATAAGAAATGTGTGCGTACATGATCATGTGAGAGACAGAAGTCAACCTTTGCTGCATTTCATTAAATCTCAGACAATAAAAGACGCACTCATCTCAAACAGAGGCTGTGGCACCTCATGGTATTAGCAGTTATTCAAGGTTATTATGCAAAGGAATTAAAAAAACACACAAGTATTACAGAGGTCACTGTAAATGACTGAACCTGGTTCAGTGTGTCCAAGGCACACTACCACCATGAACAATCTTTAGAGAGTAAACACACAAACTGACTGAGTGGGTGGATCATTTACTGAACTGAAGCTGCAATCATAACAGAAATCTGTTGATGACTGTTTTCAATTAAATCAACTGTGTAGTCAATAAGACAGATAAGACAACAGAGAAAATGCTGATATGATTTCCCTGAGACAACAATTTTTTTTTTCTCCAACCAACCATCTAAATAAAAGACATTTAATTTATGATGATTGAAAGCTGAGAAAAGAAGCTGTTTTTTTGTTTTTTCAAGTTTGGCATTTTTACCAAGCATGTTGTCCAATCAATCACTTTGGTCCAAACTTAATTATGAGGTGTATTGCCACATCATTTTCCCCAGAAGATGAATCTTACTGACATCCACTGGCTCTTGCTCTGGTACCACTACCTTTAACTAACTTGTCCTGTGACTGGTGATCTATCTAGGTGTACCCTGCTTCTCCTGACTTTTCTTCTATTGTCACCATCAGGTTCACTTTTCTGGTTCAGGGTGAAATGTTACGACAACTATATGGACTGCCGCAACACTTAATAAGACGTTCATGGATAGATCGGTGAACTTTTAGCATATCATTGAGAGCCATCACCTGGTCAGAATTTGAATTCATTGTTTCTGTATCATATCTGTACATTTTCCATCGCCCTCTGCTCTAGTTTGGTGTTGGTACCAATTACAAATGCTAGCATAGTAACATGCTAAACTAAGATTGTGAACACAATTGAATGGCCATTGTGAGCACTGGTGTTGACAAATAGCCCAAGGCTACTGAAGTACAACCTCATAGAGTCACTAACCCGCCTGTAGAATCTTAGTCTTGTTTGCTTATTAAATTAGTTAAAAGGTTAATTGAATATCAAAAATGTTGTTTGAGTGAACAAACCAAACAATGAATAAATAGATGTGTGAGAGCCGGAATTAGTTATTGTGTTGTCTTAACAAACACATACATAAGCCCCAAACATCCATGCTAAACAGAAGAACTGTATTTAATTAAGTGTCTCTGTGTCCTCCAGTCACAGGCCTTGCTAAGCCTGGCTTTTATCTTTCTCTTCAGACTCGGTTTGTTCCACCGTTACCTCAGAAGTGTGTGTAACCTCTGCCTCTGAGCCTCTTACCTGGTCCTGATCCTCCATGGGTTTTTCGTTCTGCTGTGCTTCCTTTGCCGTCTTCTCTTTTTCCAGCATGTGATAGTTATAGATGTTCATGACGAAGAGAAAGAGTCCACCAGCTGTGATCACTGAGCCACACATTAGGAAGAGGTACATGTAGTCGCCAAAGACGTCCACCAGTAATCCTGTGTGGAGAAAGGTGGAAAAGTAAGTCTACACAATGTCCAAAATGGAAAAAACAAACCAAAACACAACTGTACTCCATAAAAAGCAAAACCCATCTCCATTCAACAACTCTACAAGTTTGAGGCTGATGAGCAAGGCCACACTCAGTCACATTTGACTTGAGTGTCTGTGTGAGAACGTGAACACGGGCCAGTTTGAGAGGAGTCATGTCGGAAACGACAGAGGGCCATTACGCCCTCCTTGGCTCTCACTGCATCTCTGGGAAGGCAATTTGGACGGCTGCTACCAAAACGAATCAGATGAGAGGCCCATTCTCAGAGCCATAAATATCGAGCCCAAGTCTCCAGAAAAGTGACAAATGTGGTTTAGATCAGATTTAAGCCTCAAGGTTTTCAGAGTCTTAACTGCATCCCGCCTGTAGCGCCCCCTCCTCCTCACACTTCGCCTCCAGACATGGATCGATGGCCGAGCACCATTATTCCTCTCAGTCTCAGCATGTATGACGGTTCGTCTGTCTGTCCTTCTCAGCGTATTACAACCCATCTTAATAACATTTCGGTCTGTGGAAGGACTTTTTAATATCTGTCTCATTTTGAGCAAGAACAGGTATCATTTACGTATTGTAAAAAAGGCTTGACCATCAACAAACTCAGGAGGGTTTTTGACACCCTCTTCCAGTTTTTCTTCCTTCAACCTTTCAGAAATATTTTGGTCCTGACTGTTGAGACTACCGCTGCATATCAACATGAGGCGTCTTTATTGCAGATTGTAACAGTGCCTTATCACAACCCATTAATTTTAAAGGGCTGTTTCCTTGCTAGAGCTTCTTAAGTGCACCAATTATCATCTTGGCAACAAATAATGATGATAATGATGTTTGTGTGTATGTGTGTGAGTGTTTGCACTTAGAGGACTTACACTAAGAAGGGGTCACTTTGCATTTGGATCGGTTTCAACAATCTCAATGAAGGCTGTATCATCTGATTGATAGCACTCATCTGGTGCGTGTATGCCAATGACCATCACCCTCATTAAGACAGTCCTTGATTGGCTGAGCAGTAATTAAGTCCATCTGGCATAGTCACCTCTTTTTTAATGTATTCACAGCTTAATTATGGCCAAGGTACAGGACTTTAATGATGAGAGTTTGAACTGAGCGTCATTAAACACCCAAAGCAAAAGGCTAATTACACCCACTTACCTCACTTTCTCCTAATTGGATTGACCCGCAGGTTTTGGGGGAGAAGTAACAAGCAGACTAGTTACGGGGGAGACATAACGATTGTGCCCTCTGGAGGAGAATGTTAGACGTGCAGGGAGGCACTTATTTACCCTATTAAATGAGCGCCTCAGAACAGGGTCGCACCAGACAAACTGGGGGGCCTATAAATTTTCACCTCATTAAAACTCAAGTTGGAGGCAAAGGAAAAGTTTGTCAGTGAAGCGATATGCAGAGTTAATTAAGTCATGTGCATGTACACTACACCCTCGGTGTATTTGTCGAGGACACCAAACAAGCTACTGAGTGAACCTTAAAGTTGACATATTGATTTGTGCATGGAGAGAGTACATAATTTACTGCAGGAGGAGGCTGCTCTACAGTATGTGCTGGGCCACTTAACAGATTCACACTGTAACACCACAGCTCATCAGACATCTGTGGTGCACATTTTATTGGGGACTAATTGAAAAGCAACACGTTTAAATCTGAACAACACTTCAGCAAAATGACGACAGAAAAGCAGTGTCAGTTGCTTGGCAACAGAAATACATTTAGGATTTCCAAACCTGAGATGAGACAGGATGATAATAGTCTGAATACTAAATTGAGAAAACAACTTATCTGAGACTTAAGTGCAGTGGAAGTTTAGATAACAGCATTCCTGTCGCACATATTCAGGTGACGTTGTGTTGTGGCGAATTCATGAAACCTACCAGCCATGGAGGTGATAAACAAAACGAGCACACAAACAAATATTGATAATGATAAACAAGTGCAACAACGCAAATTGTGACACTCTGAAAGAGCAGTCTGCTACATTTTAACAGGGAGACACATGTGGTTACCGGGGCAACTCAAGCACCAACTTGTACCAATTGTTAAAATGCATCACCTCAGGTCAAACAACCATGACTAATGTAGCAAGAAAACAAACGAACAAAACAACAATATGGAGGAACAGCACAGGGATTAAGAAGCTGAAGTATAAAGACGGTACAAGGACTCAGTCACCGGATGCTGAAGCGGTGAATCCGGTGTGGAGGAGCAGAACACACCACTGCTCCCAAACCTGCCGGGAGCCGGTAGTTTTCATGTACTGTAACTTCATGCATGACTGGCTGACATACCTCAACAGCCTCATAGACTCTTCAAACCTGAACTGTCACAGTGCAAAACATAGACAACCACTCAGACGGTGCAAACAAAATACACAACCAGGTGAGGGACTGGGAGAGAACTGAAAAGCGGCGCACGGCTGCTCCACTGAATAAACATCCTCCTAATGTAGTGACTTGAAGTTTAAGATTTATTTTGCTAATTATTTTTAGCTAATATGTTATGTATTTGTTTCATTTTCATCTGAAAATTTTTAGAATAGTTGCTGATATTTTTCAAAACAATGACTGGTGGGTTTAAACTTGATTTGTCTATAACAGTGTGAAGTGCAGCTTTCTCAAGTTGCCATAACCTCACAGACAAATTCAAATGTCACTGCTAAATTGTTGACAGTGAATTGTTGCTGATTTTAATTTAGGTATTTGTGTGTGTTAATCATCATCAAAATTCAGTTGGCTCCGAACTTTTAATATGTTTAACTGAAACAATTGACCTTTCTCCTGTGGCTTTAGCCTTTGTATCTGCTAATATCAGTTAGTATCAGCATTATTATTCAGTGGGAATGCAATGAAACTCTGTGATACTGTAATTCTACTTTGTCATATGTCCAGGAAAGTTGAATGGTTGCAGATCAGTTAGTAGTAATTCATTCACATGCTGGATAGAAGAACTTTTTTTCCCGTCCAGCTCTGTGGCAACTGTTACAGGATCTTTTGCCAACAATAAGGCCTCAATTCAAAGTGCTTATTTTCTATTGATGGCAAATTGTCACTTGAAAACAATTTTCTCCAATTGCTCCCTTTTCAGAGACTGTTACTGCCATTATGTACAATGCCTCTGTTTTTACTGGATCAAGAGAAGGGCTTTATAGTGGGTTTTTCAAAAGTGCACCTGTCACGAAAATGGCAAGGAAGCAAAGAGGGTAAACAATATCCTTCTGATTACACAGTTACTTAGACCATGAAGATAGCTGTCCAACACTTCAATCTAAAGCCGTATCAGAGCCAGAGGAGTGCTGGGGACATAAGTCATCAGATCAAATGGCTTTTTCTACCATTTGATGGGCTGGTAAGCAGAAAAAAAGTGCAGTGATTCAGCTTGTAGCTTTAACCGTGACCCATTACAAAACCCCCCATTAACCACATATGTGAAAGGGTATCATTTAATGTCTGAGTTAATAATGATTCAACAAGAGCAGTCTGTGACAGCCAATGATCTCATTAAGGTGATGATGACCTCTGAAGCGCCCACAGGAGGAACTGTCTGGGATTAAGTGTGTGTTTTAGTGACACAACACCCATGTGATCCTAACGATGAGGGGCAGGGTGGGGCAACAGCGCTCTGATGAGTCACACCTTGCCCCAGGTGACCCTAAAGGCCCACATGATGTGTATGATAATGACCCTCAGGACCACTCAAGGGTTCATCCCCTGCAAGGGTTAAATACCTGGGAGTACCACATTAGTTTTAAGAACTGAGGAAGCATTTCATTTGAGAGGGGAAAAAATCTTAAAAGAACTGCAAAAGTTCCTGTCGCCCTCAATTTCAGGACTTGAAATGTCAGCCTGATGCAACATAATTACCCAACCATTGCTAGAGCCACTAATTCTACTGAATTTGTGCGAGTACTGTCATAGCAAAATTGAAGTTGCATTTCTATTTTGGCATCGGAAAATTTTGATTCAGGTTGGATTTCCAATTGGATTGTGCTGCCACAACAACTCATTTACTGCACAGGACAAAGGACATTTTAGAAGCAAATTTCTATCTCCATTGTTTTCAACATCTTGTTTCCAAGATGTTTTACAGACAGAAAATGAAGCCCTTTTGCTGTGTATTGTCCCTCTCACCCACTAGTTTTACATCTCCCAACACACACACAGAGGTCAGAGGTGCAGCTCCAGGATATTGCAACATGAGTAATCATTTATATTTTATGTTGCCAGTTCTCATTGTCCTAACTGCTCACATACACACGTTGTAACAGCTTCTTTTGGACGTACAGTGCACTAATGTAGTAAATGTAAGGGATGTATGCAAACCTCAGCTTCTTAGCCCTTTGTTTCAGCCATTCAAAGCATTCCATGAAAGCCTGAGCGATGTGTACAGCGAGTTTCTTTACAATCAAATAACCATAACCAATTACTATTTTTCGTGGGCCCTCATGTGCCTCAAAGAACTCCTACCCACCAGTGATAATCCCTCTCTGTCTTAGCAACTGAGCTCTTATGTGACATAATGCACAGCCCATGACCGAAAAAGAGATAAACCCACAAATATGTTTAATTCAGTTTGCTGTATTGTTTGCAAAGCAGCTTGCTTCAAACTGGCTATTTATGTATGCTGCAACAATGGAAGCCTCCACCCAAGTCTGCATCTGTATGTTTGTAAGCCTACATTATTCCCTTCCCCTTGGCTCTTCAGCTGCAGAAAAGAGCAGCGTAAGGCATCTATCAACAGTCTAAAGTGAGTTAGTGAGTTGAGAGTAAATACTCATGCCGGTGAAAGAGAGGGACAGACAGAGAGAGAGGGATATCTTTACATACAATCTGATTATTTATGCATTAAGTATACAGTGTGCACATTTACCTGCAGCAGGTGGTCCCAAAAGCATGGGGAAGCATTCGATGATGGTGACCAGTCCAACAGCGCTGGGGAATCTTTCATTTCCCATCAGATCCATCAGGCATTCAAAAATCAGGGCGAAAACCATGCCGAAACTAATGCCGAAAAAAACTGCATACACCACCAGCAAGGGATAGCTCTTCAGCAGTGGGCACACTAAGTGGCATGTCCCATTAAAAACCATGGCAAAGCTGAAGAAGTACTGGATTCTGGGTCTGATCCACTTGCTGCTGGCTATTAGGCCAGTGCCAGGACGAACAAACATGTCCACAAAGCCCATAATAGTGAGCAGATAGGCTGCAGAGTACTCCTCTACGCCCTGACTGATAGCATAGGATGACAGGAATACAATGGGCGCATAGGCTCCAAAAATGAACATAATATTTCCTACGAGGTAAATGACAAAGCCTCTATCCTTGAAGAAGGACAAATCCAAGAACTTGGCGTTCTTCATGCATCTGTCTTTCAACGTAGTTCTGGGCTCACTTGTTGGCTGTTCTTCCACCACCTTCAGTGGTTCACAAGACAGTGGGTTAGAAGGCACGGTAACAGGTCTCATCAGAGCTCCAGCTACGCAGCAGTTTAGGATCAGACCACCAAGGATGAGCAGGCTTCCCCTCCAGCCAAACCTGTCCAGTAAAAACTGGTTCAGAGGGGCCAGGAAACATAGAAACACAGGACTCCCAGCCATGGCCAGTCCATTGGCTAAAGGGCGCTTGACGAGGAAATACTTGCTGATGATGGTGAGAGATGCATTCAGATTTAAGGCGAGTCCAAGACCTGTTTGTAGACAGATGGAAAAGTACATGGTCAGGTTCCAAAACTCTTCTTCAGAAAGAAACCCTTCTTGGACCTACAGTAAGCCCCACAGGGTGCTCGCTAAATTAAATTAAGACTGACTCTGTTTGGCCATTAAGCTTTCATCTCATTTTAGTTTTTGCTAAATCTCATCACACAGTGCTGGATTTATTTCAGAAATAATCCCTCCACTTAAAGGACAATTGCTCCTGTTTCTGTCCCTGCATTGCCACAACAGCATATAATGGGAGCAGACTGATCTTATCTGTTTAGGCTGTTTACATCCCTCAAAACCGCATTTATTTCCCCACAGACAGCGTCAGATGGCCACTCAAACATACTGTACTTCAAGCAAGCGGACATGTTTGTAAACAGAGATGTAATACAACGTCTTGCAAAGTCTCACCAAGTCTCGTGAGAGTCAAGTTGAAGGCTCAGTATGTTTACAGGCAGAATAAACAACAGCCAGACTTACTCTTACGATGTTGTGGCTCCAAGTTGACATTGCTTTGTTGATAAAAAACAAACGGGAGAGCTTCAGACGACCTGTAAACATGGTTAGCCGTTGACTTGACTCTCACACGAGACGTTGCGAGTTCACGCGAGACTTTGTATTAAATCTCTGTTTACAAACATGTTCGCTTGCTTGAAGTAAACAAACCCCTCGGCATATGTTTGCCATCAGACGCTGTCTATGTGCAGTTTTATGGGATGTAAACAGCCTAAACAGGTACGATCAGTCTGCTCCCATTATACACTGCTGTGGCGATGCAGGGACAGACACAACTACTGCA
The DNA here is from genome assembly GCA_030347415.2 of Decapterus maruadsi. Classification (NCBI taxonomy): domain Eukaryota; kingdom Metazoa; phylum Chordata; class Actinopteri; order Carangiformes; family Carangidae; genus Decapterus; species Decapterus maruadsi. Next base: position 8,491,397 of record CM064896.1, on the reverse strand, counting down.
ACACAGGAGCAATTAAAGGGAAAATCGTCAGAATCCTTCTTTTAGACCTAGAATATTAGGAAACTAATAGCCCCAGGTTGAATTTGCCTGGAATTGTCCTTTAAGTAGAAATAGATGAGACACACTCTCTTGACTCTTTACCCACGATTCAATTTATAGGTCCTCCATTATACATATTTTGCAGTTTCAATACCCTAAGAAGAATATTAAAGGTTTAGCACCAAAAACCACCCCAATATAGTTTTAGTGGCTGACTACTTTACAGCATATAACCACATCCAATTACTATTTTATGTTTGTTTGTTTGTTTATAAGGATGAATTAACTGTTCTTTTAACATTATCCCAGTGCCTTTACTGGTACCAGTAATGATCAATATATAAAGTCCATTAGCACTCTCTATACAGACAATTAGAAACTGTCCATTAGTGGTGAATGACACGGACATCAAAACTACAGCAGCTTATGCATTGAAACTTCCTTGATCTTTCATTCTTATTTCTCATTTTTCCTCTTTCCATTTTTATCTTCCACCCTTGATCTTTAAAAATCATTCCTGCATGTGAAAGAAAATATGGTTGGTGCTTTTATTTTCTCTTGCCTTGACTACTGCAGCTTTCCATGCAGTCAGTCAGCTTAATCTCATAGTCAGCCTGCAGCTGGTTCAACTGTGAGACTCCCCGGTAAAAAAACCCAAAAAACCTGTTTCGCTGCTTACCTGTGAAACACATGATTTTAAGATTCTTTAATTTGTTTTTAAGACACTGCCAGGACTGGCACGAGGTTATATCTATTTTAACCATTTGTTGTATAGTCGCTTTTCTGCTCAAATAAGCCAACGTCCTTTGTTGCCTAAACTGTAAACCACTCTGATCTAGATCCCCCATATGCTGAATTCTGTGCCTCATATGTATCCACAACTGTTTTACCGCAATCATTAATAATGACAATAAGCCTGACCTTAACTGTCCATGTCTATTTCAAAATGACATTCCCTCCTGTAAAGGACACAAGGATAATTAGTTACTACAACCCCTAATTGCAGAGAGATTTTATGATGGTTATCTCTTTGAATATGTATGCATTTGTGCATGTATATGTGTGTATATGTGAGCATATGCCTGTATGTCTGTTAGGTAAAAGTGCCTGATGCCTGTGTGTCAGTGTGCCAGGGAACAGGGGAGCAGAGCAGGGCTCACGTATACCCTGAGGCACCACACATGGCACAGCCACTTGTTGGGCCTATTAATCCTTCACAGCAGTCCTTGGCAGGGTAATGAGCCTCACAGGGTGGCAGGGAGTCCCCATGTGATGACCATGATGGGAGCCTATGGGAGAGTACAGAGGGCCACGTAAGACCGTGCTCTCTGGGATCAGGGACAGTTCCATCTTAATTACCGTCCTGGTTCTGTTCCCCATTGGTGGTCTAACTGCACCCCAGGAGCTGAGGCAGTTGCCCTGGGCCCCTGACAAACAGAACTGCAGCCCAGTTGGGGGAAGCTGGTCTGGCAACCCAGATATTCTGACAGAATCTAAAAAGGAGGCAGACGGCCAACATCAAGACCCCATAGGGCATTAACCAGCACTGATGGGAATGGTAAGCAAAGAGGTAAGCATGAAAGTAGCTGGCTCATTCACTTGACAGCAAACCCGCAGGTACTTTCCCTTCATTTTTGAGTGTGATATCCTGGTCAACTAATTTTCTATGGATTCCCAGGGCTGGTATCCAGTTAGTACAACCAATCAAAAATGGTTAAAGGGATAGTTCAACATTTTGGCAAATTGGCCCATTGCCATAATCGCTATAGTCATAGCAGTAGGTTCGTTACCTTTAATTGTCGGTGTAAGCTATTTTTAGAACAGCGGAGCAGAGCCGTGAGCTGCTCAGAGCTATGCTATGGAGGCTAATGGAATTTCTTGGTTTCCCTCATCAAACTCATCAAATACAAAATCCCAAAATCCCAAAACTCCAAAACGCTTTCGTGGACAAGTTGTGACCTGCACAACCACCACGCTATGAGATAATAATGGAACGATACGAAGCCATTTTCGAGGTAAATACAGGGTAAATGCGGAGACTGATTGCTGAAAAACTGTCCCTGAATGCAACGCGCATCAGCGGTTTTGCATGAATTTACCTCTAAAACAGCTCCGTCTCGTTACGTTCCATTATTATCTCATAGCGTGGTGGTTGTGCTGGTCACAACGTGTCCACGACAGCTTTTTTGAGTTGTTGGGTTGTGTATTTGATGAGTTTGATGAGGGAAACCAAGAAATTCCCTAACCCTCCATAGTGTAGCCCTGAGCAGCCTGCTGCTCCGCTCCGCCATTCTAAAAGTAGCTTACCCCGACAATTAAAGGTAACAAACCTACTGCTATGACTATAGCAATTATGGCAATTGGCCAATTTGCCAAAATGTTGAACTATCCCTTTAAGGCCTTTCGAGTCAAGTGAAATACATTTTTAATGACACAGCACCAAATCATAGCAGAAGTTATTTCAAGGTGCAGAGCAAGTCGAGTCTGTTCTACTAGACAGCACATTGCAAAAAAATGACAATATATTAAAAAAAGATAACCGAGCACTGTACCTCCAATGATGCCAATGAAAAAGTAGATGAAAACGATGCTGCTCCCAAAAGAGGCAACTGCCATCGAAAGCCCACCCATCAGTCCACCTGTTATCACTATTGGTCGGCTTCCGAAGCGACTGACCAGGATACTGCTCACAGGTCCTGCAAAGAATCAGACAAAGAAAGAGAGCGGTTCAGAATCAACATAATACATCTCAATAAAGCAGTTTACCAACTGACTTACCTCCTGCTTGTGATCACTGTTTCAGAGAACAACATGACCAGTTCCCATTCAAAACCAAGGTCAAAAGGACATCACATCAGGTAATGGAACGCCTCCGCACTTTTGCATTTACTGCAAAGCAACTTGGCAACTCATTATACTCTCCCCTGATAATGTAAAAATACTACACTCAGTGATCAATCAGCAATTAAACAGTCTTTTATATGCTGTCACTCTTCCCTTCATTCATAACCTTGCCTGAAAGACTGACATTGCACCAGGAGTCTTTCTACAGCACACTATAATGAAAAAGTCTCTCTTCTCCCTGCTATGAAGACCAACCCTTTGAATATATAATCATTCAACTCAAATACATACAAAAATGAGGAGAGGATCAATCAATCTAATATACAGGCTGCCACAATTATCAAAACCTGAACAGGCTGCTGCTTTTCGATGCGGAGGCGGGAAGGGTCTGTGTGGATGGTGATAATTAAAAACAGCCCAGTCAACAGTAAGAGGATTACATGTTTGGCAAACGCCTACTTTCTCCACGAGGATGTGTACCCAGGCGGATCAATTTCCAAGCAGCAACCTCTGGAGTTGAAAAATGTAGCCAACAACAAAGTGCCAAAAACTGCAGTTCCTCATAAGGCCACATGAGGCTGGCTAAAAGACAGAGATAGATTTCCCATGTTATATGTCATATTTAAAATAAATCAACATGTTTACACCATTGTACAAAACAGTTTGGTCTACCTAATATCCCATAGCCCTAGTTTGAGTGAATGTTAGGGTATGGCCATAACACTGTATTCAATGTCATGTGTATGAAGTTAGGGCAGTGGTGTGTAAACTGTTATGGATTTACTACAAGTGTAAAAAAGTCATAGATTTTACTTTAACTGGCTACAAGAGCTGCCTTGAAACCTATAATCTGTGTTGTGAATTACAGTGCACAGAGTGTGTGGACTCGCTGCAGTTTACAGTTCTGTCATGACTAAAAATGGTTAGCTGACTCTGGCTGCTGCACAGCGAACCTGGAGTTAATATCTAGAAAAGACGGCACACTGATCTGACTGAAGAGTAAAGGAGGAAAATAGCTATACATACTGCTGATACATTTGTTGCACACTCACATCATTGAAGATGGCGACTATGAGTGTGCGACTTAACTCTCCTTAAACCAGTTTTGCACCTGTTTTCAGCAGCTCACCAACGCTGGTGTGCGCTCCCTGCCTGTGTCTTGTTATATACATTATAAAATGTAAAAAATTCACCGCCGCTCCCTCATTGTTCCTTTCCGGGTCAGAGAACACAACAGTAGAGGGACTGAAGGTTGCAGCCGCTGAATTTGAGACACAGCGTCTGAGATGTTTGTTCTCTGACCCGGAAAAGAACAATGCGGAAGGCGGGGTAAGTCCGAATTTTGATTAAATGTAATTGTAAAGCGAATTTTAAAATTAAAATGATGGTCAAAAGGACATTACTTGTGACCACAACAATTATAAAATTAGTGCTGAGCCCATTAATGAACATTGAAAAAACGATAGATTCTTGAACAAAAACGAATATAAACGTCCACGTGCTGCAGTTGGGAGTATGGATGGTATGAAATGAACTGATCATAGGCGACCGGATATCTGAGGTAAACATTGATAACGACTGAAAAATGCACTTTAACTTCCCCGATGTCTGTGTTTATCTTTGTCTGACAACAAACAAAGCACTGACCCAAAATAAGCCTCCGGCTCTGCATCCATTGCCAAATTTAGGCACCTCACAGTTGCTTCATGCTACTGACCCATTTAACAGCAGCACTCAAAAAATATTAATGTTCAATATTCAACCCTCCTGGCAACCCAAATGAATACACTGCTCCCAGACTCTCCATTAAGCCAGAAGGCAGCAGCTTGTCTAACAACAACAGGACCACACGGGCCAAGGTAAAACCTTTTAGGCCACAATTAAACACAGGTTTGACCATCAACAACAGAATCTGATATAATAAGTGTATTCCATCTTGCTTTCCCTAAGGCATCTCTTCCTCGAAAGTGTAAAACATGAGTGCATTGCTCCACATTCATGTTAACTATTTACATTATGTCATCATAAACCAGTGTGTGGTTTCCCACTGATGATCTTAAAATATTGTGAATCCAAGACACAAATAAATAAAAAAAGACAAATAAAAGAGCAACATCTATGGACTAATGTCAATGCACTAAGTTCCTACTGAGATCTGAAAGCCATTTATAAAAGTTAACAATGTGACAGTGAACATCTTTATTTCATTTTTACCCGTCTCTCTCGTTCCTTTCTAAGCTGTAAAGAACCGTCCGAACAGAACAATGTAACTACCGTACATGAAATAAAAATATCCGCGCTGATATGATACAGTTAACCGGGTGCCTGCAGGGGTCAAAGATAGATCATCTCTCTTACTGTAGTTGTGTCACAATAGGGCATCTCCAGCACTACCACCATTTCCACTTCCATTATAACTTTATCATTTGGACTCCTTGAGTCAGAGGTTTTCTGAAAAGGCTGTCATGTCTCTCCCATGGGGACGAGGCGTCAGACCCCAGTGTGCTGAACCTTCCTCTGATATATAACCCTCGTCTCTCGCCTCCACTGGGTGACATTGCTGAAGCCTTGCCAAGGACAATATGATAAAGCCCTGTGCCTGAGCCATGGTGGAGGGGAATATTTCACCAGTTAGGCCTCCCCGAGTTGAGTGCAGGTGAGTCACATTCCCTCTCGTTCTATAACCTTGAAAGAAGCTAATGAATCGTGTCAAGCCAACACAAGTTTTTTTTTTGTCTTTTCCCCATTTTGGCGTATTTTGAGACTTCTAATGAGTTGTCCAAGTACTGCCACAGTGAAATGTGGAATGACACCAAACCTGAAGAAAAGCAATCTTAGATTTCTCAGATTGCTACACCCTGTTGTGAAAGCAGTGGTGGGACATGTGCATCTCATCTGACGTCGACCCAGATGCAAGTGTCTAAAAACACATGCATACATGCACCCATGCTTCACACAAATGTTATTCTGCTTCTACTCTTCTGCTAATGTAGTTGCAAAAAATAAAAATAAAGCACAGCACTGATCCATAAGTAACATGCTGTATTTGTAGGGAATTTTCCTTTTTTTCCTACAAGATTAAAAGGACTAATGTTACTCCATTGTTTACGACCATCCACCAACATTGCTGTTGAAACAATGGAATTCGTTTTGGCTTGCCCCATGAGAGATCTTCTATGGTTTCACACACATTTGATATCTATCAACCAGGCATCATAGACAATACATATTAGAGGGGACATTGATAAGACCTAATAAAGTTCAGGTTGTTGAGTGTTATCAATAAATTTGTTTGAATGGCAAAGTGTCAACTGTTTTTCCAGACAGCTCTGCATCCTATTCTGTTATCCTATTCATCCTATTTTGTTAGCAGATAGATTTACTTTATTGGCTCACCAACCTGTTTTACTAGAGTGAATCCTAATAGAGGAGCTGTAAAACTACATTTAGGTTGTTTTTGGTTCTTAAAACCAAAAAATATATGCTCTCATGTATATAAAAATGTCACATAAAACACTGATGGGGTGTAAAACATGTGGGAAAAAACTCCAACATTATGAAATAGTATAGTAACATTTGTGTTAAGTATCCTACAAAACTCATAGACAACCCACAACAAGGGCCTGTAATTACCAGCAGGCACTGCTGGGCTAAGAAAAGTCAAAAGCCAAGAAGGTCAAGAACCATCACACAGAAGTAATTCATGACTTGCAGCAACTGTTACCTACAGTCAGTTCTATTACAGGCCTAAGTAAAGTTGCGCACACTGATCCCCCAATGGTGAGGTTGCTTTCATATATTCTAACCTGAAAATTGAAGAGAAAGTGCTAAGCTGCTGTTTAACAACTTAGATTAAACAGTGCCAGTGTGGATAGTTAAATTAAAGTCAGGCGAGTAATACGTGATAACAACGTTCACCTTATTAGGCAGCTCCGAGCTATTTCCGTGGGTGCAGTCAGTCATGTGAAGTCAATTTCTCAATTTTCTATCTGGTCCAAATGAGTCAACAGCACCGCTATACACGACAGTTTTTTTCTTTGTAGAAGGGACAGATGCCAGATAGTAAAAAAGGATTCTCCATTTGCTGAGAAACTGAAATTAACCAATACTAATTTTGGCCATAATGTCTATTGATGTCAACTTAATCCCTCTCACACAGATGTCAAACTCTCTAGTCTCCTCAACATCAGCTGTGGTCTCCCAGCAACTTTTATCAGAAGGTGTAAAGTGATTTAGAGGGTGTTTGATCAACAGTGCTGGTTCTTGAAGGTTAGCTTGGTGTATGAAAGCCTCGAGGGAACACAATATACAACACAATACAATCCAACACAATACAATACAAAACAAAAGGACCAGGAGAGAGAGAGAAAAAAACAGCTCCACCTGGTTTACCTGCAGGCTATTATTTGCTCATTTATATAAAAAGTATTCTCAAGTCGTGTAAAGAGTATTGATTTAGAGGTGTTGGCTACAGAACATGCAATGGCCTGAAGTACTGTGAATTTCAAACAGCTCTGCTGCAACACTCAAGTTTAAGTTATTGAATTTACAGTAACTTGGTGGTTTCAATGTTGTAGCACATCTGCCGATACCGATATAATGCAGATAAATCAGTAAATGTCAGCCGAATAAATAAAAATATCTGCAGTCTGGAGTCAGATCAGATCCCATCATCCAGAAATTCAGTATCCGTAAAACTTAGTGTGCCATATCAACCATGAACATGTTCTGTATAAGAAAACACCATTACTAAAATATGTTTTGTACTGACTAGAGTATTAGGTAACAAAACACATTTTGGATTCATGGGATCATAAAATGTGGCAGAAAATCAATGTATTTGGTGGTAAAATCTGTAAACAACAGTAGAACAGTGAACTTTCCTGTGATGTGAATGACAATGTGACTCTGCCTGGATTTGAGAACCAGCTAGTCATTGTTGTATAATGTATCATGGTATACTAGTTACTATTTCCAGCATAAAGGATTAGCCTATCTTAGACGAGAAACTGAAAAACAAAAAGAACTTTTAATTGGTCTGAGACCACAAATTCATTGTGGGTTAGGTTTGAGGTCCATGACAAATAGGGAACATCCACTTTAAACAATGAATTAGCCTATAGTTTGTTTCAATTAAAATTCCCTAGACTAAAGTTATAAGTATAGAACACAAGCTGTTAAGATTTTTTTTAAGTTAAAAATGCCACTAAATCTGTACAAAAGGGATGCAGTGAATTAAATGTGAATGATTTGCCAATCACCATTTGCCCTACTACTACTGATAGTAGTGATTGTTTTTCCTAGATGGGAAAATCAATATAACAAACACTGATTGAATCAACTCACCGCCTGCATACATGGCAGCTAGCATAATGGAGGAAATCCAAGCTGTTTCGCTGTTGGTGACCCCCAAGTCTTCTTGGATCGGTTTGTAGAAAATAGACAGGGCTTTTGAAGTGGAATAAGCAAATCCAATGGAAATATGGGCCCCAAATACCACCATCCACCCCCAACCACCATCCAGGGGTTTGTAGCCCAAGTCCTTTGCAGTTCCAGGGGCCATGATCCTGCTGAGAGAGTGAGAGAAACAGAGTCACCAAAACAATAAAATAGATATTTATACGGTTGTTTACACACAGAAAAGATTTGTGCATGTCACTATCTCTGAATTTCATATGACAGCAAATAGGAAGCCACATTTCTAAATGAAACTTAATAAACATGTCATGTCAAAATAATTGACTCTTTAATAAATGCCCACTAAATCATAAACATTTTCAGAGAATTTTATTTCCAAAAGTCAGTAGCAAAAGTATTTCAAGTGTCACAAAAGCTACTTTTTTTTTTTTTTTTTTTTTTAGTTTTAAATGAAACTCTTCTTTGACCTACTAAACATGGGCTAGAAGGTCATAAAGGAACAGTCACTCGCCTTTAAATAATTAAGTTGACTACTTATTTTTGGCAAACACGACTGCATGTGACAGTGTCTGACAAAAACATACGGTGTGTTATTAACGCAGCAGTTCAACTAAAGCGTCGCGCGTTTGTTGAGCGAGTCAGGCAGAAAGCAGATAGCATCTTAACTCTGTTCACAGGTTAAACTGCAACACTTCATTCAGTCAGAAGACGTTGCAAACCGTGTTTCCCACCCAAGATAGTGAAGAAAGAGCCAACCACCGTTTCAGTGAAGAAAAAGCCCCTAGTCGGCAGCAAACACTTAGCACGTGGACGACACAAATCAAAGATAAAAAGTTACCACGGTGTTAAAACCACAAAGTCTCAGCACATCTAAGAGAAACACGCTCAAATATAATGTTTAGGGAAGTCTAGGCAGTCCTTACCTTTCATTGAGTGCCTCCACAGCCCGGTTCTCTCTACAAAGTTAAGCCCAAAGTTTCAGCCTTGGTGCTTTATTTGACGTGGTGTCACGTGGCACATCGATGTCCCGGGGGAGTTTTGTCTCGAGTCACTTGTCCCCTTTACTTTGTCTGATGTGAGCAGCTTCACCACTGTTACATACACAAATGTCACTCAATATTCTTCATCCATTACATATCTACCTGTTACAGTACAGACTCATAATATGTGACAAATATAATAGCATGCATATTAAAAACATTTTTCAGAGTATATTTATAAATAAACAAACTCCACTTTTAATAGTTTTATTTTCAAATTATGTGCAATGTGAATTTCACAGTTGAGCTCAACCACCACAACAACCCGAAACCCAAAACAGACAAACCAGCAAAGTAAAAGTGAGTAAAGAAATGCATGAGGAACACAATGGTATAGCACCCATAAGCGATGCATGTAAATGACCAAAATGAATGAGCCAAGTATGGCAGCCTAAGGCCACTAACTCTTGAACACGGATAGCAGTTTCATAGCTTGTTGTGTTATATGACTGGTGTTTGAAAAATAATGTAACAATGTAGTTGCTTGATCTGTAATGCTTAGTTTTGGTGAGATGTTACAAAGAAATACTACTGTACTACAGAGGGGAAAGAAGAAAGAAAAAAATCAAAAAAGGGTATCATTCGTGTAGATAATCTTTTTTTTTCTCTCAACAGAGCAGGATTATTCTACCATAACTAAATAGGTAACTACATAAAGAAAAAGAAAACAGCCACTGGAGACAACAAAAAAGAAAATCACATCTATCTTTTCAAGTTATAAAAGAAATTGAAGTTTAAAAAACTGTGCAAGTACAGCAAACCTATAGTACAGTATATTACACATAACAAAAACATTTAAATACAGTACTGTGTATCAGTAGAAATCCTGAGAGTTCTCCGTTCCTGGTTCTCAAATGGCCGTCTGTAGACATGTGGATGAAGCTCAAACCTTCTCCCCCCCTTGATGAGGGCTGCTTAGAGGGCAAAGTTCAAGCTGGATCAGTAAGAGTCAGCTCAATGTCAGTCAACAGTGAATCTTCTCTTGGAGAAGTTATATTATATCCTCAAGTCCTTACTGGATGTGACTCTTCTAGTATTAATTTCCATGTAAATCTCTTAAGATGATTGCTATATGGTTACTAAAACCTTTTTGTAATAGAGGGGCACTCTTTATTAAGATAAAATACAAGGGAAATGTGTAGTGCAAAGATGACAGAGGAACCTGCATGAGGAAATTGACGGCACTGAAAATGTCACACTTTGACAGGGAACGCCACTCAGTGGTGGTATTACTTCTTCTATACAAGATTGTCAAAAAAAAGGAAAAAAAAAAAAAAGCAGCACCAACAGTTTGTGTCCTCTGTGTGATGGCATGTAAAAGACGGATTCATGGCTGTTAGATGACGTAGCACACAACCCAGGCCACCCTCAACTTGTTTATAGTCTGCTTTGTTCAGGAGGGTGCTTCGTAAAGTTTGCAGTTAAGGACCACTGAAGTGGAGAGTGATTCAGTGCAACGCTGAGTAAGACTTTACAGATGCTCTTCATCAGAAGGAAAAGTTTCATTTGATTCTGATGTCCCCTTGTTTTGTTTTGTTTTAGCCACAGGCACATTGGCATCCCAAATGATCTGCACTAAATGACGCATCACTTCAAGCCTGCACCCATGCAACAGCCAAACAATCATTAATGGAACCTATGTGATTTTCACTAGCAGAGATAAACACAAAATAATTAATGCACTTTTACTAAGGTAATATACAGCCTAATCACAGTTCCATGAGTTATTGCTACCACAAAATTCTTGTCAATGTCCAGATCAACTATAACAAGACCTCAAATGCTTTTTTTTTGGCATTTAAGCAGAAGGATCTTTCAACCTTTCTCAATGTATAATCCAATGTCGAAAAACAACCTCAACAGAGCTCAATGCTGAACTGAGCCTTTCACACAGTTGCTTAATCAACACAATGGCCTGAAATGTCCCTTTTCTCCTAGTCAAAGATTTCTGAAGTTTCTGAGGTAAGCCTGTTAGTTGGTCTGAACTTTCCACTTAGTGTTGCCACAAATTTGACTCCGTCCTTATTTCTCCAATGTGGAGAATGAGTATCCTAGCATTTCACTTAAGTTGTCTTCGCATGTGACACAAAATGGATGCCAACTCAAAAGAGTGGGAGTCGGGAGCCCCCATGCAACTGGAATCTCAAACAAAAACTTTAAAATAGCTCAGAAGCCACACATAGTGTATTGTTTGACACGCTGACGTTTGTGAGGGAAGAGAGGGCCGTAAAAATATTACTCGAGCTTCAAGCTTCAAAAACACTAAGGTTATATCAATCACAAGCACACTTCAAATTAAAACATCTATAAAATAAGCTAAAGAGAGACTTGAGCACAGAATAGAAAAAAAAATAATAATACACACACACACAAACCTCAGAGCCAACAACCTACTAATGAGCTAAGATACTCATCTTACCCGTATGAATATATCGTTTATATAGTTATTTATATATATTTATATATATATTTTCGCTTTGATAGCTGACGTGTAGCATCCATATCTCCAGAGGGCACTTTTATCCTGCCAATACCCTCTTTCGCATGCTTATCATTTGTAAAAATCCTTACCCATCTATGTATCTAAAAACAAAAATAGAACATGGCTCAACAACAAGCAAAAAATAGGATAATTGCACTTATGATTCATTGTACGGTTTTGTTAAACAAGCATCAGTGTGGGTAGTTGGTGCTGTCTGGAAAAAAAATACTGCAATCTTTAAAAGCACCCCCATTTTGATCATGTTAAACCAAGGTTTGAACGACTTAAGACTTAACCAAAAATGGTCCTTATGGTGCAAACCCACGGTAACACCAGGCACAAGGCAGGCAGGACCACACTACTCCCCTCTGCCTCAAAGATTGGGTTCACAAAATGAGCTACCTCAAAGCACTTTCTGTAGACATTGTGGGTAAAGTTTGGCCACCACACATTCAAAATGGCGACCCAAATCCCAGAGGCGGTCGGGTGTCTCGTAGACTTTGGTCCATACGTCAGCCTCGTCGTCGTACTGGTAAAGGGAGTTCTTACGGCTGGTGCGAAACACGTGCTCCTCCACCATGACCTGTGTGGCTCGTACAAACAGGTGCAGCTTGCCTTGCAGCAGCATGGCCTTGATGTACGGGCTTGTGGCTTGGTCAAAGGGAAGATCTCGCTTGCGGCTCCACGTGTTTTTCTCGATGTCGTAGACCTCCACGGTGAAGGTGCGCTGGTGGTTCCTGCAGATTCCGGCAATGTAGTAGATGCAGTTCTTATGCAAGGCAGCCAGACCCTGACTCCGAGGGACGCTCATCGGGGCTAAATGACTCCAATAGTCCTTGCGAGGATCAAAGCAGAAGAAATATTCACCTGTAGAAAACAAAGAGAAACAGAGATGTCGTCAAATGGTTTAACACAATTTCTTTTGTACATCGAGTTATGTTTCAGGCAAATAGATTAATCTTGTTTTACTGAGAAATACGACAGGACTTTAGGGGTCGCATAGTCTCACCTAATCAACATAAACTCACCTTGGAGGACATAGATTCGGTCTCTGTACTCCACAGCACTATGAAACTCCATGGCAACTGGCATAGGACTGACTGCTGTCCAACAGTTGTCCCTGGCATCATAGCACTCTACTGACTTTAATGCGTTGCGTCCATCACCTTCATAAACTCGGCCTCCCAGTGCATAAAGCTTCCCGCAGCAGTGCACGAGCCTGCAGCCTATCCTCGCTCTCAGCAGAGGTGCACGTGGAAGCCATCGATTGCCTGCATGTTCATATTGCCAGAAGTCACTTTCTGCACGGTGGTCTATGGACACCTCACTGTTGCTCGGTCGGTAACCGCCAGCGATGTAGATGTCGTTCTCTGGAGACACTAAGATACCGACCTCGCGGAGATCATTAGGTGGTTTGCAGAGCTTGAACACCCTTCCTGTGGCTGTGTCCAGGCAAGGCACCGTCTGCTTCTTCCCTGAGTGTTTGTGAGCTGCGTCAAAGCAGATGACCATCTCAGAAGCAGTCATACCCAGGCGCTGTGGGCAACCATTGGTGCCAGTGAGGCGGGCTTTGGCCTCAGCAGGGTCTTTAGACAGGGACAGGGCACAAGCGAAAGGGGCAGGTATCCGACTGAGGAAGGCTTCATCCAGCAATGGCAGACGGATGCACAGGGAAAAAACCTCAGCTAGGTGGGCCTCACGGCCGGGCAGATCATGCTCCAGCCAGCGGACAATGCTCTCGTAGACATGCTCTTCCTTCTCTACGTTGAGATCATCATTGTTCAAAATACTGACCAGCTGCTCCTTGGTCATCTGGAGGAATTCCTGCTCCCATGACACACACAAAAACTACCACAAAAACATAGATTGGTTTTGTTTTTAGCAGCCAAACACACAGGTCACATTCAAAGCACTATTATGAAGCAATAATAAAAACTTTTTTGAAGAAAAAAAAAACTAAAAAGAATAGAGTGAATTAGTAGCAGAAATAATGATTAAATCTGAATGCAAATAACCAATGCGAAACTCATGTTCAACTGACCTTCTTGCGAATGTAGTCTTGTGAGCGTTCCCTCAGTTCCTGGTGCCCATAGGCATCAGCAAACATGTAGACCCCGATGCAGTTCTGAGGGTCGAGTCGGCTGATCATAAACTGGGCACACTGGTCCTGCAGGGCAGGGATCTGGAAAATGCTGGCTGCAGTGAAGAGGGCCTGAACATTGGACTCAGAGAGCGTGACCCTGGATGTGTAGGCATAGTCTAGGACAAGGTGCATGGATTCAGATTCCACCCCAACAATTCTGACCTCACGCTGGCTGCTCTCTGTAAGGCCACTGGTGAACATGGACCTAGCAGGGACAGTGGAGAAAATGACATTAATCACTTATCATGCTAAAACTTGACAAGTAAATAAATTATTTGAATGTTTAACAATTACTCAGTAAATCGGTATCCAAACTGACACCATACTCAAGGTTTTAATGTTTTCCGTTAACAGTCATACATATCCTACAGTTCATACCTAAAATATGGGCTGATTGCTGCAAGAACATTTCGGTGACATGAGAAAGTCTTGCCATGGTCCACTTCTACGACAATGTCTGTGAGCTGTGCTTCATCATACAAGGCTTTGAGCTGCTGAAGGATGTTACAGGCATGAACAGCATCTACCCCATTATAGTTGGTGGTTGGAGGTGTCCCATTTTGAACTTGTGACAGCTTCCCTACCTCTGAACACGACAACATGAAGAGAGAGAGAAAAAAAATGTTAGCAAGCTATAACACTTACAGATCCCTGCTGGAAAAAAAACATGATGACAGCAACTACACATTTTGTGTTACATTAATAAAAATAAAAAAAGACAGATGAGATAAAGACAACTATGTCAAATGGAAAACAATAGTGATTATTAATCAAAGTAAAACATGAAAAGAGTAATTATGAAAACTGTAAATGAATACTCGATTTCTGCTTTGAATGTGTGTGATTATACAGAAAAAAAATAGATGAAAAGCTCATTAAGGAATAATCATTTACAGTGTGAGACACATATATTCGTCTCAGTTTTACTAATGACAATGGCCAGTGACACAACTTCGCAACCTCTTTTCTCATTGTATCCACATCTGCAAGTTTCTAACTTGTTGCCAAAGTTGTTCATGCTCTCAAGACATACGGACAACATATGGGCCTATGAACTCGTGGGCTCAGTGTTCCCCTACACTAGGGTCTGCAAAGTAAACATGTTTCTTATCGCACGTGTAATGGCAAGTTAGACAAATGCCCCCCCTCTCCCCAACTTTACACTTCATGTAATGTTTCCTCCTCCTGGTCATATATTCTTAGCAGGAAAGAGAGATAAAACTTTCCCAACATACACCTCGTGTGAGTAAAGCTAACTCCTTGACAGGACAAAGACTTGCGGCGAGTGAGTAGAGAACTGTCTCGCCAGGTGGTAGCTAGCTTGCTAACATCTCACATAAACTGCCCGGTGCCTGCAGTTACTACTGAGTGGATAGCTAAACAGACGGTGAGCCAACTTTTAATAATACAGATTATTGATTAAGCCGGCTGTGTATTTGTTCGACTGAGTGTTTGTTTATAACGGGGGAAAACTGCAAAGCTCGCGGTTACGTTAGCTAGTTGACATGCAAGCTTAACTTTTAGCAGACAGCTACGACACCAAGCTAATGTTAGCAAAGCTTTCTTTGACACAACATTTGTGAGATAGAAAGGACGATAAAACCCCTGAAATGTTTTCAGTCCTTACGTTTAAATCTTTAAAAAATCACAACAGTATTTAGAGCCATGTCGAGCGCATTAGTACCGACAATACTAACTATAACTACGACTTGTCTTAACCTTTGTCTCTTGTCACAAACAAGTGTTTACACAATCAGCTGTGGGTAGCGAGCTAACCGGCCGAAAGTTAGCCAGACAGCTAACGCTAGCCGCATAGACAGGCTAACGACAACCAACACTTCTTAGGAGTCGTTTAGAGGCTGGGCTCCTTCAACAAAAATGCAATGTGTCACGACTCTTTCCATTACTCTATCGGAGTCTACTCCGCGAACATATCAACACACGAATGACAACTTTTAAAAGGCATCATTTAAGTCTGATTAGTAGGACAAAAACAATGAAGATTTCGCTAACCTCCACTGGCAGCCATTCTCTCCAGTCTGTCTCGGGGCAGACCGAGAGAAACGTCAGTGAGTGCACAGCGGAGCCCCGGAAACAAGGAACAGCCAATCACAAGCCGAGTACGGATGTGACAGCCAATCATATTCCGTTCGACTGAAATAGGGAAAAAGTTGATGTGTGTGGGTAAATGATAGACAGCAACGGTATAATCAAGCAGAAAAAAGTCAAGTCAGCCTCACTAAACAGGTGGATATCTAACAGTCAACCACAGTGAAAGCGCACTGAGTGAACAAGTGACTTGTTTGTTACCCTGAACAAGTCGGTGGACCAAAGGCAAGCACTACTCATATTTTCTTGACCCTGTGCAGCCTATCCAGTCTTATAGGGAAATGCCAAAAGCAATAATGACGCCACAACATGTGGTTTTGATCCCAGCTAGGGCCAGGATCACAACTGATAATGTTACAAATAAGATCAGCTAATGTGCTATAGAGCAATGAGGGGCTCTTATGTGGGCTACTGCTAGATAATATTTTAATGAACACCAAATAATCTAAAAACATGAGGCACTCATGTAAAGACATATTAGGCTACCGTTTGAACACGAGTCACAAAGCAAATGCAAAAAGCAAATGTTCTTTATGTGAACTAACTGATCAATGCACACATGACAACATGCAGAAATATTGCAGCTCTGTAAGTTTTCATATGCCCAGGGTGCGATAATGGAGCCATTAAAAATTGACAATAGCAGTAGTCAAAGCAAGGTTTTGATTGTTTGTTTTGGATACTTGGGCAGTCCATCTATAAAATCTACCCATTAGCCTTCAAAATAGAAAAGGAAAGCCATTTCTGTTTCACAAAGGTTAAAACACAATGCTTGCAAAGAATATCCCTAACCTTATTTTTATCTGTATACACCAGAAACAACACCTGATTGTTATGCATTATCTCAAAGATGGCTCACAATTGGAACTTGATTTTCTATATAATACAAGTGTATTGTCAATCATAAGAACGACCATAATTCAAAAGTTGTAAAATGTGGCCATCGAGTATTTTTTGGGCAGCAGTAGTTCTGCATCTCCTCCTAAAGGTACCAGTGTTTGATGGAGTGTTTACAGGCAAACATCAATTTTAGGATTATGCAGTCTGTGAATAAATATAACAAATATGTCAAATGTGCTTCTGGATACTTGGGAATATTGATTTGGTTTTAATGTCACATGAGAAAAAGCCTTCTCTTTCACTGCAACCTGGCTAAGAAAAAAACAATGGTCTTAATCCACACATTAACAGCATTATATTCCAAATCTGTTTTATTCTACAGTGGGGAAATGACTACAGTCAGGAGAGAAGGGAGAAAACTATAAATAGCTATGCAGATGCTGAGAAACTCTCCCCTTAGAAATGTTAATATGATTTTTAAAGAAACGTGATATCTAAATAAAAATAAAAAAACCGAAGTAAAACTTGTATCCACATTTCACACCAAGACCCAACATGCAATTGTGGCACCAATGTTCTGAAATTCGTTGTCCTAATGTAACATCAACAACAATGTAACATATTTCCCCAGGTGAAGCTTCATTCATACTTTGATTTCATTTAATCAGACTCTTGATTTACCATTCAGCGTGGCATAGAAATGACTATGTGATCTAATATTAGAATTAACTTTATGGTGCAATTATTCTCTCTCAATCATTTTTTCTGGTTCCTTGTCATTCAGTTAAATCCTGTGTTCCCTACTTTAACGAACCTTAGCAAGGTGGTGCAGAGTTATTTATTTTCAGTAAAGGATGCACATATGGGCTGATTAAGCTTAACAAAAAAAACAAACTAGTCCATCTGAGTCAAATCAAATGTCAAAATCCAATCATCACATTTATTTTGAGTCTTTGCTACACAAAAGAAAATGCTGGGGAAACAAAATCCAGCAAGCTACCCAACTGCACAATAGCCATTGTGGATCAAGCTATAGCCAGATGTGTGGATGAAATGAATGAGCTGTGATTAAGCACCGATAATGAAACCAAATGGGAATCAGCTATTAGCCTAAATGATAAAATGAACACATAAATATTTGAGTGAAATTTGGAACATATGTTCCTACTTGTTACATAGTTTTTTGTTGTCATTTATGTCAGTCACTGTAGAAATGTGTAAAATGTGCAGCTGCCAAAGTGTGGATTTGTGCTGATGTAAGATAAAAGTTCTATATTTAATAACAAACAAAAGAAAAAAATTACTTGTCTCCGTTTTCATTATACATTTCCTGCTGGTTTACAGGTGTTCAGACTTGTGCTTTCGGATTTGACCTCTGTTATGTGAGTCCAAGCTGAGTCCTTTTGTCAGTGAAGAGGCCTCTGATTAATCTGTCACAATGGGCTGAAATATGACTTCCTTAAAAAGCACAAGTCAACAAGCTACAAGTCTGAAACAGAATCTACCACAACGATTAGTTGAACAATAGCTCTTTTCTCTTTGCTTTGGCTTCTGTGCTATTCCCACTATTCCCATGGCCTTGCCAACCAAAACTCTCTGGTAGCAGATTGGATTTGTGTGGCACAGTTGGCAAGAGCACATTACTGTAGTACAGACCAGAGTTCAATACCCACCACAAGTCAGTTAATTAGATATCTCATATAAATGAAAGTGTGCTGCTGCGTTCCAAGGGCAGATTTCAAAGTGCTTTTTTTTTCTCCCAGGTGTATAATTTTTCAACATTAAATACATTTTCAATAGCGAATAGCCTTATTTACACTTTACTTTGCTTGTTAAGTCTGTGTGTTAAAATGAAACTGGAAAATGTGTCATTAAATTGTATTTAATTGCCTGCCCTTGGGCAATAAAAGCTAGATATGTCAAATGAAATTCAAACAGTGGCATAATTGTGTGTGCCTAGTATGATTTTATTATTTTTGGTGAATTTATCAAACATCTCTTATCATGTCTAGCCCATGCATTTGAGATCACATGGGATTATGTTGTCTTAAAGGTCTTGTTAAATTTTCATACTCTATTTCATAATATTAAAGTTGAAGGAATTAGGTGGGTTTATTCAGACAGGCATCCTTACCTTTACCTTGAAGGATCAGTGGAGGAGTGTTAGTGACAGTGACAGCGACAGTGGCTGGAAAATGCCTTTAGGTCGCACTAAAATAATGAATGGTTTTTCTGACATTTTCTCAATAATTAATTTTAAATTTCCCTATGTGTTTGTTACATTTATAGGCCTATTTAACAGAGTGATTATGAAAATGGTAATGACGCTCTTTACTGGATGTCTGAAAATGATTGCTGAGTTTCCCTCACAAATTCTGTTTAAATGCCATTCTCCTGTCTAATGGTACTGTATGAGTGCTAATCCCTGACCCTCTGTCATGTGCCACTGCAGTTTTTTGACCAGACAAATGAGCTTTTATAACAGTAGAAAAAAAAGAAATGGTGATGATGACAGTGTATTATTTCTGCTAAACTGCTGAAAATATACAGTAACATTACTCAGGAAAACAAATAAGGGAGTGTTACTAAATCTTTCTGTTTCAAGGGGAAATTTGAAATTAAATATTAATCGTGGCCAAGGGAAACATGCATTTTTCATCCAACAATTAAGTCAAACTTGAATATTTAATCTAAACTCTCGATTATTATGTTGATGGCATATTTCGAGCTCCTCACACAAAAGTAATGAGGCGGTGCCCTTTGTGGTGATGGTAGATAAGTCATTGCAGTCCTCTGGAGTTGAATTGAGAGTTTTGCTATATGGGTCTTTCAACAGTCAAAAGACGTGGCACCACCTGCTACCTCATGCAGTCAAGAGAAATAGACTAATTGCTGTTTATTGAACACCGTGATTGCCACGTAATTCCCATGCATTACCATGCTGTCATTTAATCTTTATTGCTTTTAATTAGAATTCATTTATTGATGGATTTGTGGGGATAATTTTTATAAGAGCTTTTCTGGCGATGTTGTTGTCTAGCACCACAGGCATTAACCTGCTGATGTTATTTTCACATTCTTTAATGATTACTTCATATTTGTTTCGCTCATGTCTAAAATGTAGTGTTAAATGGAGTAAATGTCTCTAATTATGTGTTGGGTGACAGTGAGGTAACATCAGTCATCATTTTCTATTTCTTTACCTGCTTGACCTCCACTGCTTTCACCTCTTATTTATACAAAGTTCATCTGCTTTCATTGATTACACTTCAACTGACGCGGCAAACCATTTCAGCTCTGACGTCCTCACCTTTTAACAAACTAACAAACTCCAACTCAGTGTTTACACATTGTCAGACATTGTCTTTCAGTTTATACACTTGAAATGGTGCTGTCTTCTCTGTCAAGACTTCCACTTGAGCTGACACTTGCAAACACTTAAACTTGACAATCATCATCTCCTTTCAGGCCCTAATCATGAACCCTTTAAATACTTCAAATTCATCTGAGATTTCTTGAAGTTTTTACTGCCAATTTAACTTGTAGGATAATATTTGCAGGGGATATTTCTTTTTTTCCCCATTCCACAATGTGCAATCCTTACATGTTGTATCTCGTAAAGTTGACAAATCAGGCTTTCTAGTGATGTAAATACAACACTGATTGGTATGGTTAAAGGGGAGAAATTATTGACTGAAATTATATATACACTCTACAGAGATATGCATTAGAGATCACACAGTCAACATGAGGCCAACTTTCCTTTCTGTGCTATATTGGCAGTATTTGGTCGGTGCATGCTGAAGGAGACTGCATGCAAACCCAAAGACAACACCATTATTGCAGTGCCATTATCAGTAGTGTGCACGCTGGAAATGCACTCTAACATTGCATAACACTGCAAAATGACAGAAGGAGCGACAAATAAAAGTACAACTGCAATCTAAGCAATCGATTTCATTTTTTTTTTCCAATTTCTTCCCATTCAGCCACAGTGTGGCCTGTGAAATTGGGCCTAGCTACTGTTGAATGAGAGCCTGAATGAGAAGGTTTCCTGGGGCTGCTCTTATTTGATGATCGCACTGGTGTCTGTTTACCCCTCCATAGATGTCCCTTTCTGATACATTGAAACTAATCACCTGATATCTGCACTTTCTACTTTCACCCCATCTCGCAACGAATTTTCTGGTCACAGCACCATGATCGAGAGATTTATTATTATAGTGTGCATTCACAATGATACTGCAAGACAGGCTGCAACCAATGAGACTGGAAGAGGTGTAACCCGAGAATATAGAAATATATGGCATCATCTACTGGTGCTTATGCTCAGATCCAGAGGCACAACAGCTGTGTATAGTGTTTGTCCCAAGTATATATGTCAGTATTACGTGCTAAGTGAGGTAAATATGTGTATACTCATGTTTTACTGTTGAGATTCTGTGGTCTATCTACGTAAGTAATTGTATTTGAGTGTGTTCTGCATAATATGAATAAAGAAAGGGTTTGCATTTGTTATAGGCTAAGTGTTCTCCTAAGGCCGCTCTTCAGTTGTAAGCCTGTCTTTTGCAATCTCTGGGGAGGATGAGAGGAAAACAATGTGGGGGGTTAAATGGTGGAGTCCCAGGTTGACAACGATTGAACTGCCGAACAGAGGAAGAAAGGGAGACGAAATGGGATGCATGAGGAAGAGGAGGCGGGGGGTGTAATTTTAGTTTAAATGTGTGTTTTTGTCAGAGATGGCGGTAATGGGTTATTATATGCCTCTGGGGGCCTGTGGAAGAATGCTGCAGATGTTGTGAAGAGCCACAGGCTCCCCCACCCCGCCACTCAGGAGGAGACAAATAGGAACACTATGGGAGGCTGCTGTAAATGCAGACCTGGAGCTCCTTTTCCATGTTTAAAAAGTCCCTTTCTCACTCTTTTCCTCTGAATTTCTTCCTCAGTAACCCCACCTGAGGAGCTGATAAGCAGATGGTCTGTGTTTCCCCAAAAGCACCTTAATTTCCATGCAGTCCCACCTAAGCAATGGAAACTGCTGACAAAGTTGTTTGCTAATGGTTGTTGTTTAGAGGACTCCACATTTAGAAGTTTTTGCTGGTTTCAACGATGGGCTTTTATTGTCGAAAAACCATGCCTTAAAGGAATAATTCAGTACTCTTCAGAAACAGATTTATTTGCTGTTGAATGACAATTAATGAATTATACTAGACACCAGTCTGTTATGACCTTCAAATGTCTACATTTTCTGGAGTCCCACACAATGTAATTTTACACTTTATTTTTTGTAATGGTTTTAGAAAAGAGACAAATTGTGAGATTCCTTTGCACAGATTCTGGTTTACATTCCTTGTGATATGCTAGGCTAACAGCCTGCCAGCTATATACACTATACGTCTTCTTGTAGCTTTTGGCAAGAAAGCAAGTAATCCCATAATGTCACAAAAAGAAACAATAAATAGCACACAAAAAAGGTAATGCGTCATTAAGACAGAGCCAGATGAGTTGGTTCCTTGCGGTCTTTAAGCTAAACTATAGTTAAATTACACTAAACTAAGATAATCGACATAAAAGGGGCATGAATCTTCTTTTTTTAAAATTTAATTCCTGACAAGTGAGCAAGAAATGTGGTTCCTTAAAATGCCAAACTAAATCCTTTAAGTGGTTTGCCTAAATTTTGTCTTATTTGCATCAAACATTATTTGTGCCAAGCTGTGTGAGACCAACATTTATATTTACAATTTAACACTCTAGCCTAGACACTGTCAAGACTGAGTTCATTTGAGGAAAGATAAGATTGTACAGATATCAAAGTCTGTTGGAAGCTGCCTGAATATTATCCAGTCCGTTGCAATCATAGTGGGTGGTCCTGTCATGTGGTGATATTAACCATTCATGCTTTCATAGATATGAAATGGAGGGAAAACTCACGGTTTAGCAGAGATGAACCCAAAAAGGAAATGTCCTCTTTTCTTGTGGTGAAAGTGTGTTGAAAATGTAGCTGTGCTGATAACACCGGTTCAAAGCTCATGTGTTTTGATCTGACTGCCAAAAAAAACCATAGTGAGTGGCAGCCTACGAAGCCGCGGTTCACATTTGCTGTAACTTTGGGAACAGTGGCTGCTGCTTGGTGACCGTACATCGTCTGCCCTTCAAGTTGTAAAAGCAAACAAATAAGGCTGTGCTGCCTCCCACTGCGAGGTCGACTCATTTGTTCCACTTGTCCAGCTGATGGATTTGGTTTTATAAATTTGGCTTTTTTTAGCCTCACGCTAATTAGTTAAGGGAGAGAGAGAGAGAGAACAAAATGGCACCCCCACACATTCTGTTCAATTTGACTAGCCTCTTCTCTTTCTTCTTAATCATCCTTCTGTGGTCTTCTTCACAGACCTATGCATCCACAGCAGGGTTGAGCTCTCTGTTTTAGGGTGACCCAGTGAGCCAGACTGGCCGGGAGGCTCAAGGCACCCAGCAGGGAGATCTGGGGCTCTACTAGCAGAATCGGATTAGAGGACTCCCCTGGTGTGTGCTGCTATGCGCCCGTGTGCGACTGCTCTGCCTGTCATCAATACTGAGGCGGTGGCACGGGGAGATCTATCAGCAAATCCGATTGCATGCAGAGAATTCCGTGGTCCCAGCAGAAAAGGCTGGGATGGGCTTTTTCCCCCCTCTCTCCCACTTTCCTTTTACATTATTTCAGTCCCCAGGAGAGTATTCTCCATCATGTCAATGTAATGTAGCACACAGAGGCAATCATGCAGCCTCTGGCCTCAGGGCTGCCTGCTCAGAGGACAAAATGCAACTTTAGCACTTAATCATCTCACCCGTAGCTGCTGCACCAATCTATGGGAAGGTTTTCCACACAATATGAAACCAGATCATTCATGGTGGGCATGCTGTTGCATATCCCCCATGGTTTGAAGCTTTTGCCCGTCCAATACCTCCCCTCCTCCCATTTGAAGATCAGCGAATATGCTGCCTCAGACCTGTGCTTATATGTCAATTCAGCCCATGCGGAAAAAGACCTCAGTTGGGCGCGATGTTACCTGCTGACACCTGCCGAAACATTTAGATTCATGAATCCCATCTCCTCACTGAGCAGTGCACGGCAATCAGAGTCATTCTAGTGTGATCAATGCCATGCTGCTGAGGAAGACCATGCATGTCGAAGCACTCTGTTGCTGGGCTTCATTGATATTGGCATACATGCACACCAGGCATTTCTGGTTTGTGTTTCCGGGCCATAGAGTTCACATTTGATAGGAAACAGATACAATACAGTCATGAAGTGTTTGTCCAGAGAAAGTGAAAGACAGAAGAGCGCTGTGTGTGTACTTGCATAGAAATGAATGCAGAGGTGTGTGTATTATCAAGTGATTAATCGGCTACACACATGGCTGCAAGGGAAGACATGGGGAGAGGTCAAACAAGACTGTTCCAAATAGACCTGTCGGACTCAGCCTCAGGGAGGCCTAACTGGTTAGACAAGGGTGATACTTTTTTACCACAAGTGCCCTTGCTTTACCGCGCGCGTGGACTGGACAAGCCCATGTTTTATTCACTGGTCTCACTGGGTGATAAATGGGAGACCTTCTTTGCAGAAGCAGTAGAATATTCACCAGTGCTTATCTCTTTTAATCCCGTGACTGCAGGCCAAGTCACTGAATTAGTGGGCAAGGCATAACAGTTCTGCTTAAACTGCAGGGGCAAGGTTGTTTAAGCAGGAGATTTATCCAAAAGCTATTTGTTTGATAAAACAAAAAAAAACCCAGCAACTGGTGTTCTTGGCCAGCAGTGTTTTTAAGAGACATTTTTCAAGGGAACAAATGAAGGATCTACGAAATGAATTGTCACTATGACTGTACACTATATATTTTCTGGATTTTCTTTCTTTCTTTTTACACATATGTATTAATTTATTTATTATCCTGGCCTCAAAGCATCCAAGCACTTGCAAGTAGATGGTTGTATTTTTTAAGGTAAAACAATAGTAGGCCTATTATGTCATGACATGTGCCACAAGTCTGATCATTTCATGTCTGTGTAGTCTTGTGTTAAATTCATTAATTTAGAGCATATAAATATATTTGTGTCACACACATACTGCACTGCATAAGACTGAGTTTTACAGCTGTTGACGTTCTTGCTTGTCATTTGTTTGGTGCATTAGTACAGCAGCAAAAAGGTGTGTGTGTGTGTGTAGGGTCCACTTACTGTACAACTCCTCCCATGTTCATGATGCTAAAGGAGAATATCACCTATTACAATGTTCTTTGCCTTGTATTCCATCAAGAAGTTGAATTGAATCAGCAAAACTAACTAAAAGTTTCCAAAGGTAAGGTAAAAGTGTCATGAGTTTTATATTAATTTGATTATTATTCATTATGCATTAATAAATTGCACTTTACAATACAATTTATCTATGCAATCTGAGTATCAAAAGCAACTAGTCACCAAAGCTCTGACATTACAGTAATGCAGCAGAATAAACAATTGGCCCCTGCAGTGGGGCAGAGGAATAAGTGAAATCAAATGGAAATACAGAGTACAATTTAACATTGTGCTTACAAGCCCAGAACTTAGTAATGCACTTACTTTAGCTGCATCCCATCACTGGATTTAACACTCCCTGAGGCATAAGCCTTGTCCATAACCTTCCAATCTTAACACCAACGTAAATGCACCTCAATCCACCTTTCTACAGCAGAAGACTACACCTCGTATTGCAGAGACAATTCTCCATTCTCCTCAGTCGTCTCCCTCCATCCTCGGCGCCGTCATACCACAGCAATTTGGAAGCAGTAGAATCCTGCAGTACAACTACACCACGGCCTTTGTTTTCCCCACACAGAAACTGGATGTCTGCCACGGAGCTTTCTAGAATACTAATGAGGGTGGTTAGCGAGTCAAAGTTACTGACCTGAGGTGTCGAGATAGAGCACAGACCAAGGAGTGGTGGGGTTGAGTGCAGCCAGACACTGTCTGCCACAATAAGACTGCAAATGTCAAAGTTTATTACCCCTGGCCTGGCTTGCTCTCCACGGGTTGTGGCTGATAGCAAACTAAACTCATGCCTCATTTGTCCTATTATTGGGATTTTTTTCCCCCCCTTTCTTTCTTTTTCTTTTTTTAAGGGGTGGGTGTTGGGGAGCTGCAGCTAGAATGAGATGTTTTGCATTATCTTGCCTACTGGAGACATGTCGCAAGTCTTTGAAAGGCATACTGTAGTTTCTAAGGGGCATATTACCTGTCATACTGACACAAGCCTGTGAGTGAGTGAGTGAGTGAGTGAGTGAGTGAGTGAGTGAGTGAGTGAGTGAGTGAGTGAGTGAGTGAGTGA
Source organism: Decapterus maruadsi (assembly GCA_030347415.2). Classification (NCBI taxonomy): domain Eukaryota; kingdom Metazoa; phylum Chordata; class Actinopteri; order Carangiformes; family Carangidae; genus Decapterus; species Decapterus maruadsi. Next base: position 8,465,142 of record CM064896.1, on the reverse strand, counting down.
GTGAGTGAGTGAGAGAGAGAGTGTGAGTATAAGTGTGGTGTGATTAGGTATTCAACCCCAGAAGAAGCCCGATTCCACATCGTGGAGAAGGAGGATTTGAACAGCCTCTGGAAGCGATGCCTCGATTCCACATCGTGGAGAAGGAGGATTTGAACAGCCTCTGGAAGCGATGTCTCTCTCTCTCTCTCTCTCCCTCCCTCTATCCACTTCTCTCCGTCTTCGCTCGTCTCTGCCTTCACTTACCCTCCTCTGTCTTGTTTTTTGTTTCATTTTGCCGCTGATTATGTTTCTGTCAGCTTGTATCTCCCATTTTCTCTGCCTATCTTCTCCCACTCTCCCAACTTTTCCAACTTCATTTTAATTCTGTTCCACCTCCTTCTTTTCCCTCCCTCTCTCCACGTCTCTCCACAGGAGGTGAGGCCAGATTTTAAAAAAAAAAGAAAAAAAAGAAAGAAACAAAGAAATAAAAGAAAGGCAATGATCTCTCTTTTTTCCTACTGCTTGTGCCTTTCCATGATCATGGTGAGGTGTAACTTTGTCAGGCAATTAATGTATCTCATTGTGGCTATGAGGGGGCTCTCCATTATAGACAAAACCTATTCATGAGGTAGGAGATAACCCCCCATGCTTTCATTTGTATCAGGGAGAGAATAATCACCCCCATGCAACTAATCCATCTCTGCAGTCTGCAATCTGTTTATTTTTGTCATTCTTTCATTCACATGTAAATGGGACATCATGGATTACAATAACGGAATCTCAGATTTAAGTGTAATTTTGTATCACCATCAGTTTAAGTGTGGTATCTAATCCGAGCCATATCACAGTCAACCACATATCACAAACATAATTTACCTAGAAAACCAACACAGAAAACAGACTATGGGTAAATATATGTGGAGTAAAAGTAACAGTCAAAGTAAAAAGTTCTGTATTTATTTCATTAAAAAAAACATGTTATGTAATTAGAGGAACCCTGAAGAGAGTGAGAGCATTATGTGTCATACACATGGCAACATGACAACAATTTGCATTTTCATAAAATATTTTTATTCTTGTGTTGGATATATGACTGCTCAAGTATAAAATTAAAACACATTTTGACTCACAGTGGCATCTGAGAGTTATTGGAATCCCCTTTTTTCCAATCTGGTAGTCCTGCTTCCTCATAATACGTGTTTTCTACCTTCATAACTTCAAGTGTTTCCTTCATTTGTGTTCCCATATAACAGTGTATTTGCGTACTGATAGGCTTAAATTGACAATTACTGGGTAAAAATGTAAAAACACACACGCACACAAGCCATGAAGTGTAGCTGAGCGTGGGTTTTCTTTGGAAGAGCAACATTGCCACCTAGCATCTACAAACAGAAATACATACGGGAAAAAAATAATGAATTAATAGGCACAGCTGTAAAGTCAGTGTCAGTGTATGTAAATGAGTAAATCTCAGTAAACAAGGAAGAACTTAACAAGAGATTATTGCAAATCAGGACTTCCCATAAGAAGGACAAACATCCCTCTCTCCTAACCTCACATCGGACTGACATGCTGATGGTTGACTGACTGACATTTCTTATGCATATAATGCTGCCTGCGTGGCCTTGGATGGGAATACTCCACCGTCAGCCTGAGATTTATTCCTCAGGCCTGCAGCCAGGTAATGTATTTGCATGGGATGCGGTGATGCCACATTGTCAAATGATAATCCAGCTTTCCTGCCACTCCCTAAAAGTCCCACCGGTGCCTCGTGCAGATGTGATTTAATTTCTCTGGGCTAATTTAGTGAAGAGTCTAGTTTATTGAGTGGCCTGTCTATCTGTGTGAGAGATTACAAGTGAAGGTGATTAAACATGTAGCTGTGGTGTTTCCTCTGTTGCTCCGGTGACATCATGGCATCTGATGCATGACCTTTCGTTTTTATTAGCACACATGCAAACATATAAAGTGCATCCATCTGTACGCGGAAACACACTCGGTGAATGCCACAGGAGTGTGTCATCATGATTGAGAGGGATGGCTTCTTTCTTAACCATAATTTCATGCATAATGTCACAGATCTGGATGCCGCACAGCCCGACTGCTCTCCCCTGAATCCTAATTCCACATTCAGATTGGTTTATTTCTGAGACGCCTCAGCAAATCATTCCCCTAATTAATCGGAATGATGCATCGATTCCAACTTCCTTCTCCCCTTTCTTCTGCAATTTTCAAGGGCTTATGAGGGATGCGCGTGGAAATAGAAACACAATCAAAGCAGAGAAATTCCCCGGCAAAACAGTGCAGACTATGGCTATTTCAGATGTAGCATTTGAGCATTGATTCGCTATCGTCCCTGCTGTGCTTTAGAACACATATTTCAATCAGAGAAGGCAAAAGTTTTTGTAAAATGCTAACAGGTGTATGTAAATGTGTGTTACATCTCAAACATATCAATTCCAGTGGGCTTTGTTGCCTTTTTTCTAAGTCGACTGCTTTTTTTTTTTTTTTTTTTTAGCTTTGACTATCTCTCTTCAGCTCTAACAGCCCTTGACAGCTGGAGATGAAATAGAAATTTTGATATCAAACACCTACACAAAGGAGGGCTGACCTTTGATCAGTGCGGCGTTTGATGTTGTGACATAAAATTTGCATCATGGGAGCCCGGGCAGCGGGCGCTACCGCAAAGGGCTAATGCCAGAGCCCTGTCAGGGAGCTGCGAAGGTCAAGGGCCTATTAGAAAGGAACAAGCCCTCTAATCCCACACAAGGGCCCTGCACAGCATTTGATGTTCAATACACAGAAATAGAATAGAAAATTGAGCCCTGAGAACAGAGCAGCGACAGTAAGAGTATTCATTAGGTATTAGCCCATGAGTGAACAGGGGAGGAAGGGCATTATGGAATTATTATTAGATGTGATATTGTGTTTAGAGCAAGATATTCATAACCTCTGCTGGTCAAACAAGATGATTCTATAACAGGCCTCTTGCTGGACGAAACACCAACATCCTCAATTTGTTTTACTACCCATAACGCATTTCATGACTGCCGAGCAGCTCTGTGGTGGAAATACAATGGAGAGCCCCTCTCTGGTTTGTGTTGGTGGTGGTCGCTTTAGAGCATATGGCACACTCCATCTGAATGTTGTGTATTGATCTGTGGACAGGTGGATCAGTGGTGCTCTGAAGCTGTTTAATTATTCAAGCTGGCATGTCATTTTTCATGCTCTGCGCTGTTTCAGAGGACCAAAAATAAACCTGTCACTCGCACTGTCCATCTTTCATCTGGTCATCAGCTTGCAGCCTCATTAGCTGCAAAGCACAGGTGAGGGGAGAACTCAAGGAAAGCAAAGGAAAAAAGCTCATACTTTCTCTCCCCCTTCTGTTTCCCTCACACACCCACGCACACCCACACACACTATTTAATAGGTCTGCAGCACTATGACAGACAATCTCATTTCAGGCAATCTTATCATCTTTCCTATTTCCATATTTCAAAGGGTTTTGTAAGACAGTGAAGACAGTGGTGTTTTGGTTAATTTATGACACTTACTCATATCAACTTTGACATCTATGGATGTACATTTGTGAAATGTGTATTAGTGAGTTGCAGGTTCACCCAGGACTTCCAAAAAATGCTGACACTACCCTTAACCGTCATAGAAACATCACAAATATGTCTTTTCAAACAGCACGTCCATCTGTGAGCCAAACTACCTGCAGTTGCATGTACAGTCTGAAGTCATTTTCAGTTTCCCAGTTTTCTTCCAGTTGACACCTTTTCATGTGCGTATTATTATGGAAACCTAATAAGTCGAAAATTAAGCCCAACCTAAGTTTATTATGATTATCAATGAGGAAGATGATTTATGTGACCTTTGTCAGGTCACATCTCTTTATCCATGTCATATTAAACCTGACTAACAACAATTTGTAATATGTGATTGCATTTGTACAATTCAAGAACAGTCATTTCAGCCAGCAACGCTGTCTCGACAAAACAAATCATCTCTAGATCAATCTGCTAGACTCAAACAGTTTCAAGTTTTGTTCAAAGTGGTTTTGTTAACTATTGTGTCTGAACATCATCAGCAAGCAAACAGCAATGGAAACTTAAGAGAAATGATTTTACTTTTCTTTCTGCAAAAATTTGAAACAACATTAGCATATTTTGATACAAAAGAACATGAATCACTGGATATATTATACTGAAGTCAAACTTTTCATTTCATGCTCAAGGCAAATGAAAGAAAAACACTGCTATCAATTTTATTAAAGCATTTTGGAAAATATGTTTTTTTTTTGCACGCCTTAGATGAGAAGATCAATACCACTCATACACTATGATTAAAACCATGATTAATGATCATTCTGGTTTAAGATAAGATTTACTTTATTGTCCTGTTCAGGCATTAAGTGCAAGGTGCAATAGGTAGCCTACATGGTGATAAAACAGGACTGACAACAATAAGCAACAATAATCACAAGTAACTTAGCAACAATGGACAAACAGCAGTTCTTGAGAATGAAATGCGTTTTCATGTGCAAGTAATAGGATATAATGCATTTTCAGTATTGTGAAATAATTTAAACCAAGAACACATTTTTGAATGTATCTCTCAATGCTGTTGTGTGTCTTTGATTGTTTTGACTGTGCTCTACATTTCTCTTCTGCGCTCTGGACCTCATTAAAAAATTAGGGGTTCTCCTTAATGATTCTTGACTTCAATAAAGCTTGAATGAATATTATGTGTATTAAATGCAAGGGGGCTTGGTCTAGCATATAAGGCTAAACCAGTACTCAACAGCCTTAAAAGAATAGTTCACCCAAAATTCAAATTGCACTCATTATCTACTCACCCTCATGTCGAGTAAGGGCTGGGAGAAGTTTCAGAGTTATCTGTGGCTTCTCTGAGTTACGGCGTCGGCGTCAGTAATCGCACTGACGCCGACGCAAATCTTGCAAGATTTGGACGGACCAGGAAGAGGAGCTTCCGCTGCAAACAAGCTTGAAATATAGACTTATTTAATTTTTTTCGGGACAATTTCGCATTTCGGGGCTTCAATACAAGACGGATACGAGCAGCATGGAGGTATTTGGATGATTTTGGTGTGTCTTTTTGTTACGGAGAAAGTTGGTATCCATTTGCAACCGTCATATGGACATGCAGTGCTGCATGGGGCCCCGCTGTAACTCAGAGAAGGGAAGGAGTCGACATGAGGGTGAGTAGATAATGAGTGGAATTTCAATTTTGAGTGAGCTATCCCTTTAAAGATAAAATCCACCTCCCAACAGCTTTGAAACTCATTATTTATCATTGTACATCTTAACATAAAGGGTATAATGTTAAAAATGAAATAAAGTTTGGTACTAAGGGCTGAAATGTGCTGGTGGGTGGATTTTGTTTGGAAATAACCATGCATTTCCCCCTGTTTCCAGTCCTTATGCTAAGCTAAGCTATCTGAAGGAACACCTATACAATAGCCTACATCTAGCAGTGGTGTTAATCATTTCATCTATCAGAATTAAAGTGAAAAAACATATTTCAAAAACACTGAATGGTTTCTTTAAACTAACAGAGGCTGAAACTGAAAACAGTGAATTTTTTCACTGATGCAAATCTCAGAAGCAGCCGTTTGGAAACTCCACTCCACACTGGCCGAACACTAGAACTCTGACCCTAGTAAATTTGTGGCTTTACATAGGCCTACACACTTTTATACTGCTACTTACTACCAACAATTACAACAACTATTTATGAGCTGAGGCCCTCAGAGGCCGCCATATGCGATATACAGATGTTATACAGATGGTATGCTTAGGATCACGTTTCATTAGTCATCTTATAATAGCGGACAAACCACTGAATGATTTTATCTTTCACTTGGTAAGATATTGTGAAATGCAATAACAGCCACTCTTACAACTCATTAAATGAAACCACAAATAATAAAACTTGGTGATCCTTCCGTTTGGACAGATTGTCACTCCTGATGGATCAAATCAGGTCAGAGTTGAAGAGTATTTCTCACATGGCGACATTTTTTATCTGAGTATGGAGTGATGAAAAAAGCATGAATACGGTGCACTGTATTGCATTACCTCACTCACCATATTTCCTGACACCGGTATGAGGTAAGACTTTTCAGGTCAGACATTTTTAAGACTCAGGAGTTTGCTGGTCTGATCAATAATTTTGTTCTCTGTAATTATCTCACCATTGCACTCATTAATTACACTTTCAAGGCTCATTTCCAGTGTTGGCCAGAGTTGTCCATTCTGTGGGAGCATCCAGAGGGGTGAGGGTGAAAGAGAGGGGTGGCAGAGGCGGGGGGCGGGACTGATTAATACTCTGTCTCTCTGTCTAAGGTTGGCTGCCACTCGCAGGGGGTAAAATGCAAGCGCTCTGTCATCTGAGACTTCACCAAGTGGGAGACAAACGAGGTCTTTGGCGGCCAAATCGATAAGTTCCTCTGATGAGCCAAATTTAGACAGCACTGCTTCTGCTTTGAAGTAATCCACTAACACCCCGGTGTAAGACTTTTCCAGTGAACTTCTTGTGTAGCCTCTTCTGACTGCAGGGTGCGTAACATATGGATTGAAAGACTGAGAGAAAGCTCTCTCGGATCAGTGCCCACTGTAGCGACGCACCAGAGTAAGTCAGTGAAACACGAGGACCTTTTACAGATAAGCAACCAGTTTTTGCAGCTGGATCAACAAATCAGTTTGCTGTAGCTTTAAAAAAAAAAAAAAAAAACAGAGACAGATTCCCTCTAAATCCTGCCTCGTCATTATCTAGAGAAGTAGCAAAAAAATAAATAAATTGCGAAAAACTCTTCATGGAGAAAAAATAAAGATGGAGGGAGTTTGGCGGACAACAAATCCAGAATGATGCGTGATGTTGCTAAATGTGATCACAACATTGCCAACATCTCCATCTGTCTTGGAGGCGGAGTTGCCAGATTGGCTGAATAATTTCAATGGACCCAAACAGCTGTCATCTTCCATTTATGGCATGTTCCCATGACAACACCTGGATACACTGGGAGGAAAAGTGAAGACGCTGACTTTATACCCACAGTTATGGTATTTGTGGAGTGATCATTTAGGATTAATATTTGGCACACATATTTGTCAGCGGTATGAGTGCAGAGTTTGCCCACAAAATATAGTTTGTTTCTTTTTTTGCTGACATTGCTCTGATTCACTTGTTTCATACCAATTACCATATTATAATGATCTGCGTTAGGGTTTAAATCCACCAGAGGGCAGACAGAGGTCACTGTTACTTAAACATTCAGCACCTATGCTGTCTTCCGCTGAACAGCAAAGCATCAACTTCTCATCAGAGGAAAACATAGCGAAGCCTGGCACACTGATGCCATCTGCTGTCTATTACACCAGAACTGGTTTTGATGAAACATTTCTTTCAAAATACACAGTATTTTTAAAGCTTTGCTGCATGCATATTCACATATTGAATGCGAGTGAGAAATACTAGAAATATGCAGCCCTTTGTGAGTAACTGGCAGTGTGAAATAAACTGGTGAACTGCTCTCTTTCAATGAGCATGGCGTAAATATGGCTGCAGTTTGAAAACCATATTATCGTCTGGCAGCAGAGACAGCAAGTGCAAGAGGGGCTATTAAACTGCAAAAATATAAGTGGTTTGGCATGTGGAGGGAGGGAGGAGCAGAGGAGAAATGGTGAGAGGAGAATTAGAAGAAGGAGAGAGAGAGCAAGAGGGGGGAGAAGAGGAGAAGGAGGAGGTGAGTTGGGTGTGGAGAACCAGCTGTGGTTGTACCAAGCGAGTGGGGATACATCTGCAAGCACAGTGGCGTGTATGGAGGCTTAAGCCAGGCCAGGCCTAAACATGGAGCAGTTTCACGCCTCAGCTGCAGAGAGGTCAACTGGGAAACAGGGGGCTAATAAAGAGACTGGGGGAGATGATTTTCTGCTTTTGCACAGCTTGTCCACAAAGTTATAAAGGTGCTAGACTGTATCTGTATGTACCGTCTGAATCGGCAGACATGTCTGAGCGTATTCATTATGTGTGTGCGCATCCCATTATACAACAGCATATGGTAAAAGACAAGAAACTGATCCTGACCATGAGGACAGAAAACAGATGGCCTTCTGTCAGCCAGCCACACAGCGCAAACAGGTATGACTCCTCCAAACTGAGAGGCCCAATAAAACCAGACAGGCTTTGGCAAACTCTGCTTGTTGTGACTGTTTTGAGATTATCTGAGGAAATTCATGTCATATTGAATAGATTTTACAATGCATGAGTAATTATTTTTCTGTTTGATTTTGCAGACTCTGGTTTGGGTCAATCATCAGACAGACAGAGAGGTGCTTTCTTTGCCCACAAGGGGGCAAACTCCCTCCAATATTTGCTGTGTTGTTGCGCCGTGCGGACTGAGTCATGAATAAAGTGCACTGCAGTTACTCAAACAGCAAATTCATCTTGTAAGTATGACAACGGTGTCATAATTGTTTGTTGGAGTTTGAGACTCACCTGCAGTCGAGTCTACTGTTCAAACAAGGCTTTAAAGCAGAGCTGCTTCTTTATTTCCTCACAAGAATGCATGCCTTTCCTTTCACCTCGGAAATTAATTTCCCACCCTGATACACAAACTTGGCCGTTTCATCCCCCTTTCAGTGATTTTTTTTTTCTCTCTTCTTGCTCGAGGCAGGAAACGAACACAGGAGGTTTTGTCCTCTACCGTGGTGGGGGTTGAGACCCCCCTCCAAGCAACTCAACTTGATGTTGGGAGATGAGACGGGAAACAGGTGTCACCCATGACCTTCAGTTCTCAAACACTACAGGCCCCACAATCACAGGGGGAAATGTCCTCACAGGCTACTTCGCCATTTCTCTTCTCATCATTTTCCCGCTCACTGACAAATATTAGGTATCCCCACACACTCCCACGTTTGTCATCAAAGATTATTTCCATCAGGGTCGGGGAGCGTTCAAGATTGTGTGTTTAACATCAATACTGCATTACATTGCATTTCTCTTGTGTTCACCCCGATCTCACCTCGTCTCAGAAAGACGACCCCTCAGACAAAGAGGGGAACACAAAGTAATAACCTCTAAATCCCAACGACTGGCTTATGTGAAGCCGGAGACGATGGGGAAGTCTGCCGAGCAGAGGGATAGATGTAAGAGTGTCTGTGTCCTGAGCGTGTCTGTCAGCGCGGCTCCTATCGCCCACTCTGTTTTCCTCATAAGAAAAAGATTAATTCTGCAGATTATCAAGCTTCAATAAAGTACTCACTGTTAACCAGTAATTGGGAGAAGCTGATGCCTTGTCCAGATGTGAACAATGGACGGTCAAACAGAGGTAAAGGACACAGAGATACCAGCAGGCAGGAGGAGACAAGACAGATGGACTTTAGGTACTGAGGTGCAAACAAATGGAGTGACCACCAGACCAAAGGAGGAATGCCTCCATAAATGTCAAGTTCAGCAATCAGCTGAAAAAGTGGCACCATGTGAGGTCTGCACTCTCTGAAGCACAGACCTGATGTCTTGCTGCATTTTGGCTTTACAGATTTCTGAAGACAAGAAAAGTAAAGTAAAGTAAAATGAGTGACGGAAATTTTCATTTGGACATTTAGACTTGTAAATGTTGTGAATTCAACTTTTTCCGGTGGACTAGAGCAAATCATGGCGAGAAAAATCATAAGGTCTGAAACTGTGATAATGTTAAAAACGATTTCTGATAAGGGAAGCATCCGCATGACTTGTCCTCCTGCTGAAAGAGTGAATCGCATCACATTATCCTACATCGTTTGTCACCCAGTTATTCTTTGACACAAACTAACCCCTGTCTTTAAAGGCATTTTTTTCTTGATTCCTCTTCTACTTAGCCAGTATTTCATGTGAACAGCTGTATGTCATAGCTTTATGGCTATTATCTCACCACAGACATGACCATAGAAATCCCTAACCATTTGTCTATAGAAGGGCGCCTGTTTATGGACTAATGGTTATCCTGGTTGTGTGTCTATGGCATGAGCCTGACAGCCAACTGTTTGACACGGAGGCCACAGAGACAGATGGCAACCAAATGCCTTTTATTGCCTGCCGTTACCACTTGTGTGTCCCGATCACATCAGTCATGAACATTGCAGGGACTACATGACATGAAGCTCTCTCTCCCTCTCCCTCTCCCTCCCTCTCTCTCAGTCCATCAGATCAAACTGATTGCTGCAATACAATCAGGGATTTATGTTTTTCATATTTAAACCTGCATGCGTAGGCCTGCTGCGTGCGTGACAGTGTCCGCCGTTTCACACATTCTGTGACTGTGTGTTTCCCTGCGCACACGCAGTAGACGTTGGTGTGTATGTGTTTGTGCTTTCGAGTGTCATATTGCCACGCTATGCGCTGACACAGCGCCTAGAGCTACAGGTCGCACCTGGTGTGTGAGAGCAGTTCACCAGCTGCTGATGCTTGAGTGTCAGATGCATATACGCACACACGCACACACATTCATACCATATGCACACAACTGTATATTTGTTCATTCCATTCCACTTGCATTGACATATGCTTGTTCGTGTCATGCACTCTCTGTGTTGCATGAATGCATATTTTGCTATTGACAAGTGCAACAAAGAACGGCATGCACTATGTTCTGCATGCCAGCTCGCAAACATGTAATGCATTTTACATACAGACAATAATATGCACAAATACTTCATGCTTCCCTACCCATTGTCACCTTCAACAGGTTTGACATTTTAGCAAATTAGTTTTTTGATTAAGGAGACAGATTCCTTTTCGATAATATGTGGGAGTATTTCTTGGTCAGGTACAATAACTTCCTTGTGTCTCTGCTGGATGCTCGGTAACCAACGACAACACTCCAGGAACACTTCTGTACAGATTAAACAAATGAGATATAACATGTTAATTAGTCACATTAGATGTGCTGGTGGGTGGATTTTCTTTCCACTTTGAACAGGAGCCCAGTTTACTGACTCCCCCTGTTTCTAGTCTTTATGTTGAGCTAATTAGCTACTCACCGTAGCTTCATATTATCAACCCAAACATGGGGGTGGTATCCATTTTCTCATCTAACTCTTGGCAGACAAGTGAGTAAACACATTTCCCACAATCTCAGAGTATTGTCTTGTTCAACAGAATAAGTACAAAAGTGCTGATTTTCTTTTTAAACTCCATGTGGTATAACTTTTTATTATAGTGGTAAAATACTGTAAATCAAAAAGCTTCCCCATCTGGTCACATAATGATCTGCTGACTGCGAAAACAGGATTTAGCAAACAATTAATAGGCCCAATGTGGAATTATTTCATTCTCTGACTCAACAGTCAACAGTACGTAGGTACACTTTAACAGCGCCTTTGACATTGTGAATTATCCACAGCTCAGCCTTTGTAATTCTTAACTTGGTCATGTTCCTCCGGCTGTTTACTTTGTCTCGGCCAAGTAGCAAGCCACAAGTGTAGAGGTTTGTACTCGTACAACTTTCCACTGATAGCACATTAGAGGAGCTCACACATTGTCCTGACCCCTTCAAACAAGACAAGCGAGATCAAAGACTGTCTAGACTCATAACCACGGCAGTGCGGTGCTGTCAGAGTAAAGCGGCGAGTCGTCTGACAATATGTTGAGATAAGACGGGCGCGTCACCATCCTAAATCAAACGGCAATTCGCCAAAAGTGTGTGGCTGAAGTCGGAGATAAGGAATCAAAGTTGAGCTGGCACCAGCGGAGCCACCGTCGGGGCTTGAAAGGTGACGCTAGCAGGGTTACTATCACTTTCTTCTAATACAAGGCTAATCTAATCAGTTGTATTACAGTAAAGACAGACTGGAGGTGAAGCTGTGTAGACGCCAGAAGCCCAACACTCCAGAGATTAAACGCCCCTCAGACCAGACAGGAGACAGTCTATGGGAATTTATATAGAGAGTGAAAGCCGCACTTTCTCTGCACAAAAGTGAGAGATTAAAACTATTTGTAGAAGATATTAATGTGAGTTCTACTCATTTTTCATATCAGCCTCATGTTATTTCTTAGACAGTCTTGTTTTTCAAGCGCAAAGGTGTATCTTATTAACAGCTGCGTTACTCACAGCACAAAAAGCCAAAGTAGAAGGCCTGTTTTTCTCCAAAGGAATTTCCTCCACGCTCTGTCTTTGTTGACACATATTTGTTTGTGGTGGGCCAGAGAGGAGAGACGGAGAGGAGGGCGAGGTGAGAGGCAAGGAAACCATCATACCCCCTTCTGAGATGGACAAGCCCCTATTATCCACTCATCCACCCCCTCCTCCTGCTCTGAGTGGGGGCTCATAATTGGACCTTTGTGCTGTGTGTGAATTCTTCGCCTGCACACACTTTCCCAGACTGTGTCCGGCCACCAAACAGATGGGGTCTGTATGCAGACACACACGCACACATACGCCTGCCCACAAACACACACACACACACTCACACACACATATACATACATAGTGCGTTGGTCATGACACACACCCATGCCAGACCCTTCTCATGCCCCAATAAAAAAAAAAAAAGTGCACAATAAGAGAAGGAGTTTGAGGGATCCTCTGCCTCTGGAAGGAGGCCTTGCACTCCTGAATCAGTGGCTCTGAAACTCACACAACATCCAATAATGTTTTTGTAGCTGGGACGTTTGAAGTCAGTGAGGGAGAATGCATCATTTTTGGGAAAAGGGGGAGAGAAAGGCAATGGCCAAAGGTCTATTGTTCGGCCTTTCCTTGGCTTTGTTCTCATTATTGAACATTGTGGTAAGTAGCATGGCTTGGAAGAAAGCAACATATTGCCAAGGCAACCAGAGCCTGTAATTGTCTGTTAGTACTTTAGAACTTGCAGCTGCACAGGCTCCTCTATGAAAGAGCCTGTTTTGGCCATTGGTGATACTGGCAAGCAGTGGGAGTGTGGGGTGGGAGGGTGGGGGTGAGTGTGTGTATGTGTGTGTGCGTGTGTTGATGGGGGCCTCCCACTATTTCTGTCTTTTATCAAGCTTCTCTCTCCTTTCTGTCCTCTTCTGTATCTGCACCCACTCTCGAATTTCTTTGGTCTGTTCCTGCCGTTCACTCACTTTCCCACCTCATCCCTCACATTGTCACCAACTCTGTCACATGCCCTCTTTACTCTTTTCACTCATTCTGTCATTCACTCGCCTTGTGCTTCCCTCGTCCTCCCCCCCTGTCTTCCTCTCACACTCCGTCAGGTACCTCTGCATGTGAAGAGATAACCATGCGCCGTACATCTGATTTGCTCCAGCCACTTGTTAAGCTGTCAGATCTGCTCCTTTCGGACACTCCTATCTGTCAGCAAACGCGCTCTGCGATCCATATCTCCTCAGCCACGCTGAGACCGTTTTGTATCAGCGCAGCGGTGGAGAAAAACACAACTTTTCATGGAGTTTCTTGTTGTTTGATTGGTAGAGACAAGATAATATGATTTATGTTTCACAGCATATAGTTATAAATGTTTGATTTGTATAAAAGTAGAAAAGATTGCAGAGCAAGGTGGGGGGAAAAAAACGGTATTTGCAACTGTCTGTGTTAATCTGTCTGTCGACTTATAAGAAAAATAGGAAACAGCTTCAGAAAGTGCGCCTGCTTCCCGCCATTTAAGAGCAGGACAAATGGAGCGGGGTACTTTCACAATTCAAAGCAAAAAATCATGATGGATTCTGGCAGGGATTTCCTCCAAATCAATAGTCATGCTTTTTGAGATGGAATGTAGCTGGAACATCTGCTGCCCGAGGCCTGACCAACAGGTGCTGCAGAGCGGCACAGTGTCGTGAGAACACAGAGCCCGTTGGGAGCAGGGCAAGGCCAGGTGCTCCAGAGCCATATTCATCTGCGGAGGGAATCCGCTTTATTAAACCAAGCAGAACTGTAAACTTGATCCAGGACAGAGCAGAGTTTAACACAGGGCCAGATCGCCCACGCAGGCTAACATTGCCTCATGAGACTCTGCGCAGAGACGAGACGGGCTCCTCGCTAAGCTTCGTCAGACTCCTACATATCTCCGTCTGTCACAACAACGTCTCTTGATGTAAAGCAAGCAAGAGGATGTCTAATTTCCAATTTTTGTCGGAAATGTGGAACATGCAGGGGAAAAAATGCTGAAATATTTGCAGGAGGATAGTTTTGTCTGGCTGCATCGTCTGCATACTAGGGGGAAATTTACAGAGGGAAAAGTATTCAGGGGGAAAAATAACTGAAACGACACTTCACCCAGAAATGTTTGTTTTTCCCATTTTGGCGGTATTGACATAGCTGTTCCTTCGTTCCAGCCTGTCCTGTCCTTTCACAAACACACCCAGGTGCATGTTGGGAGTGCAGCAGCCAGCCAACCTTGTCGCTGCAAGCCTTCACCACGGCAACAAGCCCAGTGGAATTGATGATTTTCAACACTCCACCCTCGGGGAGTGTGTAGATTGCTGACTATGGGGACTGCAAGGTGTGTCTATGTAAAAGAAAAAGACTTTTCTATACACACACATATACAAAGATTAAAGATTAAAAACTGCCCAGTTATTGAATTCTCTTGAATTCAATAAGTGATTTTCACACAAACCCGACAATTGCTTGTTCCTCTGAAACTTGGTATTCAGGTGTGCTGAGCAAATCTCTTTTGTTAATTTGGGTTTCGGTGCCAGAAATGTGGTGTGATATTTCACTGAGAGGGGAGAATTGTAAAGTCCAGCTGTTGGCTTTGACAGCTTTAGGGCACAGCTGGTCTTGGTGTGTGTGTGTGTGTGTGTGTACGTGGGTGGATGGGTGTCTTAATGTGAGAGTGAGTGTATGTGTATGTGTGAGGCTGATCCAGTGGTTCATACCCGTTTAGTTCAGTCACTTTAATTTCGCTAAATTGTTAAACGCTGATGTAATGAAGTATGATGTTCACCACTTAATTAGGCCTTTGAAATGATATACACAAGATTACGAGAAAGAGTGGAGAGAGCTGTGATTAGGCGTGAAACATTAGTGAGATGGAGATAGAAAATCTCTATGAAATTCATCATTATTTAAACACCTCTGGGCCAGGATCGGCTCTTTGCAGAATATAATAGGAACAATGTAATTATGAATATTTGATTCAGCCACTAAGATGTTGAAGATTGGTTCAGTCTTTTCTAACCATGCTTACTTGTCATCAACACTATCTCCCCTTGCTCCTGCCTGTGGGACTCCAGTGGATGGATGGAGGAAGGATAAGTGAGGTAAGGTGTCCTGTCCCCCGGGTGCGGTGGCGAGTTAGATGAGCCTCGGCTGTGGCCTACAGGGATCAAAGGCAGCACAGTCGGACCCAAACACACCGTCCTCTCCTCTTCTCTCCTGTCTCCTCTCTCCTCCCCTCCTCTTCCCCCATTGTTCTTGCCTCTCCTCCTTATCTGATCGGGCATCCACTCACACTTATTTGCAATTCTAATGAAAATCAGACACCTGCCCTGCCAACCTTCACCCCTCTTTGCAAATCCCTGCCACAACAAGAGGGAGAAAAAGACGCGAAGAGAAGAAAAGAGGCAGAGAACAGCGAGTGAGGTAAAGAGAGTGGGAGAGAGCCCCTATCAGAAGAGGGATATTATGTTACTGCTGGCCTGGTAGATTGGATTGTCAGATGGCCCAGTGAGGGAAGAAAAAAAAAGGTCTCTTTCATTCTGGGTTGCTACGACAGAGGTCTTCTCACACGGTGAAAGAATCACGCTATGATGTTGGCGGTGGGACTGGTCGGGGGACCTAATCACCCCCACGGGAGGTCTAACACCGGGGTGATCCAGACCTGGGGAATGATCCATGTTTGGGGAAGGGGTGCAGGCTTCATGGTGGTGATGCACTGGGTGTCTACAAGTATTGTGCGTCCGTCAGCGCTGGTATGCAGGGCTTCACAGGCTTCATATCGCCTCCGGAGTGTCATTTCACTTGTGTCCCCTTAGCATTTTTTTGTAAATATATATCGAATATAATATTACAGAATGTGTAACACCGGTAAAAGACTCGCTCGGAGCAAGAGTTCACTTTGTATTATCCCCCATTACCTTACCTATCTATCACAGCACACAATCTGCACCGCTCCCTGGCCCTCACTTGCTGATAGCCAAAGGTTGAGAGTATCAGCAACCCTAAATGGGGCCTTTAACAGCCAGGAGACTAAAGGGAGGAAAAGAAGCAGGTGGGGAAGGAGGGAGGTCAGCGTGATGCTATCAGTCCATTACAGACCCCCAAGGACAAAAGCAGCTTCTATCCCTTTCAGTGTGGCCTAGTTGTGGCCAATGTAGAAAAACTCCCCTGTACCCGGGACAAAGAGGCCTTGATACAGGTGTCAAGAGGTGCCAGTCATTTTGACTGGTCTGTGTGCTGAGTTCAACCCATGTTTTAGGTTTCTCGCTGCTAGGGGACCAAGCAATAGAGGCTTCCAGAAAGCTTTCTTCTCCCTCAGCCAGTCAAAGGAAAGACCTTTTTTTTTTCTTTTTTTTAACTAGACCACCTTCCATGCTAGGATGTATTGGACTTCAGGAACTGCTTGAAACTAGGCTTTGATATGCTGTGATATCTGCAGCAAATAACAGTCAAATTTAGTTCAGCCTCAACAGTGCCTCTTCTTGGTCCCCTCCCGGTGCAGAGAAATGTTTTTCACATGAGTGGGGGACATAGGGGACGGCTAAGAAAAAGCAACACGCACCTGTCGCTCTTTTTTTAATGCCTTCCCCACCCCTGCCCTCCTTTTGTGTAACAGCTACCAGGGCACGGAGAGTAGACTGTACCGGTGCTTAATCCAGACGGGCGAGGACAGTGGTATTGTCACCCATTTAGAGGGTGCTGAGGACACGTGGCTCACCCTTTAGCACGCTTGAGGGGGTGTGGGTGAGGGCAGGCTGCGGGCCGCAGTGGCAGGTGCTGTGACGGATGTCCTGCGGAGTGCCAAAGCAAACACAGGAAGACGAGGTGGGGTCAGGGTGGGGCAGGCAGAAGGGTAAAGCGGGTATGGGGAGATTAGTGTGCCACAGCCCTGCCCTATAGGAGACAGGAGAAGAGGAGGGAGAGGTGTGTGAGGACACTGGGTCACATTCTGCTGCATCATGCTTCACAAATGACTTCGGAGCAAGAGTGCAGTATGAAATAACACAGGGGAGAAAATGAGAAATGTCCGAGTTAGCTTTCATTTCTCGGCCAAACAAAGAGGCAGTGTTTGATCGGCAATCTCCTCTTCATCTACTTGTAAGACAACTTTGAAGTCCAGCTCCAACTTGCAGGAGCAGCAGTCGGAGGAAGTATGAATCAGGTAGAGTTTCACTTGCCTCATGTCCTCTAATGGCCCACCCAATCACCAGGACATGAGCATTACACAGAACATGTGCACAGGAAGCCTGGAGGTATTGCTGTTACACAACAGAAACTGGATACGCCTTGTTCGCTAACCTTGGGTCCCTGTCCTGCCCTCAGCCCCCCTCGCACCATTATGAGGGCGACGAAAGAAGGGCACAGGGAATGTGTGAGCTTCAACCTTTTTCTGGATCCAACAGTGGTGGGCAACACTTCAGGATGACTGTGTGGATGACATGTTGCATGGAGGTTCTGGAGGGTTTGCAACTGCTATGGCTACAGGTCCTGGACACATCTGGAAAAGTCTTTAATGTTTCCATAGCAATGACATGCAGGGGGGCTGGGTGTTGAGCTAGGTTTGGCTAGGAGGGGAGCACTGGAGACAACTGCAGGCTGTGATTTTGATCAGGCAGGTCTAGAGGCCTAAACAGTCTCTGTCTGTCTGGGTGTTGGCCTGTGGTCTTCTGACAGTTGAGCCTGTCTGGCCAAAGCTTAACATTGAACACATGGAGGAAATAAGCTGATCACAAAGGCGCAAATACAACGTGTTCTCTTCTAGATGAGCACCATTTCCCAGGCAGTCATCACATGGGGAAACAAGAATGAGAGTAGCAGGTGGCAGTCTACCTTCAAGTTTCCTTGACCTGGCCTTGAATGAGCCGTAGACCCCAGGGAAGCCCCCCAGAGTCCAGTCAAACTCAATAAAACCTCTTCTTTGTTGTTCTAACCTTTTTCTATCTTTTTTTTCTCTCTCTCGGATGCTAGTCCGACTCTCCCCTCTTTCTTCATGATAGC
Source organism: Decapterus maruadsi (assembly GCA_030347415.2). Classification (NCBI taxonomy): domain Eukaryota; kingdom Metazoa; phylum Chordata; class Actinopteri; order Carangiformes; family Carangidae; genus Decapterus; species Decapterus maruadsi. Next base: position 8,447,024 of record CM064896.1, on the reverse strand, counting down.
TGCCTTCCTCGGTGCCTCAACGAAACTGCAGTCGACCACATGTGAAGGCAAAAGTGTTTATAGCTGTTCGAAACAGCCACACTCAAAGGCCTGCTGTCTGAGGGAGGGAAGAGATGTGATAATTGCCGGTCTTCAGAGAATCTCTCCTCAAAGGCATTCACAGTGTTGCAATCTTTCTTTTTTTTTTTTACAAACGTGAAGTGATGGAAGTAATTATGTTAAAGAAGAGTTCAGACCTTGCCTACATTTGCCTCAGCACATGTGGCCAATAGCTGTTTTAAGTGATCGTGTGTTTCTCTTTGTCAGTTTTGGAAAGCTGCAGAGGTTATCGGAACAAATTTCCCCTCAATTCCAGTGTGGGGTGTCGTTAGGGGACGTCGTTTGACTAACATGTGTTTTGGTTGAAGCGAACAGACACCTTTACTGTCGGTTGTATAATTTTTCATCATCTATCCACAGGGTACTGTTCCAAAGCCAGGGCTGAGATGTCAAGTCAACCAAGCAGTGTACATGAGCGGTAAACATGAGCCGAGGAATGTCTGATAGAAGTTCAGAGGTCAGAGCGAAGCATGCCTTGGCAGGGACAGAGGGACATAGCCACCTGGTCATCTGGGTTAATTATAAATGAGGCAGGCCGCAAGGGGGGAAGATGAGCTGGACAGCTGTCTCTCCGGACACACACACACACACACACATAAACACACACACAGACTCAGGATCACGGCCCATATGCACGGTCCGCTCCGCTGAGCACCAAATCCCAGGGGCCCGTCGTGGCTGAAAAGCCCTCCACCGCAGCCAGGTGGAACTGGGGAAAAGTTCACCATCACAGCCGCCAAACTCTTTTTTACTCTCTCTCTCTCCATCTCTGTTTCTCTCTTAAGAGCATCCCACGGAAATACAAGATGAAGTATGTTCCTTGGATTCATTCACTGTAATTCTCTGGTATTCTCATGACTATCCTGATAGGAAATAGACCTTAAGGGGCCTTCGGAGCGGAGAAAATTGCTAATTTATCAAGAGTTAGACGCTGGCAACTGGCGGGCGATGAAATGTGTGGAGTGGTAATCAATGCTCAAGAGGTGAAATTCCTGATAATTCATACCTTATGTCTTATCTTCTGTCTGGAGGATAGTCGTCTTTGTAAAACATGTTATGCAAAAGCTGTACCTCCTTGACCTCCAGACCACAGTAACAGACAAACAAACACTGAAGATGTCCATGATAGGGCTGGACGGGCTCTGCTATCAAATAGCAATGTTTCACAGCCTCCCCACGGCTGTAGCTGCGGGGTTCTGTGCTAATAGGTAACATTTGGTTTAACAGTGAAATAAGTGTTTCTCCGTGCACAGGCAGGAATCTGAAACCCCACAGGTGCGACTGTATCACTTAAACACACACACAGTTCGATCATGACACGATGATGATGAGCCACAACGGTAGCAGAAGAGAAGATGTAGAGCTAACGACACAGACGAGGGAAGAGGAGGGGGGATGGGAGGCTGGGGGCAAAGCAACGGGAGGAGATGAGAAATGGTAAAGGTGAAAGGGGAGAAAAGTGATGGATATGGATACGTGTTAAAGAGACACCAAGAAGGGAGAAATATAAAATTGAAAATCAAGCGAGAAATGGAGCAGGAGTGATCATTTGCCAAAGAGACTGATAACAGCCGTAACTCTTCCTCACAGCTTATGATACTGGACACACGGATCAGATTTAGACTATCAGTTACATTCAGCACCTGTGTTTCGACTTGATAATATTTCCCTGGCCGGGGTGTTGATGGAGGTAAAACGATGAGGCTGATTATTTTTTGCTGATCTTGTACATAAAGCAACGCCCTGCTCCAGACATAAGTCAGACAGACACTGAAAAGTTATACTGTGGTCCCGATGAACATGCGTTACTGTATGCAAGTGTCCAGTCAGTGGAAAAGCCATTGCAATAAAGCGGAGGAGTAATCCCAGCAGGGCCTGTATTTTCACTTAGGAAACCCATAAGAATCCATCCCTGAGCAGAATGTCTCCCCTGACGCCCATAGCCGAGATAGCAAAGATGGCACTAAAACCACTGTGTTTGAAATAAACACAAAACCTCTGTCCACTGGGCACAATAAGACTGATGCTGTTTCAGTCACTCTCATGGCACCAAAAGAATACACTCTTTATTGCAAACAAGTGTGTGTATGTGTGTGTATGAATCAGCTGAAGTTTCACACAAATCTACAAGTGCACATTTGAAGGTTGCATAAAAAGCCTCCTCATTCAAGGACATACAGAATTAACATGATACCCTTCCTGCAACCTTTTTTATAGCATGATTGCCAAACCATAGAAGGTAAATGTCATCCTTTCATTTTCATGATTGTCATACCTATTTGCGTGTCTTGAGGGCCGATCCATAAGGCTGAACACGCTCGACTGTAATGTTGTTTGTCAGGAGGAACATCTTCAGCCTTTCATTTCCAGCCGCACAATGACAGCTGTGGGCAATCTGCTGCGACTCAAGTGCGCTCACACTCACTTCTTCTCACAGGGCATCTGCCTTTGAAGAAACGACAATGTCACCTGTCATTCACGAGGGCCATTAAAGCAGCCCTCCCCCTGGGAGATCTGATTAAGTGGTTCCGCCAGCATTTAACTTATTAAGAAAATGAAATCCTCTGCTCTTGTTCCAGCTTATCATGGTTGAAACCCACTGTCAACGGCGCGCACAAGTTGCCCAGAAACACAAGATGGATTAGGGGTCTCATGAGGAGATGCGGTCCAATGGAAATGCATCATGTTTCGATCAGTACTCAGAAACGATCAATAAAGTAATTTACTTGATGGTCAAAAACTTGCTCTCTTATAACTGTTGAGTATCATTATTTTCTTGTTTCTCATGCGTTTGCCAATTTCAACATTAGTAAAAAATAAACACAAAAAAACTGATGACAGTGCAGCAAGGTGAGACGAAGCACCTGCAACTCAGCACACGACCCTGGAATTGACCGTTCGCTTTCGACTTTCCTCTGAGGAACCTTTAAGGTGCGCAATAAAAACTGTTTAACCTTTCTACTAACACATACACTTTGAAAGTTAGCACTTTGCTCGTGTCACATCTCAGTCTTAGACGCAAGTTTCTGTGGTCAGAGGAGCTAATCTCGGCCCTGTGTCACCCAGTTCCAGCATCCAGCCGCAGCCAGGCAAAAGTTCCCATCAGCTGCAAGTTGAGCCCAGCTGTTGCTGGGGCGGCGAGGCGTGGAGTAGGGGAGTATAGGGGTGGGGTGGCGACGAAATGTCCAGTGCATGGAGAAGGGTAAGGGTGGTGGTGGCAAGGTGGTGATGGCGGTGGGATCGCAGAAAGGGAATACTCTGGGATGGAAGGGATCAGGCTTGAGTGTTGGGTGGGGGATCAGGTGATGTTTGGCCGCTGCCTGAGGAAGTATCATATGCGACACCTTCATGCGACAAGGTTACTCCGGGCTGAGGCAGCCTCCTGGATCACGGGCCTCAGGAAACGCTGACGGATACACATACACACCAGGCCACACAGACAAATACACGCACACAACCACACTCTGCTTACACTCGCACACTAATACTCAAAGATGAAGGCAGGCAGTGAATCACGTTCTCAGCAAAAGTCCCGCCTGCCAGCAAACACACGCATTGATTAATCCATATGGTCCAGAAAAAAAACAAAACAGCAATTTCTACCAGCTGAGTGGTGAAATTGGAGGGCTCCACCCAAACAAAACTTAACAGGTCACAATCAGTTCAATAGTCTGCTGTCCCACACAAGGCCTTTAGACCACAGGAACTCCGCACCACGTGCAAAAGCCTGAACAATCATTCATAATCCCATCAAAACAGACTTTATATTCATGTGATAGCGAGTATTCAAGCAGGAAATAATAAGATAATACAAAACAGAGGCCTCTTAAAAGACAGTGGAAACATTTGGCATATCAAAAGCGAGGCTTTCCACATAAGGCAGGAAGTGCTTCTAATGACATAAGGATGAAAGAGTACCATTAATCTTCAGTGGTGTTTACTTTATCTGTATTCATCATCATGACAAAAGATACACGTATTACTCGGATCGGTTTTAGTGCTGATTTCGTGCATTTATTGCAAAGATAATTATGCTGATCCAAGAGAAACTCCTTTTTGCTCTCGGTCAAAGTGTCCAATCAGCAGGTGGTGTTCTGGAGATTGACATCTGAGCGAGATGTGATCACAGATAGCTCTCCCACTCTATTCCACCTGGAGTTGGCCCGGCACTCGTGACTGACAGCTCTGCTCTTAATAATTCATCTAGCCTTGGGTGTCTGAAGGTCAGGAGATCATCTGCTTGGGCTTGGGCACTGAGGAGAGGTGGCACTGTCATCAAATATTTATTGACCTGCTGTAGTCCCAATACACTCTCAAAATACACGATCTCCTTCGCTAAACACAGCACAGATTCGCACCCAGCAGCTTCAGTGGAAATAACAACAGCACTGATACTGTTTGACTGGGTGTGTGTGAGGGTCAGTGGTTGCAGAAGGGGGGAGGGAGCATCACAGTGTGGCTGTGAGAGTGTCTGTATGTGTGCTGAGTTTGTGGAGGAGTGCTGTTTTGCTAGGTGCGCATATGGATTATGAGTCAGTCAAAAGACATAAGTGCTGATGAGCCAGTGTGTAACCAGTTTTAACAGTGCAGCCAGGTGGAAAACAGCTCTCCATACGCCAACACTCAACATAACAACGCTAATAATCCAATGTTGTCTTCAATCGTGGGCGAATTTTCTCATTTTGAGTGTTCCGGTTTTCATCGTTTTCATCATTCATCACACTGGTCGTAACGGGTCAATTGTCTCCTCTTTTGTAGAAATGTACTGTAGGAAAACTCCAGAGTGAGCGCCATGATTTATGGGAAAGGCAGTTTGTTTCCTCCTGTTTTGCATAAAAAAACTTTGAGTGTAATGGCAAACATCTCAGTCCCAGTGATAATGAACTGTACAGCAGTGCAGATCGGATCTGACATGACGAACATCAGTTTGGACCTGCTTCAAGCCACGTTTTGTTCCGAAATTGGGTTGAGTTTGTTGTTATAGGAGTAGTGACAAATACGAGGAAGTGCTTTTGTGTGCGTGCGTGCGTGCGTGCGTGCGTGCGTGCATGAAAGTTATGGAAGGGTCTTTCGAACTGTTTTATGGAAAGTTGTAGGAGATTGTGGCTCCCTTTTGTGGCTAATGTTGTTCTTACAAGATTCTGATTTCTCCAAAAAAGTTCAGTCTGAAATTAGATCACAGTTATCAAAAATAGGCTATAAGAATTTGTTCATCAACAATGATCTGAATGAAATTTGTTTCTGAATTTGCAAAATGTCCTCTTCTCTGGTAGCTAAGTAAAAAGCTAGTATTGCTAACAGTGGCTATGTAGCAACAGTAAAATGTATAAATTGACCCTTTACCGATATTTTTCCCCCCATACACTTGTACAATGTAACACCCATTAGTCCATGTTGCATATAATTTGTTACTGAGAGATAACAGAGCTCTATGAAGCTGTAGGCAATCATCTGACCCGTTACACCCCACAAAGTCACTTTTCTGGTTCCAATTCAGAGCAAAGTGCTGTGCATATGAAATATTTGGTGAGCAGCAAGAACCTCCATATGTGGACATGTCTCCACCAGTCAAGCCCAGCAGCTGTGGAGACGCCAGCACAACTGATGACCTAATGCTAGTCCTGCTTCATCTTGATCACTCCTGAAGGAACACACACACACACACGCACACACACACACATCCTCTCGCTGAAGCCAAGGCATTACGCTTCACTCACTCCCAGATTTCAGGCAGGTGCTGCTGTTGTTTGTCGGAGCGTTTGGCAGCACAGTCTTGGATTGCAGCATTTCAGTGCATCTGTAGCAGCTTGATACGAGCAGTTACGTGTTCCTAGTGGTATGCTGCAGACCTAACTCACAGGGCCGAGCTGTTCAAGTAACAAGGTTACTCAATCTGAATGAGAAGTCTATGAACATTTTATGGCTCTTTGAGACTATTTACAGGTGACTAAATAGTTATCCAACTGCGTTGTATGTCTTTGTGGGTATAAAGTTGTGTGTACTGAATACTTTTATAGGCTTCTGTTAGTTAGTGTACACGCAATATGTGTGGTCGTCCATGTGCTAGGTGTGACGGAAAACAGAGTGTGTTAGCTCAAGGTTTTCTGAGAATGAGCCACACAGCGACAACACAACGAGGCTCTGCTGTTGCTTACAAAGCCACATATCACAGTTTACCCAACCAAACTGTGCGTGTCAGGGTCTGGAGGGAATATTAATACACACAGGTGTGCGACTCAAGTGTGGGGTTATGTGTGTGCATCTCTCCAGCAATTATAGCCTGCTGGTAGGAAGTTTCCATTGTAAATTATAAAGTTGATTATTCATTTTATTCATGAGGTAAGGCAGGGATTGTTTATCATGCAGTAGGTGAGTGAATATCTGTCTCAGATTGAGTGTACTCATGCATGAGTGTGGAGTAATTTTCTCCCACGCAGAGGCTGATGAGTTGCGCATGTTTGACTAGAGGCAGGCACATCGGTGGATGTGTCGACAATGACAAAGCTGGTGTGGTGCCAAAGGCTGGGAGTGGGTGAGAGGAGAGGAGAGGAGAGGAGAGGAGAGGAGAGGAGAGGAGAGGAGAGGAGAGGAGAGGAGAGGAGAGGAGAGGAGAGGAGAGGAGAGGAGAGGAGAGGAGAGGAGAGGAACTCCAGATGTCTCACAAAAGCCCACCTCAATAAAGCTCTAGGGGCACACATCTGTATTGCTTCACAACCTTCAGCCAGCTCTCTTACTTGTGTATTTTTTCATTCATTTTCATCCCACACATCAATATCAGCCAACACAGCTCTGTCTGTAAATGTGAAGCAGGTTTTAGATGTCACCAACTAGTTCTTTCTGTCAAAGCGTATGGGTTGATGTTACACAGCAATATACGTTGCCTGGTGTGATTTAATGCGCTGTCATTTTATATCCAGGCCATATATGATTTACATCACTGTAACTTTGTCACATTAATAAATCTGATTTACTATACAGTATGCCCCTCTGCTGTTATATGAATAGATGTGATGAATTCACATAGAAACAAACAGACAAACAAAAAGATTTATAGAATATAAACAGGGCTGCAACTATGGATAGCTACACAAACAAATGAGGTGCACAAAAATTAGAGTTTGGTTTGCGTATTGTAAATGCACACATTATTTACAAGTTTCATGCAGCTTATGTCATTCACACAAAATTCTAACAAATTGTTGCTGCATTCATGTGTAGAGGGAACAAGGCATGACAAACGACTGGGCATTGTGTGAGGATATATGGAAGATATGAGCAGTTGTGTTGGGAGCTCAGGGGATGGAGCCACAGGTGTTAAACAGCTAAGCGCTTTAGCTGCTCCGGGGGAAAAGATGTTATTGAACCAGAAAGGCTTCTAAAACAGCTCCTCTCCACAGGGCAGCTCAAAGCCCGGGGGTCAGAGGTCACTGTGAGCAGCGATGGAAGCCATTTGTTTGGTTGTCACGGCTCAACAGGTGAGCCCTGGGTGGGGGACCAGGCTTCTCAAAACATCTCACCCAGCAAGAAAAAAAATAGCACCAGAGGCTCAATATCAGGAATGTCCACCACACATGGTCACTCACTCACCACACACGTCACAACAACCCGTGTTTACCCTTATTCCAGCCAGTGTTCACACTACTCTGTTTGCTTTGTAGCTTTGTGAGGGGAGGCTGCCCCCCAAAAAAATGCAGAGAGAAGGAGAAAAGATGGAAAGAAAACCATGGCCACCATCGGCGCACAGCTCAGTGTTTGTTTTTGTTTGAATGTCACAGGGTCGGTCAGGGTTTTTTTTTTTTTTTTTCTTGAAGGAGACACCACAGCGGCACCTGTGCTGCAAGTGCCTCCGGACTGGTAGCTACTCTCCAGCTGGGATGTTTTGTAAAGGATCAGGCCTCTGGGTTTGGGCCACAGCAGACTAATCATCACGCTGAACATGTTGCTGCACACATTCCTCCTCCCATCAGCCCATTGTACGAACTGTGTGGGCCAGTGGAGCGTTTTCTATAGACGCTGCACAGATCATTTATACAGCTCTTGGGTAACGTCCATATCTTCACAATGAAGCCTGATTGCTTTTTGGACACAAGTCATTTGAAGCTACTTTTTAGATTATGAGTTACACTTAGTGTATGGGAAATGATTTTCTGTGAATGGTGCAGTGTCCAAATTAAATCATAAAAAATGGTCCACACATAATACATTTAACAAGCAGACCGAGACACACCCTTTGTGATATGGCAGTCAATACATCATTTTGCATTATGGAAAGTGACTAAACACACTTGAACTCACAAAATATATCTGCTCAGTTGATAAAATATGATGCATCTTATCAAACAACCAAGACTATATATATGTTGTGTTTGGTTACACAATTTAGAAGGTCTGCACTTTTAAAACCATCACTACTGACTTGACCATACCACACAGTGTGTTAAAGGAGAAGTTCACCAAAAAATGAAATTCATCAAAGTAATTATTGACTCACCCTCATGCTGATGAATACTTAGGAGTCGTTTTTTATTCCTGTACATCTGAAGACCTGGGAGGGAGGTTCGTAGTCACCGAAATCCTCATGAGAGTCAATAGCACCCGAGTGTCCTGAAGGGATATAGTCCACAGTTTACTCGAAACAACATAATTTACAGCATTTTTAGACATTCTTACAGCCTAAACAGTCCTGTATTGAATTTGCCTGGGGCACGCTCTCGCACAATAGTTTAGCCTAATAGTTTAGGCAGTAAAAATGTCCTAAATTACATTGTTTCAAGTAAACTCTGGACTTTATCCCCTCAGGACACTTGGATTGCAGCGGATGAGCAGTAAGGAGGAATATTAGAGGGTTTTTTGTGTTTTTTGTGTAGTTTTATGGACTTTTTGTGTCGGACGCTACTGACTCTCATTTATGGATTTCGTTGGACTACGAACCCCCCTCCCAGGTCTTCAGATGCACTTTGAGGAATAAAAAACTACTCTGTAGTATTCATCAGCATGAGGGTGAGTCAATAATGACTGAAATAATGACCCTTCGAAAACGAGATGGCTCATCTCAAGGGGCTATCCCAAATAAATTGAAATTGAATTTCATTTTTTGGTGAACTATTCCTTTAAGTTTCAGTTTGTGAATAAGGAACTCAGGCAGATTGTTTATTTGTATTGTGATATGTTCACCTACTACAATTGTTTTGTATGTAAATAAAATGTTCAGTGTATAGTTCTCAAACTGCCAGCTGCAAATGCATATGAATGGACATTATGTAGGCTTCTTAATGCCTGTGTAATGGCCTGCGTTTCAGACATCACATCAGTCTATGAACAAGCATGAAGTTATGGTCCAAAGCTGAACACGACAGCGCATTAGATGAATTATCAGCAGGGGCCGTGACTATTTCAAAGCTGTAAAAACAAGGCAGTGCACATGAAAACATCTGTTGTGTGTATATGTGTGTGAGTGAGTGACTGAGAGAGGGAGAGAAGGACAGGCGAGAGCGAGTGAAAAATATAGCAATTTCGGACCAAAATACACGGAACATCATCATCTCAATTTTCCAGCAGTCCTCAGGATCAACAGCACATGTGCGAGTGAACACACGCACGTACACACATGCACACAGATGTCCTGTGTCGTCCCGTCTTAATGGGCCCTGCGATAGAGATAATTATGTTTAAATGCAGCCGTTTCAAGATAAATGAGCAATAGTAAGTAATGATGGCTTATTTCCCATCTGTCTGTGCATCGCTCAGCAGCTGAGCCCTGTGAATGAGCATCAGTGTTCTCCCGTGCACAAAACTACTTGAGAGCCACAATTTATCCAAGCCACTTTAAGCGTGTAATATCAAGCACGCAGCGGCTGACACAAACCACCCGTATAATTGTCAGAGAAATGACACCTTGACGGAGAAAGGCACTGTAGTTATGTTACTTCATGCTTAATAATATGGAGCAAACCCTAAGGAAAACCAGAAAGGACTTGTTGTTCTTTGTTACCACAACAGCCTTCCTGGTTCTTGAGTCATGGACCTGTAAACCAGATAGAGAGAGCGAAGAGTGTTTTAAGGAGGACTTAATGCTTTGCAGGTTGATTGAAACCAGGCCATTGACATGCAGGAGAGTGTTGTTGGGTGATTGAAAAAGCAACTGTGCACAGGGAAAATAAAAGACGGTCTCTGAGCTGAGCGAGGGAGGCCCCGGAAAACATCCTGCACGCACTCGAACAGAAACTTTACAGCTTCTCCCAGAGCGAGTGAGTGTGAGAGAGAGAGAGAGAGAAAATGGCCGCCTGGAGCCTCAGCCACCTGTGTCGATTCGTTATTCTGTTTTTGTTTGTCTTGGTTTCATTGCTCTACTGCCTGTGTCCTCTAAATCTTATCCCCTTCCTTTTCTTTCTTTATTTCTCTTGTTGTGTTTCCCCTTTTCTCCTCCTACTGCTCTTTCTCTCTCTCTCTCTCTCTCTCTCTCTCTCAACACACACACACACACACACGTGCACGCCAAGCAAGTCTAGAGCATGCAGGTGTGAAGGTTGTGTAAGCAGCTTATCCCAGGTGCAGATCAAATGTTTCTGCTATGACAAATGCTGCATAGCATTTGCACATTCCAATACATTATTAATCTTCAGTTTCATTCTAATTGTTTGAAAAGTCAGACTCTGAACGGCAGATTCAAACATTTGATACATCTGTTGTTTATGTCATATGATACAGAGACTTCAAAGATTTCTTGACAAGGTTAAGCTGGCTGTGAAAATCTGTTTGGGAATAGAATGGAAAACAGTTACTTGCTTATTTCAGGTCAGTTCAGTTCAAGTGAAGTCTGTTCTCGTCCACTGTTTTTTGAAACGAAAGTTGCGTCAAATCGAAACCTTGCAATGCAACTGGAGAGCAGACAAAAATTTGCATTTGATAAAATTAGGTGAAATATGTGCTCAGCAACTGTTGCACAGACTGTGACAAGCGGCCCCTTTTTGTTGTCTGCAGATCCTGACCTGCACGTGAAAGAGCAGAGCAGATTCTGATTGATAATCTTCTAAAAAGGAATTAGATTGAAGAGGTAAGCTTGTCATAGACACACAGACTCCCATCTGACAGTGCCAGGGCTCATATAACTGTCACCAGGTGCAGAGTTTTCATTACACCCTGTGGAGTTATGATGACAAACTGGCACTATAAAGTATCTCTCAGTAACTCTCGGTGAGCACAGCAATATTTTTTCATGCACTCACCGGTGAAGCTAATTCTTATCTGGGTCTTAATAGACCAATTACCTGCCCTGTCATGCGGACTGTTTTAAATTCAGGAATCTCAGTCTCAGACTAATAAAAGCAAAACTAGTCATAAAATGCCATTCATGATCCCCAGAGGATGAAGCCTTTGTTGATCCTCTGGTGATCTAATTAGATTAAAATCATAGTTAAGGTTGTGTGTATGTACATTGTCAGTGTTTTACCTGCAGTAGACAGATCAGCACATTCCCAGTTTAAAGAGGCACCAGCACATGGGGGACCTGGACCACTTAAAATATGCCCAGAGAGAAAATCTAAAATCATTTGAGCGTATTTTGAATTTTCAGCACTTTATCTTCCCATCAAATAGCACTTCCCTTTGGAGCTACAGTTTATGAACCATTGAAATATCATATTCCAGTGCATAAGCACAACTATTACTCCACAGATCATCTGCTTGAGGCAGGCAGATAATTTTGAGCCCATTCTTGTGTGGGAATAAAATGTGATTGCAAGTGAAAGAGCTATTTTGCAGCAAGATAGAGTGCTGAAAATATTCAACAGTGGGTATGCACTGATCCAAATGATACGCCGACTATAGCACAACCCCATGTCAAATAATCCAAACTATCTTTTAAACATTTGTGGTTTTCAGTGAAGTCATTTTAATCATCAATCCCTTTGATTTCCCAACAGGTACCAGTAGATACCTATGGCATTTTTCTGCAGAGCCCTAAAAAAAAAAATCTAAAAAAGATACACATTATCATCTCATCAGGGCGGTGTGTCTGCTTACCTTCACACTTTCTTCAACAGCTGGCAGATGCTTCACTAATCTTTCCAATCAGGTTGGCATTTCCTGTCTGTTCTGCTGTCAAAAAAAAGAGAAAAACATTGGTGCCATTACTGTGGTGGACTGTACATGTCCGCAGGCACGCACACACATATTGACACCTGCATATGCCTCAGTAACACTCTGACCAAATGTTCACTCACATGCCTGTGTGTATACATTCATGCATGTTGACATATACACACGTATAAATGGGTAGGGCAAGATGAGAAACACGATATGGCAAGCATGCACGTCTGCAGAAAACCTGAGAGACAGCGAAAGTAAACATGCCGCACACTCACTTTGGAGTCAGACATTTTTAAACAATATTATGTTGCTGCAGAATTATGTCTAGTTTAATTCATTAGAACTCCGTCTATTTCATGCAAGCTAAATTTGACATTGCAAGTAGAGCAGGATCTGTTCCAACCAGGACCACGATGAAATCTGAGATGAGTGTGTTTAATCCAAGACAATCAATCCTCTCCCTGCATTGACTGCCAGACTTCAGCACTCCACATCTCACTTAAAGCCCGAGTTTGATTTCTACTGCAAATTTCCTGTTATGGTCATGTTTTAATCAACCTCTGTGTGTTTGACTTGGAGGCTCCTCACAGGTGTCAAGAGGTAGATTTTTCTTAGGACACAAGTTTGACTTCTCCCTGCATGAAGTGATGCATGCAGCAGAGCCTGGCATGCTCAAAAGAATGCATTATCTCACAGAAACTGGAAAGACTAGGGTAAAATGTAGATACAGATAGTATACTGTTCTACAAATTATTTTTATCCATACGTTTAAATTCGATTGTTGATGATACAGTGCATTTTATGCCTCTATAGTTTGCCTGGATACAAACACTGGGTTAAAGAAAGCGGGAATTTTTTATTTTTTTTTAAGGGATCTAAAGAGTCACAGAGAAATTGTGAGGGTCCAGATGGAGATACGCGGAACTCTGGTGCATCTGCCTAGTCACGCTCCTGGCCTCAAAGAGCCTGAGGTGCCCATGCTAAATAAGCATAACAAATTCAGCACAGGAGGGAGGGGAGGGGCATATGAACAGGAATGGGGAACATCAGCCAGGCTTGACACGTAGCAGCACCTTACTGGCAAAAATAATCACACCGGCATGTCTGGAGAGCAAAAGGTTAAATTGAACCGCAGGAGTTAAGTCAAGGTGGAAAAGATCCAGACGAGTGTGAATGACAATTCATTGCTGTCAGTAGTCGTAATGAGCTAATGAGGAATAAATGTAACCTGTTGAGTGACTTCAGCGGGGAAATAAAGTGATGTTTACAACACGGGTGTCAGATATCCAAATCTCATTATTAATCTGAATCTAATGCCTAGCATGTCCCCCTCCACAAATCCAGACATCTGCTGCGTGTTCACAGTCCATATTGTGCAACGCAAAACCACCAAGAAACTTCTAATTCTTGGGGGTTGTGTGGCTTTTTGCATAATGCCAAATGCTACCAGCTAGTGGAGGATCCAGTTGTGGAGTCTCTGGCATATGGAAAACATTGTCAAGATCTTGTGTAATGCTAGATGTTAAATTATCACATTTGATGGCATGGCAAATTTGATTTTGCAAACTTGTTTTGCGTAGCATTTCGAATTTGTCAAGGTGCTGAGGAATGTTAATTTACACCACATGGCTGATTCTTTTTTTTCCTCTTTATTTTTTTGGCTTGTGGATGATAGTTTTATGATTCACACTAATGAGGTTCCCTTGAATTTGACTTTTTTTTTTCTTTTACAATGTGCAAACGATTGTATCTCTTTATATGTATGTGTGCAAGGGAAAGAAAGAGAGCCCAACCCAGCAAAGACTTGTACACAGAGATCCCATCCAACTGCCATTGTTTGCACTGAACCAAACAATGCTAGCATAAAACTGCCCCTATGTGATTTTAGATGTACATTAGCATTCTGGACTCAGAGGTGCAGTTAGTAGAACAACAGCACTGGCGGTGCTATTACATGTAGCTCTGTGACTATCTCCATGTTCATAATGGCCTCCCCTTCCCGAGCTACATTCCTACATTTCATACAGAGCGATGAGGCGGAATAAAGGTGCAACATTCCCATCTTGAATTGGCTGTGTAAAATGTGGGTGTGTATGTTCATATATATTTTGGCCCCACATGTGAAGCTCTCAATGTGAGTCCAGTACACCACGTTTCATTTCTTTAACTCCAGCATTCTTCCAGCACGGGCTCCAAATAATAAAGTGGAGGTGCATGCTAAAATGTTATGAGTGTCGAATCGAGAACTTTTCCAGCTGGATGCAAAAGCCCTGACAGTTTCTGGCTTTGTCTTCGTTCCACTTTATCTCTAGTGCTTGCTCTTTTACGGGGGAGAAAACATTAGCGGAGGGAAATCTCACCTTACCTTTGTCTTTCGCTCATTCCCTGAGTCTTTCACATAGCTGTGCCATGATGGTTGATCTTGACGTTGTTTTGGGGGGAGAAAAATGACGAGCTTGCAGGTCTCAAAGATCAGATATGTGGCAAGAGGTCTCCTGTGCTGCAAAGGAATTGGACATACATCAGAAGCATTGAACATCTGCTAGGTAGTTTAAACAGCACTTTCACAAACCTGGCTCAGGAAACTCAGGAAAGCTCAAAAGACCTTTTGTTATTGTCCTCTCGTTTTTCAATAAACACATGCAGATACACAGAATATATTTTCAATTCACAGTAAATCATGCTCAATCTCACCGTATACAGTGTTCAATACCAATGAGATCTACTCCATAAAAGTGTCAGCTATTCATCTCCTTAAGGGTGCTACAAGTGTTTTTGTAATTGAGGTAAAACAACTAAGAATTTCATATTTCAAACTGGTTGTTTTTTTGATAAAGCCCCCAATTACACAGTATGAGTAGTAGCCACAGCCCCAGAACCGAGTAGAATGTGAATGTGCATGAAGAAGTGTCCCTAACTGGACTTCTAGAGGACAATGGTGAAAACTTTGCTGCTGTGGGTCTTTAAAACATTCAGCAGAATGTGGATTCCTTAAACGTACAAGCTAAGTTTGTCATTTTGTCGATGTTGACTTTGGAGGAGATGTAGACATTTGCTCCCTGTGCGATCCCCGCAAAGAGTTGTACATACTTTTAAACACATCCTGTATTCCCCACAGCCTGATGGAGAAGGCAGACACACACATACAAGCACACAGCCCTCAGCGCAGCTCTGTGGGTCTTAAGTGTGCATAACATGGCAGCCATTATCCTATTAGCAGCAGTGGCAGCCTGGGGGCAGGCGGGGGGTGAGTTGGGAGGAGGGGGTCGAAGGAAGGAGCAAAGCAACCGGCATTAAAAAAGGGAAGTTAAGTAAACTGAAGGTGATGAAACAGCAGTATAGGGAAAAGAAAAGAGGGAGGGAGGCATATATTGATGAGGGAGGTAGAGAGTAAGGAATGAGGAGCACACAGGGGAGGAAAACAAGCTGACTTAAGCTCAGCAGCTGCGGCTATAGCAATACTAGAAATGTGGAAACTAGAATGAATGAGACACCGATTTAAAAAGGGATCGAGGAAATACGAGGGAGGCACACTTGAAAAATGACTCCAAATATACCAGAACCAGGATATACCCACAAAAATCTTCAAATAACCACTTAGATGGAAGCACAGGGAGACCTGCACCCTGAATATCATTACTACTGTACCAGGCATGCATGTGAAAGCTCTTTAAAGTTCTTATTTTCCTCTTTGAGCCTCAGCAGAGGCCCTGCCAAGCTTGATTTGGCCAGCGTCCGCGAATCCCAGCTCCAAAGTCAATCTCCCCTTTGAACTGACCAAATAATGGACTTCTCCAACCGCTTCATTATAACATGCTAATTTCCATTATGATTGATTAAACCAAACTGCTCCTCTTCACTGTCATAGACCAACCCCAAGGGCTCGGCGCTCAGCGGGGGCATAACGATGGGCTTATGCAAACTCTATGTACCCTCTCCACTCCCAATTACACCCCCCCACCTCCTCCCCTCTCTTTTTCTTCCTTCCTTGCCTCCCTAACTTCCATTCCTCACTTTCTCTCTCCGTATTCAGCTACCCTGTCCAGGCTCCTTTCACAAGGTCTCTATTGAAGCCAGGGAAAAAGGCTCAGCAGCAGCAGCTGGCCACTCTTTTCTCCAGGGCAGGTATAGAGGGGATGGGAGTTCTCTGCATGAGCGAGCCCCGCTCCTCCAGCTCCATTCAACTCTGCTTTTGCCTCCGCTATTCACCAGGGCCCTACTTTGTCAGAAGGAAGGGACCACAGAGAAAAAGGAGGGATCACCCTTTTCTCTCTTTGTACTCCACATAGCTATACAAGCGGTCCCAAAGCCTTCACTAATGAGTAGGCCTCCGCAGTGTTGTGAGTGGAGAGAGAAGCAGGTTTGAGAAAGAGAAAAGGTTTGATAAATATGCCTTCATTCTACTTCTCTGATGGAATGTCAGTCCTGTGTTCATCGGCCTGCCGGGTGGTTTTGCTTTTTAAGTACTTTTGTGTTGAGAACGCCAGCTCTAGAATAATTAGAGGGAGAGCCGAGCAATTAAATGTTTCATTAAATGTACAAGTGCAAATGCACTGAACTGTGGTTTTATTGAATCACTGTAATTTGTATGC
This sequence comes from Decapterus maruadsi, assembly GCA_030347415.2. Classification (NCBI taxonomy): domain Eukaryota; kingdom Metazoa; phylum Chordata; class Actinopteri; order Carangiformes; family Carangidae; genus Decapterus; species Decapterus maruadsi. The sequence goes on along the minus strand of CM064896.1, from coordinate 8,430,246 downwards.
TTCACGGAGAAAAGTGTAGCAGTTCTTTAAAAATTGTTTCTCTGAACCTTTCTTACATGGAGACACAGGTGCACACACACACACACAAACACACACACTGTTACATCAGTTAACACACCATCTAATTGCCATTTCTCCACAGTTAATGATACACTTAAGATAATGTAATGGCGCTGAATGAATTGCTCGTAAACATATACAACGCACACCAAGGGAGAGGCCATATGGTCCTCCATGCAGTAAATGGGTATCCAGTTACTTCAAATAAATTGAATTTTCCACCTCTGGCCTGTGGTGCCATTGAGTGTGTTTGAAGACCTAATTGAATTTAGACTGGCGGACCATTCTGATTTAGCTGGCTAATTAAACCACTCAGTAGATGTCTAAACGCCGGGCCTATGTGTAACCAACCATGAAATGTGACAGGTGAAAGGTAGGTCTGGTGATTTTATATTTCATGGGTTTTGAAATGAAGTGGAGTTGGTTGCGAAACACCAGGGAAGAAACTGGTTTTGGAGCAACCCAAACACGCATGGTTAAGTGCAGATAGGTTCACAGGGTTCAATAATTTAACACAGTGATAATTATATTCCATATGACGACAAAAGCTGTGTTTAAACCCCTTCAGATGCTTGTGGAGAGAACAGGAGTGAGACAAAGACAAAAGACAGAATGAGCTCCCTTCTTGGTGCAAATGCATTCACACCAAAAACACAGAAACAAAGAGCGCTGGCAGACAAAAAGCTGTTTGGCTGCCGTTGCAGCGCAGCACAGAAGTCACCTTTCAAAGAGTGAAACAAGCACATTCCTCTCCTTGCACAGAACAAAAACTGTTCCAGGCCATCGCTTCTTTTATGAAATATTCAATTGACAAGGCCTATTAAAACAACCATAGCCAAATACACAGGAGAGCTGCCCTTCCCCACCCTGCCTGTCAAAGAAGCTGTAAAGCAACAAGCCACAGCTTCGACTTTGTCTTCGCAGGGGTGAGGATGTGAGCAATGTGGACACAAGTAAACACCTGTTGAAAGGACGTGGAAACTGACTGCCATTTCGGCCCTACTCTTAACAATGCATACCTTCATTGCGACTGACACTTGTGGCTTGAAGTGTAAGCATAACAGACAAGGGTGAGCACCTCTAGCCACACCTCCCTCATGATGGAACAGGTTAGGGAGCTGGTATGGTTTGTCTCTCATCGCTTGCCGTTGGGCCGCCAAAGCTGCGAGTCTTACCTACTGACAGGAACTTGGCACAGCGCAGCTTGATTCACTCTCCTCATTAGACAAACACTGATGAGAAATGTAAATGTTAGCACACACTTTCGATATGGACAGAAAAAATAATGCGGGGAGAAGAATAGCCAGAGCGGTGGTGTTTAGACACCTGCAGATCATGTGATTGCATTGAACACTAACAGCCACACCACAGCTGAGGCCTGTTTTTCACCTCTTCCATTATGGCTGTTTACCTCATGAACCGTTTGAAATATCGTTTGTCACATTAATTATGGATGCAAATGTTAACACGTCTGATATTCAATCAATGCACGTGTTAATGTTTAATTTATTTTTAATGAATAAAATATTAAATGTAGCTAATAATATACACTTTATAACTTGTGATTTTTGTTGGAAAGTGCTGTATATGCCCCAGAAGATAGTGCTTTAACACATGCAGTGGATGAGTTGATAAAGTTAATCCGAGTAATTTTGTCTCTTTTAGTCCTGTACAGATTGATGGTCTCATAAAACACATATGTCCACTAGAAAGCAGTGTCTGGCACAGCAAATTACAATGCAAAGGAAATTCAGGCAAAATCAGGAAACAGAAAGCTCACCCCGGTGAACTATTAGCACAAAGCAACGTGATAAAATTATAATTTTCCACAGTAATTGGATGGGTAAATGAAAAGACCGCCCATGATAATAAGTGCATTTAAGAACTCTGCTATGGTCAGCACCTGAGAAGGCACTTCTGTGAATACTAAGCATGAAGACGAAGCTTGTATTTGAAACTAAAATTGGTTAGGTGTCTGTATTCATTTTGCATTGACACTGTGTTACTTTATCTTGACAGAGTCACATACGGTAACTCAGTCAGATGAGTTATAGAACTGCTACAGAGAAGCACAATCTGTGGAAGAAAGTTCCTTCATTTTGTGTCACTGTTTGACTTATTAATGTTAGTTAACAGACTATGAAATGATCTCAGACTCCTGTGCTGCACAGCTGCAGCGTTCAAACATGAGAGGGCCTTTGGTCCTGCACAGGAGAAATTGGTTTCCTGCCCAAACCGTTAGCCTGTGTTTTGTCCCTCTTATATTTTCTCCTCCTCTCTACATCTGTCTTGCTTTTCTCTTCCCTCTCTTCACTCACGTTCTGCCCCTAGAAGGCCACGCATCACACCACTTAGCAGGCAGCCTGGTATCGACAGAAATGCCCCAACCGTTTCTGCTTCCCATTAGCGAAGCATCTCCGTGCTCCCGCAACACCCGTTAGCCATCCCAGCCCCAGTATGATGAGTTGGCCGGCTTTCACGCCTCTCCATTTTATAGCTGATGAATAGCTGCAGCAGATGGTTTGTTATCTTTGAAGATTCCAGTAAGACGAGCGTGATGAATCGCTCCAGGCCTTACACATCCACCTCCCCGTCTCACCATCACCACCACTGCCATCACCCCTCTAGCAATAGAAAAAGTGAAATGTGAACAATATGTAGTTGACTTGTCAAGTACACCTAAGAGGCTACTGCTTTCGCTTTTCTCATTCCAGCCTCAAAATCTTCAGTCCGCACTGACACTTTCATTCGACTCCAGCTGTGTAAACACCAATATGGTTGGTGTTAAAAACATACACGCAGAAAAAAAAGAGGACAGGGGCTCATCTGGTGCAGTCATTATCCTCTTTACAATGCACTCTCATGACAGACTCACGTCCACTCTTCTCATCAGTCACAACTTCACACAGCAGCACACAGGAGAATGGGCGAGAGGTGAGTTTGAGGAGCAGGCCAGTTATGGTAGCAAAGGCTGTTAATGCTTTCCTTACAATGTGGATTCTTTGTAGGGGCATACGATTTCTCAGAGTATAAATCAATCCATATGTGAGGATAAATATCACCTCAGGATGGTGCCATGTGAAACGTCTGAGCTCTCAAGGAAAGAGACAAATGTCCGGAAAGGGGTGCACACTTTGAAAGGCTCGGTGCCATAAATTTTATCCACGATAGAATATAAAACACCAGCATAGTGTCAGTAAAGCTCAAACGAAGTCACACATTATATAAAAAATATGTTTTTTTTCTTTCATTTTGCAGCAACAACAACAACATATGAAAGTTATGAAATGTTATTATGTAATCCAAAACACTACAGCGTGCGCTAGTGGGGAAAAAATGTCTTTCAAAACTAATGTAGAAATTGCTGTATATTTAAAGAATGGATGATGATATAATTCATGTTGTTCATTAAAGTCGTCATATTCTAGAAGCAGACACTGTCTGGTCTTGATCAGGCTGGATTTACAAACACAGCAAGACTCAATCCTCCACATTAACACGCCGGCATTTCTTAAGGAGACCCTTGAACCTGAGCTTAGCGTGCTGTTCAAAATTTCAACCAAGGTATTTGCTTGCTGCATTAGTAAAGTTATTTGTGTGCCAAGTCATCCTGAGCAGGTCATCCACCGAATAAATCACATTAAAAGACGTGTCAGCGGTCCCTCTCAGAATAGACCCCCAAAGTACCTGGTCCACATACCTATATCTGCTGAAGGAACATCAATATACAGGGCCGAGCATACTTGGGATGGCTGTGATTGTACACATCCTGCCTCTTGAAACCAAAATAATGCACAGGAAAGAATGAGTTGAGAATTGGGGCAGTAGGGAATCGGTCTGATTGTCAGGCTCAGAATCCAATATGGTGTGGGAAACTTGAGAATCCAATATTTCTCAAATAAAATGGGCAGATGGAAGAGGTTATTTTTTAAAAAAAAAGATGAAATGTGACTTAATCCTGCATTGTATCACACGGTGCACAGAAATATGCAACTTGAACTGCAGGTTCACTTATTGGATATTCATATAGAGAATGTGAAGCTGACGTCACGCTGCTTTGGTGTTGTGGGACGCCGGCGCCATCCTTGGAGGAACGTAAACAGAGTGGGGAAAACGGAGGAAAATGAGCAAGAAGTAAAAGAGAGAAAAAAAGAGATGAGGAAGACGGACAAAAAAGAAAAGAAAAAAGAAAGGGAGCCTCAACCGGGGAAGGAAACAAAGGAAGGAATGAATGCAACCCCCTCCACATTGATGAACTCAAATTTATTGAGAAATCAACTTGGGGTAAACAAAAAACTGTCCCTACTTATTAAGATTCAGATTTACTATTTCTCCACTGACTTATGAAAGTCATCTTATCTATATCTGTACGAACAACTCATGGTAAATATGTTTTTAACTCGATTAGTTGATTCTAAGGTTTCCTGTTGATAGGTTTCTCACATGTTCATCAAATGTATAAGGAAGGGGAAGTTATCATCACCAGCATTATAACTGTGTCTGATCCTAGGAGGAAGATTAATTTACACATACATTTAAACATATATATGATGCTGCAAAGAAAGTTAATTTTATAAACAAAGAATGATGTGAAGAAAGGATCCAGATAGATAGATAGATAGATAGATAGATAGATAGATAGATACATTAGATCTATTGTATAGATAGATGATAGATAAGAAATAATTGAATTAGATAGATAGATAGATGGGTTAGCCAGTGCGCATGATCAATTGGAGGCATAGTGACAGGACCCTCAACTGTCACAGATTGATAGATAGATAATACGATAGACAGACTGACAGACAGTAATCATATATTCAAACAAACTCCAGCTCTCAAAGTGGTATGATTTCTGGACAAATTATAGAAATGGGTTGTCTTCCCTTACTCAGGTTTCCATCCTCGATGAAGTCATGTTTTAACAGCGTCTCATTTCTAAGATATTTTCCTTGCTTCTAGGAGCTAGAGGCCCTCACCTGTAGGCTACTGTGCTCACTCACACACACATGATGCAATGTGAAACCTTCGCCTATTCATTTGAACAGGAACGAGGAACTGTGCCACTAAATTGCCTGAAGTGCTGCAGGTGTGAATGTTTGCGTCTTCACTACTGTGATTAATTGCAATGAAATGTGGGACTTTCTTTTCACACAAAGTGATCACAATAGCTCTGGCAAAGTCAATCAATACAATCTGTCAGTGCCAGGAAAAATATGTGGTGAGAAAAAGTGTTCACAGGGCCATGAACTTGACAATACCACTGATTTATCACAGATGTGCATTTTTGAGATAACGGGCGAACATGACTTCAACATTTGGGAAGAATTTTGTGCTATCATGTGGCGATTATATGCTCAAATGGTGAAAAGATCAGTCTGGATGCACAAAACACACACACACACATGCATGGGTGTGCCTGCACACACACAAGTATACACACCTTGTTAGCACACAATCACAAACGCAGATGCTCCCACACACCTGCACAAAGTATCAGCTTTTGCACAGTACAAATACACACTGGTGGAGGCGGGATTCAGATCTTTAAAGATTACACTGCCACAATATGAAAATACCCATAACAAGTCAAATGTGCATTCAAAATCATTGAAACATGAAACTGCTGTCAGTAAAATGTATGAATATCTTTTTATTTTTAAAGAGCTGTGCATTACGTGGAATGGTATTGTCCCATTCCATCCCAATTATTATCCTATAATTATTAATTGCTGATGCTGAAACAAGTCAATATGGAATATATACAGTAATATTAGCTTTAAATGTAATGCATGTCTGTGAATGATATGTGCATCTGTCATACCCTCTATAGTCATTTGACAGATTGTTACCATCAGTACAAAATGGAAATCAACAAATGAGTTATGCAAAGTAATTCAAATTAATCTGCACCCTTTATCAGCTGCAGCACTGGCACATTACTGCATCAATAGCATCAATATGATATGAAAAGGACCTTTAGCATAATATGCTATACTGTATATGAATACTGAATACTGTATTTGCTTTTCTTCATTAAAAGTAGCCTGCTGAAAAGTAAAATGTACTGGTTTGTATTAAAAAAAACAACCTTATTTTTCATTGTACTAGAAGCTGACAAACACAAAGTGCAGTATTTGCCGCTTGATTTAATTGAAGAAGTATCCTACTACCCCAGCAACACATTTGAGTAAATGTTTTTAGTTACTGCCTCTCATTGCTCAGATTCATGCACAAGCAAATTCACATTGTCGACTGAACTCACGTATCCAGGTGGTATTTCATCTGACTTGACGGAACTTTTTCAGTTGTTGACGTGGATTGAGGCGCACATCAAGGGAAGATATAAAGCAGATGAAGCCCTTTTGGCACGCACAAGGCACACACACAGACATACACGCTCGCACACACATGCACACACCTGACAGTCTCTTGAGCATTTTCTCAACATAATAAAACACAGGAGCTAAATTCTTCAGAATATGACAAACTGAAGGTTTTATGGGAACATCAAATAAAGTGGACTTTATATTTTACAAACTTGTTGAGTGAGGTTAAAATAATTATTGATGGTAGAGTTAACAATAGGCCCAGTAACACAAGTTGCTTGCTTTTTCCTACAAATCCCCTGTGTGAAAATGGGAGGAAACATAGTGCAATGTTTATGAATTCCTATCTTGCTTTTTCTTCTACATGTAGGTAAATCTTCATTTCAATCTCACGAACAAACACTTTAAATTGAACTGTTACGGCATTCAAACCAATTATGTTATTATGGCTTGTTATAATGCGATTACAAAGCTTGATCTCGGTGATTGTCTCTTTAAGAAGCAGTGAGAGTGAGTGGAGGTGGTGCGGTTTCACACCCCGGGGTGGGAAACAGAGGCGGGGCCAGAAACCGCTGAGTGACAGCCGCTCAAAGGCTCTCCGGCTCCGCGGCGCTCCGGCAGTCCGTGGTGACCAATGAGCTTCGGACTTTAGCCGTCCGTCAAATCTCAACAGCCAATCACGGCGAGGTAAGGGCGGGCCTTGGAATCGGTGTTGTGCATCCAACGTGGGACTACGGAGCGATCACCCAGGGAAAAAAAAGGAAAAGTAACTCAAGAAAGGAAAAAACTCATGGTGGTGGTTCACGGTCGGAAGGAGGGGGACTCTATTTTACTATTAATCGGATCGTCGAGATTTTGTGACCACAGACTTGCACCTGATAAGCTGCTGGTTGACTTCTTCAGGACCGAGCGTGTTGTTTCAAACTTGGATTTATTCGGCTACAGCAGAGGAGTGCTGTTGAGATTTTTGGACGATACGCAGCGCTCGCTCGGCTCTGAGAGACCAACGCTGGAGTTTTTCGACACTTACTCCTGGCTGCGGGACTTAACTTATTTACTACATGCCCCCAACTTTGTGGTGGACTTTGTGTTACACCGTCAGAAGTTACCCGGCGGCCGTTTGGCGAAGTTTTTCCAACAGTTTTGCTTTTGCTGCTGCTCCGTTGATCAACAGTTATTCAGAGAACTGAGTGAGCTGTGCGGGCGCACCGTGTCCTTTTAACGTTTTAACCGCTGCATGTTTCCAAACGTTGCAAAAAGCGGTAAATTTGGCTACATTTGAGCCTTTTTAATGGACACACTCCTTCAACGTAACTTTACTTTTAAGTTCACGGCGACACATAGAAGTTCGCTGTAGCCTACTGTGAATCTCCTTTGATTTTTTTTTTTAGCCCGCGTCGGACACCAGAGGAGAAAGTTGGATTACTTGTCTCCTAAATGACTGTTTTTGGGATGGAAAACGTTTCGCCATACCATAGCTGTTTGTACTAGTCTCCGGATGTTAAGAAGAGAATTAATGTGCTATAAAAAGCATTCAGTCCTCCTGAACTTACATTAATCTTCCAGTTTGTGGGGTGCGAGGAGAGAGCTCAGCGGCCGCGCTATTAAAACTGGATACAAAATGGCGGCGTCCCTGGGACGATTTGGATATGTTTCTCGTTGTGTTTTTTATTTAATTTTGATGGTCGAACTGTTTCACAGTCGTGGATTGAGTTCAGACTTGCCTTGTGCTCAGAACTGTACCTGCAACGGAGATTCAGTGGACTGTAGTAATCTGGAGCTGACAGCAACGCCTCTGGACCTTCCAGCCCGGACTGTTTCCTTGTAAGTAAAGCGCTCAGTTGCCCCAGCAGCCTATTTATTGACCAGGCCATAACGGGGTAACAATATTTGTGAAAAAAAGAAAAGTTGAAAGTAGTGTAGAGAGGCCTTGAGACTTTTAGTCAGCAACGCAGATAAATAGGTAGTTGAAAATTGACCTCGGTTGATACGGTTTTCTTCCTAGGAATCTCGTCTGAGAAGATTTTTGAGGTTTAACTTTGAGTTGCAAAAATGTGTCTCATCTGTATCAAGGCAAGAGAGCAATCTGTCCGACTAATGAGTCTATTCCCTCTTTATCATAGTAACTTTAACTGAGAAAGTTAAGAGTGAACCAAACTATTTCTCACTTTGCTGTGGACCCCATGTTGCCCCCATTAAAGCCCCCCCCCCCTCCTGGAGGTCCCTGCACCCCACTCTGGAAACCACTGCAGCCACACACTGCCAAGCATTTGTCTCTTCCAAGACAGTTGTTATGCATCATGTTGCAATTTGATGAGGGTTGTCATTAATTAGGCACTCACATAATCTTTCATAACAGGACAGCTCAGGCAAAATGAAAGTGTGATTGAGTTTGACAGAAAACCACATGGAGTATTTTAGTCTTTATTGTGCATTTCAATATCATTTAATGGAATTAGGCTTTGTGAGAATCTTTTACAACAGTCTAACAGGTGGTTTATAACTGTAAGATGTATGTATGCACACATTTCAGGTAGAGTGCTCTCATGGTGCATATCGATTAGCTGGGGTGAAATGCCTTGCTCAAAGGCACGGTCAGCCATTGTGGGGCTGAGCTCTGTGTCTTTTACGTGCATTTTAAGTTACTGTCCTTTCCATCTTAACTTCTTTCAGAAATGTAATTGAACACCACAGGCCGTGGTTCATCATAATCGTTCTATGTGGTCAGTGAATTCTGATATCTTTAATAGTTTCTGACACATGCATACGAGACATGTGCATCCTAATGTAGCTGTCTAAAATTGTATTTATGTTTCCAATGCTGGAATGAACAAACTGTCCCCTCAGGGTGAGTAAACAAATAGACCCAAACATGTCATAACGGATAGACCTCTGGTTTATTCAATCAGATTTATGACAGGTATTATACTAATTCCTGCTCTATGTTGCTAGTCATAGTGCACAAATTAAATTTCTTGTAAATTAAGCATCAGTTCCTCAGGGTAAGGCTGACAACAGTTGAAACCCTGTCTGCTAGATTGTTTAGGAAATGAGCCAATTTGGGCCATTTTTATGAAACATCCTCCAGTGTTTAGGGAACTTCTGCACTTATCAAGCTGAATGAACTAATTTATTTACAGACAACACCATCCTCTGTCCTCGCAGTCAACATTTTGGCGTTCGCCGCAGCATATTCCAAACACTGTCCAGTGGCAATTGTGTTTCCTCGCTAACAATTAGGCGTCTTGTTATAAACTTTTGCGTATCTGTTTGTGTGTTTTGCCGGGAATGTGGGGTTAAAGAGCAAACACCCAGAGACTCCCCTGGCTCCCAGGTTCCAGTGTTAGGCAGTTTTTCTTCCCCTGGGAAAGTGAGGAATGCAACTTTTAAAAAAAGTCCTCTAAAAACATGAATAACAGCACTTGTGCCCGGGTAGCCTCATTGCCCCGAAGCACCACTTAGCCAAGTTCAAGTGCAAGCTCTGTCCATCATGCATGTACACGGACACACACTGCTCCTCCTGTCCTCGTGGAGAGTGGACAACTATTGTGCGACGGCTGTCCCGGGCTGAAACAGCTGCTCCGAATCTTTTTAGTCTGTGCAGCAACGATAGGGCACTCTGTCTCGCTCCAAGTCTCCCTCTTTTTTATCTCGGCCAAACCTTATCGGTCAAGATTTAAGGACCCGCAATCTTGTTGTTTTCAAAGGGAATGGCTTTATGGCTTTGAATTATCTTTTAAAACACCTAGGTTGCATATTTCCACACTACTTGAGATAGTCACATTATGCTGGCAGGTAACTCAAAGGGAACCAGCTCCATTCCTCTGAGGTCTGTAACAGAGCCAGATTAGTAGATGATTACTGTAAACCTTAAGAGACAAGTATGGACAATTTCACTTGTGGCCCAACATGATCACATTATGAGGTAACTTACGGCAAGTCCTGTCCACCTGGGCGGATTCACAGATTTTTTTTCGGTGTTCATTGGAACTTGTTTTAGTTTTTGAGTGCTGCCCAAACTAAAGAAAAAATGCGTACGTGCATATTATACGCAGACTTACTGTATGTATTATAGGTACATAGTACAGTGCTACAGTTAAATCCTTTCTGTAGGGCTGACTGAGAGTGTTACAGTAGTGTGCACAGTGTGTTTAGTTTTAAATAAAGTGTGCTTGTTCACCTCCTCCTCCTCTTCCAGGCCCATGAGCCATGTGAAATCAGTGTGGAATCAACTGTCTCTGTTATGTTTACCCCAGGGAGGGAGCAGCAGCAGCAGCAGCAGCAGCAGTGGTGGTGGTGGTGGTACGGAGGACATTGTTAGTGGCTTTCAATAAACACTAGTCACCTAAGCCAGCTTTCCTCCTCCTCTCTTCAAGATCATGTAGATGTGCGGCCCACAGTGGAATCGCAGTGCTCTGAAACACTTGTAGGATTCGATTGTTATTAGATGCATAGCTAAAACTCGTTGTTGTAGTTGTTAATCAAGAAGAAACCTGTCATTCAACCATACAAACAGTGATGTCAAGAGTCTGAGACCTGTTTCCCGTTAAAAAGTTGTCTAGGGCGTTTCGATGGCTCTCTATGTTCTGTTTTGCTGTCTCCAAAGCTGAAGGTTGTTCAAGCAGAGAGGATAAATCCAGCTTAAAATGATCTGAGATTTCCCACCCTTTTGTGTGGGTGAAGACTGATTGTGCTGTCATGTAGCTGTTGCAATTATCATTATACAGGCTCTTAAATTGGGATTACAGTAATGAACGCTGCAGTAGTACCTCGGGGCTTGCGTTTTGTACAGCAGCTCCCAGAAGGAAATGTGTCGTTAAATACAGACATCCTATCTGCTCCAGAGTGTGGGGAAGTTGCAAGGGGCAGGGGGGGTTTGGGTGGATTTTGAGCAGGTAGCAAACAGTATTGGCAGCATGATCGTACTTTGTGGTAGATGTGAAACTCTTTAAACAGTTTTGTCTGGGATGTGTGACAGTTTTCACGCCACAGAAAAAAGGCAAATTTGTTATTTCTGTCAACAAGAGAACAGAAGAAATGGTCCCTGACACTAATAATGTGATAATAATAATGAGATTTTTTTTAGGAAGTTTGTGGTCTAAAATGATTTATCAATATCCTGAAGATCTCCCATAAAAACATTGCTTGATATTGTGGTTAAATAGTCCGTGTGCACATGAGGCACAGACTCAGACAGTGCATGTGGACCACTGACCTTGTGTTGCCTAATTGATGAGTGCAGCCAGGTTACCTTTACATGTAATGTATGCAAATAAAACATGAGTTTAGGAAAAAAAAATCCCTTACAGACAGTGCAAGGTCACATCCCGATGTGATCTATTGGGCAAAAGCTTTGCGCAAATAAGCCTCTGTTTCCGCCACAAGTGGCTCCATGTTTTTTAGGCGTAATTGAGGGAACCTGGACGAATATTTGTCCAGAGAAAAGATAGGTGGCTAGAGGGTACATGTTGGCAGTTAATCCATCACCGGCAGGCCTAGCAGCCCTCTGGCTTTTTGGTGAAGGAAAAAGCTCTAATGCGTTCCACTTGTCAAAATAATGTGTCTTCAGGACCCTGATTTTTAATGGTCCCCTGTGAGAAAATAGCCTTGATGAGGATCGGGGAAACAATCATCTTGGCACATCCTGGCAAAGCAGACTGAGGGGAGATGGTGGTGGGAGGTGGGGACGATGTGTGCTTAACTAAGTGTGGAACATACCATTCAAAAGGAAAAACGGTAATTTCAGTGCGTTACTTATTGGAATGTTAATGAACTGATAAAGTATTGCAAGGACGTTGATCGTATTCATTTGCTCCACCACTTATTTCTTCCATCCTTGTATCCAGGTGTTCACTTTGGGTTAAGGGGCCGATGCATCTTCTTTAAAGTTTCTGCAGTCATGAATTTCTTTGTCAGACACATCCTGTGCTGTCTTACATCAGTGTCTGTAACATTTAACGAACTGACCACCAGCCTCAGATGTTTGTCCATTTTTTTCCCCTGATTGATGAATAGCCTAACAACATTCAAAGCAAGTTTGCTCTCACGCAGTCACATATTGCCTCTCAGGAGTGGTGCCTTATCTTATTTGCAGCCTCGGTAATGTGTATAAAAAGCATTTCTGCCCACAGTGCCACTGGCGTAATGGGATTTTGCTAGTAAATAAAAGCATGAGCATTACTAATTCTGGCTGCGATTGCTGTGGTTGGATAGAGATAAAGCAGATACGCGGTGTCTGTTTGCCAGCATGTCTCTCATGTGAGATTGTAAAATCTTTTTTCTGTTGTTTTTACTATTACAGAAATCCACATATTTTTAAAATGAGGCCTTTATTTTCTTTTCTCAATGGTGTCCCGTCTGCTAGCCCGGTAACCAACCAGCTCTAGTGAAAAGCAAGAGGAAGGCTGATCTTGATCCATCACCTTTGTAACCTAGCATTTCCTAAGTGGTTTACCAAGTCTCTCATATACTGGCCATAATGCATGGTGCACACCAAGCGTTCTGCTGCGTCTTAACCCCAAGCCATAGCCTTAAACCTCACAGTACAGCTTTATTGGTAAACACCACCCCCAACGTTTGGTTTTGGCTTCTGCCCTCAGGAAATGGGTTTGTGTTGGTGGTTTCCTGACAGGGGCCGGGAGCTTAGCGGGGCTGGTTGTGGACTGGTCTGCCCAGGGTGGAGCGGCAGATCACCTGGCCCGGGGGGGAATTGAGGAAAGATGGGAGGGGAGGAGGGGGGCGGCGGCACATTTTCCGCCCACTGCCTGGAAGTGTTTTGTCAATGTCACGGTCTACTGCTGCTGCTGCTGCTGCTGCTGTTGCTTCTGCCATCAGACTGGTTCCACTAGATGCTGAAAGTCTTGTCACTGGTCAGAAACCTCAACCACTGTCACACATGTTTTAACACACAAGAAAACCCAGAGGAAATGAAATATCACAGGACAGCCCGCTCGTACGTCACACATCGTCAGACTCAGTTTTTAAATGGAAGAAGCGGACGAAGGCGACCCTTGGCTCTTGTGGTTTTTAGGGTTTTTTTTTTCCAGCAGCATCTCTGCTGTTGGTAGATCTGACTGATACATGAAGGCTGAATGTTTCTTCTGTTGTAACAGATGAACAGTTGAGCAGTTGGGGCTCAGCAGCAGCAGCAGCAGCCCTCGGCAGTGCTGAGCCCCTTGTGGCTTCGAGGGCATTTCTCGCTACGCAGCCTTGTAATCTTGCGGTAGTGGGAGCGATTATACCAAGTTTGTTTATTGTCATAGTTTCCCTAGCCCTGTGACTTGCATGTCCACTGGCAGATATTTTAATGTCACAATGCGAGTGTTTGGAAGGGTTTAGGATGATATCATCATTGGCACTGACTTTTATCAGCTGCTCTTCACTTTTCCTCCCTCATCGGCCGTTTTGTGTCAAGCTGGGCAGTAAAAGGTGTATGTTTCCTATACGGAAATTTTCAAGTGTCAGTTTATTTTGTGTAGTGTTTTTTTTTTTTTTTATCGTAAATGATCCTTTCTAAGCAGCTGAGATGATTCATGCCAAACATTAGCCGTGAACAAATTAGGAAGGAAGAGCTAAGGTTGAGCCCTTACTCTAATAACAGCAGATAAAGTCTGACATTAACATGAAGATATGGAATGAGCTCATGGCTGCTCACCGGCTTTAATGACAATCAAACAGCTGCTGCCACAAGTCATTCTGCTGGAATCCAGTCAGCAGAATGGATGGCCCTTTTGTGAAGACACTTTAGAGCACCAGGTCCCCCCCACCCCCTTCTCCTCTCCCCTCGAAGTCGGTGTCTACAAAGTGGGCTTGATCGATGAATCATCTGTGAATTCTCTACATCTGGTAAGAGTTTGGAAATCTGGAGAAGATGTTAGAGCAGGGAGAGAGAAAAAAAAAGCGTGACGTGAACAGAGAGAGTGAGAGGTACTGTGCAAGTGAAGCAGTTTCTCTCCAGAAAACAGGCAGTCCTTGGAGAAGCGAGCGGCGCTCTCACTGCTAAATTGGGACAAAACATTTTTTTTGAGAAGCCCTCCCACCCGCAAAATATGCCACCATACTTTTCCTGACAAACCAAAAAAAAAAAAAGGAGCATCTCAGAGCTTCGCTGTCTAGACGGCCACACATTTGCATGCAATTAGATTGTAAAGATAGCATGTTCCACTATTTATACACTTATTTCTCCACCGGCCAGAGTGTAATTATTGCTCTGCTAGTATAATAAACAATAAGTGGGGAGAAAAAATTGACTAATGATCTGTCTTTTTCTTCACTTTGAAGTTGAGAGCATAAGGTCAGCTGTCTGTGCAGCACTAAAACAATAACCCCACTAAGGAGACATACAGTATTTATGTTATTCTTTCAGATTAATTGTGGACACTCATTTCCTGTTACTCTTAATGAAGAGGTCTGGCGCCATTCGTTGCAAATTACAGTATTATCACACTAGAATCCAGTGTTAAATGCTCAAACATGAGCAGGACAGATACATATACAGTGTGGACAGCATACGGGTGTTATTCAGCTTCTTATTATGGAGAGTACAGGCTGGTGTTTTAGGGCCTGGCCACGGGTTCACGTGGTGCCTCAGGGGGGCTAGTGCCGCAGACCCCTTTTCCCCAACCTTCTCCCTGTTTATTTTGAGTGCCCCAACTCCATCTCCTGCTTCAGCCCAGAACCAGCAGCCCATCCAGCGCGGAGAACGGCGGTGCACATGGCCCCAAGATGTGGACAGCCTTCCTGCCTCGGAAAACTTCAGAAACTGAGTCACGCTTCTAGCCTGACTGATTTCAAAGGCTGGAGCAGCTCCTTTGTTGTGTGTGTGTGTGTGTGTGTGTGTGTGTGTGAGGGCGGTGGGAATCTGTAATGCAAATGGTGAAATATGCTGACCCCCTCAGCGCTACGTTCCTCTGATCTCACATCTGAAGTTCTCCTCAGCCTCCCCAAGATCTTACACCTACTGATGTTTGCGCTCAGATTTTCGAGCGTCACATTTATCACCGAAATCACGAATCTTGTTCATCAGCTAGTGCTGTTTAACCTTGTCAGACTTGATAAGATATTATTGCCCCCCCCCTTGTTATAGCCAGTTTCCTTCCTCTATTTGACTGGTGTGTAAAATGGTGGAGCTGGGGCTGGTGTTAGCCTTGTGTACACTCTCACTGCAGTTGCCTGGCTATAAACCGGCCTTTAATGACAGGAAGAGTGGTGTGTGTATGTGTGCGTGTGTACGTGTGTGTGTGTGTGTCTGCCTTTTCCGACACACAGGTTATTATTTGACTAGTTTTATGATGCTCTGAAATCGACCACATTAAAGGGCCTTTGTCTCCCAGCTGGACTACAGAAGGCTCATCACTGACATCACTTCACACTTCCAGTGAGCAAAGTTCACACTGCAGTTATCTATGATAGAAATGGGGAAGATAATGATGATGTATCTCTGTATGTGTAAGTCCCAGCTCTCCGCCTCCCTCCTTACATCTCCTCTTCTCCCACACACACAAGGCCGCGCGCCGACTTACACTTATAGGCATAGTGTCATGTGCGATGACATCACTCCTGTACTCCCAGCTTCGCTCTACTTACTCCCACAGCACCCATAACGCAACTATTTTTTAAAGCCTTTTAATGAGTTTTATATGTCAAATGAACTGCATGGTCCAGCGGCGTGTTGTGTAGAGCAGGGACTTGTTTTTCAGTTTGCTTAGTCAGACAGGCCGCCTCTCTCTAGTTTATCTCATTGTCCTTTGAAGACGTTGTTTCTCTAAGATTGAAGCCAGTGTTTCTTTTTCAGTAGTTGGCTGATTTTCAGCTCATCCAGCAATTAATTTTGTTGAGCCTATAAAAAGTTGTTGGACAAACAGTCAAAAAAATGCAAAGAAAGGTGTCCAAAGTCTAAAAAGTTGCGTCTAGTAAAACTTAGTTGATTCTGTATCAGTTTTATTTGAATGCATGTTGTGTTATCCAAACAAGTGACGTGTCTTCATGGCAACAGGTGGTTGATTTCTTTTTGTTTCTGCTTTGTTTCTCACTGTCTATCTTTTTTTTTTTGTGGTTTTCTTCCTCCAGTTACTTGTCAGTTTCTCAGCATTAGTGGTTATTGTTTGTCATGTGTGGGGAGACCTTTTGGTTTGTGCCGGCTGGGTGTGGTTGGAAGGTGGGAGTGTAGCTTTCACCTCCTTTTCCCAGATCAGCCTCGCAGCCCTCTCCCTGCGCTCATACAGCAGGTCACGTCGACCCTTGTGCTCAGCGATGGTTAGTAGTTGTTGAACAGTTGAATTATGGCTTTGTTTTAAAGTGGCTCCAAACTGAATGTGATCACATGCGTCATTAAGATTTTTCTGGGGTTGATGCAGCAACGGTTGTGAAATAAATTTTTCAAAAAATAAATCGTGTGATAAATGAACATTTTACGAGAAATGACGCGGAGCGAAAACAGCTGTAAATGAGTGAGTAATAACACGATCATTAAGTATAAAACTATCAAATTATTACCCTTTTAAAGGCTGAATAATTTAAAGAAATTAATGCAGAAAATCAACCATAGGCCGGTCCAGTTGGAGCAGCGTGAATGCAGTGGGAAACTAGAGTATTTGGCCCAACACGCAGCCTTAAATTATCACTCACTTCCTTCGGTTAAGTACCTGGCAAGAGAGCGCTTTTGATTTTGATCCTGCTGACTAATGTCAAACAGTCCTGCCCATTTGTATAAACTAGTTGTACCATACAATGGAATGCAGTGTTTGAAAATCTCAGGGCTTTGAGAGCAAAATTGGTTTGTAGTGTGTGCCATGTTTAATCGCGGGGTCTGTTCTCATCTCCACTATACATCCTTTCCTCCTCGGTTTTGATTTAATGATGTAAACTTATGGGAGTCCTGTTTTGCAGTCGCCGGTTTTGTTTTCTGCACGCAGCGTCGAGTTTTGACAGGTTATTTGGGTGGTTCTCATTTTTCTCTGCGTTGTTTGTTTCTGCCGATGTTGGTGTCTACATCACCCCCCTCCTTGTGAAGAAGTCAGAAACTTCTAATGACTCCGAGGCTTTTTATCCTCAGCGAATTCCTCCAGGAACAGCGTGATTGTAAGGTCACTTTCTGGAAAGCATTAACCACGCTTAGCACTGCCGTCCCACCCGCCCCAACCCCCCTCTTCCACAGGAGAGAGAGAGAAAGGGGGAAGGGAGCAAGAGAGGGAGGGAAAGCGGCGTTATCACCATCGCCTCATACAGTAGGTGTTAAAACACTGTGAAACTTATCTCATCTGATAGGAGAGAAAATAAATCTGCCTGAATGAGATGGAGAGAAAAAAGTTGTGTAAACACCATAGATGACTGAGAGAGAGGCACACGCACGCCTGCCCACCACCCCCACCCCCCGTCACACACACACAGGACCAGTTTTGTGTGTTGCCGTGGCCTTTAGCACCCGTACAGCAGGTTTGGCTCTCAATCGTGACACTTTCTTAGTCATCCCTTTGTTCTGCTCTTGATTTGAAGCTCTGGGTTTCATGCCTATGTATATATGCATGGCCAATTTCCTCCACCTTTTAGATGCTAAAAGAGCTGTTTGGAGGTGATGTTCCTTCCTAGTGTGTGTGTGTGTGTGTGAATAAACGTACCTCCGGGCAGCGGCGGCGGCCTGTAAGGAAAAGCTCTGTGATTTTTCACTTAGCTCCACCGTAACGTGGTAATTGCCCTCTGTTTGCAGGGGACGACAATTTTGGTGATCTAGGCCACAATGGGAGGTGCCTCGGTAAATGATCATAACATAGACACACACACATGCACACCTCTCCTGTCAGGCCCGCGCCCCGAGGGCTGATACTTGCTCTGCTATTATCTTGTCACACACACACAAGCGAAGAGAAAGAGCCGGAGTTTAGAGACTGTCATTATGTGCAATCAAGCACAGGAGACAAGAAAAGGAAATCTGTCAAGACAGATTGAAATTTATAGGTGTGAATGGTATTAGAAAGCGGAGTGTGTGTGATATAAAAGATTGACAAGCTGAAGTGCTAGCGCTCCAGACTGACCCTAAATGTGGGCGTTTTGCCTCTAAAATTTGAGACGGTGCAAGTAAATGTGCAATTTGCAAACTGATAATCTGCTTTGAAACGTGGAAGGGACGACTCAGAGAATCTTGAATCTGTCACTAGTGCAGGTGTCAGGTGTGACGATCACGAATGAAAAGGAAATGTGAATGTTTGCTTTGCAAGTTGATTTACAGTTTCCGCCCCTAAATCTTCTGCTCGTATTCCTAAAGTTTTAAGTTAGGAGCCACGGTGCTCTTGCTAAAAAAACCTTACTCTGGAGCCATGACTGTCACTATCAGCCTCAACTTATCCCTCGCTTCTTTCTTTGAAACAAACAATCAGCCATAATGAACCAATCACTCCAAACCTCCTGCCGTGGTCTTCTACGGCCACTGTGGTACCGTGGAACGAGGAATGCGTTGCATCAGGTAAAAAAAAAGTGTCCCCGGTCTCTGGGAACAAGCAGCCATCTCTCGGCAGGCCTGTGAAACATTCCTGGGCCGTCTCTCACGTCTGGACAGAGGGATGGAGGGGTGGGAGGCGGGCGGCCCGGAGCTGTGGGATCCCTTTGTCTCGCCTAGCCCTAACCCCGCCACACAAACACAAACACCGTTCTCACTGCAGACCTCCCCTCTGCCAACAGGCGAGGCCGCATGCCAGTCAGGCAGGGAGGTGCGTGTGTGACAGAGATAGCACTTGTTTATGTGCGAAATAAATTTGATTCATATAGCGTGGGAAGCTCGATCTGAAATGCAGATGCAGCGCGGTCGGGGATGCGCGCACATTAGCCCCCTTTCCCCTCGCTCCCTGACAGCGGTAACGCTATATCACCGGACAAATCACTCTCTAATAAGCTTCAGTGCGAGTCAAGTGCCAGCTATTAAATACACTGTTAGCCTAAAGTGCAAATTGACTGCAGCAGATGAATGGCCTGTGGGTTATATCTGGAAAGTGAGCCAGGAGGAGGAAGAGAGGGAGAGCGAGCCACTCTGTATCGATAGTATTGATCCGGCCCTCCTTGAAGGCCGGGCGAATTGATGTACTGCAGTGTTTGCAGGCACACTTAATCTGGACGGATGAGGCTGTTTGTCAAATCGGAGAAATAATTGTCGCTATTGATCACGGTTCTTATTTAAACAGCTGCAAATTGCCCCGTGATAACACAATAAAGCCGTGAAAAATATTGTTGTGCTGCTGATGTTTCTTCACGTTAAAATACGACCTGCTTTGTATTCACATCCTCTTTTCTTTTTTTTCTCTACTCAGAAATCTTGGCTACAACAAGCTGACCACCATCAGTGCTGAAGCCTTGGCCAACCTGCCCAACTTGAGAGAGCTGTAAGTAATACTCACATACACTATTACACATACATGATTTACATTGAGGCAGTTGGCAGCAACCCTCTGAGTGTGACTAAGAGTCTGTTGTGTTGCGAATGCTTCAATTATTAATCTCTTGATGTGATTTTAAACCGTGACTTGTGAGGGTTTTCGGTTTTGTTTTTTTTTATCAATGACCTGTTTCTGACTAACGTCCACGGTCGCCACTCCACTTCCTAACGGTGTCCTCGTATGTGTTGCCTTGAACTAAGTCCAATTGAGAATAAAGTGGTGTTTTTCTATATTAAGCCTCCCCTCCACCACCCGATACCGTGGCCAACGCTGGCCTTGTAAATATTTTATATGGTGAGGAGAGGGCTTGGCTCTGTGACACTCAGCGCCGGTGCTCGAGCCCCGTACACACACACGCGGCAGCTAACTGGTGATACACACACTGGTGACATCTTTGGCAGGCCGCGCGGCCAGTCATATGCCCCTCGACATCTGTTTTACTCCCATGCTATTTATGGTTTTTAAAAGGATGACTTGCTACTTGCTCTGCGGCAGAGGTGACAAGTCGTGTTTGAAATCTTTTTGATTTATATAAGGTTTGATTGAATTTAGCATCATGTGATCGCGAGCACGCCGAACAGCCGCAATAACATCCTGGCACCTCGGCGAGCGCACACACCTTGCCGCTTGACAACAGCATGAGTTACTGCTTTATTGACACAGTCTCTGCGGTTATGATTTATATGTATTTTCCTTTCTTTTGCACCTGTTATTTTCCCCACAGTGCCTGCACTACCTGGGAAAAATTCCTCTTTAATGTCGTGTGACCTCATAACAACATATCAGCTTTGTGCCCTTTTTTAGTGTTTTTTTTTTCCCTTCAAGGCAGAGTTATGTTCTCTAACTCACTACTCTGTGTGTGTTTGTCATTTTCAGACGGCTGGACCACAATGAGCTGACCTCCATACCAGATTTAGGACAGGCTGCCTCCAAGATTGTATCGCTCTACCTGTAAGTACTGCCCCATTTACAGCTTGACACGGTACCAGAATTATCTGGCGCTCTGTTACCATATTCTTAGGTCAGTGACCTCTTTGAAATGCTCTTGAAATAGTCTCTTGACATCTGTCGAGGATTGCATGTGTACATTTAAGAAGCAACGCCGCCTTAATGCGAGGTTAGTGATGAATGTGACTCGATTACATAAAACCTGTCCAAAAATCTGCTCCGCACTTGAGCTGTCTGGGCTTAAGTATGGAGTTCTGTCACGGGAGATTAGTATGTGGTCAGGTAACTGACTAGTCTTATTAGCTGGTCATGTGGTCTTGTCCACAGTGAGCGGTGCTGGCTGCTCGGAGTGTCAGCTCGTATATAGTTCCAACTTGGTTGCTCCCAGTTGTGAAACGGTGCCTGTGGGGACTGCCAGCACTGGCATCTCACTGGAGATTTACTGCCCTATTTGGGAAGAGCATGTGTGCGCTTGTGTGTATGTGTGTGTGTCACAAACGTGAGCTCGGTAGTCCATCAACAGTCTCATTTTAACACTGCTGAAGGAATCTCATGGCTAGAAAATGGTGACTTTGTTTATGCTACAGTTTGGAAGCCAGCGGATACAACGCTTGAGGGGGGGACACATACAGCTGTTAATCTGGATCATGGCGATACAGGTGGAGTTCTTATTCCTCTGTTGGTTAGAAGCTCAATGTCAGATAATAAATCAACAATAACTGAGATACTGATTCTCACATGAGCCAGACCTCATAATTTGTTCAACTCCTTTTAAGTCGTCAGTGATATCTCAGTACTGACAATTTTCTGTATTATAATGATGCCTAAGAATTTGTAAAGGAATGCAAGGCACACAAAATAAACCCAGTACAATGAAAGGCATTCTGAGGTGAGACCAAAATAAGCCTGAGATAAAAATCAAGACTTACGTGTCGTAATTATTACAAGATATTTGGCAGTGTTTCATGTTAAATTTCCGACTACATAAACACACGCAGAGGGGTAGGAGGAATCAGGACAGTCCTCCTCCCATGTCATCTGTTGGACGGGCTGTTGTTTTCCACCGTGTCATAGTTATTCCTCTCCTTTCGACCAGGGCGCACTGTCGTATCTCGCTCGGGCCTAAAACAAGACAGTTGTATTTATTTTTCACACCTTGCCAGCATGTCAGCCGACTTCCTGGTAGTAAAGCACACAGCTGCTGGTTGTGTCGTTGGTCATCGTCGTATCATTTTCAGTGGTGAGCTTTGTGGGAGTCGCACCTTTCCTCTCCCCGTGTGTCATCTGCCGGGCTTCTCAGAATTGATCATGATGCACCAACCAAAGTGGTGGGGAGTATTTCAGTGCGGCTGTGAGGTTAGCAAGGTTTGAGTAAGCAGCTGTCAGCTGTTCGTTGAAATGTGTCATGTTTGTACGGGGTCTGACCTATTGTTATTGTATGTCAAAGGCGTTCTTGACTTCTTGGATCTGTAGGGTTCAGCACAAACTCCTATTCACTTCACAATTTTTCTGGCCACGGAGCAGATTGGAGCAAGTTTAACCTTTACTGTCTTGCACAAACTGTGTGGAGTCGCAGCCCCTCCAAACGATCAGGGTGTCTTTTTTTGGCCTGACTTGAAGCCTGTTGCTAGGGGGGGAAGGCCTATAGGCCTGATGGGAGTGGAGGCCGGAGGGAGGGTCGGATCTTTACAAAGCCACGCAGCTGAAGTGAAGGCCTGCTGAAGCACTTGCAGCTGCAGCTGTCAGTCACATGGCTTACAGTAAAATGGGTGACAGTGAGCGAGGGAGGAAGGATGAGAAAATAGGGAGGGAGGGAGGAATGGATGGGCGATGCGTGGACTGTTGGATCAGGGTTACACATCATGTCGAAAGAGGAACGGCTGAGAAGTCAGTAGGAGGCTAAGGGAGAGGAGGAAAGAAAAAAAAAAAAAAAGGGGAAGCAAGAGGTGAACTCAGGCTCGGTCTTATTCCCAAAAGTAAATCAAGTGCACTGTGTCTGACTTGCCAACCAGCGAGCCCTCTGCAGTGTGAGAGTGTCTGTGTGTGTGCCCTGGCAGAGGCAGCGGCGCAGAATGCAGGGCAGTGTTCCTGTGCCATGAGTTGGAGATAGTCTGGAATGTTGTCTGACTACAAGTTTGTGTGAGACAGGAGCTTATACACACACATACAGACTCGCAAACAAACACACACTCATCCGAGCAAATGGCAGAGAATCTGTCTGCAGCCCCTCAACCAACAGTAAACTCTCCAAAAGGCTGAGAGCCCATTAAATCAGATGTCTACACTCTCGATAGTCTGACTGCTATCAAGAGGTTTGTACTGTCAGAGAACTATTCATTCATGTTACAAGTTCACATATTCAATATATTAAGTAACTGACAAGTTTCCAGGGTTTCTGTTTAGAAAGAAAAAGCCATACTCATCTTATACTTCTGCAATGACGAGATGCTATTGAAGGGACAGTGATTCAAACCAAACATTTACTGTTTGGTTTTCCTTCTCTTAGATACCGTGTTAATCATAATCAGAGGTGAGGAAAGCCGGGATCTGTTGAAGAAGACAGGAAAAGAACAAAAGGCACTTTTTGTTACAAGTTTCTAGATATTCATTCAAGACAAACAATTGCTTCCAGTATGTTTAATACAGAACAAAGATTGCGCTTTCACTTTAGTAATCGTTAAGATTGCTGATAACAGATAAATCTGTCTATTCTGAGGTTTCTGATTCGGAATCTGTGACACAAAGAACTTCCAGAGATGACTCTTCCACTGTGGGTGTGCACAAGTTACAACATACAGAATTATAAAGAAACTGATGAACTAAGATAGGATAGATCATGAGTGGGCCGCGTTTTTTCCCCTCCTTCCCTTTTTCCTTTCTTCTCTTTCTCCTTAATCGCTTTCTTAGTTGTGAGGTGACTCAGCCTTTTTCTTTTGCCGTCTCTCAGCTCCCTTCTGTAGTCCTTTCACCCCCTTCCTTCCTTTGACGTGTCTGGCAGCTCTTTTTGATCGCTGCAGCTATCGTGGAATCCATTAGGCACAGATAAGCCTGATTGGATGTGGCTGCGTTGCTGCGCTTTTAATTTTTCCACGGGGCCAGTCACTGTCAGTCGGGTAAACGTTCACATCCCCGTCCAAATCATCTTAACACGAACATCGTTACCATAAAAACAAAAAGTCACCTGACCGTACAGACGCTTCTAATGTAACTAACCAAAGACCATATGCCGTGGCTCCCACAGTCCCACAATGCACTTGGCGAGCCTCGCTGACATCCTGCAGACTCCCAGAATGCCTCAGCAGGATGGCGGAAAAAAAAAGAGGCAACAAAAAGTTTAAAAACAGTGTCAAATTGACAGCAGAGCAGCACAAACTTTCCCATTGTGCTCATCGCCTCTTTAGTCGACATCAAAGGGGGTTCTGAAAAACAGCTCGGGATAGAAATCATATGGCCCGCTGGATCATCTGATTTTTAAATAATTCTCCTTTTGTCCCGACCGACAGCTTCAAACGGGAAGGGGACAGGCCAAACAATCGCCCCCAAAGACACAAGAGAAACAGGAGAGCGGGCATGGTAGTGTAAACCCCTCGATGTACTCGCCATACATCAAAAGAAGTGTCAAAATGAGCCGGGCTCGTGATAATCTGATGGTCAATGGGGCAGAGTAATGAGATTTGGAATTAAGTGGAATCAAGAGCGAATAAGGCCCACGGACATCAAAGAGAAACAAGAGCGAACCGAGCTCCTCTTTATCAGAAATGTCACTGGCCGTATGATAATCAGTTTTTATAAACGCTACTATTGTATGCGTGGACTTCAAATGCACTGAGCGCCGGGGCTTTATCTGTCTCTCACACGCAGCTGGGCTCGGACTGTGGGCGGGAGAGAGGAGAGGGAATTTGGTTAGAGTGGTGGAAGAAGAACGGGGGTGAGAGAACGAGTGAGAGAGGTCAACCTCTCCCACCAGTTTGAGACTGATCTGTTTTTCCCAGCAAAGGTCACCAGCTGTTGACCCCACCTCACCCCTTCGTCCCCACACCCACCCTTCCCCCATTTCTCCCCCATCCCCCTCTCTTCCCTCCCATGCTCCTAATCACTGAAGCCACTGTCTGTTGCTCTGTCCCATGTGTGCATTTGTTGTTTGTGTTGTGTGTGTGTGTGTGTGTGTGTGTGTGTGTGTGTGTGTGTGTGTGTGTGTGTGTGTGTGTGTGTGTGTGTGTGTGTGTGTGTGTGTGTGTGTGTGTGTGTGTGTGTGTGTGTGTGTGTGTGTGTGTGTGTGTGTGTGTGTGTGTGTGTGTGTGTGTGTGTGTGTGTGTGTGTGTCTGTGTGTCTGTGTGTGTGTTTGCGCAGGCCTGCTTGCATGGCTCATCATTAACCATTTCTGCCACTGTTTATTCAGGTGGGCTGCTGTGGTGTCACCCCGCCTCCTCTCAGACACCAATAAATGACGTGTGTCTCTGTGTGTGTGTGTGTGTCTGTGTGAGTGTGTGCCTCTGTGTGTGTGTCCATCTGCTGGCTGAGGACTAGAGAGGAAGGAGAGACTGACCTTGTTTTGACAAGTTTGATTGGTGGAACACACCTACTCTCTCTCTCTCCCTCTTGCTCTGTCTGTCATACACTCACACAAACCAGTTTGGGAGGTTAAGTTGCCAGAATAATAATGTTGAGCTGCAATAATAAAAAAATAAATAAAATAAAGCCAAGTCTTTTCCATGAATCATGCAAATTATATTTAAGAGATGTAACTCAGGTGTTAAATGCTGTGCAGGTGATTTACCTAGGGCTGTTGAATAGGGGAGAAAGGTGATGATAATTCGAGGGGCCCAGCGCCCACAAAAAACCACAGTAGTCTAATCTTTGCATGACTGAATTATTCTGCATATGACCCTGACTAATACTCATAGTAATACTGCATTAGCATCAAAACAAAGTAGGATAAGTAAAAAATGATAATGCATACGTAGTCTAAGAAAAAAAGTGGAAAAGTCAGGGGCCCACTTTAGTATTCTTTTAAGGGCCCCAGAATTCCTAGCAACGGCCCTGTTCACCTCTAGAAGTAAACGATGTGCTGCATCCGGTGTAATTGGCTCGACACGGAGACATTGTGGTTCAACAGATTTGGAATAAAAGTACCCGCAGCTCCACGATGTGTCCTCGAATACAGGTCCTTGTTTTTTAAAAGACAGAGGAACAGAGTGATGAGAGACAGCAGTGTACCTGGAGTTTCAGGTTCTTAAAAAAATAGTTTGTCATTTTGGGAAACACACTCATTTATTTTCCTGATGAGCGTTAGATGAGCTGACGTCACTGTCATTCTCAATCCCATAGCTTAGCATAAAGACTAAACAGGGGGAACCAGTTAGCCTAGGTCTGTTCATGAGTTGTGCTTCATTTGTGTAACCCATACACAAAAGCCATAGTGTATTAACGACCAGTGGTTTTATGAGGGGCTAGTTTTTTTTTAGTTTTTTTTTTTAGCATGGCTGCAGCAACTTCCTGGAGTCCAACCGCCTCTGTGAGGTTTCCAGGCAACCAGCAGAGAGTAGACACCTGGAAGTTGGCTAGTTACAGCTCGTCGTAGACATATGCGTGGTATAGATCTTTTTTATTCTGACTCCTGGCGGGAATGTTTTATTATTATCGTCTATTTCCTTATTGCTAGAGATAAGAGTTTTAACTGACTCGTTATGCAGATCCACAGCCAACAAACAACAAACATTTCACTTAAGATATTAGACTCAACAGTCAAACATTTTAATGGCAAAGATTATTTTTATTCGGACATGTACCAAATAAGTATATTTAATTTGTCCTCTCTCTTTCGTGCCCCCGATCTTTTTTTGTTGTCTGATTCTTTGTAGACGAGTCGGGCAAATGAAAGTGATACTAAATGAACCTCCCGCCCCTAGTTAGCACTCAGGCATGTGTTAAATGTGTCATCCAGCAAAGGCTTTCATGTCTGCTCAGATAACACTGGCCTTCAGGCTCCTACCACTCACATGTACATACCACACAGAGCGTTGGTGCAGGAGATGTCGGTCTGCTTCGCATATTACACTGTATACATCTGTCTCTCTGTATGTTTGCAGTAGGGCAGAGCTCTGTTTGGGTTTCTTAACATGCCCCGTGGCCTTCCATTGGTTCTGCTGATTTTCTGATCGTGTGCATATAACTTTGGCTGTCAGCAGCGTTTCCCACAATCCTCTGCTGCTCCTCCAAAGTGCAGGGTAATGACGGGACATGCTCTTTTGCTTTCGTTCTTTTCTCTTTTTTTTTTTATTGGTGGTGTAGGTTTTGTTTTTACATTATCCCGTCAGTTGCTCCTAATAGGACCGTGATAGTGGATAGTCCTTCTTGAGAATCACACAGCCACTGCTCCATTCCATAACACACTGAAGTGCTCCAAAATACCCCATCAAGTGGCTCCGGTTGATCACGGAGGCCCCATCTATCTAATAGATTTTGCGACTAAGCCCTGTGGAGAAGCACAGGTGTCCTTGGAATTGTTTAAAGAGGGACAGCCTCTGTGTGGAAGCTCTTAAGGTCCACATTTTGTGGTTGATGAAGACCACTTTGTTCTGTGTACTCTTCTCTCTTTGTGCCTGAGTGGGCTTAGAGAAGCCGAGGGATTTGGAGTGTCTTCCCTCCTTGCGTGATGGGAAAAGGACACCGATGCGGACGTTTAGTCGGGAGAAGTTGACGACAGTCCCTGAAAAGGATTGTCAACCGCAATTAATGACTTCTATGTGTGCTTTTTTCCAGACATCACAATAAGATCCGGAGTATTGACGGCAGGCGGACCAGAGACCTGGTGTCTGTGGAAACTCTGGACCTGAGCAATAATGACATCACTGAGCTACGAGGGCACTGCTTCACTGCCGGCCTCCAAATCCGAGACCTGTAAGTATGACTTAGTATTACTAACAACAAACCAGCCTTTAAAATGATTTAACTGAAATGAAATGAAGTATTATGGATAATTACTTGTCCATGTAGGGAGAATTGTGCTTTTGAAGCAGTCGAAATTACTATAAAAAATAGATAAAGGCTGAAAGATTGTGCACAATTATAGTTCTGCAACTGCGAGGGTATTCCGATCATTTGTATCCAAAATATCACTTCCAAAGCTACAGTCTTTTAATGAAAGGGTAAAACTGAATACAAAATAGTATGTAACCTAAGTGAAGAGACAGCAACAGGGGCCATTCATAAACACCTTTGAGGGAAGCCATAAATCTCTGATGTCAGAATGTGCTGTGTTTGTGTTTAGGTACCTTAGCAACAACAAGATCAGCGTGCTAGAGCTCGGAGCTCTGGACCATCTGGGTTCGACGCTACAGGTCCTCCGACTGAGCCGAAACCGCATCAGCCAGATCCCCGTGAAAGCCTTCCAGCTTCCGAGGCTCACCCAGCTGTGAGTACCACTGGATTTCATCAGTTTAACAGCGTAGTTAACATGCTGACAAAGTTGTGTTTTGATCTGTCAGGAGAGTTTACCCTGGAAAAACAATATAATTTTGACGTTTGTGTTGAGGCCAAAAATGAATGGCTTTCCCAGTTGTAGCCTTTGGAGACATTACAGAATTGAAAAGAATGAAGGTTTGAATAGGAGGAGTTTGTAAGGTCTGTTGATTGAGCTCCGTGTGCTCAACATGTGGAATGCTATTAGTGGGAGCTATACCTCTAGGGATGGATAAGGTCTGACTAGGTAAACACTAGAGCCATATTATTGGTGATTTATTGCCTTCTTCCATATCCCCAAAGTGGTTTGTTCATTCCCCGCACTGTGCTCCATTATCTTTGTCAACTTCCCTCCAGCGTAACAGTGAGGTCGACCCATTTGTAGATCAACGCCTCTATTCTGGAGCGCGAAGGGACTCGTAATGGGAGTCTCCCCCATGGTGGCTTCAGTAGTTTCCCCAGGTGCCTTTTTGTTGGACAGGTGGCCCCGGTGACACAGTATCTGCACATGCTAGCGGTGATGCACATTAGACACAAAGGAACCCATGTGGATGTTTATCTTTGCCAACCTGGGGGCTTTTACAGCCTCGCAACAGACACACACGTGCCCGATGTTCAGATTCACAGGCTCATACAAAGATCGCTGACTTCACATGTGCAAAATCTCAACAGCACGTCTTTCTGTTCATGTGCCTTTTTCGAATCACTCTCAGTTTAAAGAAGCCGAGGTCTGCGGGTATACATGAGGGGGTTGGTAACGACAAAATGCTGCAGCTAATAGGAATCTTTAGTTTTGACTTCGGTATGATGGATGCTCATGTGCTGTAGGATGAGGGTAAAAGGTGCTGAGAGAAAAGAAAAGAAACAGGGGTGAAAAAATGTCTTTCCTGTTTTCGAGAGGTGATGAATAGTTTGGGAAAGTTTACACTCTGATTAAGCCTCACACAGCTTTTTCTCCCAGGATCACATGTTTAACTCTGTCTGGTCTTCTTCCCGTCCACCACGCAGCGAGCTGAACAGGAACCGTATTCGCCAGGTAGAAGGTCTGACCTTCCAGGGTCTGTCCAGCCTGGAGGTGCTGAAGCTGCAGAGGAACAACATCAGCAAGCTGACGGACGGCGCCTTCTGGGATCTGGCAAAGATGAAAGTCCTGTATGTAACAGAAAAACTAAAACACTATTGATGCATGGCACCACATACCGGTATTACACAATCTGAATTTTTTCTATAGTGATACATGCGATTAATGCTCCATCTAACATGTGTTGTGTAACTCCAGCTAAGTTCTTTTGCATGAAACATGCTGCATCAGAATCATGAAATGGATCATCTCTCAGCTGATATCTCATACTAACCAACTGATTTATGGAGTTTGGTTGTTGCACATAGCTTGGAGCAAGCGCTGCCTGATAGGCTAATCCTATTTGTACCAGTTAGTGGCTATTATGGGAACATTGACTGACCAAACCTCATAAGAATGAGATCTTTTTGTGCGCTTACTGGAACTTGGTCACAATCGCAACAATCACACTTTTTGTAGCCAAAATGCAATTTTTTACGTATTACTTCAATTACACGCAAAATAACACAGTAATTGTCACAAATTACATTGTAAAAAATGCTGCTGCAGATTCGAGTCATTTCAGGGCACAATGATGCCTTTCAACCCCTGACGCCCTGTTGCTGTCAAACCACCATGTCAAGCTCCCACGTATAACACCTGCATTTCTCCTTTTTTTTTCTTTTTCGTCCCATGCAGTCACCTGGACTACAACAGCCTGACGGAGGTGAACAGTGGCTCTCTGTACGGCCTGACATCCCTTCAGCAGTTATTCCTCAGTAACAACTCGATAGCCCGAATCAATCCTGATGGATGGAAGTTCTGCCAGAAGCTGAGGGAGCTGTGAGTACCAGCATTTAGATTAGCCTTGAACACTCAAACTCTCGTGTCTAATGTCCTTTTGCAAAAATTGTCCATCAGTCTGTAGTTAAAACTCCTAAAACTGGCAGGAAAGAAAAAAGTTCCATACAGTTTAGCTTAAAAAATAAAAATTGCATATTCACAACTCTGTTACAAGCAGCACAATGACATTTAGATTTTAAACTAAGATCTTCTGTCTCAGAGGATCTAAACCTGTTGTCATATAGCCTGAGAACCCAAGACTGCCCACCCCCCCACCCATATCATCCAACCACCTTCCCCAGGGTTAAATGACATTGTGCTTTAACACTCAATATGCTACGCTATTCTCAGGATAAGCCTGTTTATCCCATAATTAGAGCTGGGCTCAACAGCACTCAAGCTCTTCGACAAGAGTTTTTGTACTAAGTTCTGAAACGCGGAGGGAGGAGGGGGTTTGGCAAACCAGCGTGTAATCCTCTGCCGGTTGTGTTGTGGTAATTACACTGAGGGATCGCCTTTGCGTCCTTTGTCTACCGAATGAGGAGTTATTATCTGAGAGTCTTTCCTGCTCTGTTGACACGGCCGTCGTATCGCTGCTGTAAAGTGCTCTGCTCAGCTGAGGCGTCCCTAACCGTGAGGTCGCCTGGGGGAATACGTGGCGCCCATTAATGGTCTGAAGGAATAAAGAGGTAGATAGCGTTCCCGTTAGTTTGCTCTGTGTATCTCGATGCCGTTTCCTGTGCGCACGTCTTACGAATGACAGATTGCCCCCCCTCCTAGATGATCCTCCCGGCGCTGCACTAGTCAGTGGTTGTATGATTTTATTATCTAGCTGTGGTGACCCCCACGGCTGATACAAGAGAGTGACTCGTCTTTATAAGGAGCCTGTTATTACATTCCCAATGGGCCCGGCTGAGCTGGTCATCAGGGAGAATCTCTGCACACATGACTGGTCAAGCAGACCTGAGGCCAGGCCACAGAGACAGACAGCGAGGCCCACAGAGAGGGCAATAAAATACACAATACTGCCTTTGACCACTGTTTGAAAGATACCCTTATCGGGTTTACCTTGGTTTCTAATCAGGATTTATTAAAGGGTATTATATACATACTGTGATATAACATCCTCCTTGTCTTGTTTACTAGTGGAGCATGCTTTCTTTCCATATTTCCTGAAACAAGTGCAACCGACTGGAAATTCATTTAGTGTTCTGTTCTTACCCCATTTGGGTTTGTTAAGCTGGATATGTTGGATACACAAGTCATATTTTGAGGGCCGCATAAGACTTGAGTGACAGTATATTCCCCCCAGGGCTTACCACATGCTCAGGTAGGCTTATAATTTGAGGCTGTAGACATGTTAAGTTCAGACCGAGAATTTCTTTTCCTCCCTGTTAAGTCCTCAGTGGAGCCCTAAGGTCTGCTAATCCCATTCTCTGTTCACTTCTGTGGTGAAAAAGACACAATGGAAAAACACATCACAGAGTGGCAAATAGACATTGAATCAGCCATGAAATTTAAGTATAATGATGTCGCGAGCTGCCTCAGCGTTCTGCCAACCTGTCATCTCCTTCCAGACCTCACACAGTACATTTCTCTCTCTTGCCCCCTTTTTTCCTCCTTTTCTCTCTCTCTCTGTCTCCATCCTCTTTACTCTGTCTCGCGCTCCGCTTCTCTCTCCAGCAATCTGTCGTACAACAACTTGACGCGCCTGGATGAAGGCAGCCTGGCTGTGCTGGGGGATCTCCACACCCTTCGCCTGGGCCACAACTCCATCAGCCACATCACCGAGGGAGCCTTCAGGGGCCTCAAGGCCGTACGCGTCCTGTAAGTACACAGCCCGGCAACCACCGTTACCCCCGCTAACTCACTCATTATGGTTTTGCCCCCATTGGTGACGTGCCAAGGCTGGCCAAGATGAGCCACTCGGGAGCAATGAAAGCTGACATGTTTAATACTGATTTGACCCATGTGATATTCGATATTAAGGCTTATGTAATATCTTCAGCTGATGTTTAAAAGCGGTGGTTGTTTTACTTTCCAACCCAAGTTCGATCGGCTTTGTTTTCATATCTATTCAGTAGTTGTTTTTTAAAAACTTTTACAAGGTTTCCGTGCATCAGCATGGTCTCGGTTTCTGTAGCAACACCTTATTTTCGTTCCTTTCCTCACTTTGTTCCCTTTGTCTGGTTCTTGTTTTGTCTTTGACACTGGTTTCCAACAAACTTGGATCTAAATGCGCTCTGTGTCGTTCGCCTCCCTTGAGATCCCTCCCAGCTTTTTAGAAGCCATGAATAAAGACAGAGGTTTCTTTTCCCACCGATCCACCTTTTGCACACAAAAAAAGCCTAAACAGGCCTAAAGAAA
This sequence comes from Decapterus maruadsi, assembly GCA_030347415.2. Classification (NCBI taxonomy): domain Eukaryota; kingdom Metazoa; phylum Chordata; class Actinopteri; order Carangiformes; family Carangidae; genus Decapterus; species Decapterus maruadsi. Next base: position 8,397,757 of record CM064896.1, on the reverse strand, counting down.
GAAAAGGGCGAAATGAAAGGGAGAAAGTCAGGGGATAAATCCAGGAGAAAAACTTGGGGGTCTTGGTTCCCGACCAAGGTCCTCTTGGCTGTGTCTCTTCCCAGTGAGAGAGCCAGAGAGGAGGGTTGTGCCAGAAGTTGCTAGACAAGCTCTCTCTCACAGTGAGGTGACAAGCCAAGGCACATAAGGCCTCTCTCTGCTGGCACGTTGGGTGCAAGATAACTAGTTACAGAGGGTGGGTTAGGGAGCTGAGCTTGTGACTGCCATGTCTCCACTCCACTGTACTTGTGCTTCTCTCACTTATGTTTAATTGCTCATTTTGTTTCTTTTGGCTTTTACCCTTTCAAAGCACACTTAATGCCCATTTATTCCCTCTGTTATCCTAAGTGTGTTCTGTCATCTCCTCGTGTTATTCCCAACACGCTCGCTATCTTTGTCTCGAGTCTGCATAATCTTTCTCCTTGTATCACTCCTGCCCTCCGTGTCTTTGAGGCAGACCTAATCTAATCAGTGGTCGGGAGAACAGGCATAGGCTGGGCCGTGAAAAGGAGCTGGGGGAGCTTTAATTGGGCCTGCGCTGCTGGCCGTGCTGGCATGGGGCTGGAGCCTGCATCGGGGTGTGAAAGCTCCAAACAAGCCAGCCTGCCCTCTAATTCGGCCACGGGGGTCGTTGGCTCATCGGGGGCCCCCCCTCCCTCTCTCTCTCCCCGTGCCCGGTCTCCCTGCGCCGGAGCCCCCACCACTGGCCTTGCTTTAACAAGGCAAAGGCCATTCACATCCAGCCAGCCAGAAAGAGTAGGAAATTGGCAGCCCCAGTCCAGTCCAACTAAGACACTGGCCAATGGAGACTGAAAAGAACCAGAGGGGGGGATCAGAGATGCTTGGAAAAGCAAAAAAAAGGGGGGGTGGTGGAGCAGAGGATGCTTTTGTGGAGGTGGTGGAGGGTGTGGCTGACCATCAACCTCAAAGGCCCTTCTCAAGTTTGAAAGAAAGTCTTTTAATGGTCCAGAGGAGAGCTCCGATTCTCTTGTTTTTCTTTTCAATTATCATGCGGAGGAGGAGGGGGGAGGGAGCGGGGTTCCTCCGCTGCTATGACTTCACCTACAGAGGTAGTTCTTTAGACCTCGCAAGGGGGAAATGAAGTTCATTCAACAAGTGTTTGGAAACCCCCATACACTGTAAAAAAAAGAAAGAAAAAAAAAGGCCTTTTCTCTCTCCCTTCTTTTCATTGAATCCATTCTGTCTCTGCTTGGCCACAGCTGAGCTTTGTCCTTAACCTCATTAAGGTTCTTGGCTTCAGTTGGGCCGCGCCGTACCTGCCACCATCGGACCAACAGACCCGACTGTCTGGCCTCTGACAGGGCATTGTGTTCCCGCCAATCCCTCCATGCCGTCATGAATTATACATGTGTTTCCCCTGTGCCGGGGCTTGCCTCGACACACCAACGCACACACACGCATGCACGCACGCATACTCGCACGCACGCCCCTTCTCCACCCCTCTAAGGAAAGAATGCGCTTGGTTGGCAGAGCAGAGCGGCAGAGGGGCTCTTAAGGCCAGGTGCAGAGGGGGAGGGAGCGTGGGCGAGGGGGTAACCCGTGACTTCCAGCCCAGCCTCTGCCAGGGCTGTGAAACGCTTCAGCGCTGGCAGACTCTGTCCCTGCTCTCCTCCTTCCCTCCCTCCCTCCCTCCCTCCCTCCCTCCCTCCCTCCTTCCATCTCTCTTATACCCCTCTTTTCTCTCCTTCTCCACAGGGAGCTGGACCATAACGACATCTCGGGCACAATAGAGGACACCAATGGGGCCTTCTCTGGATTGGACAGCCTCAACAAGCTGTGAGTCTCTTCTTCTCAGCTCTTTTCTTCTTCTGTCCTCCTCCGCCTCTCCTTCTCTACCCACTCCTCCTTTTTTTTTTCATCTCTCTGTTCTGGCCTGTCACTGACTCCGGGATTCTCTCTGCTGTTCTTCAAAAACAGACACTCAAAAGTAACAGGAGTGAGCTTTTGCATCCAAAAAGTTTCCCTCCAAATCCCCGCTCACCCATCATTGCCAGCTAAGTTGAACCAGTCCAGTTTAAAAAGGCCACAGAGTTTGAGATATCGATCCCCCTCAAGACCCCACACTTGACTTGGAAGGGAAGTATTTGCAGTGTGATGATGACTCACAGGGCCTCTCTTCCTTTTTCTTTTTACAAGCCTCGCTTATGAAATATTGAAGATCATTTTTTATTCTCCCATCATCCTGTAGAATCCAACGCCAATTACTCTCCAGCTCAATCTGGCTTTCATCTTATGATTTCATTGTTTCCCTGTAGCTTTATGGCCGGACTAGCTTCCATTTGCTGCTAAATCAAAAGATACAGTGTATTCTTTTGTAACTGTTTTTCATTATTATTTAAAGATGTTTTCATCAAGGCAGCCTGTTAAAAAAAAAAATTCAGTGTTGAGCTGGCAAGTTGAGAAATTAGAGCGGACATGGAGTTGCTGGCATTGAGCGGCAATCATCAACCTGCAGCATGAAAAGATGATGTCCAGCCAAGATGGTGCCCAGTGTGGGCACGGCTGAAAGAGAAAGAACTTGAGAAAGGGCTTTTCTTCGAGCTGGCGGGGGTTCGCTCCCCAATAGGCTTATTTCTATTTCTCCTCCATGCCTCCGCTCCTCTCGTCCCCCTCGTTCCCAGTCCCCGTTGTTAGGAACTGAGAGAGGGTGAAATTGAGGGCTGCATTCAGTCATCAACATCAAACGCCTCACACGCCCCGCCCTCTGACCCTACCCCCTTTTGTCGCAACGTTGGCGGAAACGGCCCGCTGCATCCCAACGCTGGCAAAGCGAGCCATGGGAAAAAGAGATGCAGAAAAGAGAAAGAAGGGCTGAGACTTCAAAGTGTCCTCCACACACACTGGGTTTCCTTAAAAGCAGCTTGCGAATGCTGCCACATGGGAGGGAAGCGGGTCTTCCAGCTCTAAGCCAAAGAAAACGATTTCATTTTTGTTGTCACAGGCTCGTCAAGTCCCTTCAAAATAAAATAAAAAAGCTGCAAAAATCACAAAGTAGCCCTCTTGTCATTTCCCGTGACAAGACAGGCCGTCTGTTTGTGTGGACATGTGGATGAGTTTGAACACTAGAGTCTTCATTGTGAAGCAGCCAGCCGTGTCTCCTCTTCCTGTGAAGCGAAGGCTACAACGGGAGAGGAGAGGAGAGGAGCGCAGGGAGGGGAGGGGAGGTGGAAACGGGGAGAGAAGGACGGAAGAAGGGATTAGGACCCCAAATCAGAGAAGAACAGCAACTCGCCACTTGGCTCAGAGCAGGCACGGACACACAATCACATGGGTTTGCACGTATGTCGTTATAAGCCCCCGCGAGGACACACACTCACACAGCAGCACCCCCCCTGGTCATTCTATTAAATTCTAATAAAGATAAAAGTGGTCTTTGAAGAGCAGCGCCCCCCCACCCCCCCTCCATCCAACTCCGACTCCATCTCCTCTCCCTCACCCTTCCTCCTGGCTAATCTCCATGCAGTTCAGATTTCCAGTACCTCAATCCCCTCAATCTTATCAGATACAGCCTCGCTAATTGTGCCTCTCTCCCTCCCTTGTGCTCTCTTTTCACCCCCTCTCTCATCCCCTTCTTCCCCCTCTCTCCCTCTCTCCCTCCATCTATCGACACCCTTCATGTTTGGAAACGGCAGGACTCTGTTTGGAAACAAGATCAAGTCGGTGGCCAAGAAAGCCTTCTCTGGCCTGGAGACCCTGGAACACCTGTGAGTATCCCACAATGCTCGGTGCCGCCCCTCCCCTCAGCCGGGGAGAAAGAGAGAGTGAGCGAGTGTGAGGGGAGAGAGGGTGGTGTGTGTGTGTGTGTGTGTGTGTGTGGAGGGAGTGGGGGGTTGCCAAAAGTAGCTGGCAGAGAGGAAGCCGCTAGCAATTTAATAGCGTCTTTGTAAAAGGAGAAGACAGGGGCTTTTGCAAGCGCCCAGCTGCTTCTCTCTCGTTAGCCTAGCACAATCTTTGGCCTTTTTTTTCCTGCGTCTACACAGGAACAAAGTTATTGAGCATATGTTGAGCTCCGTAGAAGAAATGGAATTCCTATAAGCTCTTTCACAGGCCTTTGTCCAATGAGGGGCGGGGAGGGATGGAAAAAGTTGGCTTGTATGCTGCTTACAGATACAGACCTGGATATTTCCACATCGGTTAAAGGGTGTGATCCTCGCTAATGGAAGCTCATACGCCGCAATGACTGTACTGTATGCTGTGTGTATACAGTTGATGACTAATGCAAAGCAATGTCCCGACAGGAACTTGGGCGAGAATGCTATTCGTTCCATCCAGCCCGATGCCTTCAGTAAGATGAGGAACCTCAAAACCCTGTGAGTTACGCTGATGCATTCACACAAACACACATGATTTATGTGCACAAAACCCACACGCGCAGAAGCAGCCAGCAGCAGATATACGCTCACACGCCTCAGCTCAGATAAAAAAAACACACTCCCACACTGCTTTTTGGCATCCACGCACACTCAGAAACATATATTCAGATGCAACAGATGTGATGTATAGCATAGCGCATTCACTCACTCCTCTCCTCTCTTCTCTTCTCCTTCACAGCCTCGTCCAGAGCGACAGCTTCCTGTGCGACTGCCAGCTCCAGTGGCTGCCCGTCTGGCTGTCGTCACGTGGTTTGCAGGCCAGTGTCAATGCCACCTGTGCTCACCCAGAGAGCCTCAAGGGCACCAGCATCTTCCAGGCCCCCCCCAGCAGCTTTGTGTGTGGTGAGTTTTGTGTGCGTGTGTGTAATCTGTGTTTATGTGGGTGTGTGTGTTGAGCAAGAGACAGTGACTGGAGGCACAGATGGGCCACATTGACAACTTGGCACTCTGCTGCTATTTACATACTCGCACATATTTGTTTGTGTGGTGTTTCTGCTAAGCTCTGCGTTTGCATACTGACACGCTAATGGAGCCGTATGTGTGTTTTATTTTCCTTGTTGTCATCCATTTATGCATAGCAGGCAAACACCTACTGAGAAAGACTTGTGATGTTTGACATTGGACCACACATATGATTAATGCGTCCTCACTCAAAACACTCTGTCTTTCCTTTCTTCTTTTCCCTCAATCTCCACCAGACGACGTCCCGAAGCCCCAGATCACGGCGCAGCCCGAAACCACGGTGACGGTCCTCGGCAGCGACGTGCGTCTCACCTGCACGGCGGCGAGCAGCAGCTCCTCCCCCATGACCTTCGCCTGGCGCAAGGACCAGGAACTGCTGCGACACGCCGAGACGGAGAACTACGCCCACGTGCAAGCTCACCACCAGGGCACGACGTCGGACGTGCCGGGCGCAGGCGGAGGAGTGATGCAGTACACCACCATCCTGCACCTGCGGAGAGTCACCTTCGCTCACGAGGGCCGTTACCAGTGTATCATCACCAACCACTTCGGCTCCACTTACTCCAGCAAAGCCCGCCTCATCGTCAATGGTAAGTTGTTGTGATATTACAGTATTACTATTATATTAAATGAAGAGTTGGGTCGTTGTGGTTGTAAATGTCTGAAAAAAAAAGAGAAATACTAAAGATCACAGAAGATGGGCAGGAAAACACAAGCCCCTCCACTATCTCTGTTGACATGTGTGTAATCGCATCATTTCCACCAAATAAAATGCGTGTTTATGTTATACAGACCAGAGTTTCAATTGTCCCGTTTGACAGAGGCGCGATTGAGATAAGTGGCCATGCTGAGTTCTTCTCTTTCCCTTGAATAAAGTCCTCTCCCTCTCGCTTCGCCTCCATCTCCTCCAGGATGGTATTCGGAACAAATTGATTTAGCTGCATGTCAGCGCTAACAGGGGCCATCTCCTCTGCACTCAGTCATCCCGCTTTCCTGCAAATGGAAGAGTATTTATCTAAAGCTCGGTTCCCCGCTGAAGTCTGCGTCGGGCTCGGACAGTCAACTTCCCGTGGATGTATTATGGGTGGCGTTTTGTTTCACCCGTGCTGATGGAACTGGTGTCTTTTTTTTTTTCTTCATCCACAGTTCTCCCATCCTTCGTGAAGACACCCAAGGACAGCACCATCAGGACGGGCCACAAAGCCAGGCTGGAGTGTGCCGCAGAGGGCCACCCAACTCCTCAGATCGCCTGGCAGAAGGACGGGGGCACGGACTTCCCCGCCGCCCGCGAGCGCCGGATGCACGTCATGCCGGACGACGACGTGTTCTTCATCATGGACGTCAAGCCGGAAGACATGGGCGTGTACAGCTGCACGGCGAAAAACACAGCGGGCACCATTTCCGCCAACGCCACCCTCACCGTGCTCGGTAAGACCTGCCATATTTCCATCTTCTCATTCACGCGAGCTGATATTCTCGTGCTCGGCGCGACATACCGTTGATCATATTCCCACAACCCCAAAAATGAACACTTGTAAATAGCTCGGCGCTCAGCTGGGAATTGGTCAGTCCGAGGCTGCAGAATGAGAGGCTTTATATTTTTCTTTTCTCGGCAGCTGTGGCCTTGCTGCAGGTCAGGGGCCAGAGGTCACAGTTGGGGGTCAAAGGGGGATGGTGGGGGAGCAAGAGGGACTCATAGAGGGGTGTTTGTTAGGCATTCCCACCCCCACCCCCCTCTATCCTGTCTTGGTGGGAGGGACAGGCATGGCTGCTTCACTGCAGGCCTCAGTGCTCCGAGTTTATTGGCTGTTTTACACTGTTAAATCAAACAAAACGGCGCTGCTCTCCTATAACCATCTCAGCACATAGATCATCTTTGTCCTTTGTCTTTGAACTGAGCAAAGCAGTCCCTTGTTGAACAGAGCTAAAAAAAAAAAAAAAGAGAGAGAGCTGGGGGAGGGGCTGTCGTCTTTGCTTTGTTGCAAGCCTGAAATTTCCCCTAAAGAGCTCACATGCAACAAGTTCTATGTTTAACACGGACAGACTGCTGCAGTCGGTATTTCGGTCACACATTTGAATATTGTGCGAGTTGTTGGACCGGTCAGCGCTCCAAGGCGGCCGCTAATCCACTCAGCAATGTAGAGTATATATCGAAGCGAGCGACCTTGCCTCTGCACAGAATCTGTGATGTTTGGGTTTGAGAGACACAGGGGTAGGAGGGGGGTGGCTGGAGTCGAGGGGCCCCTGTCTGGAAAAGAGTGGCGGGGGAGAAAAATGGGAGCCAAAGAAGAAGTGGAATGGTTGAAGTGTGTGTATGTGTGTGTGTGGGGGAAGGTAAGCAAGTAGGATTTAGAGAAAAGAGGAGGGGAGGTAGAGGAGGGGGATTGATGGAGAGGGAGAAAGTATTGATAGAAGAGTGAGGGGCGACTGAAGTGGGTTAAGTGAGATCTCTTAATCTGTGTATGTCCCACTGTGAGGGGAAGTGCTCAGTCTGAGAAGAGAGGCCTACCTACACACAGACACACACACACAGAACATGAAGTTGCCAGGGAAACGGTGAAAACACGATTTTGGAGAGGGTTTCTGCCCCGAGACAAATCTTGTTTGGTGTGTCACGATGTCAAAACGAAAACGAGTGAATTTGTCAGGATCACAGAACTGACCTCAGATGTATAAATACGGTGGTTAGATGAGACCGTCGTTGTGAGACGAGCTCGTCAGCGGCTGGATATCAAACTCAGAACATCACACTTTGTGCTCAGGCTGCCCCGCTGAATCACCACGGTCCCACAGTCTGTAACGGAGACTGTGAACAAAGCAGAAACCCAAGAACAGAAATCTAAAACTTTGATGCCATAGAATAACAAAGGAATAATAGAAAACATCGACCTCTGGGATGGCGCAGTCTCCAGGCTTTTAAAAGAGAACTATAATATCTCCTCTCGTCCGCCACAGAAACCCCCCATCTAGCCCAGGACCTGGAGGATCGCAGCGTGCTGGTCGGGGACACGGTGGCTCTGCAGTGCAAGGCCCTGGGCAGTCCGCCGCCGCGCATCACCTGGCTGCGCAACGACCAGCCCTTGCGCCCGTCCGACAGACACCACTTCACCCCGGGCAACCAGCTGCTGGTCATCGGCTCGGCCTCGCTGGAGGACGCCGGCCGCTACACCTGCCTCATGTCCAACACGCTGGGCACAGAGCGCGCTCACAGCCAGCTGGTGGTGAAGCAGCAGAGGAGCCCCTGCCCCTCGGCGTCAGGCCCCAGCACCGTCACCATAGGGATCATCGTCATCGCCGTGGTGACCAGCATCGTGGTGACGTCGCTGGTGTGGGTGTGCATCATCTACCAGACGAGGAAAAAGAGCGAGGAGTGCAGCGTCACCAACACAGGTGAGTTGCGTGGTTATGTAGGGTAAAATACTAAAGTGGAGCTGTAATTTTTTTGCTTTAAAGGGATAGTTCAGCATTTTGGAAAATTGGCCCATTGCCATAATCCCTGTAGTTTTAGGAGTAGATTCGTTACCTTTTAATTGTCGGTGCAAGCAATTTTTAGAACGGCGGAGCAGAGCCGTGAGCTGCTCAGGGCAACGCTATGGATGCTATTGGGATTTCTTGGTTTCCCTCAATCAAACAATTCTAAAATGCTCTTGTGGACAAGTTGAGACCTGCACATTCACCACAAGAATGCAGCTCACGGCTCTGCTCTGCCGTTCAAAAAAATAGCTTGCACGAACAATTAAATGTAACAAATCTACTCCTGCCTTGTGGCAAATGTTGAACTATCCCTTTAATACTTAAAAATGATTGGATGAAAGAATCATAGTGCTACTGTCGGCACCCACAGTCCTGGTTGTAATGTCTCAATGTTTTCATCTCTCTCCCAGATGAGACCATAGTTCCTCCAGATGTGCCCAGTTACCTCTCCTCCCAGGGTACTCTGTCAGAGCGGCAGGATGTGTGTATCCGCGTGGAGGCCGGCGGTGGACCTCAGCCCAACGGACACGTCGTAGACACCACAGGTTAGCTGACAGTCGAATCTAAGCTCACTCTTCCAAATGTTTGTGCCCCCCCCCCTCCTTCTTCCCATGAGCAAAGTTGGTGCGTTGCGTAACGATGAAAGGAGCAGCGTTGTCTGCGAAGGCCTGCTCAGCATCAGAGATAATTACTGCAGACACCCAAACCACAGTGTTGATACACAGTTGTTGATTTTTTGCCTCCAATTCATTCATTTTCCCTCCCTCCTCCCTGCCCGCAGGTTACGACGGTGCAGTGGTGTGTACGGATTGTATGGAGAACAGCAGCAGCTACTCCAAAGATCCCGACTACCTGACACACGGCTACGGCCAAGCCGGAGGCACAGAGTATCAGCAGCACTCCCTGCCCCCGCCTTACTCTCACTTTCACCCAGCGGAGCATCACGACCCGGCTTCACACACAGCCCCGCTCTGCAACGGGACACCCAACGGGATCCGGAAGGACATTCATGGATCCGCGTATCCAAAAAACCACAATACGTTACAAGGGAACCAACAGGATAGAAAAGGTAAGACGATCGGAGCGAGTTCAAATGCCAACAGCCTGATCCCGTAAACACAAACAGTAATGAAGTAATAAATCCAGTCGGCTTCCAACGGCCCCAAACTGTCCCAGTTTTCCTATCAGGTGATACCGTGAGAAACTATCAGCATGCGAGGAGCTCTTATCGAGACAAACTCCTTTGAACCTGATTGTTGATAGATTGGCTCCTACCACCACCTGACAGTGTATCATAGTTGCATGCCCAGAGCCCCTCAGGATATCTCTCGGAAACCACTGCAAAGCAGCTCTGAGTTTCCTCTGCTGCCAAAACTCTTGCAGTTGCACGTCAGGGCCTGTTCTGGGATTCAGCTTCTTTTGCGAGGAGCAATACCACAGGAATTGGCCTCCAAATACCTATTCTCACCTCCGCATGTCAACGCAGCCCTGTTCTCACATTCCACCACCTCCATATCCTATAGCGAAACGCATATTTGTCCACACACACACACACACGTCACGTCATCGACTTTGCCTGTTTCTGACTCCGCCTCCTTCTGTTTTGTGTTCCTCAGCGAGCAGAGCGGGACAGACGCCGCCGTGCTCTCCACCACAGGAGGAGTCCTTCCACAAACCGGTGAAGCTGACCGGCGTGACGAGCCACGACAGTGACTGTGAGCCTGAGCTCAGACAGACTCTGCTGTCCAATGGACACACCCTGAGAGCCTCTCAGAATGAGAGCACCCCCCTAAGGAGAGCCAGCGACTAGCATGCGCTGCATCCAGCCCAAAACATGGACTCACGATAGATGAGTGGACTTTTTAAAAAAAATCTTTTTGCACTGGGAAATAAACTGCTACCTCATATCGAGGCGATCGATCCTGAGCCTCCTGGATGTCGTGGCAGGGGAGCGCCGGGAGTGGGAAACAGAAAAGGAAAAAAAAAAAACACAGGGGGCATCCGGAGTTTGAAGGTGGAGCTTGTGTGGGTGGCGTCCCATCTGAGCGTACGAGCTGTATATAGTTAAAACCTTCCCTTGGGAGGTGACCAATAAATTCTAGCTCCAAAAAAATGTGACTTGCATTTGAAGCATGTAAATGTAGGGAATCTTGTACAGTGTATGTATGTGCAGGGGAAAAAAGAGAAATATACCTTTGGACATTTGACTGTACATAAGAGTTTTCTTATATTATATATTATATAACTTTTACAAAAGAGTATTTGAATTTATGTGCATGACAAAGAAAGGAGTGATGGTATTTTTATTTTTCTTCAAAAAAAGACTGTCTTTTCAGCTTTTACCAACCTTCAGCTGCGGTGCCTTATTGCATGATCAAAGAAAACTCAACTTGTAATAGCATATATCAAGAGACTTTTCATGAGAGATACTGGTACACTCTTTATAGCAAACAAAACAAAACACTTGATTGCACTTGAATTTTTTTTTTCCTTTGACAAACGCTGCCAACCATGGCCTTACAGAAACACAGTTCACACTTGTTATCGTATGAAGGAAGAGCTTTGATGTAAATTATTTTGGTACGTCAGATGGTACAAGGTGGGATGTTCGCAGGCGGTCAGTTAAAGCACTTTTTATACTCACTTCATAAACAAGCCGATTGTGTACGTGATATCTGCCAATGAGAATGCAGGAAACTCCTCCGCGCGGGGAGACATTCCACTTAACTTTGACAAGGTAAAGTTGACAGTACATACTGTAACATTAAGGCTCTTCCACCTGTTTCACAATATAAATGTTACTGCAAAGCTGCTCTGAGCTGGTTGGGAGAAAACCTTTCCTCTCAAAGGTTCTTTATTTGCCCAGGAAAGTGACTTTGGCACAAAGTTTGCAACATCAGCCAACAGCTGTAATTTTGGAGCTGTAGTTTGTATCATATAAAGCTGTAACAGCTAGAAGTGATCTCTCAGTGTGGACACAGGACAGCTGTCATGAAATCTCCAGTCACGTGCGCCCCCAGCGCTGACGTGTAATTGGCTCAATGTTTAATTAATCAAGCAATTGGAATGCTATGAATTTTTTTTTTTTTTTTAACAAAAAAGATGGAGAATCAGGGAGAATGATGTTGTATTGTGTCATGATGTTACTGCTGTATTAAGCCTAAAGATCCACCGATGATGTGCATTCAGAAGCAAATGGCCAGTATTCCACCTCTTGTCACACTACTACCACCACCACCACATTACGATAACCTTTTCAGCATCACTACAGTTGAATAATGTTTCATGCTTGAGGTAACTAAAGGTGCGGCTCAATGCTGTGAACAGTGGGAAAGCTTGTGAACTGTGCTCTAACCAAACTTGGAGGAATAATGCAGTCAGACGCTCCCTGGACTGTCACTGTCCCTGCATACACTGGCTCTCAAATCACTCAGTAGTAGTTACATTGTTAAATCCCCACCCTTCCTCACTGTGCCCTTGTCTGAACCCTGTTCTGTTATCAGTGGCCTTATCAAGGTGAAATGGAGGACGTGCTCCTCTTGTTACTCCTGATAGCACCAATCAGAGATGATTTTTTTTTTCTTACCAGCAAAGACCAATCAGAGAAGCCCTGGTGCAAAATCAGTTCCAGTGTAGCAGGTAAAAGGGACAAGAGGGGAGTCGGGTGCAGGTCGTGTTCTGAGTAATTTATTGAGACAAATTGTCCGAAAAACCGTTGTACCAATGTCAAAGCTGCGAACAGTGAAGTGTCTAACATGGCATTGAAGTGTCTAATAAAAAAAATCACATTTTGCTATTATTCCAAGTGTTTTTTTTTTCTTATGTGTCTCTGCCTGAATCAACATGTGAAAGGATGTTTTGTGCGACAACTGCATCACAAACAGCTGAGTTAGCATTCAGTGCTGCTCACATGTCGCAGCGGTTATGGTGAAGTCATCAATTCAAATGGAGCATGGACATGAAACCCAGAGACCTTGATCTTCAAAGCAGTCAAGTAGCTTGCGCCTGGACCGCTAAAACACACATACACACACACACACACACAGAGCTAATCTTCCAACCAGGAATGTCTCCTGGCTCCCTGAAGCTCCAAAGACAGCAGGCATATTTTTTCCTTCTGTGGGCTGTTTAAAATATTTGCTATTGAGTCAGGGCTGACTTGAGGGTCAGTGGCTGGCCAGAATGTGCATTCCAGATGGATGTTTGTCACCGGATGATTGACATGCCCCTGGCCGTGGCCTCCACCAATCACACACCGACCATTGTTGTCCAACAGCCTAGTGACAAGCAGCATGACAAACTCTCCCACCTGTGAGGCCATCCGTCTGCCTCAGTGCCTCTGCCCCCACCTAGGACTTAGCAAGTCTTCAGCTTATACCTCCACACACCGACCGCTGAAGGACAAACACCGGGCTGATTCACGGGAAGCGAGAAGGAAAAGCACGATGGCAAGGCTAAATGTTGCTGCTTATGTCATTAAGATGATCCGTCTTCTGCCTGACGTAGTAGAGAGGAGTAGTTTGTAATAAGTCATCTTGAATTACGCGAGTTACTATTTGTCGCTTTAAAACAAAAAAAAACAGGGAATGTGTGGAGAGAGGAGGCCGTTCATGCTTGTGGAGTCAGCTGGTTCAGAGGGAATCCGCTTACACATCCTCACCTTCAAAAGAATCCTTTAGAAATCCACTAATTCACAGCATCACATTACGTATAATTCCAGCCCATGATGCTTCACACACCAGTGCACTTACACAATCATTTAGCATTTTTCTTTTCCCCCACAGAATCGTATCATTTTCCGTGTCAGGCCAGTGGCATTAACATCTGTAGTTCATGTTCATCGTAGCAACTGTTCTTACTTAAGTGGTCAGTTAACACAACAACCAAACCATATTTTCCTCACTTACTCACACATGGTGAACTCATGCTCAGTGGCAAATACAGTTAGTTAGAGCCATGCGAACAACTCCGTGCCATTAAGTCAGTCCTTTTTGGGTTTGTGACCCAATTTTGACATCACACATTTCTGGCGATCCCACGATCACGTGCAGTCATGTGATCGCGGCCGTCATTCATGCGTCAGTTCAGATATTTTTTATATGCTGCATTTTATTTGAGAAAGTGAAAGTATAGAATACTGTTGTTTAAGATTGTGTGTGGTGTTTTTAATCATAATTAAAAAGAAAATAAGAATATTTTTTATCAGTAATTTTTAATTACTGGACCTTTAATGCGACCCCATTTGAATTCCAGGCGACCTCACGTGGGGCCCCGACCCCAAGGTTGAAAGACACTGTATTGAGTGAAAGTGGTCTGGTACTTTGGTTAAGAAGTACACTCTTAAACAATATATTAGGGAAACCTCGAGTACAGAGTAACTAGTCTGTATGATTTATCCGATTAAATGAATAGTCTCAAATACAATATCAGTTATTGAATGAATATTATTTAATTTATATTTAAGAATAAAACTGACTTTTACTAATTCAATTGGAATCCGACGACTTCCGGTTATGGCGGCGAGCTGGTCGGTGGTGTAGTTCGAGAGCTCCCTGAACGGTCCGACATTTCCCCAACCTCAGAGTAATTTACGCGAGCATATCTGTGAAACTTTTATGGGGAAATACAATCTAAGAAACGCTAAGACCGTAACCAGCCCAAACTGTGAGGAAAACGAGGAAATGGCGACAGGAGACGTCGACGCAGATGAGGCTAATGTGCATGCTACAATGGCCGCCCTGCAAGCTAGCATGGACGCTATCCGCGCTGACATAAAAGCAGGGCATCTGGACATGAAAAAAGAACTGAGCGGATTCTGCGAGACAATCAAAAAAGACATGAGGGAAGAGTTCGGGAACTTTAAAGAAGAAGTTAACCAACAACTGAGCGAGATCGGGGCAGAACTCAAGAACACAGAGGCTAGAGTGGAGGAGGTGGAGACCCGAGTGGCCGAGATGGAGGAGTGGAGTGTTACCGTGAAGGACGAGCTTCTCCAGGCTCTGAAGGAGCAAGAGAGCATCGTGTCAAAGTTAACTGATTTAGAAACACGCTCCCGCAGAAACAACCTCCGCATCTTCGGGATCCCCGAGGGGGAGGAGGGGAAGAACGCATGTGAGTTTATGGAGAGATTTATTAAATCCGAGTTGCAACTCCCAGACATCGACCTCAACATACAACGCTGCCACAGGTCACTCGGACCAAAACCATCGCCGCCGGCCGCCCCGAGATCCATGGTCGCTTACTTCCTCGTCTATAAAACCAAGGATCTGGTGTTGAGCAGCGCATGGAAAAAGAAAGAAATACACTTCAAGGGGAAAAGAGTGTACTTTGATCACGACTACCCAGCAGATGTGATAAAAAAGAGGAAGAAATACGCCCCACTGAGGAAGGTGCTGAAAGAACGAGGACTCAGATTTCAGACACCTGCACCTGCAAGGCTCCGAGTCTTCTACGATGAAGGACCCACCACTTACGACAACGCGGACGATGCGACGGAGGATTTGCTGAAGAGGGGGATACTGACAGCCGACGAGGGAAACACGCGCGCCGACGCATCCCAGACAGCTGTGACACCGCGCAAGAAGCTGGAAAGAAACGCGTGGCAGACCAGCGGATCCCCAAGAGACCGGGACAGGTCCTCAAACCTCGAACGAGCCAGAGAGAAGCTCCGGAGATTTCAACGATCCATCACACTGCAGGAGGATATGACCTGAGGTGCATTCGTGAGTGATAAAGAGAGGAGAGTGTAATAAAAAAAAAAAAAGAAAGATAATTATTTAAAAGATTGGACCTGTTAGGAGTTTTTTGTTTTCGTTTTATCTCTTCTCCTCTCTTTTTTTTCTCATAAGAGTATCTATTTTTTTTATTTTTTTATTAAACATTGGTTGATGGTTATGGCTCTTAGCCTATAACATTAAGAAAATACCGACCGGACTGTTTTTCACGGAATGACTGAAACTACACCGTGAACTGTATGCACTAAAACCGCCTAGGACGATGTTAGGATGCATCTGGAGGGGCCCTTCCTTTGAAGGCCTCCCCTCCCCGTTCAGAAGTTGTTATTTCACTTCACCTTTGGAGGTTACTGTTGTTTGGTTATGTTCAGCACAGACGGTTTTTATTTATATGTTTAGATTATTAGAAGGGAAAAATATGTGGACTGGAATTAAGAGGTAGGATGTCGAATCAGGAATACAAAATAATTACTTTAAATGTCAATGGTCTACAAAACCCTATCAAAAGGAGTAAGTTGATTACCAAGATGAAAAGAGAAAAACAACAGATTATTTTTTGGCAAGAGACTCACCTTAGTGATAAAGAACATGAAAAGTTTAAACAGTTGGGTTTTAAGAATTCATATTACTCATCTTACAAACATGGTCAAAAGAGAGGAGTCATAATATTAATCTCAAATAAAGTTGTTTTCCAGATCTCTAAACAAATAAGAGATGCTGAGGGGAGATTCATTTTAGTGAAGGGTTACATTGATCACAAGCAGGTAACACTGCTGAATGTGTATAGACCCCCCGGTAATGATAAAGTATTTATAAAGAAAATATTCGATTTGATTGCTGAAGAGACTGAAGGGATTTTGGTCTGTGGCGGAGACTGGAATATACAACTACAACCGTCTCTTGACTCCTCTAATGCAACAAAAAGAATTAACTCTGAAACAGTCACTGTTAAGAAACTTCTCCTTGAAGCAGGTATGATGGACATTTGGAGGGTACTGAACCCCACAGCAAGGCAGTTTACGTTTTTCTCCCACCCTCATAATGCTCATTCACGGATTGACTATTTTTTTATGTTCAACTCAGAAAGACACAGAATCTTGAAATGTCAAATAGGGGTTAAAGATATCTCAGACCACGCAGGTGTTTATCTTTCCCTACATCTGGATACTGAAACGAAAAACACAACATGGAGGCTTAATACAAGCTTATTAAATGACCCGTTGTGTAAACAATATATTCATAAAGAATTTAAAGAATATTTAGAACAAAATGACACTGGAGAAGTGTCTCCAGGTACTATATGGGATGCTGCCAAGGCAGTAATAAGGGGAAAACTTATAATGTGGTCTTCAATTAAAAAGAGGGAAAAACAGAAACGAATAAACGACTTATTACAGGAACTAAAAGACCTAGAAATCAAACACATGGAACTTAATGACCCCAAATTATTAGATCAGATAAAACTCACTAAACAAAACTTAAACAAACTATATGACAGTCATGAGGAGATGAAGGCAAAGTACATCAAGCAAAGGTACTATGATAATGGACCAAGGGCTAAAAAATTGTTAGCTTGGAGGATAAGAAAGCAGCAAGAGGAAAGGTCCATTCATAAACTTAAGGATACACAATCTGGAAAGATGTGTCACAAACTAAAAGAAATACAAAAGTCCTTTGAAGATTACTACAAAGACCTGTACACCCGACCAAAGGGAGCCGATTCTTTGAGTATTACACACTTCCTTAACTCGCTGGATCTTCCGTCCATTGGATTAGAACAGAATAAAATAATGACAAATGAAATAACACAAAAAGAGTTGGATAACGCGATCTCCAGACTCAAAACAAATAAAATGCCAGGTGAGGATGGTTATTCCGCCGAATGGTATAAAGCATTTAGAGAGTTACTATCACCATCATTATTGAAATGTTTTAATTTTACACTTAATGGGGGAGACATACCAGTCTCTTGGAGACGTGCTATTATTTCTGTAATTCCTAAGGTGGGCAAGGATAAATCTGAGTGTGGTTCTTACAGACCGATATCGATTTTAAACCTAGATTATAAATTATACGCCTCAATTATTGCAAAGAGATTAGAAAATATTATTCCGGACATAATAGATGAAGACCAGACAGGTTTTCTTAAATCCAGACAGACACAAGATAATGTAAGACGCGCGTTATATTTGATGGAGCACATGAGTAAAAATAAAGATAAGTCAGTTGTTCTTAGCCTCGATGCTGAAAAGGCATTCGATTCAGTTAGTTGGGAATACCTACATTTAACATTACAAAGATTTGGTTTCGATATTAAAGTTATCTCATATTTAAAAAATTTATATCATTCTCCCTCTGCCAGAATCAAAATAAACGGTAGTTTGACTGACCCTGTGCCACTTGAAAGAGGTTGTCGGCAGGGATGTCCCTTAAGCCCGACTTTGTTTGCTCTATTTATCGAGCCTTTGGCTCAGGCTATTAGAGAACATCAGAACATTAAGGGAATCTGGTTTAAAGGCACTGAGTATAAGACCTGCCTTTATGCGGATGATGTATTAATCACTCTTTCCCAACCAGATCTGAGTTTACCAACATTAATGTCTTTCCTGAAAACATTTGGTCATTACTCGGGTTATAAGTTAAATATTCACAAAACACAAGTTATCTCATTTAACTATATTCCCCCACCTCAAATAAATAATTTGTGCAATTTTAAATGGGAAAATAGTATTATTAAATACTTAGGAATTAAAATCCCAAAGGATTTGTCCACCATCTACACAATAAATTATCCTCCAATTACAACAGAGATAAAGGCAGATTTGAACAGATGGAGTTTATTACCACTGGACTTGCATAACAGAATAGATATAGTTAAAATGAACATCTTGCCACGATTGCTTTTCCTTTTTTTGTCAATACCAATAGAAATACCGCAAAAACAATTAATAGAATGGAAGAGAATGATATCTGGGTTCATTTGGAGAGGCCTTAAACCAAGGATCAGATATAAAACATTGCAACTGTCTAAAGAAAAAGGTGGTTTGGCCTTGCCGAACATAGAGAACTACTACAAATCTGCACAGCTCAGATATTTGATCTATTTATGCGACCCAAATTACAACGCCAAGTGGAAAAATCTGGAATTAAGCCAACTGGATGTTCCCCTCCAGAGCTTGCTTGGTGACAGAAACCTATACTTATTGTACAAACAAAACTTAAGCGGTTGGACGAGAACTCCCCTAAATATTTGGTTTGGTGAATGCCGAAAAAACAAACTGGAAAACCATATGAAAATATTACGATGGGTAACACATGATAAGGATTTTAAACCTGCCCAGATGGATGGACGTTTCAAACAGTGGCTCTCCAAAGGTATCACAACATACTGTCTCATTTCTGACAAAGGGACACTACACTGTTTTCAAAAACTTAAGGATAAATACGACTTAGAAAATCAAGACTTTTTCAGATACCTTCAAGTTAGAGCACACTTTAACTGTGATGTGAGCACAACAGAGGAAAGCAGTTCTGATTTAATAAACATTTTGATTGAGGCATATAAATCTAAATTAAACCGGAAATTGATTTCTAAAATCTATACCTGCTTACAGTCATTTAGTGGTACTTCTACTCTTTATGTTAAATCCAAATGGGAAAAAGAAGCCAAAATAACCATTTCAGAAAATGATTGGTTGAACATTTGTGAAACTCAAATGAGTACGTCTAGCTCTGGTTATTGGAGGGAATTTTCGTGGAAGAATATAATCCGATTTTTTATCACTCCCAAAATCAAACAGCTTCAGAAAGGTCAGACAAGTTATGGAAAGTGCTGGAGAGAGTGTGGAAACGCACAGGCGGATCATTTCCATGTCTTTTGGGACTGTCCGATTATATACTCTTTCTGGCAGGATATAGTGGTGAAAATTAATTCAATATTGGGTTTTGAGATTAAATTTGATTTTTGTACAATTTATCTTGGTGATATTTCCTCCACAATCAATGTTACTGATAATTATTTGATAAAAATAATGTTGGTTGCCAGTAAAAAAGCTATTACGAGAAGATGGCTATTGAAAGAGTCCCCATCTAAAGAGGAGTGGATTGCAATTGTGAAACAAATATATGACATGGAAAAACTGACTTTTTCCTTGAACTTGAACATGGACAAATTCACCGCACTATGGAAGAAATGGACAGCTCATTCTGAATAAGTGACAGTATCACAACTTGTGCTCTGTTTTATCTTTTTATTTTCTATTTATTTAATTATTTTTTGCTGGAGTACAGTGCCTCCTACTGTCTTATTTGATACACTCTCTCAATCTTGCTGTACACTAGTGTGTGAATGATTTAGTCCTGTTCGGACAAGGAGAGTAGACTGGATAAGTAGAACAAAAATGATTGGAGTAACTTTAACCCCTGGTCCTACCACTTACATACTTATTGTTATATCTTTCCCTGTGTAACGATATATTTGCGTATATTTTCCGTCTGTGCACTTTGTTCCTTGTTCTTCTTTTTTGTTCTTTTCTATATTATTGTAAACTGAAATACTTAATAAAAACAAAGTTAAAAAAAAAAAAAAAATCAATTGGAATCCGACAAATCAGAAACTTTGCATTACCATTTATGTTTTACCCTGCATCATATCAGAGCTTCGTGATTCTAACCCTGCTTTTATCAGAATATTTATACATTTTGGGCACTTTTTAGTTACTAAATATAACACTAATATGTTAGCTAACGTACAAAGATAACACCTGTGTTCAAGGCATACACAAACAGGTGTTATGTATTGTAGTAATTTGCAGGAATCAGTTACTCCCTGAAGATGACTGTGTTTATAAGTGAGCTTCAGACAGTACTGCTAACTGTTTCCCCCTGTTTCCAGCTAAGTTAGCAGACACCTCATTGATCTTCAATCAAACCCTCAGACAGTTTAAACATCTTTCTTTTGTAAATATATTTTTTTGTGAAAACAACATCCATCACCATTAATTACTCTGTGATGGAGGAATCTGCCTTCTGTTCTCTCATTGCTCTGCTGGAAATCAACAACGGTATTTTAATTTGGATCACACTAACTTTGCATAAACCTGCAAGTTGCACCTTACAGAGACAGTCGTCATTTTAATTGATCTTTTCCTGTCACCTAATATTAATATTTCACATTAAAGTCGACAGATATACCCCCCAGCTGTAACACAGATGGGGATAAAGGACACCTGGGGCTCCTAATAAAACAAAAGCCGTGTTAATTTAACAAAGTGGTTTATTGTTGGAGGCATCTCTAGTATGAATTTAAAGCTCTTGCAGATGGATGAGCTCAGTTGTGCTCCAGCGGGAATGTAACAATGATGAGATATTACTGTGTCTCCCCGGTGGATCTTTAACACAGGTGGCTTGGCTTAATGGAGAGGAGAAAATATGGATAAAACACTAAAATAATCATGAAACAATGTGGCGAAGAGACAGTCTTTAAAACGGTAACTCATTCATTCACTCACACATTAAACAGCAGAGATGCTTCACTGCTCATATTGTGCAGTTCAACAAATGCAACTGAGTCTGTTCAAGTCAACCTGCAGGGCACAGATCAGCAGGAATGGTGAGTCATACTATCAAACTTGTGGACGGCTCCTCCCCTGAGCACTAATAGGTGACCCTCGTTTTTCAGGGTCCCAGCAGCATTGGAGTGCATGGTAACCCCTCCAGGGGACAAGGGTGCTGCTTCCTGAAGATGCTCTCCCCTTGCAGCTCCTGCAACAGGTCTGGGCTCTGGACCCGACCATCACTAGAGGACCAGCTGCTATAGCAATGAGCGGCGAATTTTCTCATAGGCTCCCAGGAAGATGAAACCTCCCATGCTGATGAAGGTCATCCTCGGTATGCTACCTGCAAACAGACTGTGGAAAAAAGAGAGAACATATCCTTTAAATTTAGCATTTTAAATAAAAAACAGTCACCAACCACGTTGATACCAGATATTAAGATAGTTTCAGGCTCTAAAATGTGAAGATTCGCTGATATTATATCTCAGCAAACATAGCAGTTCTGGATTTTGAACTGCAGCTGAGCACTCGCATGCTTCAATCGTTATGATCACTCTCTTTCCATTGCACTTTGTTTGCATTTTGTCTTTTATCAATACACCAACTGTCCCGACTCAGCCAAGTGTAAAAACACTTTTGCAATATGTTGCCATCTTTGGTAATATTTCACATTTCCATAACTGTGGTAGGTAGGTAGATGGAAACATACTTAATGCCTTAACCAAAAGAAAGAAAGAGAAAAACAGCAAAATCCAGGTCAGTCCTTGTGGTTGAGGAGCACACAGCTACTTTTAGATTCAGTTACAATTCCCTCTCACTTCTTATTTCCTGTTGACTAGGAAGGAGGGAAGGAAGGAAGGAAGGAAGCAAGGAAGGAAGGAAGGACGGAATGATGCACTCATCCAGTTGAGACAAGACAGTGATTTTATTGCCACAGCTTCTCTTGGTTTTAAGAGTACATGCTGGTTTTAGCTACCGCTATCAGGAAAGACCACACATTAGCATTTACTGTAAAAGTCCCTAATTGAGAAACGTAGCAACAAACCTTCAAATTTTTTACCCTAAAGCTGAACACATGAATTGAGTTTATTTTCACTGCTGGTGTAAAAACAAGCAGGAAAGGCTCCGTGAAGGGACGAGCGCTACTTCCAACCATACACAACTCCTGTAGTCTCAGATAAGCTGTGACAAAACAAATACGTCCGCACAAGAGGTGACAGGACAGAAAATTAATAGCACAACAAGACTAAAGCTGGATCTGGAAGCATGTTATTTTTCCCACAGCACAATCCTCTCCAGTGAATTAAATCTAATCCCACTGTATCTACCACATACAGCGCCTTACATTTTTCACGGCATGTCGGGAATTTCTGAGCTTTGCCACATGCACACACCCGATCTTCATTTCAAGGCAGCATTACAGGACGATTACAGTTGATTTTTTTTTTTTGTGCATGGAAAATTCTTCCCCAAAGTTTTCCTGCTGCGCGTTTTTATTAAGAAACGCTGTGAACAGAGCTGAGGGCAGCGGCGCACACCCTCTCATGTATCACTGCACCGATCGACAGTATCTGCCAGTGATTTACGGCAGCTTCTCGGAGGCAGGGCCAGCTCGAGTGCAGAGGGTCCATGGGAGATGGGGTGGGATGGGGTAGGGGTGAGGGGGGGGCAAACATGAAGCCTCTTTGCGTGGAACCACTTTACAAGGAGCGAGAAGGGGCCCACGAGTCACAGCGACCGAGCCCTGACAAGAAGCTGTTGACGTTGCAGGGGTCAGAGGATGTGATGGGACATGAGAGAGCACCCATCTCCCAAGAACAACCCCCCCCCCCGACCCCCCTCCCTCCAATCTCCCCTCCTTCCCCACTACACACAGCTGTTTTTGGGATTAGGCTTCAAGCCCCCACCCTGGGGGCTCCCTGGAGCTCCCACCCCCCCTCTCCTCTCTCTTTCTCTCTCTCAGTGCATGACTGATGGCCAGATGACATCCACACATGTCCCTCTGCTGTCCATCCATCCATTTCTCTCGGCCTCCCTGTCCAGCGACGGCCCCCTCAGCTGGCTCAGTTGTTCGGGGATTTCTCCTCCGTCTCCTTTTCTTGCTGCGTCATCCACTTCTCAGACACGTGCTCACATTGTGCCGTCTGTTCATCTGCGTTTTCCTCTCTCTCTCTGTCTCTCTCTCTTTCTCTCCTTTTATTTTCCCATTTCTCTCTCTGTCTCTCCCTCTCTCTCTTTCTGTACTTGCCTACCAACACCTTTCGTCTGCCAAAACGCCCCCACGCTCACATGGTCTGGACCCATCCAAGCCAGATGTAATGGATGAAGAGTATTGTGTGTTTGTGTGCCTCGCTCTGTCTGTGTGTGTGTGTGTGAGGAGAAAGCACGTAAAACTGTCTACGCACACAAAATGTCTGTCTGCATTCATCATCTGTGTGGGCTTGTGTGTTCGACCCTTGTTTCTGTCCATTTTATCTTTTACAAGCCGCCTGAAATATTGGAGGAACTGTCCTGGTCTGATGGTCCATCGCTCTGCTCCAGGCTGAAACATCTCCACAACTACTGACTAGAATCCACTGCCATGAGATTTCCTACAGACGGTTTTCCTGCCCATATAATAAATCCTGACGAGGTTTCTGATCCCAGCTCCAGCTCCAGCAGCAGCTCCAGCTCCAGCAGCAGCTCCAGCAGCAGCTCCAGCAGCAGCTCCAGCTCCAGCTCCAGCAGCTCACAGCTTTCACATATCAAGTGAAATATCCAAAACACAAACTGTGGACTGGCACAAAATAAAAAACCTCCACAGACGGTGTGTCCTGAACACTTTGATCGTCCTCTGACTGTTGCTCTTTGCATCACATTGGGAACACATTTTTTGGTTCACAGTGAAATCTTTCAGCAACTATTGGATGGATCTCCGATAAATCTGGTTCAAAATTAAACATTTGGCAGAATGTTTTTTGCACCCCTGCTGCGCTCAGGGTTTGGGTCATATTTGTGTGCGTATGACATCTCAAAGTCGATGAAGCATTTTTCTCTTGTTGTCATCCAGGCGCCGCTCGATGTGTTACTGCCTCATCTGTGTCTTATAAGACGCAGGACATTTGTGTTTATCCAGGGTGTTTTAACAGAAACAAGCAATGAGCACAAAGCATTCCATAGATTTCCCTGGAGAGATCCTGACAGGACCAAGATGTAGCTAATAGCGACCAACATGGACATAAATACAACATTTTCAAGGCTGCGGGCGGTGATGTGTTTGTGCAGGAGATGATTACCACAGTAGCAAAGCTGTTGTGAGAAGAGGTGCGAAGACTGTGCCATCACCAGTGGAGATAATAACAGCTGACAAAGGATAAGATGAAATAAAATAAATTTTTATGTGTTTGTGTTTATCAATCAACCAACCTGATACACCACTACTGTAAAACACCAACTCAGTTGGGGGGCCTGATGAAGCTGAGCTTTGGGGACTGAGAGCTAGCTCTGTGTTACCTTCACTACATCTTAAAGCGTAGTTGTATTCCTCATTATATCAGTGTGGTGAGGACGAATGGTTACAGCTAACAAATATGACCTTTTCATTCAAAGGAGACATTATGGAAATATCACTTTTTGAAGGCTTTTTAACATAGGCCTATATTTGGGTGTTTGGTTTGCCATTTGGCACCCAAAATGTTAGAATGGACAAAAAAAAGTAATTTGCAGAATTCCTATGTTGAAATCCATGTGGTTTTATGAGCTGTTCCTTCAGTTGTCATTCAATGCTGTTATTAGTTTTAAAATGTTCATAATACCACCCCTACCTGTGAGTACCAGTACCGGTAGCAGATGAAAAGAGTGCTATGATGTTTGATCCTTGGGGTATTTTGACCGAAGCACAGACATGTCTTTAAGACATCTGGGAAGTATTTTAATTTGTGGAAAAGAGGCATAATATGTCTCCTTTAAAGCACTAGTAGGCAAATGACAGAATAAGGCATAAAATAAAAAGTGGTGCAGATGGTCAAATTGTGCAAACAGTGGGATGTTAGCATGCTGATATTAGCATTTAGCTCACAGCGGCCAAAAGAGGCCACAGGTTTTTTTCTGCTCTAATAATATTGACTTAATAGTCTCAGTGCAGACTCCCACCACAGGCTACTGTCCAAGTCTTTATCAGAAATTAGGGTCAGATTTATTGCCACATGGGTCACACTACTGTTTCCTACTGTGCTACGATATGTGGCTGCTTGAGTGGAGCTCTTTCACTGGTAATATAAGATTTGGGTCGTGTCGTGTGGTGGCCACACCTACAGCAAATGACAGCAGCTCTCATGCACTGACACCTTTTTCACTATCTTAGACTTTTGACAAAGATAACATGCATCTAGTATCTGTTGCAGTTGCATTAGTTCTATATGTAGCATGAATATTTATATATTCATCATTTTTGTTCAATATTAAGTTAAGTTGTTCTAAATCTTTTGTGTTTAGTTTGAGAAGTGCTTGGGGGGAATTTCCTCACTCCAGCTCCCAGGATCATCTGGTCAGGATCGGGTGAAGGATGTGCCTCAGGAAGCAGGAGTCTTAAATAGAGGAAGTGCCTATTAAGACTGTACCAAGTGCCTGCCACATCACGGGGGGACTGGGGTTATTTCGTTCTGATTATTGAGTATTTCTTTAAACTTATGTTTGGTTTTGAAGCATCAACACAATCTTGATTTCCACAGACTAACTGTCCCATTCTGTTTATTTGCTAGTTAAGGTGTTTATGTTATCGCTCTGTGTGCACAGCTGGTCTGATCAGCCAGCGTGTATGTTTGTCATTTGGGTTGATATATTACTCTGTGATCCCGGACTAAGCCCAGTTCTGTTAATTTGACGTCTTTTGGACCCAGAGCAATTTCACTTGGTTTTGTGAATGATCAATATGTCATTTGGGCAAATAAAATTCTCATTTTAAAAATAAACCTGAGGCTCCTCGTGTGTTTCAGCTCGGTCCCTCACAGATCACCGATGGACTTCACACTTGCGCATCGCTTTTGTCGAGTACAAAGCTTTACAAGGTACCAAGCATGTCATGGATCTCTTCAAACATCCCAACCATTCGCACAACTCCACGTTTCAAATGCACCGGCCCAGATCGGGTGTTTCCAAAAGACGCTCAGTGATGGCTGTGCACGGCTGGTCTGCGTATGTGTGTGTATAAGACACAAAGAGTGAGTGTGTATGTGTGAGGGAGAGAGTATTCAAGTGTGTTTGTGTAAGCGTGGACTGGTGTAAATGCTCCAAATAAACGTGGAGACATTAGTCAGAGGTTGTTGTCCTGCCCTTCAGCTCTTTCCATCTCGACAGAGCTATCTATCACCATCTGCTGAAACCCAAGCCACGGGCCTTCTCCCCCCTCCAGGCGACTTCTGAACATTACTCACACAACAATATTTAACAGGATCCAAAGCTCATCAAAATCCAATGACGGAAAGAGACAAAAGTGAGGAGAGGAAAACTTGTCCAGCGGGCAGCTGGACGGCTGAACGACGACGCGCTAGACACAACAAGTCCTGACATATTCCACTCTGTCTTGTCATGTGACGGCCAGCAGTGAGAGGAATGAACTAATTTTAAACTCGACGGTCTTGTTTTGTCTCAGCTCTGGACTGGCGTTACATTTCCTATCTGGG
The DNA here is from genome assembly GCA_030347415.2 of Decapterus maruadsi. Lineage (NCBI taxonomy): Eukaryota > Metazoa > Chordata > Actinopteri > Carangiformes > Carangidae > Decapterus > Decapterus maruadsi. The sequence continues at coordinate 8,371,439 of CM064896.1, read as the reverse complement.
ACCAGGCCCACCTGTGGACCCTGACACGTCACGGCTGAGCCAGAGCTCTGATATTCCCCCTGGGCTCCCTGACTCACTCTGACATCACAGCCTGGCCGGCCACCGAGCGCCGTCATTCCCCGAATGTCCGCCAATCGCCTCTCCTGAGGAATCGCACTAAATATAGCTGCGAGGCTTGACAGGAGCATATGGAAGAATGGCGATGAGCTCAAAGAAAATGTCTTGGCTTTAGTTTAGAAAGGTGTTGGTGCAAAATTTCTGGCACCTGCGTAGGAACAACGCCGAGGTTATAATAAATAGCGCCTGTTAGATATACAGCTCTTTTATAGCGTACATTTAAAAAGAAAGAGGCTAGTTCTAACCTGTGTGTGGGTCTTAATCAAATCTGAGACAGTTTGATGTTTTATGCATTCCTGCAGTAGGGGGTGGGTGTACTTGAATTACTTGGACACAAAGGTGGATGACAATAACACAAGTCAAGTCAGAAACACAGATGTTAAAGCACTTCTCCTAAAAACACAAACCACACACTCGTCCACAGAAACACCACACACACACACACACTGTGGCAATGTGCACTGCATGCTGTTGCCAAAAATACACCTTTTCATAAAAAGAAATTGTCCCAGAGCTTCTTCAATTACCTAGAAGTTATTTAAAGGGTTTCTAATGTAAGTTTTGAATGTTTTAAAAGATTAATATCTTTAGAAAGAAAGAAGGAACTGGTTCAAGGCTGCAGAATCTCTAGCTGTGTTTTATGATTTTGTGTATCAGCTAAAAGAGTTGAGGTCGGCATCAAATGCATTTAACAAAAATTAAAGATGACCTCTCTCTTCAGTTTGAGTCCTAGATAATACCACACAGTGCAAGGCAGGAAACTAAAACACAGAACCCCCAAAAAACTAAAACTAAAAACTATTATTCACTTGATAAAACAAAAAGTAAAAGTAAAGTCTAGGTTTCACTTGAGCCGACAGGTTCACAGCAGATCTCAGCTCCTCCCATCACACCCCTTAAGATGTATTTGAACTGGGTGGGGGAACAGTGTTCACCTTCCTCGACCTGATTACCTAAGCCGAAAAACTGAGATTGCCGCTGCCATAAAAGCACAATTAAGGTTCACCGCAACCTTCCAGACTCTCTGCTTTGTTGTGCGTATGCGGGGAAAAAACCTGTCATTTGTTTACTTTTCTCCCATTGTGGTTTACATAAGGCACAGAGCAGACACAGCCTAGAGGACATGCTGCCTATTAGTCTCTGTTTTGACATGACTCCTGGTGCAGTTTGGTTGTTTTGCAGGTTAGTGGGGGAGGCCGGTGTGAGCTCCACCGCTCTCTGCTCACCCGGGGTCTCCGGGGCATGGCACACACATGGAAGCACTTTAGAGCTTCACTACACTGCAATTGGGCCTATTACCATAATTACAGCTTTAAAGCCCCAGCAATTTGTATCAGGCATGCACCAGCGCAACCACCAGGCCTTTGGCCCTGCGGAACAACCGTCCCCCCCCTTTCACTTTCTACACACTCTCCTTTGTCTCTGCGTCTCATTCTCTCATCTCTTTCTCTTAAGTTTGCTCCCTCTCTTTCTTTTCTTCACCTTCCGCCAGTTGAACATATACCAGGAGAGAAAGGAAGGTTTTCAGGGGCTCATCGTGATGTAGAGCTTATGGTCTGCGCTCTCTGAGCTCGGAGATATCGCTGAGCCCGGGAGCGGAGTTGGAAGGAGGAAAGAGGGAAGGAGAGAAAGAGGAGGGGGGGAAAAAAGAACATCAAAGGTGTGGTGCAGAGGTGGGCACCGGCATCAAAGAGCTCTCCTGAACATTACCACTTGGTTGCTGCTGCAGCGAGGAGAGTGGGATTCGTAGTCAGGGCGTGAACGTTTGGAGTCTCAAACATCGTTTTAAAGTAGTTTGGAGGAGAATCCCCCTGTGGCTCATATCAAACACAAACTGTAATGTCTCGCTGATTAGATTTTACAGTACTGCAGCTACACAAACAAACAATGATACAGTGGCTTGTCAGTGTGTGTCTGTGAGTCAGGGGAGGTGGGGGGGAGGGCGGCGTCCCACTGGTCGCTGGCCCGGGCCCAGACTAGATCTGCTACGAGCATCGAGCCGAGGTGCGTCCCAACTAAATGATGGCGGCTCGTACACAAGCAGCCCCATCGTTCACTGTGAGATGAGGGTTTGTTTTAGTGCTGGCAGCCCTCTGTGGCCCCATTAGACCTGGCCTTTTGTCTGCTGTGCATCATAAACACATCAAAACACTCAAATAAACCCCTCCACTTGGCCCCCCTGTAACACCTTAATCAATAGGCCGGTGCAGCAAGATGGCAGGGAAAGCTTTTATACATCTCATTTTTCAGCTGCAGCTATAAATCCAACCTCCCCACCCCTTCTCCTCCCATCCCCTCCCCTCGCCACCTCCCAAAATGTGCTGGGATAAAACAGTTTTAAGCAATCACAATTTTAGCCTTGGATAGGGATTTCACGATTACTTGTTTTCACAATTAATCGTGGTATTAAACGCCACAACTAATTAAGTGTAAAGATTCCCAAATACCGTCACTTCCTAAAAAAGATTATGTTGGAAGATGTGCGCCAAAATAAAGGTAACTGTTCAGATATTGGTCCATTTAACTAATGTAACATTGAATTGGTAGAAATTTAAATGTTAGTAAGTGTCATTTGTATTAAAAATAAAAGATATGTAAACATTTGGTATAGATACAATTTATGACCTATATTTATGACCTATATTAATAGATACTTGAAATAGGTTATCATTATTATTATTAGGGATGCACCGATACTGGTATCGGGTATCGGTCCGATACTGTTGTAATATACTTGTATCGGTATCGGTGAACTTTACCGATACCAAGAACTGATACCAGTGCATGCAATTGCTCTGCATGAAGACCGCGATCAGAGGGTGGCTTTGTATCTTTGTTGTATTTTTTTTTAGCAGAGAAGAAAATAAAACTTGTCTTCCAATTCATTGCATTTTGCCTAATTGTTTGTTTTTTTGTTGTGGTAGAAGGATCGGCATCGGTACTCGGTATCGGCAAGTACTCAGATCCAAGTATCGGTATCGTATCGGTTTGAAAAAAAGTGGTATCGTGCATCCCTAATTATTATTATTTGACTGTATTTGATTTTACACATTCATAGTGTTAATGCATAATAATTGTGATAATCGTAACACCGTGATTATTTCTCTGACAATAATCGTAACAAGAAAATGTATAATGGTGGCATCCCTGGCCTTGGAGCAACTGTCCAAAATGGAGACGCACACACTCACCCTGTAAGGCCGCGGCTCTTCCACACGTCGTACAGCACCACTGGGATGTTGCCACTTGCTGTGGTCGAGCCAGCCTAGACGGAGAAAGAGAGAGAGCATATAGAGGTGTGATGACAGATAGATCGTCTTCTTCCCTTCCTGCTCCCCCGGACAGATGCCCCCCGGTTAGACCCCCACCCCCTCCTCCTCCTCCTCCTCCTCCTTTCATTCCTCCGTCTCGCCATGGACAGCTGTGTCAGCGCAGGTGACACCTCCATCACCCACCCATACACTCACGGCTCAGAAAACACACCGAGCCATTTGCCCACCCAAAAACACACTCAACAAGTCACCCCCACCCCCCCACCCACTCACCCCCCCAACACCCATGAGTCTGGCACTTTTATTTACACAATACGGCTTAGCTGGCCAGAGAGTTTTTAATCCATCACTGGGAAGTGGCAGAGCTTGCAGGATAAGGCCTGGTGGGGTTAAGTGAGGGTGGGTGGCTGCAGCAGGAAAAGAAAGAGGCTGTGGAGGGAAAGGCTACGAGTTTAGTGCTGTAGTGTGTCTGTGTGTGTGTAGGTGCGCACACGCCAATCCACGCCACAGCTCGCTGAACATGTAGGAAACAGTTTGCAGCGTCCATTTGTAGGTTGTGACTCCAGGATCTGCTGGAACCAGAGGAAGATTCCCGCTTTTTTTTCTTTTTTTCTATCTTCATGTGCGAGGGAAAAGAAAAAGCCACCCCTATTCCTTATGTTTCTGTTGGAGACAGGTGGCTGAGAAATGAGTCTCCCCTCTCCTCGTCTGACAAGTTTTCTTTTCCTTTACCGCCGTGGAATGGTGGAGGGAGGGAACGGAGGAAGAGGGTGTCCAAAACACACACACAGACACACACACACAGTTCCTGTGCAACTAGTGCTGACATAAAAAAAAAAAAAGTTCAAACAGCTCAATCTATGAGTTCTCATTTTGTTGGTTTGCTTTGTTATATTAAGTCTCGCTATCATTATAAACAACACAAAGCATCTACACTGACTCGTCAAGACGGCGTTTGAACACGTCGGCCTGACTCTGACATGTGGAGGGCAGTGAAAGTGACACTAATGGCAATAGTGTGGTGCACTGGTGGGAATCAGGCCAGCTCGAGCAGAGGAGCCGTGTTGTACAGTAGCAGCAGCAGCAGTGTGATGTGCCAGGCTTGTCACTGCTGCTGCTGCAGGGTGGTGTGGCAGGAGTCCTGTCCTGGAGGAGCTTCACACGTCCAGCTGTGCCCTGGACATCCGCCCTCGTTTGCGTCCTCCGCGCCAGACTGCCTACTCTACAACACCGCTCATTCATCCTGCCGGGCCGGAGGGGAAAGAAAAAAAAAAAGAGAGAACCTTCTCCTCTGCCGCTGTGGGAAGGAAACTGAAGTAACAAGCTCCAACACCCACATTTCCTCCCCCCGTCGACTGATCCAAACCGTCCATACCCATCAACACCAGCCCGGCTCGCTCCGTCTGTCTCTGTTCCACCCTCCTGCCTCGACTTGTCCTTCCCTTGTTGCTGTGGGACCAAACTTTGAACTGACATGATATTGAAAAATGACATGTCACACCTTTAGGCAATCAGAGCAGCATACTGTAGATTTGTTTTAGTCATATTTTACTTTGCAAGTGCACATTTTACACTTCTATTATTAATTCTATTATTATTCTATTATATTCTAATTAGTGCTAAATGACTTGACTTAGTTCATTCATGAGGCCACTGACAGAAAAATAATCTTTTTTTTTACTAATCCTTTGTTTTTCTTTGGGAAACTTTTAGAAATGTTACCTTGGGAATCTGTGATCTCCAAAACTAGATCATAGCACAGCTAATATATTAATATTATATTCTAATAACACATAAATAAACAAGTATAATACTCAGTTACAATGCAAACTGTTGTACCAAGCAAGATAAATAAGAAAGGTTCACATCAAATATCAACACTGTTAGCTTAATTTCTGCAAACATGAGTTGCATCGTAAATGTTGAATGTTACAACACTACTAACATGTTAAAAATCCTTATAATCTGTGAACAGGTTTTAAATTAAGTCTCTCAGTGGAAGAAGTTTCACTCCTGGCTTTTATTCTTCTGAGTGAGTTTCATTCTCACTGAATGAGATGAAGCCTTTTTTTCTGCCTGTTAACCTGCGCTGCCTTAAGTGAATCAAAATCTTGGCCTTATAAAGTTATAACCGAACAGCTCTGAGGCAACGCAGGCCGAGTCCTTTGCTGGTGGTAAATTACAGCAGCTGCATTTCAGATCATGTTTACAGGAAGCCTTTGTACCGTGCTGTTCCACCTTCGGCCAACGGCTCCTCACAGAAGATCAAGACTGGCCGAGTGTTTTGTTAATTCCAGTATCTCATTAGTTTAGGACGGAGGTGGAGGGGGGTGGAACACTGTGTCTTCTCCAAGGACAGTCAGTGTGTGTTTGTGTGTGTCTGTGTGTGTGTGTGGGGGGGGGCTGATTGGGGTAACTCTGAACTCACTACCCTTTACACACACGTACACACACAGGACGAAGTGAGGGAAGCCAGACGTACAGTCAGAACGAGCCAGAAGTGAAAAGAGGAGGTGGAGAGAGGGGAGGAAGAGGAGGAGGGAGGTCCACTGCTCCGCACACAGAGGACGGAGGGGGGTGGAGGTGAAGGTAGAGGAGGGGGGGGGCTCAGAGCACTTCCACAGAGTAGCAGAGTGGGACACTGGTCCTCTGGTTCACCTCTCGGTGACAAGCAGCCTTGAGATGGAAATTCCTCTGGAGCAGCAACAAGTCCTCACTCTAACACTAACCATGCGCACAAATACGTCTCTCCGACACTGTCCATAGTCCAGGTCAGAAGACGAATGTGTGTGTGCGTCTCACTAACTGTCCCGGTGCTACCTCGGCCCGCTCCGTCCTGTGTGCTGCTGCTGCTGCTGCTGCTGACACTGTTGAAATTTGCTCAGGCTGCAGGTCGGCTCAGCTCTCTGCCTGCGAGGCATCACCTGACAGCAGTGTTTAAAAGTCGCTGCCAGTGGGTGTGCGGCTGCTGCTGCTGCTGTTGTGTGTGTTTGACTGTGTATACCTTTGCGAGCATGATCCTGGTCTTCGCCACGTCAAGAGGAGTGGTAACAAACGCCGCTACTGCACCTACAAAAAGACAGAATGCAACCCATTGGGTGAAATGCAGACATAAAAAGGGGGCCTCTCTCTGCTCTCAGAACACAGTCTTTAAATATTCAAAATAAACCCTGTAAAAAAGTGCAATTACTTAACCGCAGTTACTGTAATGTATTAATTTAGCTATAAACAGCGGAGCTCTTGGCCCCCGTCTCCGCAGAGTTCATAAAAATGATAATATTCCCCATCCGAGACCTTCCCCATTATTAGACCACAAAAACCAGACAGACACACTTCTATTCCCCCCCACCACCACCGCCCCCTCCTCCCTCCTCCTCCTCCTCCTCCGGCCTCATCCAACCCACGCCTTCCCCTGAGCTACACACACTCCCTCCTGTAACACACACAAGAACACAAACACACACAGACACACCTGCTTGTACGCACAAGCATTAAAAGCAGACGCATTTGGATACACACACACACACACACACACATATACACTCACTCCCACTGAAAGGTTTTATTACAGCAGTTACACCCTGACTTCCCTCCAGCACTCCAAGTTGGAAGCTGGATGGGCGGCGCGATCCAGAGGTGTCCCCGCTGAGCCGCAGTGTGCGTGTGTGTTTAAGTGAGAATATATGCGTGTGTGCATGTGTGTGCATGTGTGTGCATGTGTGTGCATGTGTGTGCATGTGTGTGCGACACTCTGCCACAAACATAGCAACTGTTCTGGGTAAACACATCCATACGGGCCACCGAGGAGCAATGTGACTGTAAGTGAGCTGAGGATACAGGAAAGCTTGAGGTCCAGCCTGGTGTAACACACTGTTACATTTTACTAGTTACTGCTGGCTGCTTAGAAGAGTGGCTTTAAATGATTTTTTTTTCTTCTTTTTTTTCTTCTCTTGCCTGGGTGAATAAAACTGAAACTTCAGCAAGGATGAAAAAGATACTGCGGGGCTATTTTCTAATATTCTTGGAGAGCAATAAAAGGATGCATTAGCCTTATAAATCTTGCACATGGAGCGCTGAATTGGAGGATCTAAATTTGGCTGGAAACGCAACGTGATGTGATGAAGGTTAGACGGCGAGAAAGAACCAGTCGGTGATGTAATCCCGTCTCGGGCTAGGCGGTTTTCTCTCCAGGCGGTTCAGACAGGGTCAAGCCCGTCGTAAGTCAGTGCGCGGCGTTAGTGGAGATATTTGCGATGATTAAATGCGCTTGTGTGAGCATTTCCAGTGTCAAGCAGATTATGTACGAGTGAAAGAGAGAGTGCGAAGTGCAATGTAAGGGGAAGCGAGTGAAACTTGAGGCTCCCTCTTGGACAGCGGCTCGGTCACAGGACCTACGCCCCCACACAACCCCCCCCCCCGCCCCCCAACTGCCAACCCCCCCTTCTTCTTCTTCTTATTCTAGCTTTTGGCTCAGGTCGTCTTCTATTCTTCCAGCTCAACACCTCTCTGTCATTTTTCCTGTCATTAAAAATTCCATCAACACTCTGGAAAAGTAGTGAGTCAGTTTGCTTTGAGCTGAATACTGAAATTCAACACACCTGCATACATCCATATTTATATAAAGTTACCTCAGTCTCATCCAGATTTTGTTCCCCACTGGCCGAACAAAAGCTCCAGCCTCACTGATGTGGGCAAACGCCCTGATCTGATCTGTTCCTTATCAAAAAACTCTTTTACATCTTTTTTTTTTTCTCTCGTCCACATCTCATGTCTCTCGTCTCACTTCTTCTACTCTGATTTCCTTCCCTCTTCTTCTTCTTCCCATCATGGACCGAGCCCAGGTGGGGGTGGCACGGAGCCACATCTCGTCTCCTCAGGGTGCCGTCTCGTTCACCTCCATCTCCATCTCTTCATCGCCCCCAGAGCTGCTAACCTCAATTTTCCTGTCCTGTCTGGCGCGTTGTGGTGTCGCAAGAGTTATGGACTGAAAGCTTGAACTATCCAATATCAGCTCCATGGGCCAACTCCAGCGCAGGACTGTTCTTCTTCTGAAATATGTATTTTGACAGTGGTTCTGCTTTTTTTTTTTGTCACGAACAAAGATGGATACTGGGTTGAAGGATGGATGATGTGACATATTTGCTATTCAAAGCTACAATACTGCACGCACATACTATCAATTTCAATTTCACAAGCTTTATCTCTTATAGTGATACTGCACAAGTGAAACGTCCATCACTGTTCTCTGAATGCACCAGAGACAGTTACTTGTTTGCGGTGCTGATGTTGACTCTCTGCATCAGCATCTGACCATTTTGTGTGCTTTTTTTTTCTTCATGCAGAGCACAAACAACAGAATTCATACATAGCTTCACACGTATTAACCTGCTAAAACATCCCTGCATTCTCTGACAGGTGTATGACCTTCTCAAAGTTGGGAGGAGCTACGCCGGCAGTGATGTTGCATGAGCCGAATGGAATGTCGGTCACTTGCCCAACCCACACGGATGCAACACAAAGTGGAGAAGATGCCGATCAGGTTCGGCGTGTACACACCTTGAAGGCTGATGCCAGAAAAAATGTTTTGGGTCGCGATCGCAATGAACCTGTCTGGTAGTTTCAGTAAAAACAACATGCTCAAACGGTTTTTCCTTGTCTCCAGAAACACATTGTTATCAATAATCGTATTATGGATTGTTGTCATAGTAAAACAATGTCCTGGCAAAACAGCTGAGTATCATGTGGAAGGCAGCACATCTTTCAATCCTGCAGGTTTTGCTTTGATTCTAATTCACCTATGTTATCGGCGTGACGTGATTCACTCCCTGAAAGGTTTTCAACGCAGCATAAGGAACCTTTTATTTGTTGAAGTGGTTGGTTGTGAGCGACTGAGTTTAATTTGTTGGTTTAGTTGTTGATATTTTCTCCCCTGCCTGTTTCTGTGTGTGTGTGCATGGGAGTTGTTTTGATTATTTTTGTGAAAAGTGTGTTTTTCATGTCTACAACCTTTAAGACAATAATCTTATTGAGATCAAACTCTAATCATTAAACACAGGCCAAGATAAGTATAACTTTTTAAATTTGGTTAACAGGGAACTATTATCTATCTTGTGCTTCATAATTTTCTTTCCCTTCCCCTATTCATCCCGTTTTCAGTCCACTCCCTCTTTTCCTGTGCCTTTCTTTTTTCCTCTCTCTTAAACCACTTCAGGCCCCAGTGCTCAGGAGGTCGCGCAGCTGCAGGGGCCCATACCCAGGAACCGGCCCCTCTCATCCCTCCTCTGTTGTCCCCACGGTTGTCTGTGTCTCCCCTGATACTCGTCCTGGCTTGAACAAGACCCACAGAGTTTCCAATGGTATGATTTTCATTAGCTGAAGGGCTTGAGGAGCGTAATAATGAGATCTTTCTCATTAGTGATGCACAGTCGCTGGACGGAGGAGTCAGTTGCTGTTTGGCAACAGTATGTCAGAGAAAGGCTGAAACTTCTTATCTTCTCCTCTGTCCTCTTTTCTTGGCTTTGGCTAAACTTGTCCTTCCCCTCCTGGCCATCTATTCACCTATCCATGTATCTATCCATCCCTCCTTCCCTCTTCCCCCCCTCTACCCACCCCCCCCCCCACCCCCCCCCCCCATTTCCCAAAGCAGCATATAATCCCCTGCACCTGCAAAAGCTCCGCACACTGCAGCCTGCCAAGAGTAGAGCGTGTGACCTTGCCTCCGCGACCACAGAGTCTGGGAGAAAGAGAGAGAAATGTCGAGAGAGAAAGAGAGGGTTGTCGATAGGGGAGGATGATGAAAGAGCAAGAAAAGGGGAGAAAGCGGGAGAAAGAGAGAGGAGATCGTAGTTAGCGCAGATATCAGACACATTGAAAACACATTGTGAACCTTGGTCTGGTCTGGGGTCCAGGCCCACGGCTGGGAACCGACTTGTCCGGCTATTTTTGTGTTGCCTTTTCTCCCCAGTGATGTCATGCTACTTGTTTCCCAAGAACTGGGACTGTACATGAGGGAGGCTGGAGAATACGCTCCCACTCTATCAGGCTAAATCCTTACACATGTTGCTTAATGGCATCATTTTTGGCAACTGAAACAAGTCCAACCAATCCTTTACATCCATTTATTGATGCACTGTCATAAACAAATTACGCACAAGTATGATTGTTTTCTGCACTTTTTCTCAGAGCGCGTTGTCTGCGTAGCCAAAGAACTGAGACGTCCAGCTCCTGGGTGCCACAGAGCTACATTGTTGTCGAAACTATTATTAAAAACGTCGGTGAGAATCAGTTTCACGGACTCACATTGTTGCGCTGGATGACATATTCCACACATACACGCCGCTCTGCTGCCAACAAATTCACTATTTATTCTTTTTTGAGTAATGTTTGCTAAAAGCTACAGTGACCAGCTGTTGTCAATAAATTACAGAGGCTTTTTTTTTTTTCAAAATACAACCAACAAATTTGTGAGGTATTTTTTTGAGTCAGGAATGAATGGGCCTTGGGCCGACCACAAACTGAGCAGCACAAATAAGTATGATGAGATGGACTCGAAGAAAACAAACTGTTGATTTTAATGAAGTTCATTTACAAAAAGAAAATATTTAATAAGTTGAAGTTAGTTAAAGAGCACCTGCAAAATCTCAGAAGGGCAGGTCGAGGATGCTATAAATGTGTCTAAAGGAAGGTAACGTCAATGTTGGTACAGAGTTCATTTTTTGTGTTAATTTTGACGTGTATAAATAAGAATATTAATTTTTGTTTACATTACTGATTTACGGAAATTAAAACGTAATGTTAAATGAAAACAAGGACAGATGCGGCCGTTTCTGTGTCGAACAAACCCCGTAAATCACAGGACTTCCTGCCCAAATGCAACTGGCTACTGAGTGAAACCACCTGATGTTTTTGTTTTGAGGATGAACTCAGGACAAGGGGGGGCAAGGCTGTCTCTTTTTCTCCCCCCAGTAGTTTCAGCAAAGCAGTAAGGAAGACCGGCTAGGCGAGGTTAGTCTTTGTATAAAATGCACACGGACAGCTGGGCCGCCTCGGGCACTGCAAGGTATGATTACTTCTCAGGGAGAGCAATTGAGAAACAGCATGGAGCGATTACTAATATTTTCTTTGTCTATCCATCCAACCCCCCCCGCCACCCCCTCCACCCCCTCCACCCTCCAACCCCGTGCACATTTAATCTGTAACATGTTATCTCATTCTCCTCCTATCTTGCACACATGTGAACATCACAAAGCCATGTGTGCGTGCACGCGCAGGCGAACACAAACAAGTAAACACAGAAGAAGAAGAAGAAGAAGAAGAAGAAGAAGAAGAAGACGGGAGAAAGAGAAAAAAAAGGGACCGGCAGAGAGTGCACACGAGCTCAGGATGTGTCATGTGTATTCCATTAGAGGCCAGATTAAAAAGGAGATTTTGTTTTCCACATCAAAGGCCTCACGCTGGGGGATTCCTCTCTGTCTCTCTCCCTTCTCTGACTCACTCCCTCTCTCTTCCTCTGTTTCATGAATAAATAATAAGGGGTAAACCTGGGAAAACAAACTTTTTGACCTGTGAACCCCCATGTCAGGGTCAGAGTTTGCACCTGGATGGCTTCCCACAGGAAAAGAGGTGGTGGGTCTGTGTGCAAGTGTCGGTACGTCACGTATGTGTTTGTATTTTTGCGTGCCTGTGTCTGTATTTGACGGTGCTGTCCATCTGACTCATTTGAGTTCCCATCATGCCTGTGAAGCAGAATTCCTTTAATTTTTTGTGGCTGTTCGTTGGTGTTTAATCATAACCTAAAAAGTGTTACACCCTTCTGTTCTGCTAATGCTGTTTTTGAGGTCAGAACAGATGGAGTAAACTGCACAGTTGAAAACCACACTGTTGTGAAATGAAAAAGAGGGAAAAACATTCATATGGATAATAGTTTCTGGTGTGAAAAGGCATTAAATCTCTACGCAGTGACCAATGTGTCAAATTCTTTCATATCCTGCGACTCGCTCAATCAATTCTCCAAATCCCTCGACTTTTCCTGCCTGCAACAAACCTGTTCGCGATATCCAAGAAATTCAATGACCAGTTGAACTTAATGCACTCTGCGAAAGGATTTGTCTGTTGACTGCTCTTCCAAGAGGCCTAAAGCAGTTGGGTGGTTGGTTTTCTTCCTTTTCCTCTCTCTGTTTCTCTCACTGACAGCTGTGCTGGCGCGTTGTGAAATAAAAAGAAAGAGATCATAACACAGCACATTACTATTCCACAGAGCAGATGGGAGATCATGCCACACACATTCATTCTCTCAAATTCTTCAACTTGGGCATTTTTTTTTCTCAACCTAAAATCAAGTTATTCTTATTTATGAAAGTCTCTGAACATCTTGGTGGTCACTCTGGAAAAAAAAACACCTCAAGGTAGCTGCTTTATATTTTCATCCTGGCCTCTGCTATTGTAACGTCATTATTCAGAGCATCATGTCATGTTGAGGAGAGGAGAGGAGAGGAGAGGAGAGGAGAGGAGAGGAGAGGAGAGGAGAGGTTCAGATTCCAGCAGTTCAGCTCTCCGCCAACGGATGTGTCCAGATGGTCTGGAGAGAGAAGGCCTTTTGACTGAGGGACAAAGAGACACTTGTGAACGACATTCTCTAACTCACAAATGCACAGATACACACACATTCTGCGTATGCACACACAGCTGTGCCACATATTGTTCCGTCTTAAACTCGGGCCGCTCGCTCGCTCAACGTTGATGGAATGTTTGACTGTCCGCCTCTCGCGCCCTTGAGACATGATGTCACTCCCGTCTTTTTCAAAAAAAAGAAACGGCTTTTTATGCATTCAGGGCCGCACAATGTAACAACAGAGGAGGCAACAGGAGCTCAGAGACACGGGAGAGAAAGACATGAAGAAAGAGGTCAAGAGGGATATTTAAAAAAGAAAAAAAATGGATATGCACAGACGTTACGATAAATTCTGGGCTGGTTTGATGGTAGTCGTGACAACCCATTAAAACGAGGAGTAAAAAGTGCCATTTTCTCCTGCCACGCTGATACGGGGGAATGCAGAGGGTGAGCCGGCTGTGAATGTGTCAGAGCATAAGCACACTGTTCGAACTTTACTATGGATTTACCACAGGGAATAATTAGTGTAAATGATGGTGCCGGGGAACGGTGGTGGAGAGTGGAGGGACGAGGCGAGGAGAAATAAAATACATGGATAATAAAGACGGAGCGCGAATAAAATGAGGACAACATTTATGATACTGTACATACCTTTAAATATTCCCAAAGTGGAAACTGCACCAGGGAGAACGGGATCTGAAAAACACAGAAGAAACAAAGTTGTAATTCTCAGGTTTATGTCAGTTTTACTTTCTGATTCCCCGCAGGTCAAGTTTCATCTTTAACCTCCAGTCGGGCTGCACTTGTCATTCCTGCCACCTTTCTCTGTTCCCCCCCCCCCCTTCCTCGTCTGACTGCTCCCTTGTTCCTTCTCACTGCTGATGATTAATGAATGAGACGGGGCTGTGGTCCGACAGTCGTGTATGTATAGATGGATGGATGGGTGGATTGAGCAAACTTGGAAGAGGGGAATAGAGGGAAGGAAGGGAGAGTGGGAGGGAGTGAGTCTAGAGTGATGGTTGGAGAGTGAGTGTTGCCACTGGAAACACTAAATCGCCTCAGGCAGGAAGTTACAGCGGGAGGAAATCAATGGCAGTGCCAAAGCAAGGGGGCAAATGACACACAGTCAGACCACACACAGATGCACACAGGAATGGGAATGCTTAATATAAACTGACATACAGAGAGACGCACAAAAACACAGATTCAGACTAAACTTAGACACATATACTCTCTCGTTCACGCGCACACATGCACATGTTTCTCGTCCTCTTACGCTGCAGGAATGGCAGAGTGGCACAGGAAGGAAGAGAGGGAACAAAAACAAACACCAAAGGGAGAAATAAACAAAGTGACACCGAGCTGTGTCATCAGGCTTTGATCAGAGCAACAACCGGATCATTCATCCATCTGTGCCGCCTGCGCCAACGCGTTCCGTCAGACTACGTGAGCACCGGCCCGATCCAACGGTGAGTCAGCGTCAACACAAAGACCATACATGAGCTGTGTTTATGCCACTTAATGAGCATATTAAGCTCTTAGTCCAAATGAAGTGACCTCATGTAAACACTCAATCTGCGGTAGATTAGGTTCAAGCGTATCTTACGCATCTGTTCTCCGAGAGCTGAGCGTAAAAAACTTTTAGGATTCTTTATAATGACTGAGCTTTATTAAAGGCCATTTAAAAACAAAAGTTGAGACATAAAGCTGTCAAACGAGCGTAAATTCAATTGAGCAGATCAAATTAAATTTCTGAAATGAACTCGTAAAAGATCAATTGTACAAAAGCCAAATATGACAAATAAGAAACAAGCCCGTTTCATAATAAGTGGAGATATTGAGAAAGAAGCAAAGAAGCCTCCAGTCATCATCTAATGAGAAACAGAATACCTCGGTATATTTTTAAATTTGCTTTCGTACTCGATTCAACCAGAATCCATGAAAAGTCAATACTGTTCTGAAATCAGCCTTGTAAGACAAGCATAGTAAAAGTAGTGTAAACATCAACAGATGATTAGCGTACGCTCCAACTGGCCGTCCACTAAGCTCCACTTACACTCTCACTGTTAGTTCCTGTCAATCTCTCCCTCCTTGCAGACAGTGCAGCTCACAGCGAGAGTCATGGCAGACGTACTACTTTTTGACATGAGCCTTCAATTTCACTCAGAGATAAACAAAAGCAGGCTTCACATTTGCTGCTCCGACTGTAAATTCAATCTGCTGAAAAACAGCTGCAGCGAGCTTGTTTATGACACAGTCGTCTAAAAATAAGGAATAATGAATGAGTTAGAGACAATATGGCATTTATTTCAAGTATGACCTGAGTGCAGGAGCGTAAATTTCCTTATGTAGGTGTCTGGATCATCTGTCAGTAACTAGACGAGTTAACCACTCAATTCAGGACCCATGGTATGAAGAAATTTATATTAATTATTATGCATCTGTGGAAGGAGAGGAGGGTTTAATACGTAGCCCACAGCCCAGTCACACACACACACATACACACACATGGTCGCTGCCTGATAAAGCAGACCCAGCGCACAGAGCCAACAGAAATGTTCCAGTGGAAACTCTTCATGCCCATCTGGTCGATCCAGACAGACAGAGGCAAATTCTCTCAGTCCTCTGAGATAATCTAAAAACTTTATTTGATGGACAAGAGGTCTGGTATGCAGCCCCCTGAAAGAGGGGTGTTATACGACGAACGGCGAGCACACCTCTGTTTTCCAACTGTGGTGAGATGAGAGCGAGCTTTCAGAAGGAATAAAAGTGCACCTGTCTTTTATTACCACCTCGATGAGTTCTGCTTTTCCAGGCCAGAGAGGGAGAGAGAGGGGGGAAGGGAGGGAGAGACAGACTCCTATCACAACGTATTGTTCTCTATAGATGAATACAAATTATTATTATTATTAATATTATTATATTGTTTAAATTTTATCTTAAAAATGAAAAAAAAAAATCATAATTATTTCATTAACCGTGCACTGAAGTTGGGCTGCACTTTTTGATGCACTGCAACAAGTGAAGCAAGAGAGAGGAAGACAGATGGGTTGAGCAGAGGATCTGGAAAGACTGATCCACCAGTGATTTATGACTTGGTTTGACACTCCTAGCACACTGTGCCTGCGGTGTGTGCGCGCGCGCGTGTGTCAATGTGTGTGTAAGTGCGTGTGTGCCTGTGTGTGTGTGTGTGCCTGTG
The DNA here is from genome assembly GCA_030347415.2 of Decapterus maruadsi. Classification (NCBI taxonomy): domain Eukaryota; kingdom Metazoa; phylum Chordata; class Actinopteri; order Carangiformes; family Carangidae; genus Decapterus; species Decapterus maruadsi. The sequence goes on along the minus strand of CM064896.1, from coordinate 8,355,241 downwards.
TTGCCCAGCAGAGATTGAACGTCTGAAAACCAGATGTGGTCTGATTAAAACTGATAAGCCATTTATAGTTGAGGGAGGGTTGAGGGAGCACATGCACACGCGCACGCACACACTTGAAGCATGCATGAACCTGACGAGACGTGGCATAAAGCAGGATCCAGGTGTGTTTGTGTTTGTTTATTTGAGTTATTAAGTTGAATGTGGAGGATGTACCTGAGCTGATCACTGCAGTGCAGCGTAGCAGCATGCTCTAATTCACCGGCCTAACACTCAACCTGAAGCCGCGACCGGACGGAGACGAGAGACACAATAAATCTCTGGTCTGACAGAGAAACGAAGATGGGCAGAGACGGAGAGAAGCGCTGAAGAGAGGGGATTGGACACGTAATCCATCTCTCCGTCTCCCACTTCCTCCTCTCTTAGTCTAGACCTTGATCTCGCCGTGAACATCCCAATCAAAAGCAACCTTAACGTTAAGTTCCTACTGACGTGTTACCGTCTGCGGGATAAATATTTCACCTCGGCAGCAATCTCTCCATGTGTCACCGCTCTGGCTCGCAATAAAAACACAAGATTTAGAAAAAAACCATCCCAGAGGAGCGAGCACCGAGCAGCACATTTTGTTTTTCTCCGTCTTTTGTCTTTGAGGTGGCGTTAACCTTGCCAACAGACGTGTCCACCACCTTTGCACCTGACAGACACATGGTCACTCATATCCTTCCTGTCCCAGTAGTTGTGATTGAAGAAAGATCATCTGAACCACATGTGTTTCCAAAAGGGGGGAGGAAATGGTCGGTCCATTCAAGGCTCATTACTCTGTGGCACATTGATGAGAAGTCTGAGGCTCAACTATTCCTTTCAGACCATTCATGGGCAAATTCTTCATATTCCATAAAACTTTGTTTAAACCTTCAAGAAGTCAGAAGAGGAGGAGGATTGTGAGGAAAAAACTTCACAGTCTACTGTATTAGCAGACACTTTTACATAGGCCAAGATATAAAGATACAGTATCAGACGGTTGAAGGGTTAAATTCTCAAATGCTAATCACACTGTGGATCTGTAAATACAGTTCTTACAGAATGACGTGAGAAAGTTATTATTCATTTGGATTATTGTGTAAGTGCCTGAAGGTTGAATATTGGGTAATGTGTTTTTCAAAATTATTTTTTTTATGCCTTTTATTCCCACTGGAAAAGAAAGAAAAAAAAATCATGCACATCTTGCACAACTGTGAGAGGTATAATGAAACGCACACATGACGACGATCCCACTGCCTCCAGATTTTTTTGATCTCATTTTTAATTGTTAAAGCCTCTCACTCAGTTGACGCTCGCGGGGGGAAACGGGGACTGTGCAAAAACTCATCATAAACCACTTTGACACCATTTCATCACAGTGGACATCAAATCTTCTGCTATTGTGGATAAAGCTGGTTTTCATAAAGTATAACTCGATTTGTTTCCAGTTAAAGTCCAGTTTGGATTCAACACTTCAGCTATTGTCCAGCCTTCCTCCCCCACCTTGTCCTCATTTGAATTTTTATTGTAGTGGAAACACTTTATTGATACAGGAGACTTCACAGTAAAACATTCGAGTGGTTTTAAACTTGAATAACACCGAAATGCAATAGCTTCACATCAGTTATTAATGTTCTACGCAGTTACCATTTACAAAATAATATGATAAACATTGTTCATCAATGAACAAGCACTGTGCTAGAGCTGAGACAATGAGTCGAAAGTTTATAAAACTTTTATTTGGCACAAAATATCAATATTTTCTGGCCAAAGCTTCAGTTCTGGTTCCAAATGTGGATTTTTGCTGGTTTTCTCTTCTGTTCTGCACTAATAAACTGAACATCTTCGGTCGTTTCTTCTCAGATTCTGACAATATTTCTAATGGTATTTGTCACTATGTTTTGACATTTGTCAGCCATCCAGCTATTAATAAGTTGATCTGTTTATAATAATAATAAAATAAGCTTTATTTATACTGAAATATTCAAAGCGGCCCTTACAAATGCTGCACAATTTGTAATAAAACTGCATAAAAGTCAACAATAAAAAAACAATGTAGTAAAACAGAAAGCATACAACCACAAGACAGATAAAAACCAACAAAGAGCAAACAGCAACCAATTCAGTCACTAATGAAAAAGCCTGTTTGATGCAGACACTGTGCAGATTGTGACAGAGTGAGTTTGGGGCCCAGTGAGCGAGCGGCTCTAGGAAAATGTGAGGGCCCACCTGGTTGTAACTGGTTGCAGGTGCTGCACCTGAAGTCAAGAGGGGACACTTTGTGTAACTGCTGGGCCGGTGGGCAAACCACATGCTTGTAATATTACTGCGTTACACAGAGGTCTGCCACAAGCGCTGAGGGCACATTTAAACCTCAGCTATGACATGGCAGGCCAGCACAGCGCCGTGAGGCTGCCAGGGTCGCGCTACGCTAGGCTACCATGCAGGCAGCCAGGCAGCATAAAAATCCACGGTGCTAACTACTGCTGACTGTGTCTCATCCCACTGCCTCATATAATGCCTCAGCTACCATGGCCTATTCAGCCTCGTGAAGCCAAGCCAAATGTGTGTGCGCTTGTGCGTATGCGCTCATGGCCACTGAATCCAGGGTCCTTTTGAAACTCTAGAAAAACAGGCTTCATGAGTTCCTTCAGAAAGCGATGGATCAGCATCTTCGGGACACAAACAAACCGGATCCCAATGTATTGCATCACACCAGGCTGTTCGCTGACAAAACAAATAAATTAGAGCATGTTTTTATCTTGTCTCAGTTTATCACTTCACACAAAATACATGTGCAGCTGCTTTTTTAGAGGATCGGTTACCGGGAAAAATCACTTCCCCGAAGGCCGAGCAGCAGCAGCCATGTTTATGTCCATTGGAAGCTACTGAGGTTTTAAAGCTCAAACTTAAGCCAATCGGTTGGTTATCAACAAACGAATCCAAACGCTCACTGGGGACATGAACACACCCATGATTTTGACACGTCGAAGGCTGCAGACACTGACCTGTGTGAACCTGACATTAAAATCTTGACACGAAAACACACACTCACACCAGGTGCACCGAAAGAGAGACCAGCAAACAGTCAATCAACAAGACACTCACACATTTTTTTACTATCTGAAGAAGCAGATTGAAAGTGAAAATAATCCTAAATCAAAGCCTGATTTTCATCCAAACCTGGCCCTGTCTGTTTTTTTTCTTTTGAAGGAGACTTTTTTTTTTTTTTTTGAGTTAGAAAAACACAGTTTGCCCAGTTCGACCAGAAGCTGCACTCCTCCAAACCTCTTCAAGTTTTCCTCAGATGATTCAGCCCTTTGTTCACACAGTAGTCTGACCCACTCTTTCTGTTTCTAGTGTCTGGCCTTAATTTTCTGGCCCTGTCAGTTTGTGCTGCACGTAACCTTTATCAAAGTCTCCTCTCTCCTTCCACCAAATCTACCTTCGCCACTTTAACGTCCGGCTCCTCTCTCCCTGCGTGTTTCTCGCTGTATACCGCTCTGAAATAAACAGCGAGGATCACAGCTGCTCTCCCTCTGAGGTCGGAGCTATAGGCACAGTTTTTTATTGAAATCCAGCCAAACTATGGTTCCGAATCTTGGCTGCGGCGTAAAAACTGTGTTCCAGGAGCTCAGCAGCATCTGCTCCCAAAGCCCACAAACATCTGTGTCATCCAGCCGGGCCTCCGGTGACAGGATTCCCCTGCTGGGAAACGCATGACCGGCTCTCACACGGACCAGCTATACTGCATGTGTTATGAGTGGTTTTGTTTGTTTTTTGTTGTATAAAAAATATGTTGGGCATGCTTAATCATATTTCCGCTGGTGTGTGCGTCTGACGAGCAGCGTTACATGTTTGCTAGTTGACACATTTCGTAAATGATCAAAGGTGACAGTGCCACTTGCTGTGACTGTCAGGTACTATATTATATGAATATGGAGATTGCGTCTGCTGTGTCATTCTGCTGACAGTGCCCCAATTTGAGTGTGTGTGTGTGTATATGCGTCCTTGCCAACTGTATTAGTGCTAACTGTATTAGTATTCAGAGAGGCTCCAGGCTGTCACAGGTCTTTAGGCACTCAGTGGAGGGCAGGAAAAACACATGTCAAAATATATTCACATTGAGCCTGATTGCAGGCAAGCCAGTTGGCTGCAATTTGACAAATGACTTTTAATAGGTCATACTACAGCCTCTGCATACTGATGAGTATTTAGAAGGAGACAGAACGAGTCAGGGAGATGGATATTAAGACGGAAGGACAAGCAGACAAACGTATAGATGGCCAAAGCAACAGCTGAGAGACATTACTCATTTTTTCCAAAAAGCACCTTATCCCTCAATCTCTGGAGTTTTCCTACTTTAAAACATCTACCTACTGCTACTGTGGAAAGGTTCCTCAAAGCCACGTCACTGGAAACCGAAGTTCAGATGCTCTCCAACAAAACGTAACAATTTGTCATTGCATGTTTTATATTTATCATAATACAGCTTCATTAAAACTGCATAATGTTAACGTGTACCTTCCTCTTAACATTAACAGCACACTGGAGACTTTTTTTTTTCACCATAACCATCAAAAAGAAAAGAAAAAAAAGTACCGTAGCTGGCAGGCATTTCTTCAAATCAGCACCAGGACAACATCTGGTCAACTCTTTAACCACAGCTTTAAACTCTAAACTGCCGACAAACAAGAACCTCAACGTTACACTACCAGAAAACTCAGCGGGTAACACGGAGCCCACAGTGAGTTAGACTGACCCCTCGGGGGTGGATTGTCCAACGCTGCCATCTCTAATTCTCTAACTGCTACTGTGGCTACAAATCTCAGACAGAAATGCATTGGGCTATGTGATGTACGTCCCCACATATGTGATGTTGTCAGATTACCTATCACTATTGCATACACCATCTGAATATATGACAACATTGATCTATTAGATTAAATAATTTGCTAAATTTGAGTATATGCATAATATTGAAATGTCTATATGATTCATTTCTATAAAGGTGAATGCAATGTATGTGTTTTCCTTGTTGCCCCTACTTTACATAATCTGGACTGGATTTTACTCTTTGCACTAAAATCAACACTGCCAATTTGTTGTTGTATATACATTTGTACATCTCATTTTATTTTATTGCTATTTTATTATGTATAGTTCTGTATGTATAGTTATGTATGTATTTTTCTTTATATTTTAATATTTTATTATGTATAGTTTGTTCTTTTTATTCTTATTCTACCTATCTACCTATCTACCTACCTACCTACCTACCTACCTACCTACCTACCTACCTACCTACCTATCTATCTATCTATCTATCTATCTATCTATCTATCTATCTAACCAACATATGCATATACACATCTTTAAATATGTCAATATATAAAACTATTCTGACTCCTAATAGATTTGATTACAATACATAATGTTTAAATAATTTTTATATACAAGCTAATGTATTACAAATGTGTAGGGGTTAGATTGAGATTTGAACACATTGTACCTTTAACTGTGGCAAAGAATCTCTGATGTGTCTGATGCAAGATGATGTAATTCTTAATGTGATACATGAAAAGCAAATCATTTTCCAACATGGATAACAATCTGCCTGTTTACACTGCCGTCATGCTGATAACCCTTATCTCAGGTCGAGATGCAAGCGCTGTGGAAAAAGAGAGAGCATCAGTTTGTGTTTCCTCCACATGTACAGTAAAGCCTCCCACCTTAGTAAAGCCTTGTCAAAATTCAGATTTTATGGTTTCAAAAGGCCAGTAGAGGATTGATGACAGTTTACTGTCATCACAATGACAGGAAAATCCGCCCTCCCAGATTTCACCGCTACATTATGAAATCCCAGACACAAATAACAGTATTCTGAAGAGTACTACTCGCACTCTAACTCAAGACAGTCAAGACACTGTGGTGCAATCTTGAACCCAACAACTTCCACGCTCATTCTCCTCCGTTCTTGCCACCAGATGTGGAGCAAATGAGCAAAAGAGCGAATGATTCATGAGCCAGAGAAGTCTGCTGGAGCCGCTGTTAGTACTTGATGCTGAGTGACCATTCCAAATCCATTTGGCAAAGCCGAGGATTTGGAATTTACCAAATGTACCATTTCAAATGAGACCATGTGTACTCTTTCAAATTAAATTTATACAGAAAATAAAATCAACAATAGCTTCTTTCAGATATCTAAGTGGTCATTATGAGAAATAGTGAGTCAGTTTTGAGTTAAGGTTAAGAGATTAGAGCAACAGATTTACTGTCCTCTTGTTTGTTTGTCCTATTCAGGGCTGCTTTCAGCTGCACCACAATCTGTCAGTCGCAGCGTTTCCTTGCACTCTGATACTTTTAGTAGTAGCACAGTACACCCTAGAGACCTGAATAATGTTTGTCAACGTGTCCAAAAAAAATGAGATGAGATTTTATTTTAATTCTTCATGGTAGCAGGAAGGAGAGCTGCGGCCAAGCTACAAGCTCAACAATGTTTTACATACATCTTGAGGAGGGGAGGAGAGGAGAGGAGAGGAGAGGAGAGGAGAGGAGAGGAGAGGAGAGGAGAGGAGAGGAGAGGAGAGGAGAGGAGAGGAGAGGAGAGGAGAGGAGGAGTTTTTTGTTTTTTCTTAAGAGAAAACAGATGCGAGTCAGATGTTGAAGTGATCAGCAGCAGCCTTATTCAAAGTGAGGAATCGCTGCGGGCCATGTGAAGACCAAGAGACACACACAGACAAAGACACACAACCAGACACACACATACGCATTCACACAAATGAAAAAAAAAAAAAAATCATATGGACCAGCCAGGTGTAGCAAAGCCCCAAGTCTAAGTCCACATTTATTACCTGCTAATGCAACAGGCCTGCAAGCTGGATTCACTTGCCGAATTCATACAAGCACGCACGCACACGCACACACTCATACTTCTCACACAAGTATTCAGCCACACCCACATTCCTGATGCTGTGTGTCACAAAAGTATGACGAGGAGCTGACTGTGGTGACACACTGATAACAAACAGACAGAGATCAGATTTTAATATGTTGAAAGTTGATAAAGTCATTAATCATGTCAGAGAGCGCGGTGGTGTTGGACACCTCCGCGTGTTACTTTGCCAAGTGTTTAACCTCATTCTTAGAAAATCGCTGTGTGGGAAGAGGCCAGACCTGTTTGTCTGTCACCCAGGGACGGCGCGGATCGACATACAGTAATGAACATGACATATGCACGCAAAAGGTGGTAAGGTAACGAAAACACGAGCGTAATCACAGCAGAGCCGCGCAAGAGAAACCAGAACACACAGAGACTCGTTGCTGGTTAGTGCTATTCTAATCAAGTATGACAGATATGTGATAAGGATGCATGTAGCAATACCCTGGGCTCAGAGAGAACAGTGAGTGGGGGGCAGCACTTATTCCCCTGAAATAACTCCAGCTGCTTTTGACTATGACCTCGAACAAATAGTCAAAATTATATTTATTTAATATTTTGAGAGTTAGATAGTTATTTTGAGAGTTTATAGAGTCAAACATTCATGAAATACAAACAAAACACTAATATACAAGATCATATTGAAAATTAAATGATTTTGATGTCAATAAAGTTTTAAATAACTTAACTTTTACTGTTTTAGATGTAGAAGAAGATTCAACTATTCAAAACAAAAAATGTTTTAAAAAATATTCCATCATTTCAATCATAATTGATCATCCAGCTGTCTGATTGTTTACAAAACACTTTAAGAATTTTGTTCCTTCTTCTTTTTTGTTCCTTTTTTCTTTCCTCCATTATATTGTAAATTGAAATACTTAATAAAAATAAAGTTTAAAAAAAAAAAACACTTTAAGAAGTGGGTCGATCAGGCTGCACCAGCACCAGCCTATTGAATCGTACAACACTGTCACTGTTTTAACCACATATGGTGGGTTTTTTATTATTTTCCTATTATGGGGCAGTTCAGTGTTTGTTATGTTACTAAACACCAGACTCCAAGTCATGTGTGTGCACGTATGACTAATGTCACACCTAGTTACTGCCGTGACGACAACAACGTTCTGCCCGACAGTGACGCTGCAAAACCCCTGGCTAAACATAGGAGCACAGGAGGATTCTGTATGTGCACGGGGACGGGGGCCAGTAAGAGAGAGGCTGTGTGTGTGTGTGTGTAGCACCTAAGTACACCTCTGGGACAGAGAGGTTCAGGGCCTTTTAAATAAATAAACAAACACATAAATAAAGTCAATCGATAGAAGGAGCCTGATCCGGCACTCTGGGCCTGTGTTTGGCCTCTCACTTCATAAGACAGGCCTGAGGGAGAGAGGGAGAGAGAGGGAGGAAAGAGGGGAGGGAGGGGGGAAACTGAGAGTACAGAGGGGAGCAAGCAAGAGAGAGAGAGAGAGAGGTTGAATTACTTTTCTCATGGAGGTTGCAGCCAGTGCTGGTTAGTGGAGGCTCGGTCAGGCCTGCTCCCCGTATTACAAAAAACAGACCCCTACAAGCTCATGTCTCAGTTCACAGTTCACACATACACACACCTGTCTTTACTCTCCCCAGAGGCACACTTCACACAAATCATATGCCTATCTAAACCTAAACCCAGAACACATACAAAGCATAATTCCCCCTCATGCTCAGTGGAGTTCCTCAAAAGCTAAATTTGTCACAGATTAGGGAGCGTCGGAGGCCGCGCATGCAGTCGGACGCATCCTGCAGCACCAGCATGTGTCCCTTTAAGGCCTATACTGTGGAACTATGAGGAGTGTTCGGCCTTAAGCGACTAGCAATCACTCATCCTCAACTGTTCCAACTCCCCGGCGCTGTAGGAACTAGAACGAGTGTGACTGCACTTGCTGAGGAATTCCACCTGACAGTTTTGAATGCCAAGGCAGCACGGTCTGTGTGTGAGTGTGTATGTGTATATGTTTAAACAAGCTAAACTAAGGAGAGGTTCTCGCGCCGGCACTTCTCCCGTTGAGCCAATCACATCGCAGCTGGCTCCGGTTCCCATAAGCTGCTGCAGCCCAGCAAATGTCGGCGCAGGGCAGTAATACTCCTGACAAATTAAGACTTGTTCTGAGGTAGAGGGGACGAGGGAGTTGGAGGGGGGGCAAAGGAAAAGAGGGAGAGGTGGTTGTGGTGGAGGGGGGGGGGGACAGTGCGCTGGCAAAGATTCAAGAGAGCAATTCCATCGACATGAGAGAAATGCTTCCCAGAAACTCGGAATAATATTTATGTTGCGCTGGTGATTTTTTTTTCTTCCTCCCACCTGTGTGCAGCTCTGTGCAGAACTGTTGCTCCAAAATGGACGCGTGACACAGCAGAACAGGGGAAAGGAAAACACACGAGCTCCCTTATCAGCAGACACCTGATGCTGCTCTTTCTCCACAGCCTTTAATGAAGGGAGCAGCAGCGTTCATACATAAGCAAAAAAAGGCTGACAACACATCCATATGCCATCTGTCCACATGGAAATTGTACAGGATATCTGCATGATGGAAAAACCTGCATGATTCGTCTTTCGATTGAGACTTTTCTTCCCCTTCCATATGGTTAAAAACATGTCAGTCTGAATCCGTCATATAGCCACTGACAGATGACATCGATGTGCGTATTGGCCAACGAGCGGCGGTGTGCTGCGACACAGGATGCCCCCGGGGTCGACCAATTAGCCGCTGACAGGAAGAAAGATGAACGGCTGCCTGAGGGTCTGGCTGAGGCTGGAGCAGTCAGACATGGGAGAGAGGATTCAAAGTGAATGTGTTGGTGCTGGGGAGGCTGGAGCACAGGAGAGGGATGCGGAGGTGACGATAAACAAAGTTTTGGCATCAATAACAAAGTCTGGAGCTGATATTATTTATTGCTTTTTAGAGTCATGCAATATCTTGGCCTTGAGCTGCCACCCACCTCGGCGTTGATTGTCTTTTCCAATCGTGTTTACAAATGAAATAGATTTCGGGAGAATCTCCGACATAACGTTCAGCTGGATGGTGCCAACGATGTTTACCCAGAGCGTGGGATGAGTTTTCAGTCTAAATGATTTATAGCACCACACCACGGCATCATTGGAATGAGACAATGTGTCCAAAGTTTTTAACTGGTACTGTAAGTGCAGACAGGCTTTTGAAGAGAATGGCACTTTGATCCCAGCGAACTGAAGGGAACACGAGGAGAAATATGGCTGTTTTAACAGGCTACAGACTCTGGGGAACCGACATGAAGCCTGGGCCTGCAGTACAACAACAGCGGTGCTCAGCTAAATAGACACTTACACAGCCGGCAGCACAAAGTTGTGCAGCCCCGCCGACAAATGCAACTCAACCAGCGAGCGATGGTGACCTTAACTTTACCACGGGGCTGCATATTTTCATCAGATTCGACTGCAGACAGCAGAACAAAGGAACATCACCATGGATGAGCTGCTACAGCAAAACAACAGCACCACATAAATTTGTTATTTGCTGTGAAACTTCCCACACACGAAAAAAAAATGGCTCTATAGTTTAATTGTTTTGTGTTTTAACTGATTATGCAAAGTTGTGGTTGTTTGCCAAGGCAAAGCAGCTGCATGCTGACGGTTATGCCAGTACAGTGTTTGCAGCAACACAGTCGTGTTGGCTGAAAGTCGTTCATGTATTTTTCCAGCGCTATATTTGAAACATTTGTGAAATAACCACAGTAATGATGTGACGTGATAGAGACACGCACACGCATACACACAATGTTTTCTGGAAGCAATGCCCACAGCAATAAAACACAGACCAGAGTCATTCCAGCAAACTAATCACTGAAATGTTTGTCTCCTTGTTTCCCACACACACACAAATGTGGACCTACGTTATCAGCTGGAAATCAGATAAGCTCAGCAGCAGCACAGCTGGAAATAACAGAATCTCCATAGTGAGACAAGTGTATATTGGCAGCGGCTCAAACACACAGTCGAATAGATGAGACTGTCAAACAACCCATGTATGGACCTGATCTATTGGTTACGGACCTTGACACAACACAACATAATGCTGAGCTACACAAACATTAGTGGATAGAAAAACACTACCGAGAACTTCAGGTAAAAGCTTAACTATCTTACTATGTGAGTGATTGTGAAACAAATCATCTTTGCTCCTGTATTTACACCTTAGCGCCACTATGAGGCTGCACACGGGTACATCTGTGTTTAGAGCTTCATGCTAAAATTGGCAAGCTAAATGTTCACAACGTAATGTTAATATGCCAGTGTTTAAAAAAAAAAAAAATCACTGACAAGCTTGACACCATTAATTTTGTGTGCTAAATTACTGAAATTTGCTAATTAGCACTACAAACAAACTATGCTGAAGGTGATGAAAACAAATTAAAATTCTGACCTTGAGATGGTTGCAAAAGAAATTATGAGGCAATCGCAAATGTCACCCACCCTGTTCTCTGAATCCAATTCCTCTCACTAATAAATAAATGTCTGATAAATGTCTTAAAAATGACAAGACACATGTTGTAATTTATTAAGATGTGTGTGTCTGTGTTTTGTGCGTAGTGGTCAGCGTTGTGGCTGTCAAGCCAGAAATTCAACACTGACCTTGTTTTAAACCACCTTTCGCAACATGTTGGATTTCAACACATCGTTTTGAACCAGATGAGCGTTTCAGTCAATGAAGTAAGATTTCAGAGAAAAGGGTTGAATTGTAAATGTCAGTCCAGTTTCCTGAAATGCAGATTTTTAAAGTGAAACATCTTTATGGTTGTTTCTGGATGTTTGTACACCTCGATTGGGACGATTGGGCTGCTGGAAAAACCTCCTGAACGTCTGGTCCATAAGTTATCAGAGAAAGAAGGAATAAAAAAAATCAAAACAAAACAAAGGATAACAGCACTCCTAGCTCCCACCCCTTCCCTGACATCTGCTGTGATTCATGATTCATTTAATAGCTGTTGAGATATTTCAGTAGAAACCAGAGTGTTTAACTCACCGATGGTCTTTTTCAAGATAAACACTGCTTTCTTTTAGTCGAGACCTTCTCATTGTTGCCACCAAAATGTTCGCATAGCAACAGTTTGTCTTGAATACGACATAATTTGAGTGATTATCATGGCACACCGAGCACAAATATTAAAGCAACCCCTTGGCTCGCTTAAAGAACAGCTTCAGCTTGCCATGAATGCAGATGAGTGTTGAATTATGGATTGCTTTGAACTCCTAACCTCTGCTGGGGTTGAGTGAGGTAAATGCTCGTGGTGCCGGTGACACTTTATATTTCTTTTTTTTCCATCGAACATTAAGCAGTGACATCACAGACTGACCCCTTGACCTTCAGGTGGTTTGTTCCAGATGCTTTTGGGTCGTAAGCACTTCTGCTAGCAAGATGATGACTGCGGCTGAGGAAACGGGGGCAGGCATATGGTTGGCTGGGTGGGGATGAGGAGGAGGAGGAGGAGGAGGAGGAGGAGGGGGGCGTGAGGGCTGGGGAGAGGGGGGGGTTGTTGGGGGCAGGTGCTTCTTCTGGAAAGCCTCATATGACTGTCTGGGAAAAAGGGCACTTATGCAACAGAAAACCTCATACAGTGCAACAACAGCGATGGTAACGCAACTGAAAAATCCAATTGTGTCTCGCAGTCTGAAATGATTTACATTCCAAAAGCCAACTGGATTCACAAGAGACTGGTTTCTGGAGAGGAGGCAAGAAACGGAGAGAGAGAGAGAGAGAGAGAGAGGGAGACGGATGTGCATTGTTGCTTCTCATGAAAAGTGTAGTGGTGCTGTAAAAAAGAGTGAGGCTAACCTCTAATTACTGGGTGCTTCCCCATGTCTGGCTATTGCACAGACGCTGATTTATCCTCCTTCCACTCCCTTAACTCGCACCCTCTCCTGTCATTCCGTGCATTTATAGTGAGAATAAGACGCGGCTGAAGGGTTAACTTATGTAAACGTTTGTTTCAGTGACTTTATAATGGGCTGATTGACTTGGATGGTTTTTACAGTGATTAGGCAGTTAGGGTATTATGTCACTTTAATGTCTACTAAACTCAAGTGGAGCAGGTGTCCAATTCAAAAAAAAAGAAAAAGAAATCTGCAGTGCAAGTATTGCTGTCAGGGGAATAATGTATCACTCCAATCTTGTATACTGGCACCACATTCCAACATACAGGAGCGTAGTCTTGACACTTATTTCCTTCCACATGACATCCAAACCACTGCTGTCCTACTTCCCTCCATTCCAGGCCGACTCCCCCTTTCCGTTAAACACACTCTTAACCCCCCTCCCCACACACACACACACACACCCTCAGTCCCTTGCCAGGCCGACGGGGCTGTGTGCTATTAGAAACACATGTGGAGCACCAAAGTTTTTCTGCTTCGGTTGAGACAAACATGCATAAAGTTGTGGGAAGCAAACATACACCGAGTCCCAGAGAAAAACACACACCACCGACATGGCCACCATGGTCATGTACACACACACACACACACACACACACTACAGAGAGTAGAGGAATAAAAACAACTATATCTGTCAAGAAAAACTGTCCTCTTCCTGGAAAAATGTCTGGCAGATGATTTTGGTAATAAAAACGCTGAAACGTAGGGAGAATCCCTGCATTACAAATTATATCCACGCAATGATGGATTTTTGAGTGGATTGAAAAGCTCGATGGGGACAAAGGCACTTAACTTCTGTGTGTGATCCATGGGTCTCACTGGCACAGACTTTCAATGCATCATCCTAAACGCGAAGGGGGGGATACGGAAAGCTACTGCACCGTCCCGCAGCAGAATCTGCACAGAGCACAAAGCACACGTGGGGGTCAGGTAGCATGGCAGCTCACTCCTTACGACTGTAGAACTCATCAATACGACCACATGTTGATCTAAGAAAGGTTACGGAGGTTTAGCCGGATTCGCACCATTAGTCCTCTTGCCAATGTGGAGCCCAAATGGGACTGGATGTATGAGGGAGGATGCACGGCTCTGGATGCGTGAGCCAGCGGCGCGGACGGCGTGATGAGGCGCAGAAAAAGACAAATGTGAAGATGCGATTGTATTCACACAGCTACGCTAATGTGAATGACAGGTGCAGCCATTCACTGTGAACAGAAGCCCGTCCATCCGTTATCTGGAGTGACGGTGGGAGTAAAGCATTAATCCCCGAGGTGACGTGCGTGGTAAAGTGATAGAGATCATCCAGTGACAGAGAGGAATCGCTCTCTGTGGCTTAAGAAGGCCATTACTCTTAAAACAAATGTCAGCTTGACCTGCAAACAACTCAAACGGGGGGACAGCTTTCAAAATTCATATTCTATAACTCAAGCAGGTGGACAGGGGATTCATCAAAGACGTCGATATTGTCGCAGGCCCTGATGTAAACAGACACATCAGGCAACAAACACATGGCTTCACCTTGGACCGGCCACAACAAAAAAAAGCTTGAATGACGACATCCTCAACACAGGTCATCTTAGCTGCTTCTCAATGGAAATCTATTAGATGTTGAAGTAAAAATCAAGATCAGCCCCAAAAAAGCCGACTTCTTCTTAAACTTTATGTTGACCAACTAGATACATGAAAAGAGATGATTACTTGTTCTTTAAGTACTAGCTAGTAGTGAACTACACGAAAAAAAAGGAAATTCCCTCTCCCTTCCCTGCGCTACTGAACTTTCCAGCCATCAGATATCTTCATTTCTGATTAGACTGACAATTTCATGTCCTATGAAATGTCAGGTAATAAAGTAAGGGTCCAAAGGAACATCTTCAAATGTCTTGTGCTGTCTGAGCAACCATCCGACCTTACAGTGTCATAAAATGGAGAGAATCAGCAAATTCAACTGAGTAACTGGCAATTATTGTGCCGTTTTGCTTCAATTACTATGACAATACATCAATAAATTACAACCATAATTGCATGTACAGTAGCAATCAAGTGATTGACTACGCTCTGCAAAGAGATGAGCAGTAGAGAGAGGATCAAGAAGAATTCAGAGAGCAATAATGTATAGGAAGGCTGGTAAAGCATTATTTGTGTTGTGGAGTGCCCGTCTAAATTTATTGGACAAAAAGTGAAGCAACTAATCAAACCTTCCACTGTGATGCAGCCTGTACAAATGCAAAATTAAACAGCAACAGGAACGCTCAAAGAGTCAATGAGTTGTTGGAAAGGAGACACAATTAGACTAAGTCTAAGGGGACTGTTCAAAATTAAAAAGTACACTTTCTTATTTTCCTTGTAACAAGGGGATAATTTATACTACTAACGTCTGTGTTATAAATATGAATCCAAGACTGAAAACCAGCACCTTTAAAGGTAACTAATTAAGACTTTGTATGGATGAGACAACCATGATACAAAGTGTAGTAAAATATCAACCTTTTTTTTTTTTTACAGGGGGTTGTGTGTCTGACTATTTCTTGACCGGGACCACCTGCCAAGCAATCAACAGAAGAAATGACTGGTGCCAGCCAAGAAAAAGTCTAGTACATAGGCCTCTGTAAAACGGCAAACTGATGTTTTCATACCTCAGTTTTTGTGTAGATTACACAAACGAGATTCAGGATCTTAATTAATGAGCTTTAGATGCGTTGATAGGAAGATTTTGTTACCTTTGGACGGAGCCAAGTTCCCCCATTTCTACTCTGCTCTACTGCGCCAAACCAAGTTAGCCTGCTAATGTGGCTAGCTTCATACTTGACCTATACTCATAACTGGCATCAATGTCCTCATTTTATTCTCTGAGAAAAAAAAGTAAATGAGGCCGAACTACTATTTCACACTATTCATGTAGATGCGTATGTACAGTTTTTTGTACAGTATATCTGTGTCTAGCATTTACAACCATACCTTAATAACACCTAGCACTGACTCTTCACATACACATACACACACAAATACATCATAGGTTAAAGGTCAAATCCACAAAGGTCAAGAGGTTTTCTTCTGATACTCATTGATCACAGTGTAAAAAGATAGTAACACCAGTAGCTCATACTTTTTCAAACATTCACTTCCATATTTGCAACCCACAGAGCAAAACTTCATTTCAGAGTCTTTCATCCTCTACTGGCTTTCAGAAGACTGATGAAATCTATTCTATGACTGTGTGAATGCAACAGCTACTATTTGAAAATGGCCTTTGCAAAACAGCCTGAAATGAAACAATATAAGAGTAGACATTCATCTCACTGGTAGGTATTATATACACCATTTTCAACCAAGAGTTTCATATTTTCCTTGGTTTATTTTTTCCCTTCTTCCAGTGCAATCTCGTGGCATTTTCCATTTCATTTAACCCAGTCTTGTTAAGATTTTTCGGAGGTGTTGAAGTCATTCAGGAGAGTTGGTTTACTGTCTGGCTCTGACAGACTAATGGCAGCTGCTCCGACGGGGTCCAAGTCTAAACACAAAACAGGAGGAACCGTCCGCTCCTCCACACGTGTCCCACAAATCCTGACTTTACATATGTAAAGGAAAATAAACACCTTTTGCTTCCCCTGCCTTGTCTCTCTGCCTCACTTCTGCTCTGTCTCAGTCATGTGAGGGTGTATAAACATGAGCCTCTGTGGATCAGTGCGCACAGAGACAGGATATGAGAGATTCCCCTCACCTCTCCCTTTTGAACCTGCGTCAGACAGTGAAAAGTGGCTCCTCTCCAAAAAACCAGCCACAGAGGGGTCAGCTCTGCTCCGCTCCGCTCTGCTTCGTGCCTGTTGATACAGATCCAACCTCATCATCCACAGCTGAGGAAGGAGAACTCCCTCGCTGCTCTGGACGGACAATCATAACACAAAGTGTCCGCGTCAGAGCACGGTTGTGATTGCACATACCGTACACACAAACATGCAGACTCTCACCCAGACCTCCACCTTTCAAACTCCTGGGTCCAGTCTGCCTGAGGCTGAGAGGAGGTTAAACAACAAGGGAAATCAAACACACTGGAGGGAGGTTAGACTAAGGCCCTAGGACAGATGAAGACAGAGAATGAAAGTAAGAGAATATGGCGCTGGGGTATGCTGAAACAATTAGTCAATTAGAAAACTGATTTAAAATTAAAATTGAGTCAGATGATTCACTGCTCTTTGGATTTTAGACCGTTTGTCAGGCAAAACAGACAATATTTGCTTTATCAAAGAGAAATTATGATGCGTGTTTTTACTTTTTATATTAATGGAATAAAGATTATCTGATTTATTTTGTGAACTTTCAACAAATTAATCCAAAATAAGTTATCTGTATCAAAACTGCAAGAATGAAATGCTGCAGCCTTTTTGCCTTTGGAAGTGTACAGACCTATAGATAAAAAAAAATTGAATAAATGGAACTAAGTTCAAGCTGTTCTGGGGAGTCGTGGTGGAAATGATCAGTAGAAACATTCACACCAGCTGAGAAACAGGCAGCAACTACAGGAATCAAACTGGAGCAATGTAATGTAATATCACCTGTTGGTCCCATTTAAAAACCCAAGTCAACAACTTGCAGCCATGTCCTTGATGGAGGAAGCAGATAAGGGATCAAACTTAAGAGGAGAAGGATAAAGAGGAAGTAGAGGTGTGGTAAGGAGGAGTCTGGGTGGAGAGGTGTTTCATAAGCCCTGCCACCACATCCTCCAGCTCAGACTGCCAGATCCCAGCCGCTGGGAAAGGAGAAGCTCTGGGGCTGATTCAGGGGCTTAAGAAGAAGAAGAAAAAAACATATACATATATAAAAACGCCAGAAAAGAGAAAAAGAGGAAGACATTTTTCATCGGAGCAGTGGACTGTTCACTCTCACTCGGCTTAGCTCAATTACCTCCCTTCCTCGTATGTGAGCTTCCCCACTTAGATGTGTGTAAAGGAGGACTCAGATCAAGGGGCTTCTAGACTGTGTAGGTGAAAGAGCATGAGAGCACCGGCTCTAACGCAGTGTGACCATATGCTACACTCAATCAGGTGATGCTCCAAGTGCCTGAGTCAAAACTGTCAACCTCACTTACACCTATCCCGCCACAGTCCTGGTACCACCACATTAATAAATTACTATCTAATAGCCCATCTCAGGCCCATTACTCAAACTCAAATTGCAGCAGTTAAGATCAAATCTGAGATCAGCTCACAGCGCTTTTGATCAGAAAAAATAAAGGGCTCGCCATAAAAAAATTAAAAAAAAGCCATCATTCTCACCGCAGCTCTGCAGCTCATAAATGTCATATGGCTGGATTGGTGTGATGGGGAGAGGGGGGCATGGAGAGCGGAGAGAGAGAGGGGGGGGTTGTACAGTAAAGAGAGGGGAGAAGAGTAAAAAGAGAAACTCAGACGCAGCTGTGGAGAGCAGTGCTAATCTTAGCACGCCATCTAGTGGTGCCAGGCGGTATCAATCACAAACAAAGGCCGTCCTTAGAGATTGAAATGTAGACACCCCCCTGTCAAAACGACAAACATCACTTGATGATGAAATACAGTTGGAGACTTGATTAAAACGGCTGCCCTGTGTATTTTCACATACTGAATACAAATCGACACCGTGACAGCACGAACGGCTTCTACTGGGACTCGGAGCTTGGAAGAAGTCGGCTTCTCTCACAA
Source organism: Decapterus maruadsi (assembly GCA_030347415.2). Lineage (NCBI taxonomy): Eukaryota > Metazoa > Chordata > Actinopteri > Carangiformes > Carangidae > Decapterus > Decapterus maruadsi. The sequence continues at coordinate 8,336,670 of CM064896.1, read as the reverse complement.
AGTCCCGAACAAACTCTTGCTGATGTTAATTAATACTCCTTCGTTTTCTCAGTGCAGAATAAAGTCATTTTTCACGGCGCAACTTCATCCCCCCGCAATCTGAATCGCGCTGATTTCATGCTCTGTTCGGCTGGAACCCAAAAGGTGCTGACTCAGCAGACAAGTTGACAGAGTGGACCAAAGAAAAGATTAATGTGGTGCACAAGGAAGAAAAAAAAAAGTTAGTCAATGGTCCACATACAGATTTTTAAATAAAAAGTTAAGGCCAGCATAACCGTTTCAAACAGGTGCAGTGGTGTGGATGTGGGTTGGACCAATGCAGAGTCAGACACACCTCCACTCCACCTCCTGACTCCAGTCCAGCCTCCCCACTGTGGTGCATCCTCTCACATCCCACACTAATGTGATATCATGCCCACCAGAAATGCCTTCTGAAGGCTGCCTAATGAATATATAGCACAGAGAGGACCCCAATTAGTGGGCCAGCTAAAGGAGGGGGGGACCGCGGGGCTGCCAAGCCATACCACATAAACAAACTTATCTTGACAGGGTCGCTTCAGCAAAGGGGGGGGGGGGGAGATAGGCGGATAGCGAAGGAGGCTGAGAGAAAATGAATTACCTTCCTGACACACGTTAAAGCCAATCACCGCGGCGCATCCTTTGCCGCTCCCGCGTCCCAAATCCCTGCCGCCACCGTTGCGTTTCATCTGCCAGTGTTAGTATGCATACAGGCCGCGCGCCAGCCTCCAAATGTATTCATTTATTCAGAGCCCCTCGGAGAAATCACAGTGTCTTGTTGTCCTTTTTCCCTGGCTGTCCAGATGGAATTTGCGTGAATAACATCAGTTTAGTGAGGCAGAAAATAAGTACAGGCTAGCACAGCGGAGGGGACTAGATTACACCCTCTCCCACCTCCCCAAAAACAGGATGGAAAGACAAGTGTCACCTTCATATACTCTTTTCTCCCTCTTTGTCTGCTTTTTTCATTTTCTTTTCAAGTTCTATTGAAACTCTGCAGGCGGGGGGGGCGAAGCTTAAAGTAAGAGATCTATACCACTTTCAGCACAATTATTTTGTGTTATCATGCACTGCAGGTTCAATTAAACAGAAGATCATGAATCAAAGAACTAGAGCGGCTTTCTCATTACAAAAAGGTGAGCGGCCATCAAGGGAGTGCAGCCCGATGCTCATTTATCCTTGTTTTGTTTTGCATTTATAACGTAACTAATTGCATTAATTAATCAGATGTACTTCCAATAGAAGGGAGTGCGTCTTGAACAAGGGAGATGAAAGAGTAATTGAGTAAAAAGTAATTGAATGAGATGAAAGTGAGGGGAAAAAAACTGTAAATCAATATTTCCAACTTCAATAAAGCCCAAGAGAAATTAAACTGTCTTCAGTCAGAGCAGAAGGAAACTCTCAATATTAGTCCGGCCTATCAAAAAGAATTCACTATGCAGCCTTTGAGGAGTCATGTAATTGTCTTTAGTATAAACTCGTGAAATTGATTTCAATAAGATCTGTAAGATGTTCTTCACTTAACCGTACAAACTGAACTTAACCACAGACGGACGAACAGAATGCATGTGATCTGCTTTGTCTTATTGATCATTATCACAAGTGAGTGACAGGCAGGTAAGAGGTAAGTGAAAGGCAGAGTGGAGGAAAAAAACAAAAACATCTGAATGAATCCTACCTCTCTGAGAACTGTGCTCCCGAATCCTCGATACAAGCCCCGAACACCCTGCTCGGAGAGAAACACACACTTTTAACACATTGTCACACACACGCACACTTGATTTAATATCATCTGACTGGTTTTGATTTGATCAACTGAGAATATAAGAAGCCATTAATATTTACTGGATAGCAGACACTGTATAAAAAAAATACATAATATTTATCCAAGCTGAAGAGAGAAACATTTTTACAACAACCTATGGCCTGTGATCAAACTTTTATAGCATAATATGTTCAAAATATAAGGAATGAAGCCAGTTTTTTACAACCTTCTAACTTTTATAATTATGGGCTTTTCCATTTTGCAGATCAAAGTATGACTTGGCTAGGATGAACATGTTGGTATATTCCAGACAAAGCACCTGTCAGATGGCTTAACATCACCTGAAGCAGACAACTGGGTCCACAATACAGGAAAGACTGTGCAACATTGTTTTGCTATTATTCCCAAATTGATGCTTTCCACATCTTTTGAGTGTGGCCTTCAGTTGCAGAGCTGATTTTCTTTTCAGACATGTTAAAATGTTCTTTTTCAGCACACCCCCAACCTTCTATATTTTGTGTGTAGTCCTTGGGTGAGATTTGTTTGATCCTCTGACTGCCTCTTTCCCCAACAGTGCTTCAATCACCAATAGGAATGATGACCAAAACCACACAAAAAAAGTGCCTTTGATTGCTGTGTACCTCGTCTTTGAGTGTACTCAGCAGGATGTGGTAGGTGGTGGATGATGGAGAAGCCTGCGCCCTCTGTTTGACCACCTCTGTGGGGACCCGAATCAGACACGCCACCTACAGGACGGAGAAAACAACACACCACATTACTACCATCTTGATATGTAAAAGGTGCATCTCAAAAAATGTGAATATCATGGACATTTCTAGTGTGTGTGAGTGTTGGGTGCATAAAGGTAGATGGACAACATTTTCAGAAGGCCAACATTTTCATATTAAAAATGCCTTTGAAATTAAAAATTAAAGGGATAGTTCACCCAAAATTCAAATTTCACCCATTATCTACTCACTCTCATGTTGACTAAGAGCTGTGAGAATTTTCAAAGTCCTCCATTCCTTCTCTGAGTTACAGGGGGGTCCACGCAGCATATAATGGCTGTCAATGGACTCTTTCTTCCAGCTCTTAGTTGATATGAGGGTGAGTAGATAATGAGTGAAATTTGAATTTTGGGTGAACTATCCCTTTAAATAAATTAAGACATGAAATGTTTCATTCTGTATGTAATGGATCTAAGAGTTACACTTTTTGAGTTGAATTACTGACATAAACCAACTTTTCCATGTTATTCTAATATATTGAAATGCATTGTATTTGCCTCTTGAGGACTTTGGACAGTGTATACACAGTCTGGCATAATTTGCAGGTCAGTGCGTGAACAGAGAGTGAGACTCATCACCACCTCGCACACTGCTCCACTAGGTGCTGTACATGATGCTAGCCCCCGTGTATGTCTCTGCTATGTGGCAGGTGGCCATGATATGTCACAGCCGGAGGAGAGCAATTACATGGAGCTGGCAGGTTAACAAGTGCTTTAGTTAGTGTGCAAGTGGGCCAATTAACAAAACCGGTCCACGCAGCAGACATGACACCTGAGCACCAGAGGAAAAGGTCATCGCACCGACTGTTCGTCTGTGTCCAAACAACGCGCGCTTCCGTCAAAAACACTGATAGGCCCAGACACTCCTGCACACCCCAGTAACCACACTCCCCACTAAAAGTTACAACTCATCCACCATATGTCAACAAAAATATGGACTGCCAACAGCTAGTGAAGATAGACATGAATATTTATGCTTCATAACTCCCATCGCCCTCAAGGCAGGCAAGCAGGCACAGCTGCCCACCTGGCGACTTGATTTCCCATTTATCCTGCATCGGAGCAGAAGCACTGGCTAACGGCAAGCAATCTCACAGAGCGATTGGTGAGCCACCCCCCCTGCTGTGACTCCCCTTGGTCATACAGATGCCAGTCTGCCGGTGCCACCCTCGCCCCACCTCACCGACGTAAAGCCAGCAGAGGAGCAAAGAGGGAGGAAGAGTGATGGAGGCAATGCAATAAAGATGAAATGCATCCCCCTTTTTTTTCTGTTTCACTCCTTCTCCATTCAGCGATTCATACTGATTTAGCATTGGGAACCCGGGCAGAAGTTTTCTAGAGGAGGACGGACCCCGGAGGATAAAGTTCTGCCACTGTTTTCTGCGAGTGGGGAGAGAAGGCGACCACGACAGCTGTTAAAGGGCTCATCTCCGTCAACTGCTCGTCCTCTCTGTCGTCTCCTCTACCAGACAGCAAGGACGCCTCATGAGCGAGAACGTGAATTTATGAGGAGCACAAAGGAGAAGGGATAAGTCAGCAGTGCTGCGAGGCAAGTGAAATCACAGACCGAGCAGAGAGATCACATATGAACTACACAGGCAAAGTTTTTGCTCTGTATCTCTAAAAAAAAAAACACATCCCGTAGACTATCAATTACTTTTTAAATCTTTTTATTTGTCTCTATCTTCACTGTGTCACTTTAGCTGCAGGCCAAAGCAAATAGAGAAACCTCGTTCTCTGAGAGCAAAAACAAAACATCTGAATGAGTGTCTGTGGAGACTTCAGTGCTATATGCTCATTGGTATTTCAGGTGAGTGTGAGCACGATCCAGCTGCAACCCAACTACGGTGCAACAGTACCACCAAGTGGCCGAACTTTCCCCTGCATCACTTCCCTGTGATAACTACTACTACGCTGGCTGCATCCATCTCAGAGATCCCATTTACCCTCCCTTTGGTCAAGTTACCATTTATAATACATTGTATATCATGTTTTCCCCAAACCAATTCTCCAAAGGAGCAGAATAAGCCAGCTAAACAGAAAGAAAGTGGCTATGACAAGTAATTACTGACGTAATTGGATGGGGGGCCTGGAGTGGAGACGGCCTTTCCTCTCTTGTCACTGCAGAGGGGAAGGCAGAATGAGGCAGAGATTATACCAAATAAATTAGGGACATTGTTTATTTGGGAGTAATTTGTGCGCCAGGGGGTGGAGAGAAGGATGTTGAGTGAATAGAAGATGAAGTGTGGAGCCTCTGAGGCCATCTCAGATCTCAGCAAATGGGGGAAACAGTGGTGATGAATCGGGCCATGATAACATAGGGCTGGGGCGAAAGAGAGTCTGGATCATAGAGTCACATCGTGCCTGGTGATGTAGAAGCAGTACGCTATCATGTTAGAGAGAATGAAAGGGAAAGAAAGAAGGAATACAAGCTGTAGGAAGGGGCCCCTCATTAAAAGGCAATCTTGTTGCCTCACGTTTAGAGGAGGGCTGTAGGTGGAAGGCTGACAGGAAGAAAGACGCCCGTTTCCTCACCTACTTTGCTCGCCCTTCATTCTCAGCGCTTTGGCTTGTAAACTTATGATAAACCCGTTGGCGGTCTTTTAAATACCTGCTACCATTCATCTTTATTTACAAGCTGTTGGATCCATCAGGCGGTGTTAATTAGGAGGCTGTCTGCCTGTGATTGGAGCCTTTCAGTTTCCCTTGGCCTGCTGTTGTTAATCCAAATGACAGAGCGTGTTTTCAATTTCCAGCAATGGCTGCCAAACAACGCAGTATGGAGCCGGTGCTCAATCACTGGCAAAACAACAGTAAGGAATGGGAAATTAGCGGTGACTCGCAACACATTATCGGCATAGCCAGCAAATCTATCTGCAAATGGAGTCATAACATCCCTCTGTCTTCCGCTCCCCCCTCCCCCCATCCCTCTATTAAACACTCATGGCCATCAGGACACAGTGGTCAGTCAATCAGGGCTGTTATTACTCTTCTGCATCACAGAGAGACAACAGGTGAGGAAAAAAATGTATTCAGGCTGCAACTGGTTTGGGGTCTTAATTATTTGGGGTTATTTATCATTACTGCATTCACTAGCAAGTTGGCAAAGAAGAAGTTCTGCAGTCGCACATATAAAGAAACTGATGAGCAAATAACTGAGGGAAAAATCCAATTAAAAATGTGCAATGTGGTGATAACTGAGCAGAATGTAAAATTATTTTTATATATAAGTGCCAGATAGAGCCTGACTTTAACAATACCCAAACCAATGGAGAAATTACCTCCATCAGAAAGGTTTGTTTATCTTGACTAAGCACATCTCAACATGTCACCATGATGATGATGAGATGTGTCCAGGAGCAGAAATGCCCTAAAACCATGCTCATATGTTGTTACACTAACCTGTGTCGGGATAACAGAACCTTCCCATCACAAACATCAAACCTGAAATGTCAGTGGCCAACACGGTAAAGCCTTTGTAGCCACAGTACTGTATGTAGGAGCATCAAATTCCCATGACTTTTCTGGGTTCCTGATCATAAGCCTATTCCTGGAAATGCATCATAGTAGCAAAGACAGACTGAAATATGAGACGACAAAGGAAGAAGCCAGGAGGAGAGGGAAGAAAAAAGGTCATGGAGAAAAGGGGAAGAGATGAGGACACTGTGTGTGTCTCCAACTTTGAAACAACAGCCAATAAATCACAGAGCGTGGCGCTGCTCAAAGGCGATGCATGGATTATTTCTCAGTGCCAAGTTAAGTGGCTGCCAGTTTCTCCCCCCCAAAAAAACTCCTCCCCTGTGCTACCTCCTTCTTTCTGTCCCCCTATCTTGTCATGTCACACTGTATTTTCCAGTACATCCTCCCACAGACGCGTGGTGGTGAGGCGGGGGGTTTATAGATGCGGGAGAAGCCCGCCGCCTGGCCTTGACAAATGAGCTTTCAGGGCAGACGTCGAGCGAATGGGAATGAAGATAAATCTGATTTAATGGCTGGATAACAGCCTGCTAGAGCCTGACAGACGGCATCAGCTTACACATTCTTTATGGGAGCGTCCCACCATTGCAGTCACACAAACACCGGGACACTTCTGGCGAGGGAGGGGGTGGTATCTCTCTCATTGTCTTGACCCTCTTGTTATTTCTCTCTACAACTTCCGACTGTCCCGCTCTCCGTCTCTGCAGTCCTGCTTTTGTGTTCAAGATAAACCAGGCGTTAAGTAGGTTAGAAATGGTAATCATGTTGTCATTTGAAGACCACTGTCCAAAATCTGTAGTAAATTTCCACCCAGTGGACCATGTCTATTCCCATGAACTGAATTTTAATTATTGAGCATATTAAGACCAATTAGTTTTTAATTTATTTTGAAAATAATGATATTATAATCCTCCTGTATTTCAAATACAGTGGATGAAGCTTGTTGTTTCAGTGCGGGCAGATCACCCATCACAAATAACCCTAATGATCAAGACTAAAGGCTTGACTATAAAGAATTGTGAGAATTGTGTGTAAATGTTCTCTTTTCTTTCTTTCAATTCCCATCTCATATATTCATGCAGAATAAAATTCTGACCTACAACTTCCTCTGGTACGATCATAATAGACTTTGAATGTAGTCCACATCTCGTGAGTTAGTGCCAAGTCGAGCGCATCTTCCACAGAGGGAGGCTTGGGGATGGGATTAGCAAAGCACTAAGTCCCATCAAGCTTCTGTTGCGAATGTTGCAGAGTGGAAACAGTTGGTAAAACACAACTAAATGGACTCCTGAGGAAAGGATCACAGGCTGACGAGGAGGCATAGCTGGGAAGTCAGTAAAGGACCGAATATAAGTTCTTCTTCTTCAAGCTCCATGTGTGTCAAAGCCTGCCAGCACCCAGCTGCTCCCAGGAAGAGAGACAAGAAGGAGGGGGAACTACAGAGAAACACCCCAAGAAACCAAGCCGCCCTGTCGTCCTACACTGGCAGAACAGTTGGAGTACAAGAGAGTACGAGTTAGGGTACAACAAGGAGTGGAAGATGAAATATTATGCTATTGAAAATCTGATGGAGTCATGTTGGCATCCATGTGGTTTGTGCTTCAGATTTAGACTGAGGTTGGAGAGAGGAGAGAACTTCAATCCAATACATTAGATCAGGCACACTGAACAAGGCGGGAGGCGGGACTACACTACACAACGGTCATTACGTCTCATTGCAACTAGAATATTAAGCCCAAGCAATTGGTTTTAAGGTGAAAAGTGACTAGCAGCATTAATTACAATCTATTTGCCATGTAGTTTGAATAAAAATCAGCCAATGAGGATCAGCAGCCAATCAAATGAGTCATCCCAAGATATGAATGGGGCTGCAACTATCTACTGTTACTGGTATCAGTTCATATGTCAGCTCTTATTTAATCTTTCTTTTCCATTTGTATTCTATTGTCTGACCCAGCATCCTAAAGTTTTTAAAAGGTGGAAACTTTTAAGAGCATACGCCTTCAAACTCAAGACATATTATGCTTGATAAGCAAATTAAACATTTGCTCAAAGATTATTTTCTCATTAATCAATTTCCTGTTTATCGGCTAACTGATTAACCATGTGATCACTATGGCGACAGACAAAACAAATCTATTGCACCTAAGCTACTCTGGTTGCCACCACTTCTGTTAGACCCTCAGTTGCAATAACTTTTAATTAAAAGTCACAAGCAGTGAGTGAGGAGACAGAGAATCGTATGTGGCAGCAGTTGCATCATAGCGCAGGCAATTAGGGCCTTGCATGCAACTCGGGGGCAGCACTAAGGTAGACCTTTCATTGCTAAGCCTGAAGATTACTCCCTTTGAACAAGACGTATCCAGTTGCCAGAATGCGGAGGGATGCCGCCCCTGCTCTGCTCAGCTCAACTCTGAGGATTTAAGCGTTTGATGTGCTCAAATCCAGAACAGCAGGAAAGGGGTTAAAGGTAGCGGCAACCTCAGGCTCACCTCTCACACTCATCTGTGCTGTGCCATAGAGAAAAAGTTGAAAAATGTGCATGCTGTTAAGTGTGCTCCTACAGTATCACCCGATCGCGGCTGTGTTTATCATGACAACAAGATGATCCAAAACAGGTGAAATGCTTATTGAATTTGCACCAACTCCAGGAGTAACACGATGTCCTCTCCCCAACGCTCACACGCCGAGACGCAGATCAACTCAGCACAGCGACGACCCTCCCATGTGGGATAATCCCATTTCATAAACATGCAAAACTTGGCTAAATTACATCCATCCAAAAGCAATGAATACTGAAAACCTGGTATTTCACAGAAAACCATGGTGGTATAGGCAGGTGGGGGGGGGGGGGGGCATCGCTCTTTCCATACCCCTCATCCATTCATGCCAGCGCGAATACCCATGGCCCCCATATGGCTCAGATTCTGTGGCTGACTGCGAGTGATTGGGAGAGGATGGGCTGAGGAAATTGCGCCGCTCCTCGTTACTTTCAAGCTCGAATTCCCCTGACTAAATTGGCAGAGTCTGGGGGCCTGAGCTGGGAAAGTAGATGAGTCAATAGGCAGTAATGAGAGCTTATTTACCCAGCTGGTGGGGGGAAATGCTGGGACAGTGCTGAGGAAGCCTCTGTAACTCACCCAGCTGGACCGTGGGGGCCTAGAGCCAAAACCACACATCCACCCCCATCCTTCCCCGCTGCCCCCTTGTATAGTTTGTCTGTGAAATTTGAAAGGCAATAACTTTAGCGCAACGTGGGGCTCATTTGGGAGTTACTTTCAGTGGGAAAGAAGCGGCAAGTGGAACGGAAGAGCAACAACAAGTGCGTAGGTCAGTGGGCCTTCTCATCTCGCTCCCAACTTGTTAGACTTGGTAACCACAACTCCAGTGCTCTACAGTTGTCAACAGGTGTGCCGCAGGGTTCAGTGTTAGGTCCAATCCTGTTCAGCATGTACATTAACGACCTACCATCCATGTGTGAGTTATGTGATATTTTAATGTACGCTGACGACACAGTCATTTTTGTACATGGGAAAACAGCAGAAGAGGCTGCAACCAAGTTGACAGAGGAAATGTTGAGGATCACGTCCTGGTTGAATCAATGTTGTTTACAGTTAAACCTCACTAAAACAGTATGTATGGCCTTTGCAAAGAACATGACAAATACTAACCTGAATGTTACCATCTCTGGGGAGAAGCTACAAACTGTTACAGAGTATAAATACCTAGGAGTACACATTGATTCAAATCTCAACTTTAAAACGCACATAAAAAAGATCAGAAACAAAATCAAGTACAGTCTGTCAAACTTTAGATCCATCAGAGACTCTCTGTCAATGGAGGCAGCCAAAGCCTACTTTTTTTCCATGATAACTACTCACATCACATATTGTTTAATAAGCTGGTCCAGTGTGCAATCCACAACCCTAAAAGAAGTTGAATCACTATACAAACAAGCACTAAAAATACTGGATAAGAAACCCTTTAGACATCATCACTGTCACATTCTGAGAAAATACAATTTACTGAGCTGGGAAAATATTATCATTTACAGGAATCTCAGGTATATAAGACAGGGGTCAGCACCACCCCCCTAGCCAAAGTCATCAGCCGTCAGATCTACTCGAGGTGCATCTAGAAAGGACTGCATAATCCCACTTAGGAGAACCTCATTTAGTCAGGCTGTATTTTCTTTTAAGGCATCACACCAGTGGAATCTAGTACCCCAATCGATCAGAGAATCGGTCATTCCACTCATTTAAAGTTAATGCAAAGAACTGGCTCATTGACAACCAAAAGTGTGAGCACTGATGATGTTGTGCTTTTGAGTGTCTGAATGTTTATATGTGGTCCGTGATCGCCCCTGTAGATAGTAAACCAGATAGTTACTAGCGCTGAGTATTTATGCTTATATTGTTTTTTCAGATTTCTTTCTCTTACATACAACTTACTGTATACAGTATGGACACGAGTACTCTGTCTTGTATATTCCAACAGGTAGTAACCAGATAGTCACTAAAGGTGTAGTGTTGACATTGACATTGAGTGCTCTGTCCTGTGTCTCCTTATATGGAGTACAGACATTGAGTAATCTGTCTTGTATGTGGTGACAGGGTGACAGGATAGCTTAGGTAGGGTATAATAATTTTCATGAGAGTGTGTAATGTTGTATAATGTACTAATGAGAGCTGTGTAGGTTCTCCTCTTGTGTGTCCCTGACAAATGTATATTTTTCTATCAATGGTCATTTCTGACAAATGTATATTTTTTTATTAATGGACTTGTGATGTCTGATGAATGTATACTTATTTATTAATGTGTTACGGTTGTCTAAATTATTATGTTATTGTTCTTCTTTCAAGGTAGCCTTTTACCATCTGGCAGAGGGACAACCGGTGAAAATTAGCCCTGCTGGCTAACCCGGGTGCATTTACACTAGATGATGTTTTATTAATGTACACTGTCCCTTTCTTAAATAAATAAACTATAAACTATAAACATAGGACGGCTGAGATTCAATTAAACACACAAACAACACGGCTTTAAGGTTTACTGGAAGAGAGAAATTGGAGAACAAAAGTTGGGAGAATGAGGGACAAGAAGACTTACTACTTCACCCAGGGAGGCCGCCAGCATGTGAGTGACAGGTGCCGCATGTGGCGCTGCGAGCGCTCCGCCAGCGCCAAGCAGGGACTTTGTGCATTCGTAGGTGACAAAGAAAGCAGCAGCTGAAACCAAGCAGAACCACAGCCATTTAAGGCCCATTAGTCAACCAGCATACAGCAATTAATATCCCTCACTACCACTGACAAGGGAGACACTGAGGTGTGTGTGTGTGTGTCTACACACTATGTGCAATAGAGGTAAAAAGCTGAGAAAGTGTGTGTCCCTGTGGGGAAAAGTTCAGGCTTTACTTTCATTATTCAAATAAATTCATCGTGCAGAAGAACTGAATTCAAAAGGAAACGGCGTCGGATAAATTATATTCAAACCCCACAACATGTGACTCACACGTCTTTGTCTTTCTGGGTTTCTCTGTGACACTGGAGGGTTCATGAAAAAGGGCTCAGGCTCTGGATCTGGACAGATCTGGCATTAAGATGCGCCTCGTGTGGTCCGACCAGGAGTGGACAGCTCTTAGTACGTCAGTTCACACCTGGTATTAGAACGAGTTTCCATATGTGTCTCAAGTGACCACTTGTGATCCGGTCTCACTTCCCTGCTCTATATGCAAATAATAAGTATGTGTTTTTGGGTTTTAGCTAGTCCAACTATGACAGACAGGGCCATTGTCAGTGTGTTTGTTTGTGTATCCGTGTGTATGTGCGTGACAGAGAGAGGGAGGGAGGGGCTGAGTGAATCACTGAACTGCACACAGCTCTGAAATGAAATAAGACTGAATATCTGAAATTGTGAAAGGCTTTTGGTTCATTATGAAACTGAACAAATGAATGAATGAAAATGAACAGTAATACTTAAAGAGAGTCACCTCAACCCAATGTGATTCTTGAAAATAATTCAGTAGGCTATATTGGACATAATGTGGTGATAGTTGATGACATTTAATAAGTTTGTCAGTATGCTGGATATATAATCATGTACAAAGAAAAAGTGTTCAATATGTTGCTTTCAACATAAAAATCTAACTCCTGGCTTTTCCTTTAATCATACATTCCCAATTTCCCATAGATATGTTTCCGCATTAACTCAAAACATTCTCAACAAGAAACAAATATGCATGTATGATATAATGTAAAACAGAACTTTTTCACAACATGAACTGATTTAATGAGGATTCAAGCGGAGAACTTCATAATACAAAACAAAGCAAAGAACGAAAACTAATTTGATTGTGAACTTTCAAAGTGGCCGGAGCGATCCAGCACTCTAACTCATTATCACTGCACTGTGACTCGAGGCGCGAGAAGTAAACAAAATAAATGAATGTGCAACAGTGAAATGAAGCTCCAAAACATCCAACCCAAACACTTTGTGGACATTATAACCAACACCATGCAGTGTTGAGTCTCAGTACATTGTTCAGTGTGTACCTCTGAGAAAATGTCCTTCACATACAACATATATCGAGCTCATATCAAAATGAGTGTCTTACCATTGGGGAAGGAGCCGACAGCAGCAGATGGGACCCCGGCGTAGATGCCCCTGAAGCCCCCTGCCTTGTAGAAGCCTTGCTGACTCTGCAGTCTGGTCTTAATGGTGTCCAGGGGGAAGAGGGTCAGATCAACACACATCCCCGCACAGCCTCCCGCCTGGGGAGAATCAAATCACTTTGTAAGACACAGAGCTGCAGATATACTCACTTGGATTCCAGTGGTACAAAGATTCAGATATCTTACTCAGACCCTAAATTAATTGATTTTGTCGGCCACTTGGGGGCAGCACAGAAACCGACAGAGAAAACTAACATCATAGTTGTTGTTTAATCAAAATCATGCATTCAACAGACACGCCACTTTTTTGGCCAGCAATGATAAGTCCAAAATTCATACTTCTTCTAGCTTTGTATCGCTCTGCAGGGTTTCTACCAAATCCTCGGGGGGAACTCTGCCAAATGCTCCACTGTGATCTAAACACTAGGCTACATGGTGCTGGGTAGACAGACAGACAATCAAAACAATGAGCCGCTTTAGGGGAACACAGCTGTCTAGATCCATGAGAATGGCACCCTGTGTGATCAAGATTTGATTGAAACTTTTTTTTCAATTTGTCTGTGAAAACAAACTAGAAATGTGTTTTCAAACTATTTACTGAAATTGGGAGCATTTTAAGGCCCATTAACACCAAAATGACACAAAGTGGTTTCAGTCATTGATGTGTGTTTAAAAAAAACAAACAAACAAAGGGAAAAATACATCCATGCATCATTATGGTTCAAGTCTGGAAAAAACTGTATGCTGAAAAGGGAAAAATACATCCATGCATCATTATGGTTCAAGTCTGGATGTAAATGAGATGTACTGTATGCTGAAAGACGCTGTAATGTTTGCTTATTTGTTTGTTACTGCTATCTTGTAAACCCTGGTAATATAGAGTGTCCTCTTCAAAGCGATGCAATCTTTGACTAAACTGATGTCTAAAGTTTTGGATAAGTCTCAGACTGACTCATTAAATAGGCTATTATTTGAGTCTATTTCTGTTCTCTTACTCTCAGTGATGAGCTAATTCATTCCTCATGACTTATTGCAAGCACAGGTGTCAGAAGCTCTAGGTAACTTTAAACACACTGAATAGTAGGCTAAATAAAACCAAATAGAGCTGGTTAAGTTGATTGATAGCACGGCTGTGACAATTTATAATGACACAATTAGCTTTTCCCCATCAGACTGATATATTATTTTTTGTCGGTTTCAAGCTTGTATAGTTGCTGAGCTAAGAAAACCTGAGGATCATCCATTGAGAGGAATTAAAAGGTCAGAAACCTGTGTGTGCACGAGGCTTTAGAGGAGCACGTGATCTAACGTTGTTCCTGATGTATTTTTCAAGGAGGTTCATCGTTTTTTAGTTTATATACTCTGCAAGAAAACAGACTCTATAGCTTTAGCTCTAGTTGTATGTCTGTGTTCATTCATTCATCGATGTGATGAGCTGTGGTCACAGGAGAAGCTGCCTGGTCACATTATTGGCTCGTATCAGAGCAGTTACCACGGAAACAGCAGCTTACCACCAGCGACGCCACGAACTCTCGTCTCTCCATGTTCCGCTCTCTGTCTGTCACCGGTCCGCTCCGTCAAACCCACAACTCTCTAGCATGTTTGACACTGCACCCAAATCAAAACATGCCTGTCAAGGACGCTGCCATATTGCTTGGAGTACTTCCGCGTTACGCCGTGACGCACGCTAGTCACGTGACGTCAAATGCCTTCGGGAGAGTGCGGCTGTTTTTCACCATCAGGCGTCTCTCACAGATAAGAAGAGTGTGTAACCGAGGAAGAAATGAAGTCTGCAGCCACACCGTCGTAATGTTGTTGATTTAAAATAGTGCTGACATAATAATATCTAATACAATAATGCTATATAATAATATTTGTCTATCTATTTTTTTCATTCTTCCTTTCTTTTTTTTTTCTTTTCTTTTCTTATAATCTTGTGAAAACACAGAAAACCCTGAAACTGGTTTGGTCTTGGAATTGTTTTCTCTGTTTTTTTTTTATATGAATATACATTTTTATTTATTAAATTAAGAATTGTTCTATTATTGCCATTAGGTAGTGTCGTCTGTATGTATTCTTGTTTTCTCTTAAAACTATAGAAGTCAAAATGTGGTTCTGTGACCTACCTTCACATAAACTTGTGTTGCCATTTCATAACCGTAGGACCTTATATTCTTGCATCAAACCCTCTCCCTTGTGATGCCGTGGACTGAGTGTGCTCAGGTGAGTGTGTTCTTTTCCAGTGACACGCCGACTGGGTTATTTATGGGCTGATATCAGCCAGGCAGCTCTTCCTATTAGGAAAGAGCAGGCAAGGGGCCATCACCTCTTTATTCAGCCCGGACCCAATGATGTCTGGGCTGAGTGCGCCCAGTTTGAAGCTCGGTGCCCGTCATCCATCTTGTTGAAGCGGGTCTCACAGGGATCCCATTGGATGTGAGCCCCAGCTGGATCTCGACTGGGCTGCTGTCTCTGCTGTCTCGATCTGTATTAGGCCTTAGGATGGCAATAGCATCGCTTACACTCTACTTTTCATTATTTTATTGTCTTGGTGCAGCACAGCAGAAGAGTTCAGAGGAGGAATGTTGAAGGTTTTCTATTGTGCTATGGTCTCTTTTAGCCATTTGTTTAGTTCTGTTTTACTCACTGGTATGCAATGATTATGATTTATTGTGACAGTGACTTTGTGCTAGTAATTCTACGTTACAGCCCATCGCTGAGACAGACTTATGTTGTTGTCCCCCGGCTCAGTCAATACAGAACATTAATTCTATACCATACCTGAAATTGATTTTTTCTTCCCCCTTTGTGTTGTTGTCAAGAAGTTTGCCAGTGTCCAGAATCCTGTCTGTTCCATCATGTAAAGCCATTTATCACCCTGTCACAACACGTCCTTGGTTATTGGGATATTTGTCATTTGTGCTCCAAATGCTCTGTTCCTGTAGGTCTCGATGGACTCTTTGCAAACTCTAAGGTGGCATTAAAATTGCATAAATCATTGAATACTGGACGACTGAGGACATCAGTTTTTCAATAGGAGTGTGTTCTGCTGAAAGATTCTTGTGGAGCTTCACTAGCTTCCATGGCTTGTTATTTATTTCAATAGTGATGATAATTTCACCTTTTACCTTTTAACACCTACAAGCTGCTTGCCACTCTCACTTAATATGTTCCTGAATGATTGAGTTTAAGAAAGAACTTAAACAGACCATTTGGCACCGGCGTGGCCTCTGACTTTTTGATGAGAGACCTATGAGTAGTAGGTGAATATCTCCATAGAAGTGAATGTAAAAAGCCGTCTGGATGAGAGTAGGAGTGCTCAGTTACCCCTGTGTAAGGTCAATGAGAAGCACCCGGAGTCTGGGCAGATTTGCAGGGAGCACCATTGATCTTGACCCACTCAGAGTATGATCTCAGAGATAAAAGGGAGGAGACGAGAATGGAAC
Source organism: Decapterus maruadsi (assembly GCA_030347415.2). Taxonomy (NCBI): domain Eukaryota; kingdom Metazoa; phylum Chordata; class Actinopteri; order Carangiformes; family Carangidae; genus Decapterus; species Decapterus maruadsi. The sequence goes on along the minus strand of CM064896.1, from coordinate 8,320,506 downwards.
TTATTCACTGTCAGCCACAAGTCAGCAAAGGGCAATTCTAGCCCGCAGGCTGTCTTTGAAAAACTCAAGGGCAAAAGCATGGAGGATTAAGCCACGAGGCGGGGAGAGAGCAAAATGCAAGCAGCTATAAGGGTTATTGTAATAACACAGAGCTCACATCTATTGGCTTGGCTCTGCTTTAGAGGCATGTGTGTTAGGTGACAGCCAGAATGAACTCTGAGTCAAAAGGTTATGTGACTCTCACAGGTGAGAGGGTGCTTAGAGTTCCCTCTGAAGTTTTTAGACACTTCTCCTGCCTGCATTGTGTGTATGTGTGTGCTAATTCAGACAAGGAACATTGCGCACATTTGACTCCTTCATTATGAATTTTCATTATTGCTTTAAGACGCCCAGTTGCTTCTTTGGACACTGTAACGGACCAACAATTGTCATTTTTTTCTTGTATGTAAGCACCATCTGTAATGGTCATTATATGTGAGCCGAGAGGAACACACATCTTGACTCTGACACGGTGATATTATTCATGAGACAGGGTGGTCGAGCAGGGTGGTAAACTTCAGCCGAAACATAACTCCTGCTCATTAGCCGGCCTAACATTTGCATCATTAGGACACCACAACAGCAGGGGTAGGAGGAAATGCGACTAAGCGCCTTTCATATAACTCTTTGTTTTTACTCCCGGGATGATAGGTTACATGAGTCTGTGACAGGGAGGGAGAGAGCAGGGAGGGGATGGAGCGAGGGTGGGAATGATGCTCCGAATGGAGTGGGGGGAGGTGACAGGAGTAGATGAAGGAGGGAGGTGAGATAAAGGGGGTAAGGAAGAAAAGAAAGGTTAGAGAGAAAACGGAGAATAAAAGAACATTCATTATAAATTCACTGAATCGACAAGCTGTCAGGCTGCGCTGCCGTCCATATAGCGTATAAGCCTCTGCTGCACTATTGACTCCTACGTCACACACAAAACTTCTCTTTCCTTTTCTCACCTTTGCTTGCATTCGTATCACCTGTTTCTGCTCCACGCTATCTGCTTTTTGGATTGACCCCCGAAAGCCTTGCAAAGCCATGGCATCATCCCATCTTCCACTTCCCCTCTCTCCCCGCTCTGCCCTCTCATTCCTGCTGGGCCACCAGTGAAATATGAGCTGCCTGTAGCATATTGATCCCATGCCTAGCTCTTGCCTAAAGATAGATAGATCACAGACAAGGCAAAGCACTCCTGATGCCTCCTCCTCTGCTGCAACAGCAGCAGCAGCAGCAGCAGCAGTGCCAATGGCTTCACTAGTTGGTATTGACTGCAGTGATCAATTTCACCACAATGCACGCTGATGGATTCTGTGCTCTGGTTGTCGTTGTCTCAGTAAGAGAAGGTGAGCTGATGGAGTGGCTGTCACGAGTGAAACTGCAATGGCCTTATATTGGTCAGGATGTGTGTAATCACCTCTGTGTTATACAGCTGTCCCGTGGCCACAATAGAGGCATCAGCTGTCAAACCTTTTTCACACCGTGGAGAAAATTATTGAGGATAAAGATTTAAATACTTCTCAAATGTCAAATGCTGATTTTGACGCAGATATTATCATTGCAAAGGCAGAATGTCTCTGGTGCAAAGACACTCAGTTGGGGTTAGAGCTAATTAGCAAGTGATGGTGTGCTAACAGACTAAATTAAGATGGAAGCATATGCAGTAAGCTCAAGGTAATTGTTGAGTTTTTGGTTTGAAAGATTTAACAGAGTAATGTCATATCAAGAATTATAGTAAGAATCCATCTGCAGCTAATTCAAATGAGGTGAATATATTATTGTGTGAACATATCATTATGTAATGCATAAATCCTCTTGTGCCCAATAACTGACTGACCAGAGACGTATCAGTGTTTCCCATTGGTCAGTCAGTCCATCAGTGCGCATGAAAACTCAATTTCTGACTTTGATCTGTGCTGATGAGATGAATATTCAATATGAAGGTGTTTATTTCTTGTACACATTTAAATTTGTGTTGGTAAAATGCTTGATTTGAGGAACTGTACTAGACTGAGCTTTTACAAGAAACAATAAGTGAATGTACCTATTATAGAAACAGTTTTTAAATAGAAAGGTTTTAGGAGGTGAGGGTGACAGCCCCCAAACAGCAATGTCACATGAAGAGCTGCAAAAAGACTCACATGACCTTTGTTTGCCTTTGAAAGATCGCTTCACCAAATCTCATCATTTATAATTCACACCATTAACATTTTCACAAGTTTACACGCTGTGGGTGATGGTCTGGTAGAGAAGAATGGAGGACGGTTTCAAACGCACGGCTGCTAAAACAACAGAATTCAAATGACAAAAGATTCAAACCCTGAAACGCGAAATGTTCTTTAAACTTTTTTTTTCTGGATTCTATTGTGGGCTTAAATGTGCTCCTTTCCCATTAGAGAACATTTTAGTGTGATGTGGGCTCAACACACCTCGTTGACTCCACTAATGTCTCTCTGTCTTTGTGGCCGCGGTGACAGATATCCCTGCCAAGCCTGATTGCCCTCTAGTGGCTGATGTCTGAGCGCTACTTTAACGCTCTGCAAAACCTGGTGCAACAGTGCACAGTTTTCTCGTGGATGGCTTTGTCTCTTTTATGTCTCGCTCGCTGCCTCTTTCTCTCTCTCATATCCACACCGCACTTGACAGAGACATTTGCACTCAACGCCTTTAGTGTTTTTATATCCTCTCTATGATTATACTGCTAAATTCCCTTGTGTGAACAAAGGCATCTCATGATAATTGCTAATAATTGATGCTTTAGTTGAACCTTTAGAAAGTTTTCAACACCCTGGAATCATACAGAACAATAAAAAAAATTGTTTTGATTGCTTCACAGCAACACAGTCATTCATTTAGCCCCCAAACAGCCTTGTTTTCATCATCTCACCCTGGTCTGTCAAACCATAATTGACTCATTTCTGCCTCCTGAGGCCAGAGGACAGAAAACTCCTGTTGTTATAAAGTAGTTGCCAATCACAGATGTAGCTAGTGGAAACCAAACACGGGGTAACAAAGACAAAAAAGTTGTTGCCAACAGGGTTGGTCTGCGATGTCTGCCTATGTTGCATCACATGCACAACTTTGCTGTTTCGGTTCACTATCATTGCTCTCAGTTTTCTGGCTTAACTGGCAGATATTGTCAGCAAAAAAGCTTTAAAAAGCCTGCTCAGCACAACACAACACACAAACAGAAAGAGCCGAGTCGGGAGAGAGCAGAGAAAGTGAAGAGGAAGAATGAAGTGAATATTGGACTTTGATTCCTAAAGTGGACTCAAACACCAACCAACTGAATATCAGCTAGATTTGAAAAAAAAAAAGAGAAAGGTACTACTTGCCAATGTTAATATGGCAGTGTTGTGCTCAAAACTTGTTTTTCACTGCCCCCATGTGGCCAAAAAAATCAGTTATTGCCATTACGAACTAAACTCCTCAAACTTCCCAGAGCAATTTTCTACAAAATAATATTTCAGTCCTTATCATCATTCTCCTTCATCTTTGCCATACTGTCTCCACTTGGAGAAAATTGTTTCATATACTGTCTGCTTTTATATAAACTGCCTTCAAAACCACTGGCCTCTCCACCCCCAGCCTCTCAGGTCTTTATAGAAAAACCATCACACAAATTGCACTCAGCATAACACATGACCCCAGTCAGCCCTTTATCTATGCTACAACCATCCACATGCAAATGTAGGACACTGGAGAAAGAAAAAGACAAGGGCATCCTCTGCTTATTATTTTCCTTTTGACCACACAAGGCTAAAACTTCACCTGAGGTGCACCACATGTAATTTCTATTACTGCACCTCAGAGTGCACAGCTCAGTCAATATCCACCGGTGTCATCTTGGTCTGAGAGCTCATAGTTGATGTGTGGTCTGCCAATAGTCCGCACCGTGCTACAGGCCTCTGCAGCAGAGGGACCAGATGTGAACAAGTAGATTTCATCTTCACTGGCAGTCATTCCCTTCAGGCAGCTGCAGATGGATCAATAATACCGGTCCCCTGTCACAGCCAGAATGAGAAGTCCTGGAGTGGCTCTTGTGGCGAAAGCATGTACAGAAATATTCGCTTTGTATGGATCGATTCAGGACACGCACATCAAATGAGAGAGGAGAACAGGGATAGTGCGTGTTGTGTGCATGCCTGTCTATATGTGTTAACTCCGCGGGGGCGTCTCCATCACCTCCTCTGTAGGTCAATGAAGATGGAGGAGCTGCATTACTGTAAAATATGCACAAACATGCTTGGCAATCCAGCCCTATATCTGTTCTGTCTGTGCAGCCTAATGGAAATATAGATCTTCTTTCATATGCTTCCTGTCACACTGACATTTGATTCATCCCTTCATGAGCTGATACACTGGCCCCATGTCCAGCATCAATGTGACACATTGACACTTTTGTGACGTTTTTAGTCACAGGAGAACTCAGGCAAATTGTTACCATGAAGGTGAAAAACGTTTTCATGCTGCTGGGTATGAAGGAGACTTACTATCAGGAGAGCTTGTATTGTAAACATTAGCACACCTCCTCTCACCACATTCACCTTCAGTGTACATGGAGAACTTTGTGAGGATCATTGAAAACTGTGATAGTGATCAACTCCACACCCGTGTTGCAGATGATAATTATGATTCAGCAACATAAATGTTACATCAGATTGTCTTCTGCTTGCAAATGATGACCTTTTTCAGATAGCAAAAAGTGAGCACTGAGGGAGAAGCTAACCTTTAGTTTTGAATAACATCTGGGCGGCTGGGGCTGCTTTACCATGGTATCAGAGTGCCACCTAGTGGCCAAATGGTGGGCTGAACATGGGCCATTTATGACAAATGGGATATATTAAATCAGGCAACATGGAACAATTACCTCTTTTTTTTTACTCTTAATTAATTCACATTGAATTTACATCCTAAATACATAATAATGCTGTACAATTAAAAACAGAAATAACTGCAACACAAAACAAATTCAGTTTTCACAGTAGAACCTGTCTAACGTGTCTTATGTGACTTCATGAACTCTGTGTGTATAATTCATATTCTTACAATTAATCAACTGTCAAGCATTATGTATTGTGCTTGTCTCCCCTTCAACACAGGGAAATGTTCCCATCAAGCCACTGATGGCAAGAGACTCTTTTGGGACCAATGTACGTGATTGTGTCATAATAACTCATTAGCATGCTAATTTCATAATTTATCTTCCCAATAATTGCCTCCATCAATATGAATCCAGACAGTGTACCCTTCATTTGTAGAAACATTGTTTTTTGGATTTTTTAATGCCCTGTGTAACAAGACAGTTTTGTGGTTAGCACCATAAAATGATGGTTTTGATACAAGAGCATGTATATCGAGAATTTTCCACATGAGCATTAAAGACACAAACTTTCAGTCACGGTGAAGACAAAGCTTGTTTATTTTCTGCAACTTGAAACTTTACATATGCAACTGTTGTAACATCTTTGATGGTGACCTGGGGGATCCATTGGGGATGGCTGTGACCCCTGTGGAAGTCTTGTTGACCTTTACACCTATGTTTTCTTGTTTACATGACCTCCTTCTCCAGGTCAGTTCACAACGTGTGAGCTCATGAGAATCAGCCATCGCGGTTGCTTTCCTGTGATCTTTGACCCCTGGATCATAAAGGAGAGCTTGAATACTGTGATTCTCTTCCTTTTAAATGACTCCATCAACATTCATGCAGCTACTGCTCAGTATGGGCTTCATTTAGTTACCACCCCTCTGTTGATTACTGCTTCCTGTCATCTTGCAAAGTAAAAGCTTCTCTAAATGTTTGGTGGACTCATCTAGTGAGTGACTAAACTCACATAGACCTCTTCCTGTTCAGCATCTAACCTTTCGGTTCTGTGTCTTCCTTTCAAACTCATCCAGGGTGACATCAGAAAGTCTCGCTTCCCCCCGTGACCACTGGAGTCATTGTGTAATCTTTTCAAATACATAAAAGAAACCGTTCACTTTACCAGGTTTAAACTTTAGCTTTAATATCAAACAACTGCTAATGTCAAAGTGAGTTTCATGCTTGCACTGGGATTTTGAGTGTTGCAACTTCTCCTGTTTTAATGCAATCCTTGATAACTTCATTTGATGTTCTTTGTGTCTTTCAGTTTGATTTCATCTGATCTCTCTTATTGGGTCGAGTACAGATCCAGCACTTACAGATGATGGATGAGTGGAAATAGAAAGCCTCGCAACCTTTTTAAGTGGGATTTCCTGTATTGAGCACAGCAAATGTAATTCTCTGAGATCAAGTTGACACTAAAAAATAACTCATTCACATCATATGTTGCCAGGGATGACTTTATGAATCTCATTTGATACATTACATCATACTGGATGTCAGAATTTGCATGCAAAAAGTAAGAGTACAATTCAGAGCTCATATGTCAAAATTCTACATTCTAAAATCTCAGCGAATCAAGAGTTTACAGTTCCAACCATGAAATCAGTGTCAAGCGTTAGTATCCTCACTAACACCGAGCCAGTGTGCCGGGCTGGAAATTCTCCGTATGAGAGCAGATAGGAAGGTTGAAGGAGCAGCTCCCCGGGGTGCTCCAGAGCTGCTCAAGAGCTTATCATCTCTGAAATCCGGGATCCACTGGATTGGGGTCTCTAAGGAGGTAGTCCACTCAGTAAGTGCAATGGGAAGACACATGTGATCTGAGCTTCTACCCAGGTGCAAATGGCTGTAAGATGTCAACAGTAACATACCATAAAAGGCCATGGAATTCCTTTTTTTATGATTTATACCACTGTGCACTGCAAATGTGAATAATGAAGGCAACTTCTTTGAGCAAATTGAACACATTTACTATCTGGAGTTATAGCAATATCTTTTTGTAAATTATTACTGTGTGGGATCAAATGTGTGTGTACAGTGTGTGCGTGTGCGACACTCATTTGTATTTATGTAAGTTACAGCTTCAGTAAACACGCATCAAATCCGTATCATTCATATGCATACAATATATTACATCATACATCTAGCAAGTAGATAAATGTGATGATAAAAGGGAAGGCTTAGCCAGACATCCAGGCCCAATTTGTGGTTCATATCCTGCCATTATTCAAATTATGCTGACAAATCAATTCACTGAGGATGTACTGGCTGGCACAATGCATACTAACCGATTTTAAATCAGTAAAAAAAAAGGGAAGAGATCAGCACACCAGAGGCCATTATGCATGTGAAATCAACCATATTGAAGCAATCTATAGTGTCACAGTGTCAGCTATATACCATATAAATGCTGAAGGTAGCTTTTTTTTCTCCTTTTTTTTCCTTCTACCAGATAGGTTTCCAAATAAAAGTGAAAACTTTAAAACAAGGTACACCTTTGTAGCCTACACAATATAGCTACCTGATAGACCCTATTCCAGTCGTCATTTTATGATGTACAGCAATTGGCCTAATTACAAATTTGCAGTAGCTATTTTTTGTTCTTCCCTGAGCCTATTTTCCAGGCCTCTGCTCGAAAATTGTATATCAATAATAGAATGAGTAGCCATATCTATGCAACCTCAAGGTCTATTTGAATGATTGGTGTCATTGAATAGGGGACACTTTGAGGATTGTTGAGATGTGTAATTAGTGTCCGGGCAGCGACAGCTGCCAAGGACACTATTGTATTTGCTGATATTCTTCTTCTTCTTCTTCTTCCGAGGAAGTCATACTTCCCATGGGCGAAAACTCACCAAACTTTGCACAAAGGTCCAGTCCCATGCCAGATTCACTCAACTCCAAGGACATGTGCCCCCCCCTCCCAGGGGGGGCACAATAAGCGTTTAAAATTAAAAACTTTAAAAATTCCTACCAAGCCAACGGTAGATGCTACAGCTGTGAAACTTCACCACAATGTAGCCTAGATACTGCTGAAACTTTTGTCAACTTAAACTTATTACAAATTATGAAGTCCATCACTCTGTTTTTTTCAATAAGTGTAAAACTTTTAAAATGTATCTCCTCCTACAATTTTTGCTCAATTGTCACCAAACTTGCTCCAGAGCATCTCCAGACTGTCCTCCACAAAACTTGTTTCTCGGATTTTTGATTAATCAAAAATTGAGCCTACAGTGCATGAAAACGTTTGACTGTAAACACTACTGTAAACATATACCATCAAATTCCTGCTAAATACATTTTCTATCTTTCTGAAAAAAATTGAGAATATTGTAGAGTCATGGTTGATGAAGTTTGGAAAATATCAGAATTTTATCTCAAAAACTGAATTTTCTAGAACATTTTGAATTCTGCTCTCATGGGATCAACTGCAGCCAATGTAAAGGTGATGTTTTTAAACATCACATTTTCTCTTGAGAAGCAAAACACTTAAAATTACAAACAAATCACCAACATTTCCATGCTGTGTAGATGCAATTTATGTATTAACAGATTTTTGTTTAGATATTAGAATTTCTGACATTTTGACTATTTTTTAAATCTGCCTCAACAACAGCTGCCCGGGCGCTGACGTCTTGAGTGTATTTGAGAAGACACACACCATGTCTCACTACCAGATAATTAGCTCACTGAGTTGAGCGCTGGTTTGTGGTGCGAGGGGTTGTGGGTTCAAGACCCAGCATGGGTGACGACGACAATGACACATAAAAATGCCAGAATCCTCACGGTGACATCACAGCAAGCCTCTAAATTAAAAAAGCAAACAGATCGGACGATGGTCTAAAGCTCACCACAACCTGAATGCTGCTCTCATGGGAACAACCGCAGTCAATCCCAGAGTGACACTTTTAAACATCCGATTTTCTCTTATGAAGCAAAACAAATCACCAACATGTCCATTGTCTAGATGCAATTTATGTATTATCAGATTTTTTGTTTAGATATTAGAATTTCTGACATTTTGACCTTTTCTGAAATCTGCCTCCACAACAGCTGCCCGGACGCTGACTCCATGAGTGTATTTGAGAAGACACACACCATGTCTCACTTCCAGATAATTAGCTCAGTGAGTTAAGTGTTGGTTTGTGGTTCCGGACGATATGAGTTCGATCCCCAGTCCGGGTGATAAGTATATTACATCAATATACCAGATAGTCTTTGAACAAAATCTTAGACTCATAGCAGATGATGTTTGACACAAACATCAGAATTTTACCTCAGAAACGTTGCCTGCACAACAGTGAATGGTTTACTTAATTTGTGAAGCCACCGTGGCACTGCCACTTGACAATTAGCTCAGTGCGATAGACAACTGTCTTTGATTCCAGAGGTTGCGGGTTCAATCCCCAGCTTGTGCAGAAATGAACATTCCAAGGTCAATTAACCTGTCTTCCTGTTTCTTGTGCAAAATTTGCCCGGACACGACCCATTGCTGCGCAGCAGCTATAATTATCAGTATATCTGTTACTGGTGAAGAGTAAATGAAGATGGCACACAGCAATTCAAAGTTCACCTAAAACAAACAAACAAAAAATCATATTTTTGATGAGTGTCCTTTAAAATAATGCTAACATAGCTCAAACTCTCTATAAAATCATTGATCAACATATGAACAGATTGTCTCTGCAGTGGTTGATTCTGATTAATTGAAGCAGAATAAAATTAGGCCTATTGAGATTTTACTTCAAAATATTCAGGCGAGCTTTCCAAAATGTCCATTTTTGGCACAGCTTGGAACCACCTGCCACTATAAACCATTGTTTAATCTTTATTTTCACACAATTTGCATAAACTAACTGAAAAAGAATCCATAGTTTTTTGTTTTTTTTTATCAGCCGTTTCTTCTGTGAACTAGCCTACGTCCGGTCTGGCTGCAGGGAGAGCCTCTCTGGCTGCACGGTGCAGGTGCAGCAGCTCTGCAGCGGATTAACTAATCAGGCTCGTTCACCTATCGTTGTTGTAACCAAGGTTGTGACATGGATGTATTATATTGTAACCATTAGCGCCGGTAGAATCAAACGACACTGGAGGAAGAAGAGATGCATGCTGGGAGATGTAGTCCTTCAAACTAAACGCTTTGTAGCTGCAGAATCACTTTTCTCTGCGAAATTTCCCAGGTAAGACTGCATTTCTGGTTTTGTTTACCAAATGCGCTTGTTGTTGTTTGTCATGACAAACTGCGCTATATGAATATTGGGCTGGTGGATCAGTGAAACTTGGTCGCAGAGGGATAAAAATTGTATTTTTGGAGCCTGTGGAGTGTCTGCTATCATGTGGCTACCAGTAGTTCATGTTCACAACAAAGCAGTCTGTTTACTGGCTCGGTTTCTCTGTCTAGCTCGTTTTTCGTTGTTTGTGATTTTGCGACAAATTGTTTAATCGCTCGGTGTTGTAACTGTGTTTGTTGGTTTGTGTTGGTTGGTGTTGGCTTTCTGTTGTTATGCAGCATGTCTGTGTGTGTAGCCTAGGCCTACTGCACGGCTTGTTGCTCTGGGCGAACGCTGTTGTTGTGTTGTCGGATTGCATATCCGGGGGCTTCAGGGAAGAAGAGAAACTAATGACATAAATTCAGCTGGTAAAATTATCCAATGATACAAAAAGGCTGAATGTTATTTCTTTCTTCTGCTATTAATCACGTTTTTATTTTGTAAGACCTTGTGCAGCGCACTCACTAAAGTGTAAAGTCCCTAAAACTAGTTTCAGGCCAATAAACCCCAACAGTGAAATGAAGCTCTGCATTGATCCACGAGTATTACACAATGTACTGTACCACTGCCAATGCAACAATATCTCAGTCACAGGGGATATTTTGCTGCATAACCTCCATTTTCTATATAGTGTAGTGCATTTTTGTGCATTTTTACAAATGAAGGACTTATACTGGGGGATCTTTACAGTAAGGAGTTGGTGCTTATTCAAATAAAGCATCTGAATATTTTCTCCACCAGTGCACACAACCAAACTGTGACCTTATTATTATTTTCATTGTCATGAATCCATGATATCAGGTCTGTTTGTTGAATTGTATAACTACTATATACAGCAGTGGTACCATTAACTCTATTGAACAAGACCAGGCCCCATTACCTCAAACTGCCTGTTTGCAAGCATCACAAATTAGTGTTAATAGCTTGGACAGTAAACATGGCTAATTACACTCCACCAGTACATTTCCTCCAATGTTGTCTTATTTCACTGAGGGACTGCCGTGTGTCTTCCCATCTTAATTGGTCTTCTCGTCATTTCTCATCTTAGGAAACTGCTGCCACCTAATTTTCCCAATGGTAATGTTCCTAGACGCCTGCAGGCCTACTCTAAATGACTCTAGTGATGTGCTCAGTGATTACTGAATATGCTAGGGACTGCAAAATGGTTGGATATGAGCAATCAACGTGAGAGGGAAACTATATAACATTTCTGGTGGCTGGGGAATTGTGCATGGTAGTAATAATGCATACTAGTTGGGTGATTTGGTGACACCAGGAGCTAACATCTGTAAATCTTATGGTTGTTACAACACAGCTTTTTAAGAATGCTATTTAAATGCATTTTTCAATATGTTCACTTTAGCACTATGCCTTCCTAATGTTTGTTTCATATTTCTAGATTCCCCCCAAAGCTGCTTTTAAGGTGTAATACCTAAAGGTACCAGCAGAGTGGGCACATGTCATTCCGTTCCCATGTTAAACTTGCCTTGAATGAGGCAGTCAATCAATCCTCAGGTCGAGATACATGTTTTTCTCCCTAGGGATGTTGACATCAAACATAGTGTGAAAGAATTCAAACAGGAAGCTCTGTCTGCTGCATGTGAATGGTGGTCTCACACGCAAAAATAATGCAAAAATAACTTGATCTTATTCTTTCATCTCCATGTCAGTCAACATTTACCCATGCAAGACAAACTACAGAGCTGGCGTGTCTCATGAGAGATAGAGGTGTGAGAAAAAAGATGAGAATACAGCAATAAAATCTGACATTAAAACAAGATCATAATCGCAACAGCTGTAGCAGAAACAGTGAGAAAGTTGGCTCAAAGTTGTGAAGGATCGGGGAGTGATTTTTATGCTGCGCCTGTGGCTAATGGAGTCAGATAATGGCTGGTCCCTTCAGGTTGTTTAATTAGATCAAAAGCTGATAAATGAGTCTTGACTTTTAAATGAGCCTGTGAAAGGGTTGGAGGTGGAGAGATCTCTATCCGTGCTGTTAATAAACTTGGCCCACGTCCGCGATTCATCAGGGAATCTGTACAAGACCGGGATGGATCTGTTTACAAACACTACATGTGCTCTCTGTCTCAGTGTGCTGGAGTGCAGTTGTGCAAATGGAAGACACATTACACTATGCGGCCAAGGCCTGCCCACAGGTACGGCGCATGTGTTTCCAATTACACGTGGAGCAACACTACTCAGCATCATGGTAGAAATATTTTCATTCATCAAATTCTATCTGTGGATCTACATGTGGTGGTTTATGGAGGACACTTTTCCTTGTGAGCATTGCTTCGTAATACTGTAGGTATTTAATCTGTCTCTCTTTCTCTGCTCACCTCCCATCTCTGCTCGTCTCTGCCAGGGGTCTAATCCTCTGTGACTAATAGCCTGGATATGAGGATTATTTTTTACCTGCCCAGAGACACGGTAAAAGAGAGGCCGAGAAGGAGAGATGAATGGATATGCCAAAAGCTGATCTTTTTTATGGTATGACAGAGTCGTCACCAGCCTGTTCTGGAGTTGGAGAGTTAGTTGGAATAAAGTCTGAAAGCCATGATGCTTTCATGTTCCAGCCACATGTTTGCTGTGCCAAAGTAAGCTTTCTTCCTTACCAATCCCTTGCTCTGGTTTTATTTACAACACGGAGAGGCAGTGGCTGACAACTCAGGACATGTGAAATAAGGTTAAGTTTTCCCGATGAGATGCTTTTCTGTAATGTAATAGGTTCTGTGAAATGTTAAGAGATTAATCATTCTGATCTCTGCTCTACTTTCCTCTGAGGCTTTTTGTTAAAGAAGTTTTTGTGTGCTGTTTGTTTGAAAATAAGAAAGTAAAAAGTTGGGTAAACCCAACAGCAGCCATCATTGAAAGCACAAAAACAACAAAGTAATATTAGTTGGCATCATGCTTATTTTTTCAGTTTTAGCACAATTGAAAGTTTGGCCTGATGAAGATGCTAACCCCAGTCCTGATAAACTCTCTCTAGCTCCATGTCTTTCATAGCGGAATTGAGCTCATTGCACAGGTTGTCCATTTTTGTATGCTCCAGGAACTCATTTAAATATTCAAAAGCAAAAAGTGTTTGAGCAAAGAACTTTCTCATGCTCTCTTGCCGTATGGTTGACTCCTTTGATTTCAAGGGCTTTGGCTTGTTAAGATTGCATCAGTGGATAATCAGATTGTGCAAGGAATGAGCCAGTGATGCTTTACATCTGAGAGCGATAGGACACAATAAAGTTAATCTTATTAAACAACTTCTGTAGTAAATATATGCAGTGACCCCCCCATCCACTGGTTCACATTGTAATCCTATCAAAAGCCTGTGGACAAAGAGGGGAATGTGGTCCTCTCTTTCACCAGTCTGTCATGCTGGATTGTCCCCAACTGATACCCTAATGTATTTCCACTTGAGAGCGCGCTGTCAGGATTTGGGATAAGTTGTCTTCAAAATAAGGCAACATAATGGCCGCTGGATTTGAGAGTTATCCAGTCAGAGTTGATTCGTTTGGGATATTAGCATGTGATTACTTGTTCATTGTGTGGCAGCAGATGGCAGCACCTTGATTTCAACAAAGTACAAGCTTTGTTATTTACCTCAAACGTAGCAAGAAGGATCTGGTTGCACCAGCTTTTGTCAATCGACTAGCGTCTAGGACTAGCCTATTTTTCAAGTTTTGAATATCCACTAGTGGTTTGTTAAAAAAAGGTTGTATCATTAAAACTTAAGGCATGGTTTTCAACATACTTTTGTAGTGTAGCTATATATCACTGACTAGGACCTTCCCTGTATAGCAGGAAAGCTATCAGGTTATTTGCATACATCAAATATAGGCCTATGCATGTTTCAAAAATGATTTGAAAAACGTTTTTTAATGGTACAACATAGAAAATGCATGGGGACATGTAGTGTTGTTTTGCTCAAAAAATAGGCCTATAGCCTACCATTTCCGCTTTTCCTCCATATAGAAATATCTGAATGTAGTCCAGTAATTCTTTCAATTCTGTTGATTCTGAGTTATAATATGAGCTTCATCAGATAATTTATACTGTAGTTAACGACCTGACAGTTAGGCCACACCTACTGAATCTAAGCATTATGCAAAAAAGAACATCTATACAAAAACTCATCAGTGCAGTCGACTACAACATTTGATGAATTTAGTTATTTCTAATGTTAAATTTCTGCTGAGGTATATTCTGTCATAAAAGAACACACCATGCTGAGCAGTGACCATGGAAAGTAAAAAGCCCAGTAGCCACTCACACGTTCACCGTTCAACTCCATGTAATTGTTTCCACATCACAGAGGAATTGCTTGACTCTGTGCGTATATCCACAAATATGACCGATCTCAGTAAATTCAGTCCTCGGGGATCTCATTTACACCACTTCTCTAGAGTTTCCGCTAACGCTTGGGAATATCAATTGCTTCCAATCCTTTTCCCCACAGTCGTCTCCATTACACATGGATGTACACCTGCAATCCAGTGTGTGTACAGTAAATCATGAATAACAAAATGCACAGAACACCATTGTTTATTTATGCAGTCACACCTGGATGTAAAGCCCCTCTAGATTAGTGGTATGGGTATAAAATATTTTAATGGGAATGGGGAAAAACACATATACATAATATGCAAAAACACACACAAGCGCATTCACTCAGTAGCAACATCATAATGGAAAGACATAGTGCACACACACACATCCATTATGTGTCTGTTGTTTGTCTTCCACTGCCTGTGCCCTGCCATGTGAACTCATGGGTGGAGTGTCACTGCATGTGAGAATGAGTGTGTGTGTCAGGCAGATTTATATCAGTCACAGCAGCAGTTATTTGCCTATCTGTTGAGCAGCCACTTACCTGTAAAGTGTTGCATTGGGATGGTGGGTGGATGAAGCAAAAAGAGAGACAGAAGTTGTAAATCAAAGAAGAGCCATTGGTCTGTATGTGTAGCTGTAAGTATCCACTTCCTTACGAAGTTAAATACACACACACACACATACTATATGTATCAAGAGACATATTGAGAGAGAGCGAGAAAGGGAGGGGAGTGAGAAAGACATTGGACAGATGCTGCCAAGAGGTTATTAGATAAACCACATAATCTCCAGTCCCAGCCCCAGTGGCACTATGTAAGCCGCCAGGCCGAGAGGTGTTAAAGGTAGTTTATGAGCATGTTTATGGAGATCAATATGTGTAAGCTACAGTGGCGGGGGACTGAGCGCAAAGGCATCGGTGAGATTGCTGTTTTGTCTGGAGGCAGCTGCAACAGCCTCACGGTGAGGCCGTTGAAAGGTTTTATTTGTTCTGCCTCGAATGAACTATTATTCACTCCGTCCACCAAGTTTTAAAGTTCATGTAGAGCTGGAACCTTTTGAGAAATGATACTTTCCAAGGATGCCAGGGTATAGGAGAACTGAACTGAAAAAGTTGGATACTGAATATAATTATGACACTTGAATGTCCCAGCCTTAATATCATGAGCAATTAAGTTATACCTATAGGCTCTTTAACATATATTTGGGTGTTTGTCTTGCCCAAAATGTGAGAATTGACTAAATAAATTTGTAATTTGCAGGTTCCTTAGATTGAAATCCATGTTGTTTAATGAGCTGTTTCTTCAGATGAATTGAATTTGCATAACCCCACCTGGTACCAGTAGAAGGGGTGGGGTGGGGCAAGCAGTGGCTGATTTGCATTTAAAGGGACAGGCTCTGAAACCAGCTGTTCTGAACAGGGCTGTTTTGAGCAGATGAAAATAGAGCCATGATGTTTGATCGTTGGGGTATTTTGACCACAGCGTGTCAGAGACATGTCTTTAGGACACCTGGGAACTATCTTAATTTGTGGAAAAGGGGCATAATATGTCCCCTTTAAAGCTGCACAATATGTCCCCTAGCTGCAGTAACTGACTGCACCAGATAATAAAGCTGTGGACAATAAAACCAAAACACTTAGGCTAATGAAAACACAAAATGTTTCATAGAGTTTGGAACAATTGGATAATTCTCTCTTTGTCGCTTTTACATTGGTTGTTGACTCATTGTTTATGATAAACAACAAACAAGTAGGCTACAGGCACATAGTTTCTGTCATGATTTATTTCAGTCGCAACAACTTCATACTGTAGCTTGCATACCATGTACCACAGTTACATGATTTACATGATTTCAGCTATGTACCCTGTTCTGTTGTTGAATAAAGTCTTTTTCACTCCCGTAGATAACAGACCAAACATAAATGACCTCAAGTCATGTCAAAATATTTTCAGCCACAGCGACAAATTCACTTTAACCGAATAAGATCTTCCCTTAGGGTCAAAGAGCAACAGCTTTTGCTGGCCTCATTATTTTTTCGGCCGACCAAATAGCAGCAATCACGCAGGAAGAGATCCTCTGAGGAAGGGATGGGAGATACCAACCTTTCACTGAGAAATTCCTGTAGAGTTCATTAGAGGCCGCAGTATACAGTATGTCATGATTTGATAAATGGGTGTAACTGAATTTTAGCAGCTACAGCTATCCTGCAAAAAAGCCATACTGTACATGGATAACACGTTCACACCCATTCAGAGGTGGAGGTAATTTTGGGGAAAGCCAGAAATCACTGGCTGAAATAGAAACAAGAAACAAGAAAGAAGGCTTATTTTGTTGTATCTAACATCTAAACTAATCTAGATCATTATGTGGACTTTTCTTTTAAAGGCATATAGTACCAGGGCCTGTACTGTCTTGTGGGTTAGTGTGCCACTGAGGCTGACAGGGCCCCAGTCTGCACAGGCTGCCTCCCAAAGGATCCCAGAACTGATAATGAGAGTGGTGTTCCTTCAAGAAATGACACAGTCATTACAACTTGCCTGACAGTGATAATACAGTCTCTCAATCTGCCATCGTTATGAACCCTGACCTCAACAACTTACAGTAAACACATCTGAGGACACTGCACCCACACAGAAACACAAGTCCTGTCTATGTATGTTCATACTCTCAGCACACAGAGAAACGCACAACCTATAACTAAAATCTCTCCCGGCTTACATTATACTTTACACACTGTCCTCTCCTTTCATATAAGAGCTTGTACACATGTTGTATGTGTCTGAGTCAGAGCAGCAGCAGTGCCACATTGAATCACAGTGAAAAGCCAATGAAGACCTGCAGCTTGGGAGACCATGGCAGAGAATCAGCCTCGAAGCAAAGTAGCTTCCTGCTGAGTACAGTAAACGCAGCACGGCACAGTGTGGCATAGCAGACAGATTCAGCTCAGAACAGAGAGCAACTCAGTTTTCCCAACCCATAAAGCAGCTCACGCTTTACTGACTGCTCACTGAATTGTATCACTTTGTTTCCAGAGTTATACAACAAGCATGGCAAGAAGGTTGTGCCTGTGTGTGTGTGTGTGTGTGTGCATGGTTAGTGTGCAGATGTTACAATTACGGGTGCGTGTGTACTCTGGCACATGTATGCATGAGCATGTCTCTCTTTGGAATGCATTTCAGAATCCTATAAACTCAAAAATAGAAAATCATAAAATATTTAGCTGCCATGGTGTCAAACTGGACGTAAATGGCTTTGCAGCCCCGTTGTGGTGTTGTTAAATGAAGTCATGAGCCATCAGAAAATCATAAGGACAGGGTCCACATTCAACATCAGCTCCTGGACGGGGGAAGTATTATACTTTTACAAAGTCATCCTTAAGAACTCTCTATCAATCACCATGAGAATGAGGTGGATGCTGCATGCAACCCTGTTGCAGGTAATGATTTGTTGGATGAAAACATGACACAAGTCATGTAACAGGTGAACAGCATGGCTTTTATAGGCTCCAGTCCAAAGTGATACTCCAATGTTCTTAGTACAGTAAGTCTGTATTCCTATAAATCACAATGGACAGTAGTAGAGACAGACAACATATGCAGCAATGCATTAAACCACTTCTACATTATGATCTTCTTCCAAAACTCCACAGGCTCCAAAAGTCATATTTTCCCCAAAATAAAGTTAAATGCAGTGTTTCCATCTCAGCCTCACCCATGACCTTTTCGTATTTATATAAGTGTCTTTCCACAGGGATACCATGAATGTGTGGATAAATGATATGGTTTAAAGTCAACACATTTGAAGGCCCTCTTTTGTTGGACTTCTGTTTTGAATTATTGTCCACTTCCTGACTGTTCTCCCAGGCTAGTTCCCTGCTTCTCCATGTGAAACCTTATACAGCCTTGACATACATAACTGGAGCATAGTAACAACCAGGCACTCCCGGGTCCTGTGGCCCTCGCCCTGTGAGCCCACAGATGCTCTCTCAGAGGGACAACTTTCTCTATCTGCCTCCAAATCTCCTGGACCTCTGCCAAGGCTTTATTCACCATGGGGATAAGGCCCCTATGAGAACGTTACCTCTCTCTAAGCAAAAATCAAAGACAAACATGTACTTTTAAATAGACAGTGTTGTAGCATCTTTCAGCTACAGTCGTTTTTAGTCCTCATTTTTGGGCACTCTCACTCGTCAAGCAGCTATTGCCCTTAGAGAGAAAAAAAGTCCTTGTGTATGCCAACCCCTCCTAGCACATGACACAGAGTTAACAACAAGAGAATGAACTGTTTGCTATTTTAGCCATAACAACTTTATGAGGTGACAATATCTCGTGTTTACACTCACTCCACCGTTCTGTGTCACAAAAATTTGTTTAAGACCGGAAATGAGGATTAAATCACATTCCGCCCATTTTCGTAACCGCAAACATAATGTGTCAAGTGCTTTGAAAGGGTCATTTCTAGGGCTGCCCCAAAAAATTCGAAGCTTCGAAGCTTCGTTCGTTGGCCATGGGAATCGATCATGAAGTCCGTGATCGATTTTTTTTTTTTTTTTTTTTTTTTGGAAGGTGCGGAGCGGGGGGGGCGGCGGCAGTTACCTTAGTGTAACCTAATATAAAATCTTTACACGTGAAAGCACTGTCACTGCAGTTTTTACCTGATCCACCTCCCTCTCTCCCTCCCGTCCTGAGGAGGCTACTGGACTGTATTCTATGATTCTCCTCTTTTCATTTCTAACTGAACCGTTTCAACTTTACGCCCGGTGTCTCCCCACTTTCTCTCATGCGCACGCTCGCACCCGATTCACATATCTACCGGTAAAAATTAAATGTGATAGTAGGAAAACTGATTGCTCGTGAAACGGCCCGGATGCACTGCCTGTGAAACCGCAGCGCAGCGCTGGAGCAGAGGCAGGTTCTGATGGTGTCTTTACGTGAGCCGCGAGCTCCGTCTGCCAAGCTGGATAGACCAGGTTGTACCAGACGGGAAGTCGGGCACAGAAAAGGAGAGAGAATCCGGTCAGTTTTCAAAATAAAGTACCGGTAATTAACGGATGATTAATTTAGCTGTTGCCTGTCCATCTATAAATACTTGTCAGTTGCGTCTGCACATGAGACACATTGATACAGAGCTAGAGACAGACCTGTGGAGCCGCATTTGACCGGCGCGGAGAGAGCAGCCGCTCCCCGTGCGACCGGCAGGCAAACAGCTGTTTCTGCAGCCAGTCCTTGCGCTACACACATTTGTTCATTTTAATTTTTCTGTTTTATATTCTAAATATTTAAGAAAAACATAAAAAAAAAACACACAGGCAAACATTTAAAGCAAGTTATATTAGAAAACATGGACTTAAATTTTTTTTCGGATGACCCCCCCCCCACCCCCCGCTCTGGCAGCCGGCAGCCGTCGAAGCTTCGATTAAAATCGAATGTACGGCCTCGAAGCTTCGATTGTCAAAACATGATAATCGGGTCAGCCCTAGTCATTTCTAAGTCGTTTCTGTTGCCGGGGGTGGGTGGTGACGGTGATTGACACTTGACAAGAGCTTTGGGCCTCTTTGAGTTTACAATAGAAGGGGTTATAATACATCCTCTGAGCAGCACTTTGTCTTCAGGGCAGATTTGAGGCTATAGGGAATCATGATTGAAAAGTAATGGTTAACATGCTAGATACTACGGAAGAAAACCTATAGAAGAAAAAATAGGATAGAGACCAGACTTGACATTGGTTTTGCTTTCCACAGCTGTAGACCCCCTCTCAGCAAGTAAAGGTAAATGTGATGTTTGTAACATTTCCTCTAGTCCGGTAAGTAAACTAACAGTGGCTATAGAGCAATATGAAACCTGAAAGATAGTTCCTTTACACTATGATGGCACATGTTATACAAACTGATTGATATTAAGTTGAATCGACTCAATTCCATTATTCCCAAAGCTACAGTTGGATATCTTATCAGGCTCTTGTACTTGAATGTATTGTATCGTATAAGGTGTGTCTGTTATTTCAAGCCCATTGTGTGTGGCACAGTATTGTACTGTCTGATATTGGTTTGGATCACTCCTTGCTAAAAATATCAGAGCATTTTGTGAGATCAAAATACCAGAACACTCATATCCCAACCACTGACCTTTTGTTTACAGACAGCAGTGCATAGCTTGATAATCATCATAAACAACAGCAACACAGTGCCCCAGACAGTGAACCCATGAAAACATTTTTTATAAATTCATTTTGACTCCACCTTCTTGTAATCAGCGTCGGGTTCAGGCACAAAGCCTAGCTCTGTGCTGCACTGCAGACTGAAGCAGGTCAGCTGGCTTTGAGTGGAGTTGGGGTCATGTCGGTCTGTTGATGCATTTGTTCGTCTGCCTGCCTCTGTTTATGCTTTCTGTCCTATCAATAATTTACTATGTATATTTTTGTTTGCAAATCTGTAGCTGTTGTTACTCGCTGGTTTCTGTGTTGCTACGGTCTCCCTGGTGAGTGGTGAGGGACAATAAAGTGTGTGTGCAAGTGTGCTTATGTGTATTTGTATATTTGCATTTGTGCACATCAGTGCATGAAGTAATTACATGCATATTATAGCCATGCACTGTTTTCATTGACAAAGCTAGATATGAAATGATTTCACTGCACCATGTTTGCAGAAAAATATAGATTTTGCATGAAAGTGAATGTTGTTGAGCTTTCATCAAGTTTTAATGGTAAGTTTAAATATGCTTTTCCTAAACAAGCATCATCGCAGCATGAATGTATCACCTTCAAAACTGATTTTTATGCAGCAACAAGCGCACACAAGTTACTGTATCAGTGCTACGCAGAGTTATCAACTCCTCAAACCTGGAGCACACTCAGTTCTGTGGTTTTCGTGGTGCACAGAACGGATGTGGCCATATCAGTTCCAGTGCTGTTGAACAAAGCTCTTTGTTGGTTGTTTGATGCAGCGGGTCCATTCTGCTTGAGTTAGTGAGAGGGGAACCACCTGCATTCTGACGAGAAGGGCCCATATGCTTCCTCCACTCGGGTTTAATCCAGGCAAACCTGTCTTGTGCCCCGTCTGAAATCATGCCAACTTGTGGAGTCATCGTAACCCAGACCAAATGATTTCATTTGAGACTATATTCTAGCCAATCAGTCACATTGCTACAGAGAAACCCAGATGTTTTTTTCCCACTGCTTAAGGACAACAAAGCAACTTATGTAAAAATTACTTTTAGTTTACTTCTGATTTTAAAGTCATCTGGTCCATGCATATGAAATGACTATTAGAGAGAAAGAAAGTTTGGATGTGCTTTGGATCCCATCCTGGATTCCTTGTTAAGTCTGCAGGGATGCTGCAAAAATCTGCGTCTGTCGGTATGTGTAACAGTATGACATTTACAGATTTATTTATTTTTTTTAAATGTGGTCATGAACAGGATCAGTTACATTTTGAAAGAAAGCTGATACCAAAATGTAGCATGAAATGTAAAATCAGCAAAGCAGATACAGCACTACCTCTTAAAGGCTGTGTGTAATGTTCAAAACACATTCGAAAATGTCAATCATTATAATCCCAGGGACTCCGAGGCAAGTTTCCCACAGAATCCAAACAGAGCAGCGGAGGGGAATGAAGTCACGCCTGATGTGATGAGGAATTTACCAAGGCCACGGCACCCTCTCCCCCTCTCCCCCTTCTTGTGTGCTTTACTCTTTCGTCATGCCAAGCAGGCCAGCTAGATGGAGCAAACAAAGGAGCACCTGGACACAATAGCCGCCTTGTTTGCCACTGTCTGACAGCATGACAGGTATTTCAGGCCTGTCACCGGGAACAAGCAGGAGAAGAGGTGCTTTGAAATCACTGACACTGTTTGGTTGTGCTCACTCTGATTTTATTCTACTGTCTGTCACTACTGGCTCAAATCCCACACGAGCAACTGTAGATACATTAGCTGTGATCTGTCAAACACGCACAATACTGTACCGCTTAAACTCTCAGTGGCATTTACAACCAGTGCAGTTTCATCTTTCAGGGCTGCAACAAAAAACTGAAAAGCACTGTTTCACCTGCCTCTGACAGCGGACACACCCAAAGGAGAGGATGGTTGTAGTCGGAAGTCTGGCTTTGCTGAATCTGCAACCACACCAAGCAGTGATGTCAGAGTGAAGCGAGAACGCCCTGAGTACACTTAGCATCGCCGCAGCAAGGTGAGAATTTCAGCTTCACTGGAGATCAGAGAAGACAAGGGTTCAAAGTGGGTGTGGCTCATATGGAAAAACAGCTGATGTCATGTACCAAGAATTTAGCACCATTGGAATGAAAATCGGATGATAGTTGAGTGATGGTTGGCTTATTTTGTCATCTGATGTTAATAAAATGTGATCGGATCACACCCACACGATCCTGATGAGGCGGATCAGCTGACTGGGATTATTGCTTGTTTACTCATCAATTCAAAAAAGAAGAAGGCGGGGCAGGAAATAGCGTGAGCAGGAATGTACTGTGGGAGCTAGCATGACAAGTTGTTGCAAAATTATGAATAGAGGTTCTTATAAAACACATCTCAGTCTTAAATCTGTCTTTCTGCCCCTACACTCTGCACAGTATCCTAATATCTTGCCCTGGTCTTTTTTAGAAATGGGAGCAGTGTGACTGCACTTCACCTATTATCAAAGACAGACACTGGTGAAGTATCAAGGCTATATTGCAGATCCTTTTTTTTTTTTTTTTTTTTGTAATAGGCTACCTTTAAAATTCTAAAGCTAAAGTGGAAACCAGGTGGAATTTGGGTTTAACTAATACATTTTATTTTATTGGTGTGATGATAACATACAGGCCAACACATTGCTATGTTAAGACGGTTAAAAGAGAGACAGAGAAACAAAGAGAAAGAGAGAGAGGAGAGGGACCAGCATCGCCCATGTGGCCTGATCAAGCATACTCAAGTAATCACATCTGAAATCAGGAGAAACGCAAAGCATTTGCTGAAGGCAAGAGGGAGAGGACAGAGGATGAGCCGGCAGCTCATATGGTCCTAACATGAACCATCCATCTGTGCAGCACACTGTCGCACTCCCTTCATTTAGTCTTTTTATTAATTCATGTCTCCGGTGATGCCTTTTGTTGTCCTTAGAATATCACAGTCTTAGATGTGAGTAGTCTATGCCAAAGTGAAAGCAGTGACAATATACCATATATTTTCAAATATATGGTATACTTTAGAGGTTGTCCCTCATATTCTGTATTCGATCATAGCAGTACATGGAAGATGTCAAACAGAGCGAACTGTCAGCTTGTGCAGATGGACTATAGCCTAACCCTAGAGTGTCCACTTGACTTGCTTCTGTTTCATTCCAGGCAGTGGGGTTGTGAATCTGGCGTGGGAGAGAGCACACGAAGAAAAAACCCTGCTCTGTGCAGATGTTGTGTTGTGTTGCTTTGAATTATTCAGTTATGCTTCAACATGGCACACGTGACCTAACCCAGTCATACCCAGATAATCATCATGTATCATCGTCCTCTCTCTCCCCCTCTCTTTCTTCGCTCCTTCCATCCCATCTTTTCACTTCCTCTCTGTGGTCTTTCTGAGTAAGATGTTCAAATTCAAAGCAGCAGTTGAAAGCATGAATCTATTGTGAAACAGTATTTGGAAGTGAGGCTTCACTTTGTATCTAATGTGAGTTTGAGCAAAACTGAGAGTCCAATAAGGTTATGGTGCACATGCACCAAGCCCAGAGTGATGTTTTCAGTTTTACTTGTAGTTTTTAAAGCCTGATTTTGAAAAGGTCAGAGGCATCAAACTGCACACAAAACACTGACATATAGTCGCCCTTAACACTGACACAGTCGAGAACTTACACATTAAACGTGGAGCAACAGCGTAGCATTCATTTGGGGTTGTGATTATGACCACATGGTTAATATCAACAAGGTGTGAACCCATTACTGGTCTATGGTCACTTCATCATAAAAGCATGTATACAAATAGAGCCCATAGATGGATGGTGGGATTGAGAAACCTCATGGGCAGCAGGAGCAGCAGCAATGAGCAGCAGAGTAGCCATAAACGATCCCGCCATAATTAGATGAGGAATGCAAATTTCTGGTGCACAGCAGTAAGGGTAGAGTGAGTCAATTTTTGTATATATGTGGCAACTGAGAAGCAACACTGGTGCAAGACAGAAAATGAAAATAATGAGATAAGGCCATTGATCCACTGATGATCATTTTCCGTGGATCTGTGGATCACTTCATTTATTTTACATGAAAAATATTTTATCCATTGTTATTGTAAAATGCAAAAAATATTAACATACATTTTATAATTGTGTTGTTCATTTAAACAAGAAACCTCAAATTGCAGCTCTTGCAGTCCATTTTTTATAAAGGTAACATTTGAGACAGACTGTGATGATGATTGGCCAACATCAATGGCCAGCAATATTTAATTTCCATGTGTGGATCACAGAAACATTATTAATGACATCTCAGCGTAAGCAGAATGAAATTAAATCTTGTGTCTTATGTAGGATTAAGTGTCTGCATTCTTCTCTCCATCTAGACACAAGAAAAACCAGGAACTTCTCACATGCACATTATTATTTATTACATAAATGCACAAATGTCCACCAGTCTTCATCTAAATACAGCCAATCCTCTCCCCGAGGCTCTGAAAACGCAGATAAAAACGATACTTAAGTCTGCTCAGCTGCCATTCCAAAAAAGGAGATGATCCTCTCTGGGTCCTCACGCTGACGTGAGGAGCTTTGGAGGGCAATTGGGAGCACTCCTGACACGATGACCCATATGTCACACGTCTGAAGGCATCATCAAAGCCAGCAGCAGTGTAGGGGAGGTCTGTTTAGTGCTGTATGGTGACAGTGAGTGAGCTTTCTTGTATTCACAGCCAAGGAAAAAATGCTCAAGTGTGTAAACCTGTGTTAAAGCACAGGTTTTTGTTATAGCAACGGCACAAATACACATGAACAAATGCACTGCAGGCTATATTGTATTCTAGATGGTTACATTAATATTTAACTGTCTCTATGCAACATGACATTACTTTATACCTTCAAGAATATATATATAGATATGGCCATTTTTGTTAAACACAGCTAGAGAAAAAGAAGAGCAGAGTTGGATGGCTGGCTTGGTCTGCGCTCTATCAAAGTTAAGGGGGAGCCAAACATTCGGAGCATCCAGAACCAGCTGATGTTTTATTGCTTCGGGATCACAGCCAGCTCAGAGAATGTGCTGACGTGAATGTAGGCAGTTAAATATGCTGAATAATGTGTATAATTCACTCAATGTCCCACTCCTGTCCTGGCCCTTAGCTAAAAAGGCTCAGGGCTCTGTTGCTTGCCCCCCTGGTTCGGATTTAAAAACTGAATGACGCTCTCTTTAGAGGGCATTTTAGTACAGTAAAGCGTACAGTAAAAGAGTCCTAACTATACCAAGCACCTCATTAGTCCCTGTTATGAACCCCCCCCCTCTGTCATTGGCTGTGATGTGACAGCTCTCCACAGCACAGTCACATAATCTGATGGCCGTTTTGTGCCGAGCCATTCATCCTTAATCTTCCAGGGCAACACTGAGCTTTGCAGCAGTGCTTTAGTTAAAAGAAGGATTTGACTTTTTTCTCTCTCACTCTCTCAATCTACTACTCTCTCTCTCTCTCTCTCTCTCCCTCCATGTCTCTCTAACCCTTTGTGGATATTATGATGAATGAAGCATTATCAGGGCACAGAGGTAAAGTAGATTAAAGTGACATCTAAAGCAGAAAAATGACCCTCCTCATTTACACAGCCTGTGTTAAGTGATGAGCATACATAAGTCATGGGTCAGCAAACGCGACCTGAACAAAACACGTTTGATGCACAGTATTTGAGGCCACTCGGGGAGTTATGCTACGCTGCACCAATATAGGCTTCAGAAATGAAATGTTCATATGCTTTTAATGACTTATGAATGATGCAGATGTTGCCTTTCATGTGCACAAAATGCAGCATCAAATCAATCTCACGCCACAGATAATATGACGTCATATAGCCTGCAGGGTTGTATATAAGATCAAACAGATATGTGTTCACAGCATTGAGGTTCTCATCTTTTGATGCAGAAGATGGTTGAAATGGCAGCTCTCAACAGTCTGATCTCATTCATCAGAGCATCAGTTGGAGGAGGCAAACCTTTAAAAAAAAAAGCCCTCGAAAAAAGAGTTTTGGTTTTGTGGCTACAGTCATCCATTAGAGTTCCTAAGAATTAAAAAGAAATACGGAGTTTGCTTAAATATTTATACAAAGTTCACTTCATGTCATTTGATACTCCAGAAGCCTGTAAAGATAGCAGAAGCATTAAAGATTGAGATATGAAATGTCAGAGGAAAAGCTGTGGAAGTTTCTAAACACAAGGAAGCTTTGAGGTCTGACTTGTAGTAGGAAAAGAAAAGAGGGCCCTTCCAGGATGGATGTGTTAAAAGGTCAAATTGTCTCTCCACATCACATTATACAGTCCTCCATGTTTCTACATCTATGACAGCCATGGTTAATTCAAAGCTGCATTGCCTCAAATTCCTCCCTATTTCTTTTTTTTCCATCAGCTTTTGTTTTCTTACATTTTCTCCCTAAAGACAACAACACCTATTATTTTCTAAAAGTATTGCATGATATCAGATTAAGCACAAACCGTGGACAAAGGTTTCCAAAACTTCAATGGTCGGAGTTCGGTGAACAGAAAGCAGGTGAAGCCATCAGACAGAGGTTCAGAAAAAGGCTCGGTCAAAAAAAAAAAATCTCTAACTGCTCAAAACACCCGAGAACAAAGGGCTGAGACACAAGGTACAAAGAGGAACTGGCAGAGAGGAGAAAACACACGGAGGGGGAGGGGAGACAATGAGACACAGGTGTAACAGATTAGGGGAGGAGTAGGTAATCACACAGGCAGTAAACACAGGAGGGCAGGAAGTGAGAGAGTCAGGAACTTAAAAATCAACTCTAAAATTAAGAAACTAAACTTGAGATCTATGTCACTGTGTGTTTATGCTGCCACACCAGCTCACTTGTACAGACATAACTCACTTCAGTGTCATTCCTTCTCTTTTGCAAATTGTTAGGACCCTCAAAAATATTAGCCCATACTTATCAAAAGAATCGGTATAGTTCATATTTTGATTTCAATACTAATTCTCCTCAGCACAGTCCAGGTGCAAGACTTCATATTTTTTCTCTTCTTGTTTTCAGGCACCTTAAAATAATTAATGCAACATTTGTGGAGTCATTATTAACAAAGTACATCACAGTGAGCTCTGAAAATCTGCCTCTGGCAACATCAACACACACCTGTGCTCTGTTAGTAATTAGTGGAACTATGTCACAGCGATTAAGCATTTGACTTCTTGTAAATACAGCGGTTGCGGATGCAGGGACAAGCCCTGTGCCGTGATGCGTGCATTTCACAATTGACAAAGAGCAGTGATGGATGAGTTGGCCACCGTGCACGTCATGAAAGCGTCTAATGGCAGAGGACTGCCTGACTGCAGCACACAAAGTCATCCGAGCTCAGCTGTCAGATTTGAAGGCTACATTATTACTGTTGGCCATTAAGTTCAGTCTGTCGTTACTTGTCAGTGGTGCCACCAGGCGCATCAGGCAGACTGAATGGAAATGGTTGGCTAATAATAACTTATAATAAACAAACCATTCTCATCCACATGACATATGCTGTCATAACACACCTGCACACTTGCGGAAAGTGATAATGTGAGAGCGGTGCTTTAATGAGAGCTCTCCATGACAAGGTCCTGACTTTCCTATATAACTCGTCAAGATCAATACTGACATTTATAACATGTTCTGTGGGGCCGAGTTTAATATGTAGCTCCTATAGAGCCATCTAATGTAATATGATATGTGTGACAAAGAATATGTTATATAAGCCATAATACAAGCTTAAAAAAAAGAGACAGCATTAGAATCATAATGCCAACGTCCTCTCATAGTGATAATGGCTCAGGACTACTGACATTGTGAAATTTCTACTATGCAATCTACTGTCCAACATTCATGTGATTGTGGTTTGACTAATGTGGATGAAACACAACCTGCAGCTGTGTGTGTTTGTGTGTGTACATATTCACTGTTTCACTGTGCAGGCACCCAGAGAGAACATGACAATGAAATTCAGCAAGGCAGCAAACACCAACAAAAAGACACTGACACATACAGACTGATGGGTGGGTGGAGAGGGGATGGGAAGTTTTGGGCCCATGGCAGTGTGTCTGCCTCTGTCGATCTGATTTGGGTGACACTGTGTGACAAGAAGCTGGCAGAGGAGCTGGGAGACCCCCCCGCCTCCACACCCACCCACCCACTGCAGGTCATGATGGAAGAGACTGGCACCTATACATGTTTGAAGAAAGACACGCACACAAACACACAAAAATAAAACCCAGTCTACAGCTGCAGAAGTTCCTCAGCTCATCACCATCCTCTCAATCCACTACACTCTGGTTTTCAGACTGGCGTAATCCTGAAACAACACCCCCCCCCCCTCCCAAATGCTGGGGCAGTGAGGCCCTAAAGGTTAAAGAGAAGAGCTTGTGGTCACTCGTTCAATCACCACAGCAGTGGGATTAAATCTGGGTTGGAGGAGTGAAAAAGCACCTCCATCATACCCTCCAGCAAACGCCTTAACCCCAACTGCTGCTGCTTACGGCCAGGGGGTCGGACTGTGTTTTTACTGTAAAAGAGAGGTTGCCTCTCAATCAAACTGCCCTCAGTATAAGGTTATTTTACAATTTTATATGAGGGTAAAGTCTTAAACCATATAAAATGCCTAGAATTAGGTGATTAGCCTGTGCTTGGTGAGTCCTCAACGCTAACATCATCATGGTATCATCTCCCAATGACATAGCTGATGTATAGCTATAATCAGGGGCATTTGTAGATACTCTGGAGGCATGCATTTGAGAGGCAGGTAAGGGGCCCCATTAGAGACATTCCCAATGTCTAAAGGGGTTCCATCATGCTGTCACTAATATGTACCAATGTCAGCCGTCGTCTCTGGGGGGCCCCCTCCAGCTCGGGGCCCTAGGCTATTCCCTGGGTTGCCTGCCCTGTTGCAAAGCCTCCGGCTATAATCTTTACCATGTTCACCATCTTGGTTTCATGTGTTAGGATGCTAACAGTTGTTGCAGTTGCTTACTAGCACTAAACACAAAGTGGAGCTGAGGCTGAATGTCTTCAGCGCTGAGCTGGAAAAACTGAAATCATAGTTCATCCTGATGAGAGTGCAAACGTCTTCAGTAGATTTCATGGTAATCCATCAAATCAGTGATGAGATATTGGACCCAGTCATAATAGTGCAGAGTCATAAAATGCTGTCAATCTGGGCTTAAGTGTACACCAGTGGTCTGAGCCATGCTCATACCTGAAATTAATAAATACATATATTTCCAAACCTTCATCAAATCATGATATGAGTAGTAGTTACCATCTACCATCCTCTTCATCTGCAAAAGTTGTTTTCCCTGTTATCGGAGGGTTTACAACATTTAAGTATAGCTCCCACAGGGTAAAAAGCTCTTTTATGTCTTGTACTATTTAATAGTTTACCTAGTGGTATAATGTATTTTTTATAGGATAGTTAGAAATGCAGTGTTAGTGCTGTTTAGTTTAATGGTGCTCTGTAGATGAATGAAGACATTCATAATTTATGACGCTTGTGTCCTGTGTTATGTTTTAAGAACTTCTCTATATTAATGTTTATTGTTAGCCACTTGCCTGCAAGGAGAATTTCCTGAGGAAGGGACCGCAATGAACTGAATAAATATTAAACATGCATTTCATGTATGAGCAGCTGATAACCAATGAAGATAAGGAAAAGTTGTAAGGTTTCAGGCTTAAAAGCTCACTTACTATTTCCTGTCCCATCCAGGCCAATGGGTTTTCTTCCCATGGGAACAAGAGTACTTTGACTGCTATTTTTAGGTTGGGAAAAGCTCATCTGCTGCTTCCAAGGTGAGAGGCCTGCATGGCCCATCTGATGAAGCAGAGTATTCATCCCTGCTGTTTTAGCTCGCTGTCTGTCCAGCTGATTGTCCATCTGTATCATCATCTTTATCATGTTGCTTTCATTGCTTCTTGGTAGCTAGCTATTGATCATAAATATGCTGAAAATTATGGTTTTTCTCTCTCTATTTGTGACTCGCTAACCACTTCTTTCTCCTTCACTTGAAGAACAGGAGGAGAAAGAATGGGTCATAATTGTATAGTTTCTAATTGGCCTCATAATGTTGCTAACAACTTAAAAAATATTTCTGTGCCAAGATCATAAACACCAACACACTTTCTGTTTATAGGGAGGTTTGTCTCACATGTCAACTTTGTGTGTCACTGTCACCGGTCTGACCTGAAATGCAAAAAATCCAGACAGGCAGGAAGATCACAGACCTAGATACTTTGACTGACGAAGGTGATTATCAAATTACACAGCACAGTCATTAACTCATTACTGTTGAAAAGACGACTCGTTTTGTTTATGTATCAGCTCAAAGTCTCAAAGACAGGTTTCCTCAGACAAGCAAATATTTGCAAAATGAATATCTGACAATTTCAGAGAAAGACATTTACAATACAGTATTTGTTTCATGAGAAGATTTAATCAATTACTATATTTCAATGTAGTAGTTTGATTAAAATACTCACATGACCCCCAGCCACTACTTTTAGGGGAAGCCAAACGCTCATTGGTGAGGAGGGTAGTGCCAAGTAGCCCTCTCTGCTTTATGCCGTACGCATGCGCGTGTTAATATTGCTGCCTTTCAGTGCTCTTTGTGGAATCCGTCTTCCCGGACTCCAAACTTAAACCTGCCACTGTTTCCCACTGGACAGACTTCACTACAGCTTTTACTCAGAATTACCACACATATAACAATCAGGACATGTGTCCATGAGCGTTTACTCCTGATTTTTTTTTATTTGCCTGGGTTATTATATCATTTAGCTATAAAATAATATGTAGGTAGTATTTGCATTTTTAATGAGATGTCATGATTTTTTTCCATTCAGCCTAATATATATACTTAAGCCCCTTGTAATCATAAGAAATACAGTCTCGGTTTCATTAAATTTAATGAATTAATTCACATGATCTGTGGTCTGAAACAATGCCAGTTGGCCTAACCTATAAAGTTAAATATTATTATCGTATCGCCTAGACTGCACACTTCACACTTCAGAATAGAATAGAGTAACATATATAGTAACATCTACATACTAAAATGTAGATATCATAAGTAGCCTAGTCTATAGCCTCATTTGTAAATGGGTAATTTGTGTGACCCCATCTAGAGCTCTAAATTCCCGACAGCACGTGAATGCAGCACGAACAGCAACACATTAGCGCCACGGTAGAGCCCAGAGTGGGAATGAGATTCAGCCAAACACACCAGAGCGTCGTACCTGGTTAAAGGAGCAGAGAGACGGTGACAGCTGCCGGTAAAGTGAGCGGAGTGACACGGAGAGGAGGGAGAGGAGGAAGCAGAGCCACCGTGAAGCGGCCACGACACCGAAAACACCATTTAAAGCGAGTTTACAGGAGCAGACAGGACTTAATAAGTGGAGGTGGGACCGGGGCAGATGTAAGATGACATCGATAAAGGAGGATTAAAGTGCGGGGGATGCTAAGAAAAATGATTAAACAATATTGAGATAGTACAGAGTGACTTCAGTGTCACCGGGAATGGCTTGATTTGTCGCCCCGGGACAGCGGTGGGACTCGGCGGTCAGAGGCGCTCATGTTTCTGTGGAAGAGAAAGAAAGTTTGCTGCGCTTCACTCGGATACAAGTCGACTTTTCTGCCGTGACTGTTTCTTCAGAGCCCGCTCGGTTCGGTGTCGGCTCTTAACTGTTCAACAATGTCCAAACCCGCGCTCAAGAAAAACCACTGGACCACCAGAGTGAACGAGATCTCTCTCTCCAAAGATGCCCGTGGTGACTTGAACGTGCCACTGCGAGGCGGCGCGGAAAACGGAGAGTTCGCCTACATCGGACAATTTAACGAGGATGCCGTGGTTTACAAAAGTGGAAAATTAAATGAAGGAGAGCTGCTGCTGGAGGTGGAGAACCTCTCCATCTCGGGATTACCCCTGTACGACGTGCAGACAGTGATAAAGAACTGCAAAGGTCCCGTCAGGTTGAAAACTGTCAGACAAGGTAAGGACTGGAGGAGGCGGCGACACGCGCTGAACTCCCTTTAGTCTTTTGCACTTTATTGCTGCTCAGTTTATTGGGAAGTGGCACGGTTTGGAAATTTCAGACCCAAGTCTTTTTGTCCTCAACAGAAGGAAGGGCTTTTCATTTCGGCGTGGATTAAATGCACAAATAAGCTTAAACATGCATGAAAAGAGAAACTTTAAATTGGCTTTGCCTCCATTGAGGAGTTCAGTGTGCAACCCTCAAGTTGTTAAAATAGCCTACAGAGAAAAGAAAAAAAGATTTGTTGAGAGAAATGTCATTTATCGTACTGGTTTGACTTGTAGGTGAAACTTCAGGGAGTCATGATATTGTGTAAGTCTGTGCGCAAACCCTGCTCCATGAATTGACAGATTTTTGAATGAGATTTGGTTTTGCACTGTCCTCCGTTGAGAAAATGCCACCTGTCGGTCCCAGGGAGATGGAAACAACATAGGCTCACACAGTGTTTATTCAGCTTTCCTTTTTGTTCTGTCGCCATACCAACCCCTTTGAAATGGTTTAACTGTGAAGAATCCTTTCCAAATAAATGTGACAGCTTATGGTGGGTTATTTTAGCTTCCAGTCACCACCTGAAATAACCAAACCCTGGACAGGTGTCACTCCCAATACTTTAAACAGACATAAGCCATCCTGATTAGGCTACATCCTGACTCCTTAGGATGGAATATTAAAAAAGAAGCCAGACACCTATGAAACAAAGATTATGTTAGATATCATCCTACTTAACATTCAGATGATGAGAAAATCCTGGCCTTGCTTGGGCGTCTTATCAGCCGTCCTCTCACCACATCTATCTATCATCTCCTCAAACTGGCTAGACTGGTGATTCGTCTGACACCTTACATGAATGACAGAAACAGGAACGTGGATATCGGGCAGCACCTATAGCAGAAACTTGAACATCAGGTCAGTGTGGCTGGTCTGGCTCGTTTATGGTCAGCTAGCCTCAGCAGGGCTTGGCACGTTTGACACTGAGCCACCCTGACAGGTTCCCAGCGTGGTAAAGCAGACTGCTGAAGGGATGCTCGGAGCCAGCCTGGGCCACACTAACATCCTGTAGAGACAGACAAAAGAGCAGCAACTCTTCAAGGACAGTTTCACATATTTATAACCTGTGAACGCCTCCAGCTCTGTTGACTGGGCCTGTTCTGAGGAGGCAGAATTTAACATAAAAGTGCTGGCACATTAATTTCAGGTCAGTGTTATGAATAACATCAAGTTAATAGGAAAACAGAGTGCAGCTCTGACAATACCAGAGTTGTAGAAGAGGCCAACACACAGAGAAGTTGTGTGCTAACAGCATCAACATATAGCGCAGATTAGTTCCTCTTTTGTGACTGATGATTTGTACAATCACCTGCTGTCTCTCTATAGAAAATCCTTAAAGGGATCTTCACCCAAAATCAATAATTCACCAATTTTATACTCACCTTCATGCCAAGGAAGTGTTTGGAGAACTTTCGGAGTTATCAAAACGCTTTTGGAGTTCCAGGGTTTCCGGCTGCCAACAGATTTCACTTTTGAATCGTCCAAAACACACGCTATGAAACATCCAAATACCTCCATACTGCTCGTCCGTAGTGACCCAAGTGTCCTGAAGCTGCGACATGAAAAAGATTGATGATCTCTGTTTTTAGCCCTGGGTCACTACGGATGAGCAGTATGGAGCTATTTGGATGTTTCCTAGTGTGTGTTTTGGATGATTCAAAAGTGAGTACAATCTGCCGCCATTATATGAAAATCCGTTGCCAGCCAGACCTTCCCTCCCTGGAACTCCAAAAGCGCTTTAATAACTCCGAAAGTTCTCCGAACCCTTCCTTGGTTGATGGTGAGTAGAAAATTAGTGAATTATCAATTTTGGGTGACGTATCCCTTTAACTGTGGAACTATTTTCTTTAAAGTTTTTACGTATAGCAATGTCAATGTCACGCAGTTGGAAATATTTAGTAACTTAACCTTTAAGTCACAATGAAGCACAGACAGAAGGAAATGTAAAGTTCCAGCTCCGGTGTTTTCACTAATTGGACCACGGCTCAGGGTGAGCGGTACTGATCTCTATGAAACTCTATCAGCAGACCCTTTGACTCATTATAGGTGTTGATAATGACATTACGGACGGCTCTTCTCAGGTTCAATAGTTCAAGTGTCCCAGTAAGTCACACCGGTGTGACAGTCAACCTGCATGCACAGCACCAGGACCGTCATTAATTTCTTTATTTGCACCCGTGCTTTTCCTACTGTGACATTTTGAAATGTCACAGCAGGACGAGTGTACGCACCCACACAGTCCTGTAAGGTGATCTGATCAGGCAGAATGAGTGAAAGACACCTGAGTGGGTAGGGTTTGCAGTTTTTAGAGCTTGATTTAACAGCTCAAAAATTATTTTTGTGTTTTTGTTCACGGTAAAGCACTTTAGTTTAGTTTTATTTTCTTGGTGATTGTTCAGGTAGCTCACCTTCTCCCTCTCAGGGACTGCATGGATAGTCTTTTCTGATGAAACTCTTGCCACAGGGTGAAAACAGCAGTAAATAAATCATAGTGCCACTGCCAAGTGGTGCATTTTTTTTGTTGTTGGCCCGTGCTGCTTTCAGAGAGCTTTCTGGAATCTTTCTTATTCCAGCAAATGTAAACAGGGAAATGTTTGGTCATTTTGTTTAGCACTCTTGTCTGGTGAATACTTTGGAGTGAATC
Organism: Decapterus maruadsi; assembly: GCA_030347415.2. Taxonomy (NCBI): domain Eukaryota; kingdom Metazoa; phylum Chordata; class Actinopteri; order Carangiformes; family Carangidae; genus Decapterus; species Decapterus maruadsi. The sequence goes on along the minus strand of CM064896.1, from coordinate 8,285,102 downwards.
GCCTGTTTGCCAAGCCCAGAAAAAAATTCAGTGCATGTATCATCATCCTGAGTTGACTGTGTGCACCTTCTTCTGTTCTATCTGCAGTTGGAAATGACTTTAAACAAAAGGAGGAAACTCCTACTTTCAGCCAATCAGAAGTCTCATTTCTCCCAGCTAGCACCCCCTTTTTCCTTCTCTGCGGGATCCATCTGGGGATGTCGGGTGTCAGAGCCCATACAATGTCACATGACCAGATTCCATTTCAAGCTTTTAATAATTCACGCTGTCTGGGAATTTCCCTCTCTAATCAGCCTTAATTGGGAAAATATGCTTGGCAACAAGGGCCATCTGTAAAAATCTGAGTGACCTAATTTTACCAGGAGCTTGTGTCATATTCTCACTTTCATCAAAGGGAGATGTGAGGAGAGGTAACTGCTGCGATGGAGTCACTATAAGTCCTACGGAGCAGAAGAAAACGTGTCGAGAGGTGTCAGGTCCAGACCTCCAGCTGTCCATTCAGACCGGTGAGCGGGAGGGCTTTAAGACTGAGCTGATAGGACGCTGTAACCAGTGCTACTGCAGAGATTGTAATGTTTACTTTGGGTATCAGTGAAACACTAGGACAAGTGCATTGACTGAATTGAAGTTGGGGCAATTACACATAAACACCGACACCCACTCTTACTTTGCATGCTTTTAAACAAGTAACCAACTTCATTTGCATAGCACAGTCACAAAGTGGCTCTCCAAATGTAGCTGTCAATGTTTTATACTTACACATGCACAGATACGTGCTGGAATGACGTGAGTATGCCGTGTTTGCAAACAGAAAAATTCCCATTATGATAAGACTTGTCAAGCTGATAAACCCCTGGAACTTCTTTAGGGATAATCTTCATAAGATGATGACCTACTGCTCCACATATGCAAAATGATCTCGGGCTAACACCGCGGATACACACGCGTGAACACATGCTTGCGCAAATGCACAATCACAACAGAGAGGTTTGAGATTGAGAGCAGATTAGTGTCATGCTCTCTGTGGTGGTAGCGCACATGTCGGCTGTGTTAATAATCAGGGAAATTTGGATGATGGTGCGTTTATGCGCCGTATATCTTCATGCTGTTATCCTCTAAGTTCAAGCTTCAGTGTAATTTAGTGGAGGGTTATCTGTGATAACATCAGGTTCTAGCCTGCAACGATCCACAGAACTGTGTGTGTATGAGTGCTTGTGTTATCTGGACATGAAATATGGCACAGTGGCTGAGAGGTCATGGGTTTCCCCAGGCAGGCAGGAGGTATGCCGTGTGCACGTCGCCCAAATCAACAGGATTTGCTGCATTTGAAAATGTTCAAACACACACACAAAATCTGAATCCTCTTCACGTAAAAACCTGAATCCAATCCTGACCAATCAGGAACCAGGATGCTACAGCTTTGGAGGAGCGTATTTCTTTCCCAACTGCATTGTATTATTGAGCTGGTATGATGAACGAGGACTCGCTAACTATAAATTTTTTGAATATTCAGACTGAGTCGCTAACTAGGCCTTGCTCAGATTTACAACACTGTGTTACTACGTTAACTCCACACCGTGTGTGTGTGTGTATATTTGACTGCTTCTGGCAGAGAGTGCATATGGAAGTGTTTATTTCCTGTCTCTCAGCAGGAAGTCGGACACCCCTCCTCGCGCCAACCATTCTTCCACCTTTGTATTCTCTGACAGCCGGTGGAACGACTCCACTTCCTCCCTTATAGCCTGGCTTTGGGAAAGATCTCTGGCTTCAATTTCAGGGTGTGTGTTTATGTGAGTGTGTGTATGTGTGTGTGAGAGAGAGGGAGAGATAGAAGTCACATGTGTACAGTATAAGCTACTTTGAGGTGAATTTGTGTTAATGTGTGTCGGCGCTCTGCTTAAGCTCTGCATTTAAATACACTGGAGGGACACTCGGTTACCAGCTAAATAGACCATGAAATGCTGTCTCACTAATGCACTGCTTTTTGTAATCCCACTAAAGAGGTGCATATGCACATGTGCGCAGTCTTTCCTCTTGTTTACGGAAGAATCGTCTTTCTTCCCCTAATTAGCTCCGAGTGTGGGCCGCTGTATCGAGTGTGAATGGGAATTGGTCACACTTGGCACTCGGAGTTACACACTCTGTCAGAGGAAGAGAGAGGCCGACTAATTTACGATAGAGAGTTGGGTTTAGGCGGGAGGAAGCAGTCAGCCAGTTTTCCTTTGAAGACTGCTCCTGTTCGCACAGCAGAGCAGCGGGATTTAGACCAGAAGTTGCTTGAAAGAGTTATGAAGAGCAGGAACATCAGGTTCACCTCCAGACACTTTTTTACACGATGTTCTGATTTGCTGTTTTTCTGAATGAAATCAAAACATCTGCAGAGTTCCTTAAGGCAGCTGTTGCTTTTATAGCTGTTGCAGCTATTCCTGAGGAAGTAGGTGAAGAGATCACCGACAGTTTCCCCACGAGACCCTTTCAATATAATACCAAATCCGTCCTGAGGAAATCTGTCACCACTCTCTTTTCTTCTCTCAGCGGTCAGTTCTTGTGGATTTGTAGCAGGGAGGCATTTTCGCTTCGCTTTTTTTTCTTCCCTTCCATCTGTCAGACCATGAGGCGATGAGTCCCTTATGCGTGTCAGAATACACAGGGAAATTAAAACCCTGAGCTTAATACCAGGCTGCTGTGGTTTCAGTACCGAAAGTAACTGTTAACCTAGTCAAAGTGTGGGATGAGTTGACAAATCTTCTCAAGCGGCCTTCTGACTGCCTGGTTAGCATAATCCTTGAGCCTGGGAGGCACGGCGGGTTCCTGTTTTAGAGAAATTAGCCTCCAACCTCAGAGCGGTGGACGTCTTAATCAAAGGCTTTTTTTTTTTTTTTCCAGAGCATTAAAGGGCCAACGAGGAGTTTCTATTCGGTTATAAAACAGTCTCACGTTAATGTAGATGAATCTACGCTACCCGCACTTGTTAATGGCTCCATTTTCGATCAATATATCGTTTTGTCTCTATCGTTATTTTGCGGAAATGCTGAAAGCACTTAGCTTTCGGTTTCGCGGACGCAAATGAGAATAACGGCGATTCGGGCGGCGTTATGGTCGGAACTACGACGGTAACTGAACCTCTTTGAACCTCTGACTTTAATCCTTGATGAATGAAAACATGAGTCCGTCTTGCGCCGGTGGAGGAATTCTACGGTGCGCGCGGAGGCAGCGTGAAAACACTTCGCTTCTCCAAAACTCCTCGTTGTCCCTTTAAGATCCTGAAAAGTCTTCATGTTGTTTCAGCTGCTGAAAGAGTAACTGAATGGTACGACCACTTGACGACAGTATCCCGTTACTCATCTACTGTGCTCGCTGCAAAATAGTTCACAAAATGAAATGAAAAAATCCAATCTTCCACGAGATACCATGCTCATCATCATCATCATCATCATCATCATCATCATCATCATCATCATCATCCCCTTCTAGCGTTACACTGAAGTATTATGGTGTTTCTCATCAAGGACTAATCCTGCTTGAAGGCATCTGTGTCCAATAATGTTGGTACAGATGTTATATATGAAGCTACTTATATTAATATCTTTGAACTTTAAATAGCAGATGGATGAGCTCGGGCATTCATATGGCTGAAAACAGCTGAAACATGTTGGCGTGGAAGGACAGACGTAGAGAGGAGGATGTGGAACAACAATCTGATGGATCCGTGAGGGTGTGGAATCTGACTCGGGCTCTCGATGCATTTTTGAAATTTGTGAATGGGGCGTGTTGAGTTGCTCCTCATGATTTATAACACCCTATACATTTCTTTTCAGATTTACAACTGCTATTCGAACCAGAATCACCGATCACCTTTTTTGAACAGTGAATGCCTCAAATGTGACACAGACGAGTGATGAAATTTTATAGTAAGACCCGAACCTGCAGCCTCGTCGCAAGGAGCCGAGTCCGACTGTCTGTCTCTTCCAGCCTTTATTGTGCATGAAGTCCTTGAGCGATGATCAGCTCTCTGCTTTACACTGTGTGAAGTCGGGGATGGGATCAGATGCATGCCTGCAGATAATAGCAATGTCTGTCTCTCTGTGTGTGAATGTATGCGAGCCTGGGTGCGTGTTAGACAGGCTGACGTGGCCAAGTCTTTCTGTCAGCTCTGCTGCTGTTAAACCGTGATGAGATGTGGAGATGTGCTAATGTCTGCAGCAGGGAACTATAGGCAGCAAAATGATGGGATCGGTACTGGCTGAGGGCATTATTAATATGACTGAGACTGGAGACCCAAGAGCCAAGTAGATGTGCTGCTAGAGTCTTGAAAAGTTAAAGGTTTTTTATAAGTTCTCTGTAAATCAGCAGGGACTGTTAGACATGTAGTTCAGATCTCCAGACCTCTCCGCCTTGTGTTTCTGTTATATTACTGTGCTGCGTATTTGACTTCTTGTGTTACAAGGCGGTAAAAAGACACTTAGACACTTACATGGAGTTAATTTGTTGTTGTTAAAGCAATTGCCAGCTTGTTATCTTTCCAGTTGTGGTTGCATCCAAAAAAAATCTATACTCAATCTCTCCGGCTCCTTGAGATACAAAGGTATCTCTTTTCCCAGTCTGCCTCTTTTTTTTTTTTTTCTCTTTTCTTTACCTTTTTAATAGCGCTGCGGTCGAGGCCTGAGGCTCTGTTTACACAAATCCCATTAATGTAAAGTCTTTGGGAAGCTTACACACGCACATTTTGGTGTGCGCGCAGACAAAACAAGAGAGTACAGGTTTAGAGAATGGTCTAGCCCTGATTAAGAGGATTTAGACACTAGTCTTGTTTGTCCGCGCTTGTGAGGCACACACAGCCGCACACACGCACGCACACACGCACACACACCAAACTCCCGGGGTCTTCCTGCAGTGGCAATTATGCAGCACACAACAATGCCTCGCTGAGCCACACAGCCTTATTCCTCCTCCTCCTCCTCATCTATTCATCTTGTCTTGCTCTCTTTATCTCTCCCCTCTCAAGTCTTCATCTATTCTCTCCACACTCATTGTCGCCTGAATATAGGAGGAATTGTGATGTGGTTCTTATTAAGGGGCAGCCTTGCTCTAACTGAATCCCCTCCCCTCCCCACCCTGTCCTTTTTTTCCCCTGCTTAAGTCCCCTTATGAAAAGAAATGGCTCAACAGGTCACTTCACAGCAGTTATGGCTGACAGTGTGTGGTAAAGCATTAGAAGATGGCTTTATGTGGATGCTAGTAGTGGATTATGGCTGAAATCTAAAGGGAAGACAGGTTGATGGTGTGCATTAGGGTTTGGTAGCAAAGTGATGGATGTGTTGAGGATTCTCTGTGGAGCATTTACTTATCAGCAAGTTTGTTATCGCTTGTTCTGGTGATGCTAGCAGATTCTATTGGTTGTAGCTGCCAGGTTAATAAAGCTAATGTTGGCTGCATGAGTGGAAATAGTTTGCGCACTCGAAAGACAAAGGGTTAGATTTATTGTTTGTATTAAGTATTAGAAATAAAAGGATGCTCACTTTGAGAACTACCCAGTGTGTTGTGTAAATGCAAATGCTCTCCTGGATAATGAGTTTGGTGAGGTTGCTGTAAATGCCAAATCAGCAAAGCTAATAGTAGCCTAATATTTAATATTGTGGATATATGGATCATCATTCCAGAAAGTTGATGATAAAATGTAAAGAGTAAAATCATAACATAACCTCCTTGGTGGAGGTAATGAAATGCTTCTTGACCTTAAAGCTAATTATGGGTTGGGTAAGTGGTAATCTAGGTGGTTGTATGGGATGTGTTTTCAGCTAATTGTAAAGCAGACAAACGCTGCTGCTGCATTAATTCCTATTAGCGACATTTTCTCTAGTCTTTTATGTATTTTATTTTATAGTGATTATAGTGATTATTCTGCTTCAGCATATGGAGAAATTCAAAGCTCGGCAGCACCGCCATGGCATGCCTAGATACTGTTGCTAAGGTCAGCTGATGTGTACTGTAGGTTGCGTGGTCAGTCATACATACTGTCCTTATTCCCTCTGAAAAGATGTGTCAGAAATGAATGTTTGTTTAGGAAATTGCTCTCATCAAAGTTACTCGCCATGAGACGAGACTGAAAACTGAACTTTTCTCTGCCGAGCACAGCGAAGAGGATGCCTGCAGTTCCCCCATCTGGAAATATCAGCCTGTGTGATGGTGACCATCGTTTAAGCAGCCCTTGATTGAAAAAGCATGCATGTCCCGCGGTTAGCTGGAAGCCTTCAGGACACCAAATGGCTTCGGTAATCTCCTCTGATGGCGGGGTAGATACTGTGTCCTCAGCCTCCCAGGTGGCCTCCCGGTTGCTGATAGATGTTCAGTAATAACTGGTTAGCAGCTAAGGGCCAAGCGTGTAACTGCTATCACAACTATGTGATATCCGGACTGTGCCGAAGTGTGTGGCCCCCGCGTGATGACTGCGCACCAGCTGTTCCCGCGTGTCCCCCCTCAGAGCTGGGCACTCGCTGCATGACTCAATCACCACTTGTACCACTCACATTAAACCTCTATTGTTTCCAGTAGGTCCAACCCTGCTCAACTTAGTGGTATACACACCGAATGATTTGATTTATTGAGGGGACCACACACAAAACGGTCTGGTCTGTCTTGCCGTCTGGTCAGCTCAAATGCAAAACATAATCTTACATTTTTCAACTGATTGGGCTGAGCGGTTTCGACTGATTTTTGTGCCTAAAAGAAAGAACAAAAGAAGAGATTGAGATCGAAAGTAGGAAGACAATGGTTCTGTGCACTACTTAATGTTCCTGCTGCATATCTGAGCTACTCGAGGGATTGTGCTGTGTAGTTAATGTCGGCTCTCTGTTCAACAGACTGTCTGTTCAATTTTATCATGAGTTCTTTTAATGCTTAATGTGAAATCCTATTTGCTATTGTTGCTAACCATTAGAGGTATTTAAACTGCATGAGTTCTGCATGCAGAATAGGTCCAAATCTACTGCAGTTTGTCTCCCACAGTAAAAGCAAACCTCAGTTTGGGCAAAGTTTAAAGCTGATTTTTGGAGGAGGTTTTGGTATAATTTTGACTTGTTGACTTTTCTCTGTGATCTGCCAGCTAAAAAACACAAAGAAATATATTACATGGTGAAAACCTCAGAAATTGTCGAGTGTGCGTGTGTGGTCCTGATTATATCAAGCTGTAGGGACAAAACACTGACGATGGAGGCAGGCCTGATGCTTTATCGCCACCTCCTTCGTGACTTGTTTCATACAATGTGAGCCAAGCTGGGGTGAATTTGTCTGTCTGAGGACTCGTACTAACTGGATTTGGACATACAGCTTGGGGGTTGTGTTGCCACCTGTTCCAAGTCCAAGTTGGACGTAGTGTTTGAAGTATAAGTGAGACTGGCTGGCTGCTTCAACAGCCTTGGTGGCACCACGGCAGCACTGACTTACACTGCTACATTGTGTGCGTCTCAGTGTCTGATAATGAAACATAAAGGTCAGTATATGAGCACTTAAAGGTCAGTACACTTATCGTTTGAAAACTACAATAGAGAGACTTTGTCCTCATTCTGCACCGCACACCCATCATTGACTGTAAAGGCCTCATTAAACCAGTACAGTGAATAAAATGTGGCGGCTTACTGATAGAATCTTAATTAGACGAGCGGAGACTAATTAGCAAAGACAGAGGAAGGATTGAGTCTTAATTAAGAGGTCACCGGTGTCCATCTTCTCTCTCCACTCTTGGCATCAGTCACAGAAGTTGATGTCTAGTGTCTTGAAGTGACGTCTGTTTATGTGACAACTCTCTCCATACAGCAGCTGAGCCACATCACTCTGACTTCACAAGCTCCTTAACTGGATTCAGATCAGTTAGGAGAAAAGTTAGTATGGAAGCACATACAAAAACAAAACAATCATTTATTGATACTGTTAACTCCATCAGCCTGATGTAATGGCGTATCATATTTTTATTAATAATGAAAACACTGAAGCAAAGATTCATGTTTGGCTTTAAAATCACTTTGATGTGTTAATTGGTGGTTTGCTCAGCTAAAGACATAATTGATGCTAATTTTTTTGTTGTCTGAGCTCATTCTCTTTTTGAAGTTAAACGGTGTTTACTCTTTATGTAAATCTTCACACCTTTTACTTTTGCAATCTCACATAATTATCATAATCCTCTCTCTTTGGGAGGGAGGAAGTGTGTTTCTTTTAACTTCACAGCCATCATGTCCCTCTCCTGAATGATTCTGACATGGAGTTAAACCCAATTCAGTTTTATCCTCACTCCTCACTTCATCCAAAAATGAAGACAGCTGTACTTTTAGTTTAGTTTTAGTGGAAATTCAAGAATACTTCTACTCTATAGGACATACCAGACAAATGCAAGTCCAGATCTCTCTCTATATATACTATATGGACTGTTTGGCCAACATGTATAAATGCTGGTGACTTTAGCAGAGAGGTGTAATGGAGCTCATGTTAGTGCCATTCTGTCAGAACTATGTTTTCCAAATCGTTTGTGGCTTCACAACAATATCATTTATAGATTTGATGAGGTGATACATCTTTTATAAGCCAGTATGTTGCTGCTCTGAGGTTTTCTTTCATGTCTGATCTTATATAGAGACTCACGACCACAAAATGCAGTTAACAAATGTTACAGGATGGAGAAGTTTGGCTTTATATTCCAATCTTAATATTTCAAGTGGAAACAGCCACTACACGCGTAAAGTGTTGTAAACAAATGCCAGACGCAGTCACTGCAGACTTTGTACTTGTAATTAAAGCAAAACACAGGCCTCATAAAAATTTAAATATACTCTACAGGACAAAAAAAAACAGTAACTTGTAGCCGTTACTGTGCTAGACCCTCCAGGACTTGTCATGCCTGCATTTTCAGTTGATCAAGCGACTGTTCAGCAGCGCTCTGACTGACTGATTGACTGACCGACTGTCGCCGCTGTTGACGGAGGTTTTGTTAAGCTGACGTTTACCACACGTTGCACACTGTTGATACTATTCACAAGGCTTTTATGTGGCCATCATTGATGTGTGTTGGGTCAACTGAGCCGGGCTGCGTCTGCTGGGTCGTAATTGCTATTTGTCTGTCAGTAATTGCCCAGGTACCGTCACTGCAGCTTCACATTAAAAGCTTAGAGAATACGGATGTATAGTGTACCCTAAAGTGTACATGCGGAGATGTTGTCTCCCTGTCTCACTATTCTCTCACACACACACACACACACACACACACACACACTGTTTCCCTGCAGTCTGTACTGTTCAGGAATGCTCTGTTTACATAGCTGGGGCTGGCCCAGATCAGTATTTTAGTCTCTCAGGTGTCTGCTGTGTGTCACTGACAGTTATTTTATTAGCCCCCGTGTGACTCCAAATGCCTCTACACCTTCCCTACAACTTCCCCCTGTCTGTGGATTTACATCAGGACACACCGTCCTGATATACACTTCAAAATGAATGAAGCTTATTTTTGTACTCATGGGAATGTTGTTCCCTGGTCTGCTATTAGCTGGGCCTAAAGGTTGCCACTCAAATGCATGTTTTCTTTATATATACTCTGACTTTTCCAGTGCTACACTTACCTGCCTGACATCATTCATCAGTACTGGAGATTGGGTCGGACTAGTTAAAGGGATAGTTCACCCAAGATTCAAATTTCACTCATTATCTACTCACCCTCATGTCGACTAAGAGCTGTGAGAATTTTCAGAGTCCTCCGTTCCTTCTCTGAGTTACGGGGGGGTCCACGCAGCAGTATTTGTCCATATAATGGTTGTCAATGGACACCAGGTTTCTTCGTCCAAAAAGACACACCAAAAAAACATCCAAATACCTCCATGCTGCTCACCTGTAATGTCCCTCTTGTATTGAAGCCCCAACATGAGAAATTGTTCCGAAAAAATTAAATAAGTCTATATTTTAAGCTTCTTTGTAACGGAAGCTCCCAGTGTCTTGGTTCACTGCTCTCCCTGTGTCAGTGCAAATCCTACGTGATTCATACTGACCGGTGGAACAATTTCACAGCTCTTAGTCGACATGAGGGTGAGTAGATAATGAGTGAAATTAGAATTTTGAGTGAACTGTCCCTTTAAGACAACTACGCCTTGTGCTTGTGCAGAAATTAGACTGCGAACAACTGAAATCCATCTTACTACTGCCTGCCTATCCAAAAACCCACGCACATGCCCCTCCCCCCACTGCGAAGCACCTACTCTATGCACCTTGCTGTGAAATGATGCTGATGTATGGTACCAATCAGTCGAACATAGGAGAATCACCTATTTTCTTAAAAACTCACTGGCGCAAATAGGCAGAAGATGGCTGGTGAACACAGACGACCCCCCCCCCCCCCATGTCCTCGGGCGGTACCGGGCTCCAGAGCTCATAAATTAGACAAGAAATCTAATTTCCCTGTGGGGCTCTTAGTGCTCCGAGTACTCACAGCCACGCCGCACTGTTTCTTTTCAGGGGCGGTATGTTTCTATTCTTCGTGATGTAAATGGGATGATAAGCGGACGGTCGGAACTGGATTGTGGCCTAGTTGCATGCTGACTCACCCCGGACAAGTAGTACTCTCTTTCTGTCACACTGACTCTGGGGTTTTTGTAGCCGTGCAGATGACAGGCATGTTGGCCTCCTCACGGCTGCAGATGAAGTCGCCGCCGGAGGGAGTTTATTACAAGCGCTGAATTGTGTCGGTCCCCGGACGCTCAGGGGTCACGGAAAGCACCGCACACTTCAGAACAATGTTATCACAGGGAACAGCTGGAAAAGCAAGAGTGGGCATGACTGTGATAAGCAGAGCCATTTTCAGCATTGTCATACGTTACCAAGCTGCGCTGTTGTGTTCTTGTCTCATTTTCAGTGTTATTGTTCAGTCTTTTTAGATCTATTTTCACCACCGCTGCCTCTCTGTTGGTCTAACTTTTAATTCCCGTGCGTCCCTTTCTCAAGCCACCGTGTCGCCTGCGTGCACTCTGCTCTTTGTTTTGGTTGATATTCAGAGCTACACTTGACATTTCCAGCTCTGGAGGGTAGAGGAGGTTCATGTTTGGGACACTTGGAATTGGAGAACGTGCTGAGCAGCCCAACGATGTTTGGTGGAGGTGTGTTCTTCTGTTCTCAGTGCAGAAATACAAACGGGCCAATGAGATGGTGCGACGATAAAGCTACCGGCGCTGCACATTACAGGGTTATCATCTCAAACCTGACTTGTTCCAACTCTCTGTTTGTTTGGTGATTATAAAATAAAAAGCCATTCATGTTCACCCTCCCTGCCTGTGCCATTAAACCACAGTGAGCCTCATTGGTCAGCCTGTCTCTTCTTCATTTAAAGGTACAGATACATCAAAAGCCCCTGCACTGCTGTAGTGTTGTTAGTATCAGTAGAAAATAGACTTTAAGACCAGTGAAATGTGTATTGTGTTCGAGAGGTAGAACAAATCTGACAAAGATTTATATAACATCACATTATTTTATGGCACATTTAACATTACATAACAACTAAACAAACAATGCCTTTGCTCAGAAATCATTTAAAAGGGACATGTTCCCTACATCCATGAGTGAATTTTAAAATTTGCCATGTTTTGATAGTGTCAATTTGCAAAATTTGAACACATATTACATTTTACCTCTAGTTTCAATTCAAAATTGGGGGCACTGCAGCTCCAAAAAGTAGAGCATGCGTTACAAAATGCACATCCATTACCATGAACTTGTCTGATCACACTCTATGAGTCTTTTACAGTCACTCTGCAGAGCCAGACCGATTGAATGTGACGATACCTGCCACAGATAACAGGCTTTTCACCGCCGTCATTCTCAACTTTCTAGAGCAGTCCCACATTTTCCATTCTGCCCTCCAGAGCATATTCGACAAATGGCAACTCCCAGCAGTATACTACCAGCGAGTTGGTGTTTTTATTAGCTACATGTGGCCCCGGCCGGTTCATTGTCCTGTTGGTAGGAATGGGAGGAATCTTACTCAGCCAGTCGGGTCTGTTTTGCTGTTTATCGTCACAGGGTCTCTGTGTTGCCATCAGTTAGCCCAGCCGAGGAACATTGCCAGTGTCAGCCATTCTTTGTGAGTTCTTGTGAAAGTGAATGGACAAAGATTGGATTCAGTTCTTTTAAAACTTAATAGTTCCAGGCAGCCACAGGTATGCGTGAAGTAGCAAGTGTGGATTTGAACTGTATTGACAAAAGGATTTATTGGGATTTACCATTTTGTGGTTAATGATCAGTAGTTAATCACCTGAAACAACAGGCTTGTTCTCAAACAGTTTTTTCTATTCATGTGAGTGTGAGAGAGAGAGAGAGAGAATGGTGTATATTGGCACCCATTACTGAACCGAACCAGTCAGACAGGTTGGGATGAAACTGCTGCATACCTCCAGTACACCTGTCAGCAGGTGCACCGGGGTGGAGGGGGCGGGGCTCGGCAGCTGAACGCATCACGAGGGCGGGATAACGATCAGGGACGAGAGGCTGCTGCTGCTGCTGCTGCTGCTGCTGCACTTCCTGGAAATGTGATCACGCCTGCACACGCCCCCGTTTTTATTCCCACCGCATCCTGGCTCCCCCCTCTGTATTCAAATTCTTTGGGGGCAGTTAAACCTTTTGCAGACCGGACATTTGAATAGTGAAGTGTCAGCGCTGTGTGTGTGTGTGTGTGTGTGTGTTCACTGTAGACGGCACTTCACAGAGATCGATTATCTAACCACAGTCTGGGCAGACATGTCTTTACCCTGGTTAAATACCACACACTTGAGCGCTCTCTGTCCCTCCACTCTTATCCCCCCTGTTCATCTGGAGAGTGTAAACATGACGTCTGAGGTGATTGGTGTCAGGTGACCTTTTGGTTGCCGCAGCAACGGGGTCCTAAATCCCGAGGCGCCGGTCATCTCCAGGGGCTTGGCTGATTACTAAATAAAATCTTCCCGTACGCACACACACACACACACAGACAAACACAGACACACACACAGATTTGGAAAGCGGTAGATAAACAGTGGTGGGGAGAGGAGAAGCTTTTAGTCTCATGATGTTGCAGGCAGATAACTTTGTTTAGCCGTCTGAGAGCGGACAGGCCACATTCCTGCCATCTCTCTGCACAGGCAGCGAGGTACAACAGCCTTGTTGTGCACATCTGGTTGGAGTTGAGCCTCTGCCACGCTCACTGGTGTGTCTGCAGCTCGTGTTGTTTGTTTTTATTAAATAAAAATAGCACCATTTAATACAGGCTGTGTGGAACAATGAAGCAATAAATAGAGTGGCAGACAGTGACAGATCGTTTGATAATGGATTAGTTGTTTAAGTCGTATATGGAAGGTTTAGGGGATTGTAGCAGGCGTTTTCTGCCGTTTGCATTCTTCTTTAAGTGAGAAAATAATTAGCAGATTGAGGGAGGATGAAAATTACGGTTGGTTGCTGTGCCAGAGTTAAGTCATTTGTATGTTTAAAGGGATAGTTCGAAAACAACTCCGTTATTATCTCATAGCATGGTGAATGTGCAGGTCACAACTTGTTTTAGTTATATTTTTTAATAGTTGGTTTGTTATCTATAATTGTCGGTGCAAGCTATTTTTAGAACGGCAGAGCAGAACCATGAGCTGCTCAGAGCTAGCATGGTGAATGTGCAGGTCACAACTTGTCCATAAGAGCGTTTTGGAGTTGTTGGATTGTGTATTTTATGAGTTTGATGAGGGAAACCAAGAAATCCCTTTAGCCTCGTAGCGTAGCTCTGAGCAACTCATGGCTCTGCTCCACCGTTCTAAAAATAGCTTGTGCCGATAACTAACCTACTCCTAAAACTATAGGGATTATGGCAATGGGCCAATTTGCCAAAATGTTGAACTATCCCTTTAAAGCACAATAAGACATCAGCTGTTGAGCAGTTCAGAACAGTGGGTGGGTTTTATCTGAGTAGATCCAAAAGAGGTTTTATGGCATCAAAACAAAAGTCACACCATTACAAAATATACAGTACATGTTTGTGTTGATTTGTTTCTGTGCAGTTATCACCAGAAGCTAAAACGCCATTCAGGTATGTCAGAGTAAAAACAAGCTTCCTGCCATTCCTCTCATGAACAGAAATATGTGGTTTTACCAGAAAGCCTCAGGAAGTGGATTCATCTGTGCCCCCCCCCAGCACCTTTGTTCCTCACTCACCCTGCTAGATAAGCGATAGGCAGACGGCCGCTCTCCAGTCCCAGCTCCGACTAATCTACGGCAGAGGAGAGAGGGCCGAGGGATTAGCATGACAAACTGTTTTACGATGACTTACCTCAGTCATTAACCACGTGTGAATATTTTTTATCAAGCTTAACCAAAGAGGTGCGATCATCGCTGGGAAGCTCCAACCGCCATTGTAAATTCATTCAAGAATGAGAAGTGTAACATTTACAGGCCGTACTGCGAAGCGCGCTCTGCGAAATGTCAGGGAAGCACGAGCTGCACAGAAAGGGCAGTGGGGAAATATGGGAAAAGTAGCATTAATGTTTCCACAGGAAAAGTGTTGCTAGGAAGGGAGTTATATCTGAACGCAGTTTTAAACAAATGATGTCACAGCTTTGCGCTCCATTGTAAAAGAGAGCTGAGGAAAAATGTGTTGCTTTGTTCTCTCAGTATCCAGACTCTTGACCACAGTGTGTGTTTGTGTGTGTGTGCGTGTGCGTGAGTGTGCTGGCAACTGTATCCTGCTGTACATGATTGTGTGTGGGCTAAATACAGCTCTTTACTGTTGCCCAAATCATCGTATGCCAAAAGGCACAAACAAGGTCATTAAAGTGACTTTGTTTTGCTGCTCTAAACATAGGCCAGCTCTGTATTTTGATACCACTTTTCCACGGGCGATTGTGTCTTTGTTGGATGTGAGTCAGCAATAGTTCTGCTTTTGACTACTGTTCGCCCACTAAAATGTCAACCACAACCATCTGCGATATGTTTTTTTGTCATCAACACTTGTGCCTCGGTTCTCAATTAGAGAGTTTGAATTTCATCTCTTTGTCTTCGCAGATTGAGCACGAAATTGTTGCAGATCTCACAGTCGTCCTCCGCGAGGGAGAGCCAACTTGTGTTTAGAAGTTTGAGTTGAGGGGAAACACGCACACCACACATGAACATCGCTGCACATTTCCCATCTGCCTGACACTCGGATGAATTAGAGCAGACACGGGATGAGAGGCTGGATATGACCCTGTGTTTGTGTACCTGCTCATCTGGTCCATTTCTCTGACTTGCTTCTGCCCTGCTAAGCGCCAGCTGTACATGGAGGTATTTCAGTCTACCTGACGCTCAGCACCGAGCTCAGGTCAACCACAGCGCCCATCACTCTATTTATAGGAGGATGAATGACAGGCAGAGGACAGTGGAGGTTTAATTGAGGTGCAGGACAAGTAGTAGGGTATATACGTCCATATGCATGTTTGCTTTTATGAAATATGACCCTTAATAGTTGAGATTCCTTGCAGAGGAACTTTGCATGTCGAGCGCCGCCAGATGGAGAAACATCTGACGTGGATGTTTAACATTTGATGATCTGCTCACCTGGCAACGTGGGCTTTTCTCCAGCTGTTCCGAGCGCAAACTGACAACATCTTTCCCCTTTTAATATGACATGTCGATGGCAACTAACTACGGTATAACAAGGCTTGGAGGATCTCACGCACATAAAAGATTCTGAGTGGATTTATGGTCTGTATTTTCATGCCAGGCTGCATTTTGCACAGGCTCCTGCTCCACTGACGCTGTACCACCGCACTCATCGGTCCGACACTACAGCGCATTCTCTCTTTTTCTGTGGTCGAGTCAAGGCAATTTTTTTTTTTTTTTTACATTTCATAAAATGAAATTACAAGCGGAGGTTGTGCAGTTGTGAGTCTGGAGTCGTGGGAACCAGAAAGAACAAGGAGAGATTACCTCATTCTGCTCTCATTAGCATTTTAGCTCACACCCATCGTAACTTCATTTCAGTCTCTTTTGCGCTCTCCGTCTCTCTGGGGATCTGTCTTTCTCCTACGCTGATTGAATAGACTTTGCTGTGGGTCATAAAATTTGGGTGTGGATAGCTTCTTGCTGCGGCTGTACTCACTTTCACTTGGACTTTTGGAGCCGAGGGAGTCCAACATGAGGACCCAAACTCAGAAGTGGCCATGCTTTTCCATCAACCGATCTCTCCACACCCCACCCCTCCTCCCAGGAGACTCATTCCAGCGTTCAAACTGAAATCAATCCTCTACCGTGTCGCTCTGAGCCCCTCCTCCTCCTCCTCCCCTCATCACCCTCTTTCTCTCTCTCTTCAGCTACCTCCTCGTGTCCTCCATCCTTTTTCCCCAAGCCTGCTATATTGCCAGGAATCCAATTATATCACATGAGAGCAAACAACCCAGGGTAATGTGCTCTGCTTCAGTCTCTTTCCTTTCTTACACTCATCCCTCTCTCATTTCTTCTTCCACTTCTCCTCCCATCGGGTCAAGGAGGATCCCATTTGCCCTCAAGGCGTGTCACCCTGTCCTCCTGTCCTCCGGGTCAGTGTCACCTCAAGGCCCCTCCTCTCCAGGCCCTGGGTGCCTGGCTTTCTTTGCGTTCCCACACTAAACAGTGGCTGTGTTGACACTGTTCTAGTGGCGCTGTCATGTTTTTCTGACACACAGCAGGTGAAGCATGAATGAGAACAAGGCCAAAGCAGGGCCAGGGATGGGCGGAGGATGGCAGCGGTGATGCTGGGGGGGGAGGGGGTCGAGGTCAGTTGACAGCACGGTGTTTGTTTAACTGGATTTTAGATTTTTTTTTTACTGAAGTGAAGGTTGTTGTGTTCAGGAAACAAACAGACGTGTTCAGAGCCTCCACCTGCATGTTGTTGGACTGGAATGAAAGGAATGAATGTGTGCATCTTTGAAAATCAGTGGCTGAATTATTCTTTTTTGTGAAATCCACATAAATAACATGAGTTCACTTAAGTTTAACTTAGAACAAGAACAGAAATGTGTGTTTTTTGACATTTCTAATGGTGGGCTGGATGCAGTTGTTTATATTCCGTATGTGTGTGCGTGTGCATTTGTCAGACATCGCTGCTTGAATCATTAAGCTGTCGGGATCCTCCGACAGAAGGCAACAGATATTGCCTCCATATTTCATGTCAGGAGGAATGGACGTGCCCCGCCGGTCCCCCCCCCGTCTAATCAACGCAAAGTCCAAAGTGGACGGTGCCAATAATCAGCAGCCACAAATCACTCTCATTTCCTGTTGTGAGGTGGGTCGCTGTTTGTTGTTGTTGCATTCTTTCTTTTACAAATCACATCTGAATTGCAGAATATCTGCAGACAGTCTGCAGCAGAGTGCTGTGTGGCTGTATCAGTGTATAGGGACCAGCAGAGTGCATTCCCTCTGTGCTGTAAGAGAGATCATGAGATTGTGTGTAGAAGTGATACAGATGGGTGTATCGAAATTTCAAGATTGGCATCTGCATTTAAAAATCTGATCCAGTTTTGATCAGTTCTTTGTAACCCATTTTGCTTTGCCATCTGTCTGAAATGCTCCACCGCCCTGTGTTTAAACACTACAACAGTTTCCTAATGCACGACACTGCAGCCAAATAAGCTGTGGAGTGGCACTTGCAGATAAACAGAAGCCAGCAGTCCCAGCAAACACATCCACTGTTGCTTTGGGTTGAGAGACCAGCGCATCGTGCCTCTGAAGTGCAGCTGTTAGTTGAAAAACTGCTTTCAAAATGTTGTTCATACTGCGGGTAATGAGAGGGAGTACAAATTCTGTCTGAGCATCCTGCAATATCAGTTCAGACCGAACTGAAACCATGAAAGGAAGGCTGTGGTGCAGGCTGTCTGTCTGTCTGTCTGCAGAGCCGTTCACTTGTCAAACATCTAAATTGGATTGGCTTCATTGATTTACTATAAAGGAACATTTGATAGGTTTTATAATAGGAATTAAGACTGGGGAAGGTACTTGCTATGAAAATGGCTTGGCGTGGGTTCAAATGTTAAAATAACTCCCTGAGATCAGCTTTTAATGTCAGGTCTGAGCGACACTTCCTCACTCTTCATTACTCTTGCTTGCCTTGGCCCCTTGCATGACAAAACAGCAGAATGTTCTTTTTCCACACGGAAGTGACAGGCTGCAGGACACTTGGTAAAACAATGGAGTGAAATTTCATCAAAAACTAAATGTGCAGATGCACCGAAGATCACACAAGAGTGTCTGAGGTAGAGTTTTTTGCTTTGATCCCTTTGTTTGAGAGAGTATGTGTGCTTGTGCGTGATGGATACGTTGCATGCTCAGTTCTGTTCGATTCTGGAGCCTGTCTGCGGTAACGACTCCCCACTCTGCTCAAAGAGGAGGTGTGTATTGTGTAAACACACTTGAACAAACCCTCCTCCTCCTCATTCTTCTTGCTCCGCTCTGTCATCCATCTCATTCTCAGTCGCTCCACAGTTCACTCCTGCGTTTGACCCTGTGGCACTAACAGAGTTACTGTTACTGCTTCATGTGATACGCTCGCCTTCAATTTGTGTTCATGTTGTGAAGTCAGTTGACCACTTTCTCTCTCTAACTCGTGTCTCTACGTTTGTTAAGCGAGGAAGTGAAGGTTTGAGGAGTTGAAATAGACGTAAGTTCATGTCAACTGCAGGTTTTCTTGCCTCTCCGGTCCCGACACCTCATCCACACTACTGCTCAAAAAGTGTTTGAACAATCTCTTTGTCCAGTTGTGGATTTACATAATTCTGTGTCTGAAATGGAAGCAGATTTCAAAAACAATCAATCAGGGAGTCTTCTTGATCAAATTTCTTCACTCATTTGGCAGCTGAACACACTTAGTGGAAATCAGATATTCTTGAGAAAGTTTGTCCCGACACTGTTGCCAAGAATCCGGCGGTTTTGCTCTGTTTTCACCTTCGTGTCCACTTCCATCCCACACCAGTTCTGTAAGGTTCACATCTGCTGCTCTTCCCTCCACTGTCTTATTCTGTCCCTGAAGTTTCAGGATGATCTAAAACCTTTGTAACTGTAGCAGTCGCCAAGACTGTCGTAGTTGCTGGGTAGAGCAGACAGGTAGGGAAACACAGTCTCAGCTCTCAGTGGTGTCTCTGTAAACTGGGAGCATGGCAGACTGAGCTCTGTGACTGGCACAGCCCCTCATAAAGCTCCACAGCCCCTTAGGCAGCATGCTAATGTAAACGCTGTGCTCTGCTGCCCCTGTTTTAATCACAACCATATGCCTTGCATTCCTCCCCCTCGGGACCTGGACCCTGTTCCTGCCCACAGTCGGCTCAGTAATACGACAGCCGCTACTCCGTTAGCAATGTTGTTGATTTTTTTTTTTTTTGCTCGGTTGAAACGCCTCGTATCAGCAAACCTCGCCTCTTGAATATTATATTTCAGCCGAGTTCACATCGCACCTGATGATGAAGCTGGAGCCCAGCAGTTTGGAAAAAGGCGAGCTTGGCGGTTGCAACCGCGGGAGAAAATGAATGAATAATGGACCCACACATTACAGTTGCGTTGCCCTTGAGGAAGACGTTTAACCCCCATCTCCTCTGCTGCAGCTCGGGGTTAAACAGAGGCGATGAATAGGCAGATTTCTCCAGTTAATATCCATTTTCTACCCGTCCAACAGGTTGTAGAAGGAAAATAGTTTGATAGACTGATTAGTCATGGCAAGTTTTTTTTCTGTCATGCTGCCATTTGTGCAGAAGGCCCATTAAAAGGAAGAAAGCAGATTTACAATATCTTGAAATGATCATTATCCTCAGACAATGACTATGCCAACAGCCACAGTGCATGCTGGGATGGCTGAGTGAGGGATGCTTCAAATGGTTTACACAAATAGCAAAAGAAGCTCCTTCTTCTGGATCATATAGTATGTGATGACGAGCCACTTCCTCCTATTGCTGAGTAATGATCAACGTCCTTGGCCCGTTCTATCTGTAGAGTAATGAAAGCTCTGCGCACCGAGCCCCCACGTTCCTCTTTAGTGCGACTCATTGACTGTGGGAATAGCTTAGTGTGTTGTTTTTATACGGGGCTGATTGGCTGATAAATTGCCGCCCCGTAACGCTCCCATCTCACCGCTCCGTCACAGGCAGGAGGTTATCTGAGGACGAGGAGGCGAACCCACCACTGCGGCAGGCAGATGGTGACTTGGTGTGTGTTTGTCTCGTTTGACACTATACTCGTGTCTCATGCTTTATCACTTCCTCCCCTTCCTCCCTCGCTCCTTCCCGCGCTCACTCCTCGGTTTATCTACCCTAGTTTCCCCAGTTGGTCTTCTCCTGTCGTCCGATCACTCGGGCTCAATCGCTCATGTCTGTCTGACGTTTTGCACTTTTCCCCCTTGCTTCGTCTTCTCAGGCAGTGATGGATCGCTCTTACCGGGCTAATAGTGTTGCATTTATCACTCCTGCTGAATAATTTGACAAACATGATTTTTTTTTCTCTCCCCTCTTCCTCTATCAATAAAGTTGGGTTTGTTTGGCTCTGAACAAGCATGTAACCTAAATAACAGAGGGCTCAAATGTTCTTATGTGTTTGATATCTCTGGGAGACACGCATGACCCGGGGCTTTGTTTCTCATATATGATCGCGGGGGAATAGAACAAGAAGTGATTTTATTAGCTTTGATGTAAAAAGGAGGCCAGTTGGGTCCAGTTTGGCGGCGGGAAGCAGACAGGATGAAGAAAGAAGAGAAAAACAAGGCCGCGCTGCTCTCTCTCTATGCCACATATGTGGTCGGACCTGCTCAGTCGTATTGCGGGTGGCCTGATGTCATTGTTCACACATGCAGCCAGTTTCTGCTTTCATGCTGCACGGCCCAGCTTCAGTTTCAGTGCATACACGTGTTTCGATTCCCTATCTGTTTGTGCTTTGATCTCCCGTCACATCTACTGTTAAGGAGTGCGCCTTCAAGGCCCTGTTTCCCCCCCCGCTCCAACCCCTCTGGACTCTGGGAAAAAATAGCTGTACAAACAACAGATGTGCACTCTGGTCCCAGGCCGCCACATTTTCAAAGAATGGCATGTTTCCAACCTCTTGACATAACCTAAGAAAGGAGGCATCCCAACAGCGCATTGGTGGTCTTTAGATCAGGCTGAGGAACGTCAGCCCTCGCTCCATGTGGCGGCGTGATGATAGAAACTTCAAATCCCAAATCGCTCCTTCAGCTCTGCTGTTTTGTGTCTTTTGAGTGAGGTAGTGATGAGATTACACCCATGGCCCATCCCACTGTCACATGGCGACAAATGAACGTGTGTGTACATGCTTGCACAGCCACCAGCAAGTGTCCCGTACAGGTTGAGCCACAATAGACTTGCTGAGAGGACAGGAAAAACCTCCCGATCCTCCGCCTAAATTCCCACACGGCACGGAAACGAGCAATGTCTTTTGGGAAAGATCGGATGAAGGTAAGATCAACTCTTTGGCTCTTTTCCCAGGCAAATTCCTTCTCTGCTGAATAAGAACCATCAGGAAGTTGTGCTTGTCATCCCCAAACAATCAGAGTTTGAATAGCTGCTCTCAGGTGGGATCTGTTTTTCACTTCGCTTCTTAATTCTGGTCGTAAGGATTGTGCAGGAGCAGGCAGTGCTCTGCTAAGAGCAATCATTCTACTTTGTGATTATTATACAGTTCAAAGCGAGATGGGAATGTTACAGAAATAAAAGCCTCACTGTAATATATTCTTTATGAGAGCTTTATTGCGAGTCATATTGCTGAAGTTGATGTAATTGTTGAAGTGGGCGATGAAAGCGCTCAAAGGTAGAGGAACGCTCGCTTCACCTGCTTGTATTTATGATGAGAATGACAGAGTTGTTCTGTGAGGTAGCTTTTCTATTGTAAGGAGTGTTACTCTGCATCTGCTTAGTAAGCTGGTTGTACTTTGTGTTTGTCCCTCCGTAGTGTGTAACTGTAAAAATCCAAATACAGGAAAGGTGTGTGCAGCCCCTCCTTGTTGTGTCTTCAGCCTGTTGGGCCTTTTATCTCATGTTTCCTTCTGGAAGTTGTGCAGAAATCAGTCCTGCTTTCAAGAAACATCAAACTGGAACCAGTGACTTTACTTAATTAACTTAAGAACAGTTCCACCTGGTGTTATTCAATCAACTTTGCCCCGTCCTCCTCGTGAGGAGAGCAAAAAAAGGAAGGAGGAAAGAAAAGAAGACGTGAACTATTGCAAGGATGATTGGTATCCTCTATCGCACAGCAGAGGTATTTTGTTGTGCCTATGAAGTTAGATCATGTTCCTCGTAAAGCCAGTTGCTTTTTCTTGCACAGAGGATGTTGCTACTTGCAGCACATCTTTCTCTGCCATGTGACTTTTCTTTTTTAGCAGCAAAAACTACTTTTTTTGCACATTCTTTCTTTTTAAGTCTTATCTGCTGTAGGGATCCACTTGTTTTTGCTTCCACTGATAGCGATATCAGTATGTGTTGTGGAACTAAAAAGTCATGGGTCTGTTTCTAGTGGAAACACTGATGTTTATAATAACCAATTCTGCTTAGAATCACTTTCAGCTCCGGATTGGACCAAGTGTATCCCTACATAAAGTATTGTCTGCGTGCTACTACAATCTCGTCTAGAACAGAGAATATTGAATGCAATTCAAGGGTTAGTAAAACTCTGCCAAGCGTCTTGCAAACTTTCTTGCCTCTGTAATCACTTGAATGTCTCAGTGTAACAATGCAAAGTAAAACTGTTAGATGTATAGAGTAGAAAGTTGGAACAGACTCGGCGCTCTTCTTCTCTGAACGCTGGGGGAAGCGGGCCAGCTGCTCCATCCCAGTGGTAGCGGCAGCAGCAGCAGCGTGCTGCCATATGGTGCCTCAGCGTTTCTGGAATCACTGGACCAGTGGAAGAGACGAGGATGACGACGGAATGAATGTGAGGCCTGGTGAGAAAGAGTCAGTGGACACGGCGGTATAATGTTTCTGTCAGCTCCAAATCACATTTTGAACACTTTAGTGCGCGCACGTAATTTTTTTGTCACCACACGTTGAACTCTTGCTTTGCTCTCATGTGCCTCCATGCATCCTCTCTGACGACTGTGTCATTGCCATTAAACATGGCTTATTATTCCAGCTGTGCTCTGGCTGCAGCGCTGGCAGCAGCTCAGTACGTTTAGTCAGGCTTAGGTCAGGAGTAGGTTACCACCACCATGTCGAAAACTGAAGAGGCAGTGCGGTGTGTGTGTGTGTGTCCCACTGTAAGATGAGACAGTAATTGATCCCACTCCTCTTTGCTTTATGGAGACGTGATTACTAGAGAGGTTCATGAGGGGAGTGATGTCATGCAGAGAGAGATGCGGTCACTACGGAGGCTGACTGTGCCACAGTGTCAGTAGCAATAAGCTTTATAAGGTTTGAGTTAGCGTTAACATGATTCAACTGCTTCACACTTGTGTCTCATTTGTGAGGTAGTAAATGAATGTGTTTGTACATGTGCCGATGATGAATGAGTTTGGGTCTGTAATACACACCACAGATGGATCGTTTACCCCTATACCCGTGTGATCGCGCCACGAGGCCAGAGGCCGACCCCACAGCTGTGTCCCCAAGAGTTCCGGTTGCTATGATACGCCGTCAGAGGGGAGGGGCGGGGCGTTGGCGAGGATGGATGCTACTGATCTTGGTGGTGGCTCTGGGTTTAATTGATCACATGGGGAGCGCGGCATGCTGTCAACACACACATGTTCATACACAGGCAACTCTATAGGAAAGAATGTTGCAGCACCTACAAGCACAAATCAATAGCCTGCGTAGCTCCGCCCCTTTCACCAATATCCTTTCCAGGTTTGTCTCCATCTCTTTCTGGATGCATCATTAGAAAGAAATCTTTTCAGAGTGGACTGTTTTTCTGTTTGCAGCAGGGTTGTGGTGTTGGTTAAAGTGCAACATTTCCCATGTGTGTAAGTGGGGATAAACAAAAAAATATATATTAGAAAGACATTTAAACATTACTGAAACACATACAAGTCCAAATTAGGGTGTCAACACCAAAAATGGGACTTCAGAAAGGTCATATTGCTTAGCTTTTTATTGCCCGGCATTTCAATTTTCTAGCCAGTAACTTTTTATATTGTTTGTTCTTTTGCGTGATATTTAATCTTCAGCTAAGCTGGAACAGCAGCAGAGGAAAGCTCCACCCCCCCTCCCCCACCCCCCCTCCAAAATGTAATTAGAAGAGTTGAGAGCAGAAATGTCATGGCTATTGATCAGAGAGCGCGAGGGGCAAAAAAGCGCTGGCCGGCCCGCGTATTTAACAACTAATTAAAGGGCCTCATTAGAAGGGCAGGGGCCGATTGTCTGCAGGGCAGAGACGGTCCAGCCCTGGTCATCTGGCCCACAGTGGAGCTCTGCACTCATTTGTGGGACGCAAAGGGCTTTGTGTGGGCGCCAGCGAGCGCGTCTGCAGCCGGCGCACGGTACTCTGGTCAGCAGCAGGTTAACCAACAGAAAGGGGAGAATATCTGACTTTTGTGTAACAAATTCCAGTCATCTGTGAGCTGTGCCCCATGAAAAGAGAGCCGCCTCCCACCCCCACTAAAGTAATCTTGCATTTTCTTTTTCTTTCCATGGAGATCGGAGCATCAGCTGATCTCGTCGTCTCTCATCATGACATGAATTCTTCTCTCTCAATGCAGTGGCCGATTGTTGTTGATCTCCCTCGGTGCTTGGTTCCTGACAAACAGTTCTTGTTACAAGTGGTTTTGCTCGGATCTTGTGACTGCTCAGCTGGTATGCCCCCACGCCCCACCTCACCCTCACCCCCACCCCCACCCCCACTATGTTCACTGTATTAGGATTTCTTTTGATTACCAGACAGGAAGCAGATTCTCACATCATTAAAGGAGAAGGGCAGTAATGATTTGTTTATAGCACCTTATCTGATCTCATAGCTCGGCATGTTTCAGATTGTTTTAATACAGCCAGGTTTAGATATTTACAGAGCAAAACATAATAAATACAAACATGAGGAATAATTTGAAAAGCACTTTTTTTATTGCTTCATGCTCTTTGCTATATTAATGTTGCTGTATCAGGAGACCTCTTTTGTATACGTGGGTAGGAGGAAGTAATATTTCAGAACCAAGTAATAAGCCTGTGTTCAGTAGGTTGCAGAAGTAATACACAGAGGTCAGAGCAGCGGTGCAGGCGCAGGCCGAATTGTGTTGCCATGGGCTCTTTTCGTGTCGCCGCAGGGCCGAGCGATGCGATTGGTCAGTTGCCAGAGGTGCTCGCCGCCTCCTTCTTTTCCGTCGTCGTCGTCACAGCTTTTCACTTTCGGGATTTATGCAAATAAGCAAATCAGTGATGATGATAAACAGGTTTATTATCTAGATGATGTTCACACACAGAGAGCTGCAGAGAACTACAGCTCTTTATATCTGTTCTCCTTTTAATATGGAGACACTGTGTTTGTTTTAATTTCTATGAAGCAGTCTGTCCTTACAAGACATCCAGAATGAGACATCAGAGTGACAAATGTTGTTCAAGCTGCACCTGAGTTAGCACTCACCCTTTATTGATTCCCCAACTTTTTAGTTCACAAATCTATCTCTGCGACTGTTTGCAGTTCAGCCTCCTGGCACGGTGGACAGAAATCAAATCTAACTTTATTTACTGCCCAGCTCTCCAACTTTGACAGCAACATTTTTTGTCCTCACAGCGTTTTCCCACCGCCTCAGCTTTCAATCAGTTTTGTGTTTATGGCTGCAGAGCGTTCCAGACGCCTTGAGGTGTTTTTATGATAACACCAGCACCTAGAACCTGGCAATTAAAGCTCATGCTTTATTGCCTTATTCTGCTATTGAAGAGATGCAACCTTCCCTCAGTTGTTTGTAATCAAACGTCAGTCAACCTCCGCCGGTCTTTCAAGTAGAAGAGGAAACCATTTGACAAAGGGGAGGAATTTGCAATTGAAGTGGCTTATACAACGTTGGAAAGGAAGCCGAAGAAGCAAAAGCAACAAGCGAGTGACCCTGGACAAGAATGCATGTGGACTCCGGTTTCCCAGATGAGTTCAGTCTCCTTTGCTTTTGTGCCAGATATTACTCACCATGAAGCAAGAGGCATGGCACTGCAGCTCTGTGGATGCAGGCAGAATGCTGTGCGAGGGCTCCGAGGCTCCGGGCTGACTTTGAAGCTAATTCAATAGCGTGTTCTCCTCTGCTCTGTGGCATAATGAGATTGGAACACAGACATTTGGTCCTTTTGATTAAAGCGTCCAATCAAATGGAGGTTATCAGGAGACAGATTCCTCCGGCACTGACTGTAATGGAGAGCGTTATCGCCGTCTTTGTCATTATTGTTTTCTTAATTGCAAACGACGCCGGTGTTTGCCTCGGTAGACCTCTTTGAGCGTCCTAAATAATAGGGTGTGATAGCACTGATAGCACTGAGTTCGGAATACTTAATAGACGGCCCGCGGTTCCCAGCCTTTCCACGTTTTTTTTTCCCAGTTAAGTTATTAAATAACTTTCCAGTGAGTAGAGAAGTAACTGTAATTTTATCACACAGGAGCCGGGTTTACTTGTCTGGAGTCTGGCGAGGCCACGGGTCGACAAGAAATGCAGCAGAACAGGAACCAAAACGAGATTGTTGTGTTAAACATGCTCCCCACTTGACTTTAGACTTTAACTTTAGTGTGTCATTACATACATAATATTTCATGGGGGGCAGATTCAGAATGCGGCTTTAATCCCACAGAGGAATAAATGTTTCAGCACATATACCGGTCCATCAATAGAATGTAAAGGAGAAGGCAGAAGATATTTGCATTGGCACGACCAGGCCATAGTCGGCTTTATGGGCCGAGTGAAGCATTTCATTGGTCGGCCCCGGCATCAACGAGGCTCCGTAGGCCTGTGTGTTGTGTATTCTCCAGCACGCAGCTGCACGGTGGCTGGCTCCCGATGCTCGGATACACATTATTTCATGGTTGTGAGTCTCAGAGGTGAGAAAAAAACCACGTGTGCATTTTTCTGGATCCTAATATAGTGCAGGCCAACGTCTGCTTTTTAAATCACATTGCTTTGATACGTGAAGGTCGATTTTTATGGACAAGTACAAATTTGGTCTCAGGATGACAAGAATCAAAACCAAAGTTGTGGTTTTTCCAGTTCCTCATGCTTCAAAGTGTTAGATCTCTGTCTCTTCTCTGTCAGCAGCTGATTGAGCAGAGCTTTTTTTTTATTCTGTTCATTTATGTTCAAATATGCTTCCTCCCTCCTCTTCTTTCCTTTGGCATTCCTCCCTCGACTCTCCACGACAGAGGCCACCCATATTGCCGTCTCCTGCTTTGCTCTGATCTCTTTGGACGCCTGCCGCCACGGGGCTTTTTCTCAAACATTATGATTTCTCCCTCAACCACACCAGTTCATCATCTCCGCTTCGACCCTCGGTCAAGCTCCAGCAGCATATCAGCCTGACCTCCTTCCACCACAGCCTCTTTCCTTATACATCTCAATTAGTCATTGATTTTTTTTTCCCACTACACATCTGTTGGTTGCAGTCTAATTTATGTTTTTTGATGACCTTTTTACCTCAGCGAGGCCCCTGCAGCTACATTGTTAGCATAGATCTGCTATCCAAGTATGAGGCTGATGGTCTAATGCGGTCGGCGCTGAGTGATGACTAACATTAAGACCTGCGTGCTGCATTTTTTTCTTCAGAGTGGAGCGCTGATGGGGCTCAAAGGGCCCTGGGTTTTATTCCCCCAGCTGTAATTTAAAGGACCATACCAGTGGATTTCCGTGCCAAAGCCTCTTTACTACAAGGGATCTACTTCACTTCCTGTGGTTTGACTCTGTTCTACCAACCTTCCTGTCAGCTGCTGATGAAAGTTGGATTTGAAATGATTGAAAAAACACACATTTTTGTCCCTTTTAAAGTGAGAAGAGTTTAGTATTTAGTTTGGTAGGGAGCTGGTGTGAAGAGTGAAGACGGCGACGCCAAAGAAAAGAGAAAACTGCTTGAAGTTCCTCAGTGAAAAGGAAGAAGTTGTCACTTCAGTTTAAATGTGGAGTGACTGCAAAAATAACCAAATGAACAGTCGCTATTGTGTTCAAATGAAAAAAGAGGATCTTAAGCATTACATCTCTTCTACATTAAAGGCTGATTTAAAATGACATGTGCTTAATTCTAAACATTGCCATTTGTTGATGTCATAGGCTTGGAGATTTGTTGCAGGAGAAAAGGCAGAGGGAGACTGTAACGTAGCTCTGTTGGTATGCATTTTTACGCTCTTGTACAATACACAAGCAAATTATGACCACATGCTCTGACCTTCTCTTGTATATGTTATATGATTTTACTTTTACCCCACCGTTGATTCAAAGCAGTTGTGTGCAATTTTTGAGTTATAACATTACATTTTTTTCCTCTGAAGGATATTCACCCATCTTAAATTTAAGATTCACCCAGGCTTTTTTGATCCTCTTCATACAGAGGAAAAAAAAAATCACACCATGATACAGTAAATGACACTTTTCCGACTTAGCATGGGAAGTATGGTAAAATCACTGCTTTATATGGCGTCTCACATTGTCCACTACTCATTTTAGCACCATAAGTAAGTCATTTTAAAACGGACATGGATATGAAACCATTAGGCTCCATTATGGCACATTTAACAGTGCAAGTGCTTTCTTTGCAGAATAAAGGAAGGAACTGCGTAAAATCCTACACATGAACAGTGTGTCCTTTTGCCAAAAACCTTTTTCTCTGCATGTGTTCTGAATTAAAAAAAATAAGTCAGCCACTGACCTGACTTTGTTAATAAACCCGCCCCTAAAACCAGGAGATGTGAAAATTACATCATTTAAGAGCCGCCTTCCAGAAAGAGTCATGACTGGTTCATGTGTCACAGTGGTTGAAGCTTGTGGTTGCACAGGATTTGATCAGCGGTAACTAACTGCTCTACTGTAAGTCAAGTTTTGTGACCTCATCAGTTTTCAATGCTAGTGTCGTTGACCAATCAGCAACGTTCACCGGTGCAAACCCCACCCTGAACGTTCCTCAACCTTAATTAGACCTTTTTTTTAACATGGTAAAACTTTTTCCCTAGAACTTTAATCAGTTCCTGGTTCCTTCACTGGAAACGATACAAGGCAGAAGTTCCTGAAAGCGCTCGGAAACTTATGAACGCATGAATAATAAAACTGAGTGACGGGTAGAGAAAAAAACAGCAGTGGTTCACGGTGATAATATGTCGCTCTCATCAGTTTGAATGCTTTACTTTCTTTGTGTGCCTCATCCTTAGTCCTTGAAAACTTCTTCCAGTGCATTGCGGCCAATACATAATCAATTTGACCTGGTCAGTTTGTCACTTGTAAATGTTCCTGTGGAACTCAAAAGTTTGAAAGTATTCTTGCTCTGATACCCAAAGCTTGTCCTTTTGCTTGCTCAGTTTGTCTCTCCTGTCTAATCTGCTGTGTCTTCCTCCTCCACCCTCTCTCCCTCCCTCCCATCGCTGCCTCATACATAAAAAAAAAGAAAGACGACTCCATCTTCAGTTCTTCCAGCTCAGTAACTTTCACAGGAATCTGGGAGTTCAGGGGAGGGGGCAGCCAGGCCATCGCACTGATGTCTTGCTAATGCTGCCCGATTAATCACTCACTGAGGTTCCCGCACGCTCCCACGCTGTGGCCTCGGCGACCTGTTGATTCATTTATCAGTCTATCTCTGAGTTACTGAGCCGCCGCCGCTCCGGGCTCTGTAGCTGCCAGTTCACAAGCTCATTAACATCATCGCACGCACTGTACAAGGTTATAGCTAAATGATCATTAACAGGCCCATGGGTTTTTAATGACTCTGTGAATTGTGAAGAATGCCATAAAGGACACATAATGTGTAGATTTCCAGGTACGCGTGAGGAGCTTTGAGTTTGATTGAGTTCTTCCTCCACTGTTTCAGAAACAGCGCTCCTCCAAATGCACTTTCCTCCCATGAAGTGCCAGCAACACTCCCGCATATTCCTTGAAAAGCTTTCAGTCCTTTTGACTCTTTGGGGGGGGAGTGGCTCATCGGAATTCCTCCAAAGGGCTGAAAAGATTTTTCTTTTTTAATCATCACATTGTTTTTTTTCTTTGAAGTTAAATCCTTTCAAGCTCTATTGTGGTGTGGGAGAGCAAGTGGTTCTTGACTTTTGGGGAAATATTTTCCTCCACATTTAATAGAACCAGATTGGAACATATTTGGATGGATGGATGAGGTGGGGGGGCACAACAACAACAACAACAGGAGAGTGATGCATGATTGCCTGAGCGTTGCTAGTTGAAGAAGGCAAGGGGTTAATCTGGACGCTGAGTTCGGGGGGTTTGGGTTTCTAGTTCAGCAGCCTTGCGTACAGACTCCGCTGCAGGGTGGGTGAGAACAGCGTAGGGAGGAGGTTGCAGAGGGGGGGGGGGGGTATTAGGGGAGGTGGCTTCGGGGTGGGGTGCAGCTGACTTAATTGTTTTAATGTGGTTTAACGGTGTGCGGCTCAAACTCACTCTGTCTCTGTCATTGCGCGAGAGAGCTGCTCTCCTCAGTCCTCTGGAATGCACACTTTATCATGCAAGCGCTGCACGACACGAGGACTGATCCACACCAACACTGACGACACACACACAAACTCATATAGCACACACCCACACCTCTTTCACGTCCCCGGGGGAGTCGAACCCAGATCATTAAGTTTACCCACTCCTTCTCTGTGTTTGTTTTTCCTACATTTATGTTATCAGGCACAATTTCCCCCTCAGAGTTCCCTGCAGTCTTCCACCGTAAAGTGCTGCTATATTGACATCAGCTCTGGTTCGCTGTAATGGGGGACTGCATGCTGTGATGTTACTGTATGAAATCCCTTTGCATGTCCTGTATGGCTTAAAAAGAAATGGTGAGAACCTTTTATAGTGGCCACGGAGGGTGAGTCTCTCTTGGCCACTCACTAAAAAAAAAAGAATGAGTTTCATTCCATTGGTTTGCAATTTGCTGCCCTTGCAGTTTTGTATTCCCAGGGATATTTGACAATATGTTGTAGTTAGAACAGCAGTGTCTCCTAATGTATATACTGTAGTGCAGTGTACTGTGTGTCCTCTAATTGGCTGTTGCCTGACAACTTTTTGTCCAGCAGGTTTTACTGGAAACTCGCAGTATGTGACTAAGCCGAAAACATGTACAACCGTTACAGTGTGCATACTTGAAGGAGGTCATTAACCTGCTTTTCATTAGTCACATCATTCACATACGTCACTGGATCCGTGGGGGAGAGTGATGCTCATCCTACTCAGTTTCACTAGTAGATATGTTGATGTAAATGTCCTATCATGTCTTTTTAACTACTGCGAGTACTTTAATTAGGTGCAATTAGCTAAAGAGGATGTGTACTTGTGTGTTTTCGATAGCTTGGTGTTCATAAAGAATCCATGGCGATGTGTTTTATTGCTGCGGGTCATCGATAAATCACCAATTAAATCTTGTACGCGGGGTTATGCAAATGCCCGTTTTCTAGGAAATGAAGAGCCGTGTGATTGATTAGAGTGCTGCTGTAGAGGGTCACAAAGCAGTTCAATACGGTCCTACATGTTCAGCTTTATTTTCAGCAAAGCCAGTCTATCTGGATTCTGGATGCTGCGGAGAATTTAGTCCACTATACAAAATCAAGTTAAGCCCATCATTGCAAGGTTGCCTTTAAAAAATAAAAATACAAAAGTTTCAGTGTGAAAGGCAGAGAGAACATTCAAAATAACACAACCTGCAAAAGTGTATTATATAACCTGCCATACTGGTTGTTTTTCCTATACCGGGGAGAGTGAAGTTTTCTGTCTAGTTTTTCAGTAAAAAAGAAAAAAAAAATGCTGGAAAGTTTGGACATGGGCCAATGAACAGCTGCTTTTCCTTGAAGGATCAAATCTGCTACATGTATCTTGTGACCACCTCTCACGCCGTGTGTGTTCTGATGCAGATGTGAATCCAGATGCAGGTGCCTTGATGGTACGATAAAAAACCTCTGAAAACGGTGAAACAGGTGAAGAGTTCTGTCGGGACCTTTGTGACCTCTTTGGCTCAGCAACTAATGGTTATTTTTTTATCATTGATTATTCTGCCAGTTATTTTCTCAGTTGTTGCTTAGGAATAAGTTGTGCGCTCGCAGCCGGAGCGGAGCTACGTGCACTGTGGAGTGTTTTCTGTTTTCCGCTGACACTTTTCCTCGAGTGGAACATAAACTGTCATCACACTGAAGGTGCTGTATATTATCTTGAATACCAGAATCACGCTGTTGGAGATCTGCTCGCTTACAGCTGCTACAATGGCATGATTTTAAACATCCGACTATAATAAATAGCTATTTATTGTATTGATATTTATGGCTTTGTGAGATAAATTTAGTATGTTCCCGACCGTGTGGTTGGATTATGTAACTTTCTACAGTTCACAGTTCTCTGTGCTCTCAGCTTCATCTCCCATCACTCACACAAACCACATCCGTCCAACAGTAAAACACTTCTCCAGTGGATTTAGCGGTTTGCCACACCTCGCTGCATTCACCGCTTTCAATGAGCTGTCACTGATTGAAGCTCATTTGCATATAAATGGTCAACTAATTCTCTCCTCCTTAATGGCGCTTGGGTGAAAGATTTCAACACAAAAGAAAAACAGCTTTTGCAAAGTTTTTAGCCTCCACATTTGACCTCGAATTGAAGTCTGTTATTTTAGATTCAAACTTGTGGGAAATGTTGTTGTTGTTTTTTGCGTCTCCATCAGATGCAGCAGATAATGTGATTGCAGTAATGGGAGTGGATCAGGACTAGCTGTGCTGCTGCTTTGCCTGGCTGTCTCTGTGTTTTCCTCTCTCGCCTCTTTCTGGGTGTTTCTGTCGCTCTCCTGCTCTCTCTTCCAGAGTGCACAGCAAAGATCTCATTTGGGGACAGATGGATCTCCCTTTTACTCTCTCCAGACAGTTTCCACTTTGGTCCTTATCTTTGATCTGTCCATTAAAGGCAGGAGGAGGGAGCAAGGGGTAAATGGAGGCTGCTAAAGGGAAGGAGCCATGAGACTCTTCCTCTCCTCGCTTCCTCTCCTCCTCTCCTTTCCTCCTCTTACCGTCTGCCCCACCCCTCCCCCCTTTTCCTGACATCCTCACCCTCCTCCCCTCCTCTCTGACTCATATCCTCTCTGCGTTCCTGCTCCTCTTTCCTCCCCTTGTTCCTCACCCAATATCCTCTGTTTTTTTTTTCTTTTGTGTCTTTCCTCATCCAAACTATTTTAGTTTCAGTTCTTGTAAACAGACGGCTGAGTACTTTCAGTAGCTGTTTGTCAACAGTTTGCCATATGGTCATTTGACTATATTCCAAACATCTCAATCAAGTCATGCTGCAGATATCTTTTTTTTTTTTAAAGTTTCAAACTATGTCAGATGATACAAAAGCTTGTGAAAAGCTTCATTGTGTTGAGCTAAACACATCAGCAGTTCATCATGCCTACAGTACCACTTCTTACGCTGTAGAACCCGGATTGTTGCTGTCTTCATTAATATGACGTTGGAAATAAGGTTTTTCTTAAATTCTTGGTAACTACTCACAAGAGTTTACTTTTTGAACCAGGTTTCTCCTTTAAAATGTAAGGGTCCCCGCTAGAAAACATTAAAGTTAAGGGTTAATGTGATGCTAAATGCATTTAGCTCCGTCCAATCAAAAGCAATTAACAATTTTATAACAGGAAGACACAGGAAAATGCTCTGTAAACGCAGGTTTAATTATGATTCATTCATGTTTGCAGGTAGAAACGTATGTTTAGTGTCAATATAGTTTTGGTCATTTAGTCTGACATATTTTGTTCGGGCGGGAATCTAAATTCAAATCTTTGCAGTTTTCATCCTTATTAAATAGTATTTAATTTAAACATGTCGATGTCAGAGTCGCTTAAAGCCTGAGTGCTCACTCTGCTCCGTCCTGTCAGTTAGCAGCTGGAGCTGACACTGGCACCAGCAAAAAAAAAGAGCCTTTCTCTCTCTCGCACACACCCACAAACACACACAGACACACTTTCAATCTCACAACTTCTCATTTCCAAATTTTTTAGCTGCATCAGCAACGCAAAGAAATGATGGAGAAAATGTAGTATGTGCAAGAGTTTAAGAGAGAGAGGTGGTGATGTTTCTCCCTCTCTGTTTAGATGCAGGTATGAAGTGTTGTATTGAACATTTCTATTCAGTTTGTGCGATCCCGTTGCGTTAATTGTAATGCATGTATGCATGATAAGTTTTCAGACAACTGCTCTACGGGTTCAGTGAGCGAGGACCCGTCTCCTCACTCTCTATTTCTCTTTCTCGTAACAAGGCAGCGTCATCATCTGAGCTCACCTGGGGATTTATTTCCCTCGCAATGGAAGATTGCTTCCCTCTATAAATCAATGTTAAATGATGCAGCGCTTCAGAGTGGGCAGACACGGCGAGCACGCTCAAGTTTTGGGGGATCATTAATTGCGAGAAGCGTTCACTCACAGACACTCATTACCTCTGCTCATCAACAAAGGCTCTCACCTTTTCCTGATCAGATTGTCTCTCCCTCCTCCTGTGTTTGGTCTTTTTCTTTTAATCCGTTTTTTTTTTTATTTAGCCCTTCTAAGTGGATGTGATTTGTGAGAGGTGTCAGCTGTCTGCTTTCTCAGTAGATTCACTCTGACAGATCGAGCCTTTGATTTTGCAGGAAGAAGTACAGAAGGTCTCCGGCTTGTGCGCTTTAGTAGAGTTTGTGAGGTCATCACCGCAGCACACGTTGTCCTTAGGTGTTTATTTTAAAATCCACTATCAGTAGGCCTATCTTGTAGATACCTATCACGTTTACACTCATGCCCACACACTTTCTGACCCAAACAGATTGTAGAGCAACATAAATAGAGGTGTACTGCCTTTCCCAGAGTGCTTAAGGTACATGAAGCATCTTGAAAAACAAGTCATGTGATGCACTGTCTTCTTTCTGTGTGAGGTTGATTTTATTAATGAACCTTCAAGATGTGTAAAAAGGTTAAATTTAACAGCAGCAGGTGTTTGTGCGCTCGATGCATCTCCTTTGTGAAACTTAATATTTATATGTCTATATATATATTTTTGGGTGCACATAGTCATGCCTATAGGTGTTTGTCGCTGTGTTTTATTTGTGTTTTAAGTCTTGGTGTCTCTCTTTAGCTTTTATGAGTGCAGAATAGTACCGAGTTGCACTTCTCGGCTTGCCCAGCCGGCCGCCAAGGTAAACACGTCAGTAAGCCCCAGCAGCCTCAGCTCTGTGTAATGTTAGCTTTGGGTCTGGCTCGCGCACATTGCCCGAGTTAACGCTAAGGCTCCTGACTGCGCCCAGGACTTAGCATGAGCTCTAACACCAACACCATAAGCCCCCGCCACCTAATTAAAACAAAGTCATTTTCCACCACGACCCACATTTTCATCTGTGACTCCTGAGCCTCGCCAGGATCCCAGTCGAAGGTACAATGTGACAGTGTTGAACGCAGAACCTACAAAGTCCTCGTCTCCAGCTATGATTCACTTACTGAGAGGATTTCTGTCGGATCTATTCCCCTCTCCTAATTTTTGCTTCTCAGAAACGAAGCTCCACCGTGTTGAACCAGAACCCAGAGAAAGCTTTTAGTTGTGCTCGCGCGTGTCATCTCAGTTTACAGCTTTCTGTGTACCCTTTATTTACCAGAGCAGTTTTGCTGAAGGTGGCCTTTTCACTGGATTTTACTAGAGCTTATTGAGATAGAAGCAGCTTGAATCGATGTGCTGTCCGTGACGGCGATTATTGGATGCCAAGCGTCAGAGTCAGCACATCAGTCAGCCGGGGGGAGACGTGTTTAGGCAAAATGTATGTAGAATGTAGAGCGTATTGATCCAGAGGCTTAGAACGGATCTCATTTCTCTATTTGTCTTGTGTCCAATTTGTCCATTTCTTGATTTGCTCCCAAGCTACAAATCTTGACTCCAGTGTTTCTAACATTTTGCTTCTTCTCTCTCTCTCTCTTTCATGATCATGGCGTTCTTGCTGTTGCTTCATGATGATGATGATGCCTCCTCTTCCATCACTCCATCAGGTAAGAAAAGTAGTCCCTTTTTAATTAGCATTTTATCAGCAAGAAGATTGTTCTACAGCAGAGCTCCCATCTTTTCACCCACCTGCCATGTCAGGAATAAAAATGTGGAATTTCCATTTTTTCCACAAATTGTAGAGCGGAGAGTGGAGGAAGTCATGAGGATGAGGAATGAGGCAGATATTTCCGCACTGCTGTCTGTTCAGTGGGGGTTTACAATAATATTTGAACAGTAGATGACTGTGTCTGTCTACATACCACAAGCCTGACAATGGTGATAATACAGTGATACAACAAGGGGCTACTGAGAGGTGGACAGGTGCAGTCTTCACCGTCACACATATAAAAACACTGAGGTGGAAGCCAGATGGAATTTTTTTTCTTTCCTCGTGAAAATGACGACATCTTTTTCCCCTCACCCCCATTTAACGGCCCACAATCCCCTGAGCCCTGAGCGCTCACCGCAAACCCAGCTCGCTGTGTCACTGTTACTGACGTTTAGTACATTTTCCATTCCGCTCCTCTGATCTCCCAAAAAAAAATCCAGAGCCACAGTAAGGACCCGGCTTTCACAGCTCACCAAAGGGACTGTGGATAAGTGTAACGTGAAGCGGCGGCACGATAAAGCCCACAGCGGGAGGTCGTCTGAAGGAAAAGAGCAGTTTTGCAAAGCAATTTTCGCTCATTTTAACTCAGATATGCGACTTGTGGACACATTTCCTAAGTGCATGGAAGACTAACAGTGAGCCACCTGTCACATCTACACATAGACGGGGATAGAGCTGTTATCCTAACATCTGCTAAGTACTTCAGTTGAAGGCAGATATACATTTCCATGCTTATTACTGCAGGTTGATAGAGATCTCAGTGGCTGAGGATTCAACCACGGTGTTGGCTGTGCTTCGCCGCAGCACAGAATCCACAGGTGACAGAACAGTCAAATGTTCAAGGCCATTTCTTATGCAACCCAGTAAAAAGGGAAAAATCGATACCATTGATCGTTGTGATCCAGCGTGGTGGTTAGCGGAGTGAAATTGAAATGAATAACGAAAAGAGTGATGAAAAGTGCACCAAGAGTTTTGCAGGCGAAGAAGTGAGTCCATACTCAGAGTTGTTCCACGTCACACTGTGATTGTGTAGGGTCTCAGTAACCTGTGCCGTTGCTTGGGTGGTCTCTTCTATTTGGTGACTTTGGCTACATGAGAGCTGGTGGAGCTTGTGCATATATGTGCACGTGTGTGTGTGTGTGTGTGTGTGTGTATGTGAGGAGGGCGTTCCTGTCCACTCAGCACATTCCCACCAGGGGTGGTGGGGGCACATCTGTGGCACACTCCCTGCCCTGGCTCCCCGCCAGGCCTCCATCCTGCCCTCGCTCCCTCCTTTTCTCCTTCCCCTCTTTTTGTGTGTCCCTCCTTTTTTGTGGCTCTTGGTGCTGCCTGTATGTTCTCCTCTCCATCCTTTCTCTGTCTTGTTCTCTTCCAGAACTCATCCCATCATCCTCTATCCTGCATGTGAAATGTTCCTCCCAGCCTCACCTGCCCCTGTCCACCTCTAACTGAGCTCTTAAGCCTCATCACCTGTACATAGGCCCCAGTTTTTTGTAACAGGAAGGTCAGACCTGATACTTGCTTAAAGGGATAGTTCAACATATTGCCCATTGCATCCATTCCCTTATTGTTTTCAAGGTAAATTCATGCAAAACTGCTGATGCGCATTTCCATTGGGGGCAGTTTTTCGGCAAGCAGTCTCTGCATTTGCCTCAAAAACAACTCTGTCTCGTAACATTCCGTTATTATCTCATAGTGTGGTGAATGTGCAGGTCACAACTTGTCCACAAGAGTGTTTTGGAGTCGTTGGATTGTGTATTTGATGAGTTTGATGAGGGAAACCAAGAAATCCCACGAGCCTCCTTAGCATAGCTCTGAGCAGCTTACGGCTCTGCTCCGCCGTTCTAAAAATAGCTTGCACCGACAATTAAAGGTAACGAACCTACTGCTAAAACTAAAGGGATTATGGCAATGGGCCAATTTGCCAAAATGTTGAACTGTCCCTTTAAGTTGCACACCTTACTGTGGTTGTCATTAACTCCTCCTCTTGACTACAGACGGATGTCTTTTAAAGAATGCTGGCCTGTGGTTCAGCGTTTCAGAGTTTGTGTACATTTGCATGGCCATGTTCAGTCACATGATTGGTACAATGTGAGCTGAGGACAGTGATTATTGACTGCCGGGTTCCTATCCAGCTGATCCCCTGTCTGTCTGTCTGTCTGTCTTTCTGTCCCTCTGCCTGGCTTGAGCGTCGGCCGGCCTTACTCCGCACTCGGCTTCATCCTCCTCTTTGGCTGGCATTCTCCCACGGCTCGGTGACACACTGCTCTGTGCTCCTCTCTGCAGATGTGCCCTCCTCCTCAACATACATACAAATGAATGTTACTATTTTCGTGGCAGTCACGTTACCAGTTATCCAATTATTAGACTCCTTTGTGCTGATTTTCTGCAAAATACCAATAAAAGCACACTTAGATATTAACAAGGCCGAAGGAGTTTATATGAGGGGTGGGCATCAAATAAATGAGCAGCATATACTTCCAAAAATATTGAACTGTTCCTTTTAATGAAAATGAAAACAGAGCTTGCACATTGGACTTTGAATTATGTAATGAATTTGTGTTTCCCCAGCGTCAGTCACACACACGCACACTCAAAGCAGATGTTTGCTTTCTTAGGAAGCGCTGCTTTGCATGCTGGGACACAGTCAAAGCAGGGAGGGAGGTGTGCCTGTCCGTCAGCGTGTCGTCACACCCCCGTGGATTAAGGCTGTGAACTGGCGGCCTCGTCCATCAGACCTGGGCCCACTCCAACCTGAGCCTCTGCTGTAATGCTCTGCTGTTTGAGGGAGCGATGGAACATGCCTGTGTGTGTGTTTGCATGCATGCATGCAAGCAGATTCTGCACACTGTGTGTGAACCAGCGTGTTCACTCGCAACAACTTTATCAGAGCGAACTTAACAACCCAGTTAGACGCAATATTCTCGCCCTCCAACTCTCTAACGCGTACGGAGCTCTTCCCATGGTTCACTGGGCTTCATCCGGCTCATCATGCTATGGTGGAAGGGACACCGTGGTTAACTATAGCCTACATTTACAACGTGTGCTCCTGTTCACTCACACACACAGCACGGTACACACATCCAGCCTTATATAGACATATGCACTCGCAAAGCATGAATGTAAAGATAGAAGTATCCTACGATGTGGAGTAATTGATGCATGAAATCCTCTCTTTGTAGAAACTCAGGCTGTTTCCAGCCTCATGTGTCTTTCTGTGTGTGCGTCTTTCTGTGCAAAATGACTTGTGGGTGTCTCAGTGCATGCAACATATTCATATTAGTTTCCTCTTTTGGATTAAACTGATCGTTCTTTGCATTAGATTCATTCTATTGTTTCA
Source organism: Decapterus maruadsi (assembly GCA_030347415.2). Classification (NCBI taxonomy): domain Eukaryota; kingdom Metazoa; phylum Chordata; class Actinopteri; order Carangiformes; family Carangidae; genus Decapterus; species Decapterus maruadsi. The sequence continues at coordinate 8,245,566 of CM064896.1, read as the reverse complement.
TTTATACCACTTTGCTTTTAACATGTGTGACAATGAGTTTTCACTTAGTGTCTTGTTGATGTGCATCCCTCATACTCATCTGCCCCTGCTGGTAGTAAGTTAGTGCTACAATTATTTTTACTCTGTTTATGCATGTGTGTTGTGTGCATGCGTGTGTGCCTCCATGTCTGGCCTGGAGTCAGCTGTTAAGGGATGCAGCGCTGGATGAGTGTTGCCTGATGCTGACCCAGAAACGGCTGTAGACGTAACCAGTGGTGACTGCTGCCCCATTAGCCCACAACCCTGAAACACACACAGCTTCTAGAACGCGTACGTGCCAATATAGATTTGAATTGGCTTTGTTTACTTTTATGCAACTTCCACTGTGTGTGTGTGTGTGTGTGTCCAGTGTGGCGTCCTGATATGACATCATGACTGTGGATTAAAGATCAACATATACACACACACACACAGGGCTGGTGATGAGTAGTGGTTACTGCATTTTCTGGTCATTTTGTTCCGACAGTCAAGAGGAAATGATGCACACACTCAAGTGTTTTCTTCCCCTTATCTCTGTTTATGTTGGTTGGTTGGTGTAGGTGTGTGCGTGTGTGCGTGTGTGTGTTCTCATTCGGTTGCTAAAATTAGACCAGCGAGCAGATGTAGTGTGTTTGAGTGTCCTTTTCGTATGCATGTGTTGCCAAACGTATTCATCCGCATGAGCACGGCTGCATGTCTGTATTTGTGCGTTCACACATCTTGAACGCGTCTTGAGTCAGCAGTGTGACAGGGTGACGGGGGCAGGAAAGTGGGTCAGTCATGCCTCTCAAGGCATGAGCGAGCCGGATGGAGTGATGGATGGATGGATGGATGGATGGATGGATTGAAGATGATGAGTAGCGCTGGATGTTGACAGCTCTGAATGAAGGGTGTGGCTGAGGAAAGGGAATAAGAATTTAAGGATGGTGAACAGGGGTTAATTTAGGGATTACATAAGAAGAGAAGTAGACAGGATGAGAGAGAGAGAGAGAAAACAGACCTTGAGATGAAAATCAGAGGACAATAAAAAAAAAAGGGGGGGAAGTACTGGAATGTAAATGAGTCAGCCAGATAGATAACAAACACACAAGGCAGAGGAAATTTTCAGCCTCATTTTAAATCTGACATGAAGCTTCCTGATGTGAACTCATGAATATGACTCACAAGTCAAATAATGAACGAAAAATGAAAATATAATATGCAATAAACACTTTTTCATATTCACCCAGTCACACGGCACCTTTTCTAAACCATCAGCTGTTTTCTATTATACACAAAGACACTTTGACGTTTGAACTGGAGGAGCTGTGATCAGTGGTCTGGACCATTGTACCACGACACCACCTTCTGTATGATATTCAAAAGCAGACAGTGTTATGTGTACTGCAGTGAATCACAACAGAAGTTATCACAGGCCACTTGAGCAGGACTAGACTGACTGATTTATAATATTATTTACAGAGACCCAACGTTCCCCCCGTGAGCAAGCGCTTGGTCACAGCGGCGAGGTAAACAAGCAGAAACCTTGAGCCGGACTCAGCTCACGGTGGGCGGAGGTTTGACTCGACCTATTGGTTTTAAAGAGAGACGGTGAGCTCTGGGAAGTGAAGAGCAGAATATAGGAATAAAGATACCACACATAGGGATCGGCAAATGCATCATTAGAAGTGCAGATCCACACAGTGTCCCTCACTCTTAATGATCCTGAGTGACATGTGCCCCCTGGTGGCAGAGTTAATGAGCTTGCCCTGCGTCCTGAGGTGAGGCCGACTGTGACGGTCCCTTCCCCCTGATGTGTCCAGTCCAGGAGATCTGTGATGAAGATGTGGAGACTCAACAACTGCTTCATACAGTCAGAACATGCTGCTCAAATATGAACACACTCAGGCTGGACTTCCCTCATCTGCCCCTGATTTACCTCCTGCCTTTGATTCTTTCTACTTTGTTTTACCTCTCGAAGCCCCGTTCAGGCTCCACTCAATGGCTTTTAACATCTGTATATCAACCAGATTGAATTTCTCCATCTTTTCCTCCCTGTTGTTTATGTTATTTCCTCCTCCTCCTCCTCCTTCACCCTCTCCTGCCCTCCCTTCCTCCCTCCCTCCCTCCCTGCCTGCCTGTGACCAGTGGTTGGTCTGTCAGTGTTGTGTTCACCCACTGTGGGCCTGGGGTGACTTAGCACACTGCTTCTGATTACACCCCAGCAGTCGCCCATTTATCTTGCCGTGAAATGGAATCGGGGTGGAGAGAGGCCAGGAGATATTATGGTAATACATCTCACTACTGCAAAGGCCTAATAAACCAAGAAATTTTCAGCTTAGTCATACATTTACAAGAGTCAATCTTGAGCTTTTATTTGTAGCTTTTGGTGGTAATTTGCTGATGGTGTTTGATTTGATTTTTATTTTAGTGGGACATTGTTACTTTTGGATTGTGTTAATACAGATGGACGTTTCTCTGGGGTTTTAGTCCCTGAGTTTCTGTAGGTGGCGCCTGCGTATCTGAGCATCTTGTTGCATAAATGTGAATTTTACTGAGAGAGACTCAGTTGACATTCAGATTTATAAGTCATAATTATGTGAAAGAACAATTTCACAGTTTTTACATGTGAATATCATTAGTATTTTTTTTTAATCGTCACAAGGAATATTTCTCAACCTGCAAAAACAGTTTGTGCCTCTGGTCGAGGCAGAAACCCTGTGGTTGTCATACGGGTTGTGTCAGATTAGGTGTGAAACATCCAGATTTACAAACTGGTGATGTACTGTAGAGTGTGGAAGAAGAGGGCAGGTTCTTGGGGTCTGATGAAAGACAATATTAGAACTTGAAATGTAAGATCCTGTGTTTTTGGAGTCAGACTTCAGGCTAAAATGAAATTTTAATGACATACACATGACATATAAAAGGATGGAATTGCCCTTTAAGACAGGAACATTGTGATGATTGTGAGCATTTTCTGTGGCGCTCGTGGGTTTTTAATCAGTTTCTTGCCTTTCATATGTCAGCAGGTTGCTTGCTCTTTCGTATATTTGAATACATATTCTTTTAAGACATGGGCAAATAGAATTTGGCAAAATTATGTGTTTGTTGGGGATTGCAGGGGTTGCTGTAATAACAGTTGGACAATTAGCGTTAGAGGGAGGACGGCATGTCTTCCTTTACTGCTTTCGTAGCTTGCTCATATTGGAATGATTCAGTATTTTCCATAACCCATTAATTAAATAGAGTATTGAATTATTCTGTTTTCATTTGATGCTTTAATCACATTTATAAAGAAAAGCAGCCTCATGAAAAGACTTGTTTTTTTAAAGTCTGGTCCTTTCGCTGTCTTCAAAAACACTTTGGCTGCCTGAACATGAAAAGCACTTTGCTAAATGACATTTGAAATGTGTGAAGGTTTGAGCTGAGCAGTGTCTGCATCACATTTCTCACCCACTGTAAACACATCACTTTCTGCTCGTACGAGCCTTCAGAGAGTCCGTCTTCATACAAACTCTTGACGTCCTCCACTTCTCCGTTGCTCTTCCCCTCTTCCATTCTATCTTTCTGACAATCTCGCTCTCCCGTTCGCAGCCTTCTCCTTGTATAAAAGTGCTGATCTGCCCTCTTAGCCGGGGGACCTGTTTTAAATCTCTGAGCCAATCAGCTGGCCTGTCACTGGAGACTAATACTCCCATTGGTCTTGAAATGCCGCCTGTCAATGAGGAGAGGCCATGATGGAGAGGTAATTACTTCCAAAATACTCGTGTCCCACTGGCTTATGCATCAGTCAATCAATAATCACATCATTAGCTGGGCTGATCCCGGCCGGAGAGAAAAGTTTGCATCAAGGAAACCTCTAATTTATTGGTTTATGTTAATGATGTTCACTTTGTTTTTTCTCGTTATGTGAAGATGCGGCAGCTGAATGTGAACGACTTCAGGAAGCTTTATTTATACCCTTTGTCTTTCACATTTTAGGCCTTTAGGTTTTAGCAGTAAAGGCCACATCTGCTGTTCCATAATACCTGTTGACAATAAATGCAAAGCCATCGCGGGTGTCACCGGATGATGGATTTTCTCATTCGCATGCCTCTCAGGAGGGAGCGGCAGTCATGGAGGCTCATACTGTATAGGTATCATCACAAGAATATTAATAACAGAACGTACAGTGGTGTGTTTAGCGCCCACATCAATCATGATGCAGGCTCTGTATTGCTGTTTATAGCTCCTGAGTCCTTGGCTGACACGTGCCGATGCTGGTCTAATTGGACAAGTGCTCGCGTTGTGTAAATAATGGCCTCTGAAAAAGGAGAAACACATAAGAACTTAATATATCTCACACACGGATATGGTTTCATAAAAAGTCACACGTATGTGCTGTGCTCCTCTCAATCCACTGTCAGATTGCAGCAAGGAAATTGACGCCTCTACTGCGGCCCCTTGTACTGTACGTGCTGAAATGAATCCTCTGAGGATTTCTTCTTCCCAGTGTGGAGGACGACGATCAATGAAAGCAATCTGGAACATTGCAAACAGGCGAGCAGCTTCAGGACGTACAACCATATAGACAGGGCTGGAAATGCTTCAGAGATTTAACCCTGGCTGCGTCGGATCTGCTGTTTTTCTATCTTGACTCAACAAAGAGCAGATGCCAGAGGATAAAAATTAGTTTTTGTCGTTCTATAGCAGTACTGACTCCACTCCACCTGGTCCTGTGCCGTGTGCTTTTTCCACTGCCTTAACTACACATCGAATCATACAGTAGTGATTGCCACTGTGCCTTGAGTTTTGAGACTCACACATTATCTGCAGCTTTGGGGAATTTAAAATGTGATGCTATTGAAATAGTAAAACAGTGAATCCTCCTGGTATTTCTTCTGTGTTTTTGTGGATAACAACTTCTGAAGCAACCCTTGGAATAATTTCAGTTCAAGCTCCAATTCATGTTTGATCATGTTGAGTTTATGATACGACTAGTAGAGCTTATGGATCACAGACAGCATTGGTGTTGTTTTTGCTGCACTGGGGAAATAATACAGCTGGTTCCAACATAGTTCCCTCAGAGAAATATAGATGCCTTATGCCATGAAAGCCATTTCCACATTATCCGAGTGCATTTCCTCCTTAATTTAGAGCTTCACTGCCTCATATGGGCAGTGATTGGAAAGACACAAGAGGCCATCACCCTTCATTCACATGTGTATTCGTGTCTGTTTTTGTTTTTTTTGGAGTATCCACATTACAGCCGATTCAAGGCCACCAGAAATCCTGCAGCTCTGTACATAAATTATCACCTTTCACCATATAGGCCTTTAAGCCACAGAATAATTTAGCCTAATGCATGTAAAATGCACTGACTGTTCATCTTTTTAGTCTTTGCTTTATGAGATATTTTACTACATTGCCACAAATTGTGCGTTTAATATTATTTATTGCCTCATAGGTCCTACCTCCAGTGCACTGTATGAACTGATAATGGCATTCATACAGAGACTATAAAGAATTTGACAACTATAACGGGCCTCATTGTCTTATCCTGATAGTTAGGTGTTCCCTTTGTTTTTGTAATGCCCTGTTACTCCAGAGGGGGGCAGCAGACTATGCCTGGCTGTGACCATCAACACCTTCAGCACAGACAGTGCTCATCTGGCAGCTGTTGCTATGGATACAGAGCCCGGCCATTGCTGTGATGCAAGCCACATCTAATAGAGGAACATAGGGGGTAGTGTCGAGCTCAGAGATAGGGATGCACACACACACACACACACACACCTATCTGCTCTGTGAATAGGAACGACAGAACCCCTTCACATTTCTGCATCATGGTTTTGGGTCTCACTGCCCAGAGTGAGTTTTTGCAACAGTCTTGATCAAGGGAAAACGTTCTTGCCATCTACTATTTCTTCTAGATGCAGCCTCCAGCTGGCTGCACTGAATCTGCACCTAATTTGCGTGATAGTGAATCAGATTCCTAATCACTGATCAAGGGTCAGATAGAGCTCTTTCTCTCTCCCCTCCGATCACCTCCTAATCATTATGACATATGGTTAAGCTCCGATAAGTGTTGATGAAAACGTTAACTGCACGTTGTTGCTGCTGAATGCCGCTCGAATCAATTAAATGGTGATTAGCCCTTATTATCTGATTAACTAGAGCCACGGATGGACTGTGCTCGCTTAAGAGTTGATCACTTAAGACATGACTTTGGACAACCTGTGTGTGTCTCATTGCTAAATTTAACTTGAAGTAGGTCAGATTTGAATGGCACAAATCCATTTGACTTTAAAGCCCAATTTCTTTACTATGTCCCACTTTGGAGAAACTAAATTTAACAATAAACAGCCCTATGAAAGAAGGTTTTTAGTTCTAATAATAGCCCCTGCCTGAGAAATGTGTCCCTTGATGTTAAAAAGACTATTGAAGAGGGGAGGAGGGGGCGGGGGGTGGAGTTATGTTACCTTGTAAGCCAGACTGTTTGTGTATTCTACATCGATTCAACATTCAGTGCCCAGCCAGACATGGTGATACTGCCAAATCTGACTTGGCTACATGTAAAACAGGCTGGCACCCTGGCATATGACTGTGTTCTCTGCTTTGTTACTTAGACTGTTGCTTTGTTTTGAGAGGGTGATCGTATTGCCCATTGCCCAGAGCATCACTTAGAAGCGTCTGTAGAAGACCTTATCTAATAGGAGTTTTTTTTATTTCTGGACGTGCCATGAATAATTGTTATTATAACCAATGCTACCTGTTGTTAGAGGTCTGCACAGAACGCTGAATAAGGGGTTTTTTATTTGCTGTCTCAATTTTAGCTGGGCAACAATGGAAGTCTAGAGCCAGGTTAGTTTGTTAGTCTGGTCTCTTTATTGTCTGTGCAACCCCATTAAATTAAAGTATAGGCTATATTTTTTGGATAGTATAGTATAGAGACAGGAAATGGTGCGGCAGAGAGATGGGGAATGACGTGCATTAAAGGGCCGCCCAATGCGGGATTCGAACCGGGGCCGACTGCAGCGAAGACACAGCCTGCGCTACACAACGCCCCGAATATACTGTACTTTTAAAGTTGCAGTCTCCAAAAGTCTTGTGTTGCTGGTGAATTCCTTGCAGTAGCCCCTCCCCCTCCCATAGCCACTGTGGGCGGGGCCTCCACCCAGTCGCCCAGCTTTCTGGCATCGGCATCAAACTTTTTTTTCAGTGGCGATGAGTTGGACCCAGTAACATGTTTAGTGGACTAGGGCTGCTTGAGGCATGCTAACATTTGCTAACACTACATATGGTGTGTAAGGTGATTGGGAAGTCATTTGTTTTGCAGGTATACGTGGTATTAAACTAACCAATGGACTGACAGATATTGTCATCTCTTCAATCAAACACCTGGCATAGCTAAAGTTTGGATATGGAAGTCTAGGGTGAATTGAGCTTCTTTCCTGTGTGAACATGTAATAGAATTGTACATAATGATATTTTCCATATGTCTGCAGTAACCTCTCATGTGAATGCTGCATTGGAACCAAACATACAGCGTATAAACTTCCATTACAGAGCTGCCTGTAATGTAATGTAATTTAACGTAATCAAGCGTAAGTCAGTATTGAATTTGGCCTGAGCCTCAGGTATCCTTCAACTGGACTGACGAGTAAGATTAATTTAAGGAACAATCAGCCCATACAGAGATATTGGTGTAGCATAAACATAGCTTCAGCTCACGCAACCAGCCAGGGCCCTCCCTCCACTATGTAATGACATCGCTCATCTGGAGCGTGAAGGAGCCCGAACAAGGCGACGACTCCTGCCATCTCCCAAGTCAGCAGAAATCGGTCAAACCTTTCCTTTCCCACTACGGTGGCCCAGTGAGCAGCGAGGATCCAGTTTCAGTGAAGTTTGGTTTTTCCATGCTGTGAATACAGATGTCAACTGCCAGCGGAGGGTCTGGCTGGTGCCATGTCTGGCTCTGCATGTCTGAGCAAGGCCTTGGCTGGCTGATCAGAGCTGAGGGGTGCAGGGGTGGGCTCAATGGGAGATGCCTGGAAAGTAGTGGGGCTTTTCACATTTCAGCTTTGTCTAAAACTCTTTTGATGTTTTGTCTGGCTTACTCTGATGTTCTCTCTTTTTTTGTGCGACAGACTCTGCCTCTTTCTCTCTCCTCTCTCTCGCATAAACCCCTTCACCCCCACCTCCCTTCTGTCACGGATTGCGTGTCTCCTTCCCAAAAATCTTGCTTGTTTTAGGGGGCTTATGGAAAATCTATAACAGGTGGGCTGTGTTTGAAGGATATGTCTTTTCTAATTATCTGTTTGCAGAGGGATTTGTGTGGGTGGCCGCTGGGCCAAATGTTCTTCAAACCCAGCCCTGCTGCCTGGTATCTGCTGCCCAATGAATCAATTGAAATCAACTAATTGGTTAATGATAATGGATGAATGAAAGCACCATAAACCCGGTCAGGCACCTGGCCTTGGTCTCAAAAATGCATGACTGGATATTTTGAATAACTATTATTGTATGTTTTAGATTGATCAAGTCGGTCCAGATCTTTAGGATCAGCAGTTTTGGTTTTGCCATCTGAGCTAGCATCATTACACACAGCACCAAAACAGAGCAAGGTAACATTAATGGGTTTAGTTAATGGGCTTATGGTGTTAAGATACTCAGCTCTGGTTTGAAGGGGCTGACTAGCTGCTTTAAAGGCTTAAACAGAGGTGAGTCGTGATCTTTCTGACCTTCTTGTGCATAAGATGAATGACAGATTGCTGGTTGTGCATTCACAGAATATCGCTCTCTAAGATAACTGTGTTTGTGCTATGGTTGGACCAATCCAGACTTGATTTGCAGCCAACCAAAAGACTAAAATCTACACACTGTGGCTCCACTTAAGGAGAGTGGTTTCGGAGTAGTCTGCTGTTGTTTTAACTCGTGGATGGAGGGGAAAGAGAAAAGCAGAAAGAAAATGTGGTGGAATGGTATTTGACCTCAGACCAGCAACAACACATTATGTTGGGGAGCCACAAAATGAGTTAACTCCTGGAGCTCATGTGTACGCTGGGTCCAGCCAGCACTTAAGTGCAGGTCAATCAAAAGAACTGTGTTCTTTTTATGCATTTTTAAAAAAGGGGTCAAGAATTTAGATAATGCCAGTGTGGGAGCAAGAGGAAACAGCAAATGCCTCTCGTGGCTGACCCAAAGACAGAATCATCGACATAATCCACATATTTCAAAAAAGGATGAGTTAAAAGGATAAGCTGTCCTTTTAATGTCAGTCATTGGTCCCCAACCTTGTTTATGTGAGTAGTGGACACTCAGGTTCCACATTTTCAGATGCTGTGTTATACAATTCAGTTAATGCAACCTATTGACACTAGCTGGTGATTAGTAGATGGCATGATATAACACATCATGACTTCAAAGTGTCGGCTTTCTACTGGATCATCACCTTTTCATCATTTGAAGGGTGTGTGTTGATTTTCATTCATGCATTGTGTTTGCTCCTTGTGGTTAAAACGACAGAGAGAGAGGAGGTACTGTATGTTGGTAAATGTTTTCCACTCCCAGTTTTCCAGAAGTCCTGAACTCAGAAAAAGGTCACATGGTCAGTTGAGGGATCTGCTAGCGAGGAATGCCCATTGCTCTCCAGTAATTGGTGTGTAGCAGAGCACATCAGGGTGTGTATTAGGCTCTCCGTTGGCCCGAGCGTTGGCTTGTGACCTGTTGTGAGGATTACAACGCAGTGATATGTCTAGATGGGACGGGGCCAGGAGCAGAGCTTCTTCCCAGGAAGAGCTTAGGCAGCAGGGAGAAGACTCAACCTCTCTGCTCAGACTGTTGACTAAACTGCCACGCTCACTAGCAGCCGTGAGGCTTGTTATTATCGTTCATCAATTATCCACGATCAAAGCGTCTAATTAATCACTTAGAATTTCAAGGGTCTGGATTCACAAAGAATCTGATGAACCCTGAGAGGGAAACTTAAAACATCAGTTTCTGATGTCTCTTTTATCCTTTTTTTTTATTTCTAAAATAAAGAACTGAATTCAAACATTCAAATAATGTGTGATCTGACATTTCAGATTTTTACATGGGTTTCATATTAACATTTTGTTATTTCAGTGCATGTCTGACGGCTGCAAACCCACACTTTGACAATCTGAGGAACGTCAGCGTGACCATAATTCAGTGTTAGCATTCCACACTCTTGTCACACATGACAGACAAAATTTTGGGTCACACATTAAAACAAAGAGCAGTCATATCATTGTCTGTGGGATGTGTCTGTTGTGTTTCAATTATGTATTTTTTATCATATGAACCTACAATTATTCTGCCAACCGTACAGAACGCTCCTCTGTACTATGCTAGCAATCTCAATCATCTTATTAAACACATACACACACACGCATGCACATACAGACGCACACACACATACACACTGTTTCCATGGAAACAGGATCCAGGGCCTTTTATGACTGGTTGTTTGCCCAAGACAGCCGAAAATGGTCTCAGCAGCAAAGCAAAGATGGGAGATAAATGGTTTGTGTAATAAATAATGGGACATGTTTCTATTATAGAACGTGATAAGATGTTTATTGTTGCCTGGAGGAGTGTTGTTATTTAATTTAGACCCAGCCATTGTCATATTAATTAGGTAAATGATCAATTTTCCTTCCTTTTTTTGTGTGACAGCAGACAGGATGCGTTTCATATCTCTGCTCTGTTACTCATGTCATCAGTCTGTTTGGTGCTGTGCTTCCACATGACATGCATGCAGCGTGGACACTCACTGTAGTGGCTGGCCACACACATACACGCACACACACACGCACATACTCGGACACTTTCCAGCCGCGCTGCCCTTCAGTAGCCTAATGTGTGTCTGAGGTCCAGATGGCGTAGCAGTAGGAGGGCTGATTTGCGGTGCTAGCCAGAGCGCTAGCAGTCTCAGATATTGGCTAGCCCTGGCTGGCTGCAGAGGGAGAGCCTGCAGCCAGTTACCCCTCTAAGTGACAATGGCAAGTGTACAATTCACAGCCATGCACTCGGCGTCGCGCTTTGCCGTGGTTGCAGGGTAAACTTGTGTTTTTCTTTTTTTGCGGGAGAGCCAAACAGTGTGACTATTTGACACTCCACTGCGAATGATAACAATCAGGGGCCTCTTGTGTTGTTCTTGTGTCTGCTAACCTTCAGCAGTTTGATGCACTTACCACATGTTTTTCCTCTTTTCTGTGTGCACAATGACAGGAAGCAAGCTTAACAAGGACCTGAAGCATTATCTGAGCCAGCGCTTCCAGAAGTCGTCGCCTGACCACGAACTGCAGCAGACCATCCGAGACAACCTCTACCGCCACGCCGTGCCTTGTGAGTCCACCATCGCGTTAACACCTCGTCTCCTCCGTCTCCTCACGTTTCTCCTGCCCCGTCTTCTTCGTGCCCTCACATTTATATGAGCTTTTTTCTTCCAAATCCTCTTAATGCTTTGTTTTTATGAGCAAACACACCAACGTGGCTGTAACTCAAAACACTGACATTTAATGTGAGCATCCAGATAAAAGAGACAAGTAAAAAAAAAACTTGGGTTAGGTCAGCGTGAGCCGCTGTCTTAGCTGCAGGCATGATCAATTTTAGATCCATGTAGCTGCCTCACACAGACACTTTGTATGGTTATCCAATTAAGCTTCATATTATCAGTCTAATCTACACATGGCTCCAGTTGCCTTTTGACCAACGTTGACCTTTCAGGCCGAACCTCACAGCTGATCTAATACAACTCCATACGAAAATTGACTTTTCTCCCTCCCCCCTAAGATGACAACAAGCAGTGAGCTCATGTACATTAGCCAACCCTTCATCACCTATTTATCTGTTCAGTCAGCACAGTGTGTGCTTTTACTGATATGGTCTGTTCATTGGGTCTCATTCATGAAACGTGAGCAGCACAGATTTGTGTGTAAACCGTGTGTAGCGCGAATTTACGTGCATTTTCCGCATTCATCAATCTTTTAGTAGTGCAGATTTGTTAGTAACTACTCACAAAATCTACACCTGCTCCTGACTGTGTGTAGCGCTTGTGTAAATGTAGGAATGCAAATAAAAACTGCTTGTCACTGTTGAAAATTACAATTTCAATCCGTATTACTCTCTCTCATGTTCAGAATGCGCTGATGCCTTTGAAACACGTAATTTAAACATGACAAACAATTAGAAATATTTGGAGGGAGAGACAGTTTAGGAATCGGACAAGCACAAACACGTCAAGGCTCCATCTAATGATGATAATCTAATAGAAAACCGGAAAAAAACTGATTTGTGTTGCTACGCGCTCCGTGGGCGCGCACTTCACCCTGCGCAGCAGCGCAGTCGGCACTGGATTGGATGGAGCTGTGACAGACGGCTGGTGCTTCTGTAACAATATAACCTGCCCATATAACTTCATGTGTTGATCCAACCATGGTCCTCTACAGCTGAGGCTGTGAAGAGCCTCCTCCTCCCGTGGCCGCTCTAGTTATGTTTTTTTTTTTTCTTTTTTTTTTTCATATTTCATATCGAACTATTCTGGCTTTACTTCTTAAACAGCTCTTTAATAAACCAAAGATACTTAATTCACTAAAACTGTTTCTTCCCTCCACGCCTTTGACCTGTCCCAGTCACACCGCTACTATCACAAGAGAATTAAATATTTTTTCTGGACGACACTTCATCCAAAATGCCTTTGATCCCCGATCGCTCTTTTTTCTCTCTCCCCCTCTTTCCTCGTTTGCGTCATGGCCGCAGGTGAACAGGATGCACCTACCTCCTAATATGGTGGTCAGGATCTCCTTATATGGCTATTCATGTATGGAGATCTATGTTAATGGCTCATCACCGGGGGCGTGTTGTTAATTTACGATGGGCCGGCATTCATGATCCTACACACGTGTTTACGAACAAATCTGAGTTTACCACACCGTTCATGAATCTGGAGTAGAGTTTTAGTACCGAGAGCTTTTATGTGCAAATCTACACACAGATTTACTAACGTTTCATGAATGAGACCCATTGAGAGGAAAAGTTGGTGACACAGTGAGAAGACAAGTATTATCTCACGTCCGCAGGATCAATAGCACCAATAATTAGACGCTGCTGCCTCATCCTCATCTCCCACCCTCTTCTCCCACACCTGACTGTGTAATCCAGGAATACTTGTGTTGTTGACATTTTTCTTTCCTCCAACTGTCGGCATGGCAAAGATCTAAAAGACATTTGTTTGTTTGTTTTTTTGTTTTTGATGCTGCATATCTCCCTCATAACTGCTGCTCCTTCAAAAATGGAAGTACATATTTGAATTGTTGTCGTCTGCCCTGCTGTGAAAAACAGACCCTGAAGAATGAAGGATGTGGAGTGCTAACATTAGCACCACAATAAGTGAGTGAGTGTGTAACTCCTTCTGTGGAGGAAGCAGATAAAACACCTAGAAAGACAGTTATACTGATGAATTATGCTGCACGTTGCCAGTTTGCATACAACTGTGACATTGACCAATGAGAGTCAGGATCACCCTAGTTGAAATAATTCCTACTGTGCCTGGACACCACATGCATCATGTAAGACAGAGGCAGGAGTAGGAAATTTAGGTTTTTTTTTGTTCTGTGTTAATTTTTGACTTGAAAGCGGCGCTCATTTCCCCCCATGCTTTTCCCTTAATGGTTCTCATCCGTTGTTGTTTCAATTAGTTTATTCATGGCCCTCTCACGCAAATTACTCCCTGTATGCAGGAGGCTTGTTTAACCGCCTTTATCTGCATTACCTCCACTGCCATATGTCAGCCAGACACTGGTGGAGGGTGGGGGTCTGGCCATAATGACCAGTTTAATCACTGAGTGGTCAGTGGCGCACCAGTAAAAAAAAAAAATGCTGGTGTTATTAGCAGTAAACAAAGCATGAAGGTGTTCCCCAGACCATACGTTTTATAGGACTGTAAAGTTTTGTTGTCATGCACTTGTAGAGGAGCGTGAGGCTCTCACTGGAATATTAAATTTACAATCCTTTGCCATAGTTAAATATTTCCCCCCCTTTTTTATTACGATAGCACATGTTACAGTGAGTACAGTCCATGAATAAACAGCCCCATGTGTCCTTCACACTAACAGAACAATAAAACACAGCAGTTGTATATCACAGCAGTTACGTTCATGTACTCAAAGTGCATCTATTTGCCTGGGCTGCTTTGATTGTGGGAGGTCAGTGTGTGTCCATGTTGACGTATGTCCAAAGGTTGTTCGAAGCACCGTCCAAGCGTATGTGTAGGTGTAGGTGTGATTAATGCACAGCAAGCAGGTGGAGAAGCAGATGGAGAAGTGTCCGTGTGGGTGCTGGAGCTTCTCCTGCCTCTGAAGGAGGGCATGATGGTGACTGAGGTTGTCAACATTTCTGCACATTCTTGTGCCGTCTCATAGTTCCCATGTGCACCGGCCCAAGATGACCGACCTAATCTCCTCTGCTTGTATTTTAGTATGCGCCGCTCCCAGGAAATGGACATATGCTTGCACCTTCGTCCAACAGAAGCTTCTGCCCTTCTGCTTATTCACCTTCAATGCTGACAAACTAACTCTCAGCCTTTCAAACCCAAGCACCGCAACTTTAAATAATGTTGCATACTCACATAAGTAATGTGTGACAACATTTCCCCTGCTTTAAGCAGTGCAGGTGGAGACTGACTGATACACATTTTACCATAGGGCTTACAGCTTACCTTAGCTGTGAGCTTTAACTGTCAGGACAAAGCTTCACAAACCGTACATCCTCGACTCAGCTGATGCCGATACCAGCTCTTGCTCATACTCACTGCATCCGGTGCTTCTCAAACACGCTGAGCTACAGTCCATGCAGAAGAGGCTGCTTGGGAGCTTCAGGGTTCTTCAGAGTTGTGCATGTACCAAAGTGCCTGATTACTCCTGATTCATTAGTTTTTCATTTATTTTAATGTGTCTATCATTAGTTTTTTTCATTTCTGTTACTTATTAACATCCACTAGTTTGGCTAGAAGCATTTCATGTTTGTGTTGGATGTAGATGTCTGCTCCCCAGTAAAAAAAACAACCGGAAAAAACTCTTTGTCTGAGATGAATCCAATTCCAGTTTGTTTTTCTAAAGATTAGATGAGTGCAATGAGCAATTTGTCATAATGATGGAAAGCGTATCATCTGTTTATCAAAATGAAAATAGGTCTGTTTTACTGCTGTCATGGAGCAGCAGTTGCAGGGCTGAGAAAATCTATTAAATATTGTTCTTTGCATTTGAAATTTTCCCATATTCAAGTGTTTCGATCCTATGGCATTAATATAGCCATCTGTGTGGTGTTGGAATGGATATATTCCCTATGTGCTACAGTTATTGTTACTGCCAACAACACTGTGCCGGCCAGGGGAGGGCGTAGATGCCATGTGTTGCAGATCATGTATGTTCCACCTGCCCTGATGTTTCGGGCCGCCTTCACGTCGATGCCTCAAACAACCAGTCGGAGTCAGAAGGGAATAATAAGTGGCTGATCCCTCACTGGCACCGTCTATGATCACTGCCAACTGTGTTTGCTGGTGGTGGCGTGCTGTTTTCCTCACACTGTGGTAGTGAGTGAATGTTTGCTCTGTGCCAGACGTGCACACCATTAACCACCATGGATCACCATTCCAACATATCTGCAAAACCAAAAGATATTATTTTCATGCTGGGAAGCAGTTTTTGAACTCGAAATCAAGTTCATCTTTGGCTTGTTTCACATACACAGTCAGCATACTCATTGGCATTCAATGGAGCTGGCTTTTTTTTTCCCTCTTTTGAATAGAACAGATGCAAAATATTACCGTCTCATGCAGCTCTGCCCATTCATTAAAATTTGCAAATTTTATGAAATACATTCTGAACATAAACCAACCCACGTCCCCACAACCCTGTTTAAAAAAAAAAAGAATTGAAGCCACAGGACTCCCACCCTCCCCCATCTGCTAAGGCGTCCGTCGGCTTCCCTTGTGGTCACCCCATCCGCACGTTCAGCATTCCCAATCTCCCATTATCCCCGCGCCAACCCTCCACCCCCCCCCCTCTATCCCACTCTCATTCCTGAACCCCCCAACTCATGACACCGCTGCCTCCCGTCCTCCCGTTGCCACTGCTGCTCCCTTTCTCCATCTGTATCGCGCCTCCTCTCCTCATTTTTCCGGAGCAGTAGCAAGAGGAAGAAGAAGAAGAGAGGATTTCTGTGTTTGGTGTATACCTGATGTAAAGCTCGGCATTCTGTGCCTGCGAGCCTTGAAAAAAAAAAAAGGGAGGCTGTGGTCTCTCCTGCATCAAGGCAAGTATTAGCAGTGTTGTCTGCCGCGGCTGTTGTGATGATGATGCTGATGACTCGGTCTTCACCTCTCAAATAAGCTAGATTTGAGGAGGCTCGTGCGTTCACGTGCGCGCGTGAGCGTGCGTGATGAATTGCGAGGCTAGCAGCACAGACGATTGGACGACCTGTATATAGGCTAAGAGGACGGCTCAGAGGGAGGTGGGGGCTGAAGCCGCGGGGCTGGAGATGGGGGTGGGGTGGAGTTTGGGTGTGGGAGGGAGGAGGGGGGGCAAGAAAGGGGGGGATGGGCGGAGAGGAGAAGAGAGAGAGAGAGAGAGAGAGAGAGAGCGGATGGATAGATGCAAAATCACTCTCACATACTCCAATCAATGCCGGCTACAGCTAGCCAGCCAAGCTAACATAAACATATGTGCACATGTGAGTTGTGGTTGTGTGACACTTCACTGTGTGGTCTGATATGTGTGTGTGTGTGTGTCAGGCAGCCTGGCGGTGTGTCTACAGTATGTAAGCAGTCATCCTGCCGCTGGGTTTGGCGAGTTCCAGATTACATCTACAGATGCAATCACACTGTGTCACCTGAACAAAAGCAGCGCTCTCACTGTGACAATGACTGTGCCTTTCCTAAAAAGCAAAGGGCTGCACATGAAGAAAGACAACAACAACGGCAAAAGGAAGATTCAGGAGTGAGTCGCACACTCCGGAGCGTCGCTGACTGACATGTGACGTATGTCAGTCAAATTCTATGTGTGTGACGTGTATTACATAAGGGATGTTGTTTTTGTCAAGGCTAGATGAACGTTCAGAAACGACAAATCCTTCCTGTTCTACCAGTTCTCAGTTGAATTACACGATCACAAAAGATTGCTTTGCTCCACTGTGCAGCCACAGCTGGATACAACTTGTGTGTTTCAACCTGTGTATAGACGTAGTTATGAAATTAATTTACTGAACGTTTGTTAAGCTGAGAAGAAGACACGACTGGTAATGAAAAATCCTATTAGTTTCATTCAGTTATGTTGTTTGGACCTGTTTTCCTCCATAAATGGTTGAACATTCTTACCACATAATACAATCAGAAAGACATGCCATTCTATAAGAAAGAGTTCTGTTCATATTTTGCTTTAGAAATAAACTTGCTTGCTACTCTTGTATGATCTCTACTCTGAAGCTGAATCATAGCTGTTTTATCCTTTTGTAGTGGTCTTCATGATAAGATAAGCACTCATGAGAATGGTATCCATCTTCTCATCTCAAGCTTTGTGAGAGAGTGCTATGCAAAAAAAAGCTATATAATTTTCTGCATGTTGGGTTATTCTCTGAATAGTAATATCCTGTGGCTTCGAATGGGGTTTGTTTACTTCTTTTGTTTTTTTCTGCCCTCACTGTTAATGCTTCTTCACAGCCACACCCACATCAGTTCGATTACCTTCGGAGCAGCTGTGCTCCCGCCCTGCTGCAGGTAGATCAGACAGGTTTTGAAGGAAACAATAGGAGCTGAATTGATGCTGGTGGGCAAGTTTTTTTTATGAGCAGAAGTCAAAGGAATGTTGTCAGGCAGAGAGTGAGGGATGGGAGGAGTCGTCGTCCCCCCAGATCCATAGCCCCCAACTGCCCCATCCACACACTGATGTGGGTGTTTTCTATGCACACACTCAATCACTGACACTCATAGACATGACAGGTGGAGGCAAAAGGGGTAAGTTACGTCTTTGCAGCAGTACAGGCAGTATGGGGTGTTTTGTTTCTGAATGCTCAGGCTTATTTGTGCCGCTCTGTGAGTCTGTTTTGACATATGGGAAATTTCCATTTTTGGATGTGGCAGCTCATACTGTTTCCTAGTCTGCTCAAGGAGTCTGCAGATAATGATGCCTTTAAGTCTGGCAATGGCTCTGTTAACTAAGTATTGAATGTCTATAGAATATACTGTATGTTACATAGTTTTCCCAATTGAGATCACAATATATACTGTGATTAATTATATTATAGGGAGACTAGCAACTTAAAGGGATAGATCAACATTTTGGCAAATTGGCCCTTTGCCATAACCCTAATAGTCATAGCAGTAGGTTCTTTAGCTTTATATGTTGGTGCAAGCTGTTTTTAGAACGGCGGAGCAGAGCTGTGAGCTGCTCAGAGCTACGCCATGGAGGCTCATGGGATTTCTTGGTTTCTCTCATCAAACTCATCAAATACACAATTCAACAACTCCAAAACACATTCACCACACTATGAGATAATAATGGAACGTTACGAGAGTTGTTTTCAAGGTAAATGCAGAGACTGCGTGCTGAAAAACTGTCCCTGAAGGCAACGCACATCAGCGGTTTTGCGTGAATTTACCTCTAAAACGGTTCTGTCTCATAATGTTCTGTATCTCACAACGTGGTGAATGTGCAGGTCACAACTTGTCCTCAAGAGCATTTTGGAGTTTTTGGATTGTGCATTTGATGAGTTTGATGAAGGAAACCAAGAAATCCCATTAGCGTCTGTTGCGTAGCTCTGAGCAGCCTGCCGCTCTGCTCCGCCGTTCTAAAAATAGCTTACACCAACAAATAAAGGTAACGAACCTACTGCTATGACTATAGGGATTATGGCAATGGGCCAATTTGCCAAAATGTTGAACTGTCCCTTTAAACTATACAATAGCCCTGCAATAAATCCAAGCTTTCGGAAGGTCGTTATGTTCTTTGTGTAGTGTTTGTTGTCCAGTATTGTGTGCTTTGAATGCACCGTCACCTTTATGAATGAAGTGGATAGAGTACTTTCAATGTCAGCTCAACTTGTAACAAATGTTATTATAGAAGTCTGGCTGAACTGCTGACTTTCAGTTGAGGCCTGTGTGTGTGTGTGTGTGTGTGTAAGATGCTGGAAAAAGCTTTTTAAAGGAAGCAGGTACGCTGCAGATATTGAAACCTTAAAGCAACAGGATGTCACTGCAATTTTTGAATGGAGCTGTGTCCAAGTAAGACCATTCAAATAAACCACATCGTGCTGTTGTGGGAGTCAGTGTGTTGTATCAGAAGGCACAGTAACATTTGGCCAAGAGAAATGATATTGTGTTGTACACCGTGTGTGTTT
Organism: Decapterus maruadsi; assembly: GCA_030347415.2. NCBI lineage: Eukaryota > Metazoa > Chordata > Actinopteri > Carangiformes > Carangidae > Decapterus > Decapterus maruadsi. Next base: position 8,226,174 of record CM064896.1, on the reverse strand, counting down.
ACACCGTGGCTTTGTAAAGCTCAGAGTAGACCTTGGACTACTGACAAAGAGAAGGCAACATCTTGTCCAAAGAGTTTGGACTTGATATTTGAGTTTCGTGGCGTGTTTCCAGAGACGTCTCATCATTGTTCACCCTTATTTTTTAAAAACTTATTCCCGCTGTGTGTTGCTCTTTTATTTCCTTTGTGTATCTTATAGTGGAACAATAGTGCCCGTCAACACGCACTCAGAATTTGCTATGCATAATTACATCTTTGGATATTCTTAACTCTGCGCTTTGTGCATTCTCAATGCGCCTACCAGCGTAGTGTTATAGGTTTACGGTGTGGATTTGGGGATTCATTTAAGGGGGTGTCTGAGATTGAATGGCACATGTCACGACCTTTGACCCACCCCTCTTTTTTACATCTTCTCACTGCTGTTCCCCAACCCCCTCCTCTGACCATAGAGAAGAAAAGACCCGTCCTGCACAAGCAGAGCTGCCAGTTTCATTCAGTTGTTCTTTTTTTCCCGTCTTGTTTGCATTTTCCATGTTGAAGCTTGGATGTTGTTGGACTGATTTGCTCCATTTGGGGTTGGTCCATATTTTGCTGTGCTTCAAGTTTTGAGTTCATCCCTGCCCAGCTCTTGCCCGGCTCCCATTGTTTTTTTCAAAGTTCTTCCCCTGACTTGTGTCCTCTTTATGTTGTCGGTCAAGGATGACTTGTTAAATGCTCCGAGCATG